>CM019828.1:34518891-35246391 GCA_009763385.1 Coix lacryma-jobi var. lacryma-jobi
TAGCATGATGATTGAACTTTGCTAGGGGTAGTTCACCTTGTATACATGTTTTAGCACTTGTTTGACTTCCTGTCTATACGTGTCTAGTGCTATTTTAATGGTGAAACCCCTTTCAGAATGGCTTAAAACTGCTCACTAAGCTTATGCTTTCATACTTTGTATATGGTGATTAGTTTGAGCCTTTGCTAGCACTTGTATATGTTGCTATGTAGTCGGATCAGCACTCATTAGAGCATCTATTCACTCCTTCAAGTATATACCTGAAGCTGCTAACATGCATTTTTGACTCATATGCATGTGCTTGACTCCGATAGGCATGACCTAGCTCTGTTTGACTTACTTGAGCTCTTTTCCCTTTTCTTTGATTGCAAATTGCCCCCAAGGGGGAGAAGTTTGTCCAAGGGGGAGATTTTGTGAAAAATGTTCTTTTGTGGTGACAATTTGCAATTTATGCTTCGCTTGTTGAGGGGGAGTCTTTGAGTAAGGGGGAGTTTTGCTTTCTTCGGTGGTCGTGTTTTTCAATTGGTATCGATCGTTTCAGCTAGTTCTGTCGAGCCTCTGTGCCTCTGTCTTGAGGGACTAGCTATTTTCATCTTGTTTTGATGATTCTTGATTGGTATCGGTCCTACTGCTGGTTGTGTTGAGCCTCTGTGCCTCTATCTTGAGGGACTAGCAGTAGTTGCTTCTTGTGCAGTCTTCAGCTTGTATTTGAGCTTTCAGCTAGTGGTGTTGAGCCCTTTCTGCCTCTTCTTGAGGACTAGCTTGTTCTGACTTGGTTGCGTTGATCCGTTGCCCATGTCTTTGGGAACCAAGTCCTGTGCTCTGATTTTGATCGAGTTTTGCTCCTTGATGAGTTGTTGCTCTGATCTTTTGCTTGGTTGTGTCGAACCGTTGCCCATGTCTTTGGGGACCAAGCTTTGCTTATCCTGAGCTGTTCTTCTTTGGCCTTTTCATTGGCTTTTGGACATCTCAGGTGAGTTTTTCTCCTTCTATCTAATTCTTCTTTCTTTTATTTTTGTTACGGTTACTATGAGTTGACGATGCACTCATCAAGGGGGAGATTGAGAACACAAGGTTGATATGTGCCCTTGTGGTTCCCTTCCTGAGTGAGGAGTGATCGATCAACCGGCAACATGTCTCTTGGCTGTGTTGATGTGCAGGTGTGGAGCTCGGAGACAGTGGTCGAAGGTGAGGTGAAGGTCAAGCGGGGACATGTCGTACTGACGGACCGGGAGCGGTGAAGGGCGAACGTGGAGCTTGGACTGATGGACCGGGAGACCTGAGGACCAGCTGTGGTAGCTAGCACGTGGCATCGACAAGCAAGAGGACATGGGGATGTGCGGTGCAACGGCCGAGTCGGGAGGATGGTGATTGTTGGCGATTCTTAACACATATTCTATATCGCCAACATGCATATGATTCTCTATAAAAATGTCACCAAACTAGAGGTCGGGCCTTTTTACACTAACAAATTCCACAGTTTTGGTGAACATGTATTTATACAGGAACAACGTGATTTGGGCCGAAAGTAAAGGAAGAATTGAAGGAAAAATCAAAACCAAGTACCAAAGTGTATCAAACTTCAACCAGATTCGGACTCAGCACGATGTTTCAGGCCAAATGGGCTTTGGCCCAGCCCATGGGGGCCCAGCCAGGGGGCGGCCGCCTCGGCCGCCCCCCTGGAGACGCCACCTGTCCACCGCCTTTGCAGAGGCGGTACAATCAATGTTCCTAAGGCGGTGCTGGGTGAAATTTGCAGCAAAGCCCCTATTGAACCGACCTAGAACCCCTATATAAGCATGGGGAGAGGACCTCTCAAGATATCAAGTATCAAGATACAAGAGAAGAAGTAGAGAGGAAGAGCTTCACTCATATCCTTAGCCTCTAGGTTAGGAATAGAATAGGGAGCGAGATAGAGAGTAGAGTAAGAGAAGTAGCAAGTAACCGGCTCCATCCCCTTGTTGCGCTAGTCGGGAGGCCAAAGTATTGACTACTTCCTGCGCTGTACCTCTGCAACCTGACTTACTACATTGGAGTAAGAAAAGGTTGAGTTCTACTTTTGTTCTAGTAAGTTCTTGAGCATTGTTATCTTGTTCTTACAATCTTGCGGGTTCGTTGTCCATCTTTTGGTGGATACTCTAGTAGAGGAACCTCTGAATCATTTGGAGGGGTTCCTGGCCAATGCTAGAGTAGTAGCTAATAGCGTAGACGTGGTGTCTAAGCTAAAAGCTACCCTCGTTTGCCTCGTATCCCACGGGTGAGGGGCCGGCGGCAGGTGGTGATAGCCTTGTGTGCCCTTAGTTTCCCCCACGTTCGGATACGGCGTAGAGCTATAGGCCGGAGTTACCTGGCAGACCAGGTATAAGCCGGTGCCCGAAGTAAGGTTGTGAAAACATGTTACCTTGTTTGAGGCTTCTAAGCATTAGAAGAACCTCGTTACCCATGTCATTCCCCTCTTTTCTCTCTAGGGTTTATTAGATCCGTGACCTTGAACACTTCCGTTCCCTGAGAAATTACGATACCCTGAATACCACCAGGTGAAGTGCTACAACGGTATCTTCCGTGCGCTTGCGGACTTTGATGCTTCGCTAAGAAATACCAACAAGCATTTCTGGTGCCGTTGCCGGGGATAGATTCAAACCCTATTCTTGGTAGCGACGCTAAGAAGTGTCAACAAGCATTTCTGGCGCCGTTGCTGGGGATAGATTCAAACCCTATTCTTGGTAGCGACGCTAAGAAGTGTCAACAAGCATTTCTGGCGCCGTTGCCGGGGAACGGTTGTCGTTTTTGTGTTCGGACCTAGTTGCCCGTGTATCTCTTTCTTTTCTTATTTCTTTTACCTTTTCTTTATACCCAATGGAGCAAAACTCTCTTTACCAACTTTCTGCTCCCAATGGCGAGCTCATAGAACCACCGCAATCATCAAAGCCCATCACAGCTTCAGGTTATGAGCTCCGTCCTGGTTTTATAGCCATGGTTCGGGAACAACCCTTCTCTGGTTTAGACTACGAAAACCCATACCATCACTTGCGGGAGTTTGAGCAACTCTGTGCATGCCTGACCATTTCAGGCATGTCACAAGAAACTCTTAGGTGGAAACTGTTCCCTTTCTCGCTTGAAGAGGAGGCGAAACAGTGGTACGCCCACAACGTAGGGAAAGTAAGTGGAGATTGGGAAGAACTGAGGAACAGATTCTGTCTCACGTTTTTTCCTATATCTCGAGTTGCTGCTGAAGGACCGAGAATGCAAAAGCAAGGCGACCAGAGGGGGGGTGAATGGGAGCCAATAAAAATTTCTTTCGAAACTTTGGCCAAGTGTCCCAAAATCAACCCCCAAGAGATACTACCAAAAACGTGATACCCACGACCCTTGGAAGAGGGTGGATGATCTCTAGGATCACAGCGAGGCACCACAAAAACTTCCACACCCAAGTTCACGCAAGTCAACTAGTGACAGGATGGGTTTTGGGTAACCTCAACCTCCCCCGAGCAACGCGAGGGGGATTCAGGCTATTTTGAAAAGCGAGGAGCCCGATTTCTGTAGAGCACGGAGTCGGGAATCCAACGCAACAAGCGGATCGCAGATCGAAGGTCAGACGAACAAACTGCGGACGAAAACGTGCTGACTGCACCTGACCGGACTCTGCCTGCGTCCGGTCAGCAGGCACCGGACGCGTCCGGTCGTGCAGAAGTGGATTTCGGACCTTACTGTGTTGGACCGGACGCACTGTGTGCTAGCGTCCGGTCGATCACCTAGCGTCCGGTCACAAGTGCCAAACCCCGATGAACAGTAGAAGCGATGAGTCCGGTCAGAATAAAATCGAGCGTCCGGTCATGTGCGTCCGGTCAAGAAGCAGAAGCACACAGGAAGACGTTCAACGACCGGACTCATGAGCAGAGCGTCCGGTCTCCCCGACCCTGCGTCCGGTCACCCCACGAAACAGTTGTTCGTTCACCGATCCGACTCGATCTCACCCAAAACGAATCCTCTAGGGATCAAACTTGGTGAGAGGAGTCACAAGGATGTTAGTGAGCTACTCCTAAGAGATCATGGCTCGAACCTAACTCCAAATCGGTGAATCGAAGAATTTCGGGGGAAGGGAGGAAAAGTGACCCGAAACGAAAAATCGATCGATCTCCTAGACCGTGAGGTTAGAGGATGATTCCTTCGGTGGAAAGAAGTGCCTCACGATCTAGAACAACTTGGTTCAAACGGAATTGCAAAAGATGAACCGAGTAAAGAGATCAGGCGACGGGAAAACTCAAGGCACAAAGCAATCCGCGAAGAACATGATGAACATGAAAACAAAACGTGAATTGACACCAAGAGATGGGATCCAAGGTGAGGATACGGCCTCACTTCCTCGAATCAACAGTACACAGAGTGGAGTCTCTCTGCGGATCTCAACTAGCTAAAGCAGGGGATGGGAGAGCAGGAACCCTAAGTGCAGGAAGCAAAATGACTGCGCTAACTGAGATAGGGAGGAGGGTGTCTCCCCTGGACTACTTATACTAACCTAGCCTAAGTCTATTTCCTACTCTACCCCTCTCTACTCTAATTACAGAGCGGGCCAGGAAAACCCTAAGGCTAATCTGGTCCACCCGCTGGTGGTAGGTAGATCCGACGGCCACGCCCGCACGGTCTTCCGCGTCGCCTCCACGCAACCTTCAGATCGCCGCCACGTGCCGCCACCACTCTGCACCCCCGGTTTTGTGGCCCAAACCGGGAAACCAGCCTCCAGCCCGAGTTTTGTGGCCCAAACTCGGAAACCCGCAGCGCCCGAGTTTTGAGGCCCAAACTCGGAAACCGGCCCACGCCCAGGTTTTGAGGCTCAACCTGGAAACCGTCACGCCCAGGTTTTGTGGCTCAACCTGGAAACCCAGCACCCAGGTTTTGAGGCCCAAACCTGGAAACCGTCCACCGTTGGTTTTTCCCGGGCTCTACCAACAAACCGGTGTCGTAGAGGGGATGCACCGCCTGTGCACCCCTTCCACCGACATGATCGCACTTCTCCGCTTGTCGCTGTCGCAGGCTGCCAGCCACCACAGCTGATCCTCCGGCCTCCAGTCCATCAGTCTAAGTCCACGTCCGCCCTTCACCGTCCGATACATCGGCATGGCACGTCCGCCGCACGGCACGCCCATCCTTCATCGCGCCCGGTCCGTCGGCACGGCACGTCGCAACTTGACCTTCACCCGCCATCGACCACTGTCTCTGTGCTCGACACCTGCACAACACAAGCCAAAGAACATGCGCATCATCTCCGTTGACAATCACTCATCACACAGAGGCTCGGCATACACCCATGTATCCGCAATCTCCCCCTTGATGAGTGCATTGTCAACTCCACAACAAATCATGAATAAGAAGAAGGAGGTAGGAAGGAGTGAGAAGAGAAAACCCAACCAAATGACCCAAAAGCCTAACAAAAGCCAAAGAAGGTCAAGTGGATGAAGCGAAAACTTGGTCCCCAAAGACATGGGCAACGGCTCGACGCAACCAAGCAAAGCAAAGCTAGCCCTCAAGAAGAGGTAGAACAGGCTCAACACAACTAGCAGATACCAATTGAAGATCGGAGGACAACAGAAGCAAAATGCTAGTCCCTCAAGATAGAGGCACAGAGGCTCAACACAACTAGCAAGAAAATCACTCCGAACCAATTGGAAATCAACCCAAACTAAATGGGAAAGCATACCGGACGATACCAATTGAAAGCCAAATGAAAAAGCTTATGAAAGCTCATGAAAAGCTAGGAACGTTTGCTAGTCCCTCAAGACAGAGGCAACGGCTCAACACAACTAGCAAACTCCCCCTGGACAAATGCAAGTAACTAGGACAAATGATTCTCCCCTTAGTTGATCAACACAGGGGCATATGATTTGCATAAATTTCTCCCCCTAGTTGAAAATGCACTTATCAAGGCCAAAAGGTATCGGAGAAGCAACTCCCTTCACATAAACTCCCCCTGAACACAAGATCTCCTTCCAAAATGCATATGAAGTCAAAATGCAAGTTAGGAGCTTCAAGTATATAGTCAAAAGAGTGCAAAGATGCTCTAATCAGTATAGCTCCAACATCTCAATTAAGCACTCAAATAGCAAAGGCTCAAACTGATCACTTATACGAAATATGAAGCAAATGAGCATGTGAGCAGTTTTAAGCCAAAAAGGATAGTCACCATCAAAATAGCACTAGACATGTATAGAAGGAATCCAAACAAGTGCTAAGCATATATACAAGGTGAACTACCCCTAGCAAAGTTCAATCATCATGCATAGGAATGAAGCATATACTTGTGATTTCAAATTCATGTCGGAGTTGCAGCGGTAAAAGAATTCACAAGTTCATTTTTAGCATGTGATTGCGAGAGGTTGAAAGCTTGTCATCGCCTAACTTTTCAACCGTGCGAAGCCTATGCCGAAGCAATCAGAAGCTTAAAGCAACGGTTTCGGTCATACACTACATGGCTCAAGTTTAACTCAAAGTGCAATGAGAAACAGTCTCAATACCATGAGGTGTTGACAAGCAATCCCATCTCGATCTTTTCAATTCAACAATACTTGGTTCAGATTTTAAGCAAGTTATGAACAGCCAAGCAAGTGAATGACTCAGAACTAGAGACATAGCAACTTAGCATATATGAAAAGCAGGAATGGACTCAACACATCCTACACATGCTAGTTGCATATCTCAATGGTGAACATTTTCAGATTTATATACATTAGGCATAATTCACCATTCCAAAAATAGCTCGCTCATAACATGTAACAGTGATCAGAAGGAGCATAAGCTACAAGCATCATCATAAGTATCGGAGCAATACTAACAAGCGCATAATTACATCTCTAGTGAACATAGACATGAAGCTCAGAATGTAAATGCGTATGCCCGACACAAAACTGAAAGAAGGAAGATACCAATTGGAAAGACTCAAGAAACTCAAAAGAAAGGAACCTCTAAATAAAAGAGTCAGTCTGTACATCTCAAAATGCTTCCCCCATCTAAAAGGGGAAACACACACCAAGCTCACCCCTCAACCTATTAAAGGTTAATTCGTCTAAAGGCTTGGTGAAAATATCAGCCAATTGGTGATGAGTATCGACATGGCGAAGGTCGATATCACCCTTCTCCTGGTGGTCTCGCAAGAAATGAAAGCGCACATCAATGTGTTTGGTTTTCGAGTGAAGCACGGGGTTCTTAGCAACGCTAATGGCACTCGTGCTGTCACAAAGCAAAGGCACTCGAGTAAAGCTCAAACCAAAATCACGCAAAGTGGCCATCATCTAGAGTAACTGGGAACAGCAGCTAGCCGCAGCAACATATTCAGCCTCCGTGGTAGACTGAGCGACACTAGACTGCTTGCGAGAAGACCACGATACAAGAGAAGATCCAATAAACTGGCAAGTCCCAGAAGTGGACTTGCGCTCGGTGCGACAACCAGCAAAATCAGCATCAGAAAAGCCACAAAGCGAGAGGGTGGAAGAAGCAGAATACCAAATCCCGAACTCAGGCGTGAAACGAAGGTACCTGAAGATGCGCTTCACGGCCTGACGGTGAGAAGTGCGTGGCGAAGCCTGAAAGCGCGCGCACAAGCACACGGCGAACTGAATATCCGGCCGTGTCGCCGTTAGGTAGAGCAGCGATCCAATCATGCTGCGGTACTCCTTCTGGTCCACTGCTTCTCCATCCGTGTCGGCATCCAAGGCAGTCGTCGTCGACATGGGCGTCGGAAGAGGCTTGGCCTCACCCATGTCGAACCGCTTCAGCAAGTCCCTCGTGTACTTGCCCTGGTGCACAAACGTCCCCTCTCGGGATTGCTTAATTTGCAACCCGAGAAAGAAAGTCAGCTCGCCCATCATGCTCATCTCGAACTCCCTGCTCATAGTATCTGCAAACTTGGCAACCAAAGCGTGAGAAGAACCACCGAAAATGATATCATCCACGTAAATTTGGACCAAGAGAGTATCTTTGCCTTGCTTGAGGAGAAAAAGCGTTTTATCAACACATCCCATTATAAAACCCTTAGCTAGCAAGAAGGTTTTTAATCTCTCATACCAGGCTCTAGGGGCTTGTTTCAAACCATACAAAGCTTTGTGGAGTTTAAAGACATGGTTTGGAAACCTGGGATTTTCAAAACCGGGGGGTTGCTGGACATAGACCTCCTCCTCAATGTAGCCGTTTAAGAAGGCACTCTTGACATCCATTTGAAAAAGTTTGAAACCCATGGATGCAGCATAAGCCAAGAGTATCCTAATAGCCTCCAAACGAGCTACAGGAGCGAAGGTTTCCTCATAATCTATCCCCTCCTTCTGACTATAACCCTTCGCTACAAGCCGGGCCTTGTTTCTCACAATGTGGCCCTCCTCTCCTTGCTTGTTTTTAAATACCCATTTTGTCCCAATAGGTTTACAGTCAGGAGGTGGAGGCACTAGAACCCAAACCCGATTTCGCTCAAAATTCTCTAGCTCCTCATGCATGGCATTGACCCAGTCCGGATCCGTTAATGCGTGTCCAACATCTCGGGGCTCAAAAGACGCAACAAAAGCAGAATGAGCAAAGTGCGAGATGTGCTGTGACCTGGAGCGAGTAACTCGCTCGTCGATGTCGCCGATCATCTGTTCAGGGGGGTGCTGGCGCTGGATATGTCGTGGCGCCTCCCGGGAAGAAGTGACCTCCCCCTCAACAGCAGCTGGTTCCACCCCGGGTACAAAAGGTACCGCGCGAGGTGGAGGATCCCACGGCCCCCAGGAAGAAGAAGTGTCGGGGCCGTGAGTCGTCGTCGAGGCCGCTCTTTGCGGCACGGCAGGTGGAGGGGGTGCTGGATCATCTATACTTTCAGCACCCTCGTCCTCGTCATCGAAAAGAGGCTCTCCAACCTCATGATCACCTGCACGCTCAAAACGAGAAGAGGGACAAACAAGAGTCTCGTCGAAGGTGACATCTGATGTCTCCATGACTCGGTTAGTGTCAAGGTTAAGTACACGATAAGCTCGAGTGTGAGTGCCATAACCCAAAAACACACCGTCAGAAGAACGAGACTCAAACTTGTCCAGGTTGCCTTTTTTCAATATAAAACAGTGACAACCAAAGACTCTAAAATAACTCACCTTGGGCTGGCGACCAAAACGCAACTCATAAGAGGTCTTCTTCAAAAACGCTCTCAGAAAAATGCGATTCGAAATGTAGCATGCAGTGTTCATAGCTTCGGCCCAAAAGCGCCTAGGAGTCCTATGCTCATCAAGCATCGTCCTGGCCATCTCAACAAGGGTCCGATTCTTCCTCTCTACAACACCATTTTGGGGCGGTGTGTAGGGGGAAGAAAACTGATGCTCCAAGCCAAGGTGGTTACAAAACTTCTCAAAATCCGAATTTTTGAATTCGGAACCATTATCACTTCTAATAGCTCGCATCGAGTTCAAAGGGAACTCGTTCTGAAGACGCAAAATCAGATTGCGAGCGAATGAGAAAGTCTCGGTCTTCTCAGCTAAAAAGAAGACCCACGAATATCTCGAAAAGTCGTCAACAACAACCAAAACATACCACTTGCCACCAACCGAGCTCACCCGAGCTGGACCAACAAGGTCCATATGTAAAAGCTCTCCGGGGTGCGAGGTCATGACCTTAGTCACTGGATGGTGGGGAGCAGCAACCATCTTCCCATGTCTGCAAGAATGGCAAACTAGATCCTTCTCCATCGAAAGCTTGGGCAATCCTCGGATTAGGCCAAGTGAGCTAAGTCTTGCAAGCAAGTCGAAGCTTAAGTGACCGAGCCTCCTATGCCACTTCCAAAGATCGGAAGAAGAAGGACTAGCCAAAAGACAGCGAGAAGATCCAAACGACTCCGAAAAATTCGCACGAAAAACTTTCCCAAAGGGCGAAATCAGACATACAAGATCGCCCTGAGGATCTAAGATGCGACTAAGGTTCGGTTTGAAACGAATCTCATAGTCATCATCAAAAAGTTGCGAAACAGAAAGCAAGTTAAAATGCAGGTTAGAAACAAGAGCAACATCGCGCAACACAAAGTGCTCATTAACCCGCACAGTTCCACGGGACAATACCTTACCTTTACTATTGTCGCCGAAGGTTATGTACTCCTTTCCGGCGACCGGGCTAAGGCTGGAGAACCACTTGGTGTTTCCGGTCATGTGCCTCGAACAACCGGAATCCACCAACCAAATGTCCTCCAACCGTCTCACCTACATCAATAAAAAGACATAGGGTGAGCATACGGTCCAACACTGGGGTTAGTGAAATAAGGGGAAAACTAGTGTTGGGCCGGCTGCTCAAAAGAAGGGTTAGTGTAAAAACCATTCCTAGCACGTCTACGAGGGAAGCGATCACCACGCTGAAGAAAACGTGGTCCGCTAGGGAAGAAGCGCTCACCGCGGTACTCAAAACGCGGTGGGGGAAAGCGCTCAACTAAGCCTCCGCCACGGGGTCCGTTACCTGCAAAAGCAAGACCCCGTCGGGCACCCTCTCTACGAGGTTTACGCCTAGGAGCCTGGGGCTCAACTGCTCTAGCGTCTCTCCTCGAAGCTCTCTCCTGCCTAGGCCTAACAAACTGAGGTGCTGGACCTCTAGGCCTAGTCTCCCTCCTCGGGGCTCTCATCTCCTGCCTAGGCCTGGAACCCTGACGTCCGGACCTAGCAGCTCTCCCCTGGGCCTTCGGTACATGTCCACCATGAGCTGGATGGTACATGTCCGGGTTCTCCATCTCCCGAGCCCTGCGCGCCTCTCTCTTGCGCCTAAAGCAGAACTCGCTCAAGTGACCATCCCTCCCACAGAAATCACACTGGTACCTCACCGCACGCACAGGGGGTTGTTGGTGACCAGGGCTGTGGGTGTGGCTCACTTTGCCTTTGCCCTTCGATGGCAACTCCTCACTAATGGGTGGCATAGCATCAAGCTTGTTCTTGAGGTGGTTTGGCTTGAGTGCCCAAACTGGGTTCTTGGGAGGAACTTTAGGGGGTTCCTCAACCACACCATCTTTGGTGATAGGCTTGGCTGGCTCTTTGAGTGGCAGCTTGGCAAGTTTGGGAGTAGTGGTGGAATTGGGCTTCTCACATGGGTTCAGACCACTAGACTCTCCAATCTTCCCAAAAACTGAACGATCAACACTCTGAGCAAAACCTACACCAGGGGCACCAACAGCTCGCTTGAATTGGGAGATCATCATCCCGAGCTGCGGCTCACTACTGGAGACCCATGACAAGATGGACCGAAGGTATGTGTTTTCTTCCTCGGTTTGCATCTTGCCATGCTTCACATTGGCAATCTCCATCTCCAGGCCCTCACACAAAGCACACCTCGAGACACAAGTGCTATCTGAGCTGGCCTTCTCTAAAGACTCAAGCTTGGCATTTTTCTCTGCCAACTCAGATTGCAAGACAGGACAAGTCTTGCACGCACCCAACAGCTGCGGCCTAGCACGGAGCTCATCCACCTCATCCAACCAACGCAGCATACTTACCTCTCAGAGTGAGAAGGTCAGTCATGTGCGCGGTGCAACGACTCACACTCCAGTCTCCTCCGACACTACCACGGTGGACCGAGCGAACTCAAGCTCCTTCACCGTGTCCTCCCACTTCTGCCTAAACTCCTTGCGCTCTCTAGCGGCACGCCTAAGCAACTTATCTTGGCTAAGGAGGGCAGCAGTCAACTTCTCAACCTCGGAGGAAAGCTCGTCGTAGGTGAGAGATACCTGGGAGGTGTCGTCGTCGTCGTCGTTCCGAGGGGTACGCTCCGGCTCGCCGTCGACCTCATCGCCCAGCGCCATGGTGCAGAAGCCGTCGTCGTCGGCGAAGAAGCAGAGGCCGTTCAGTTTGTCCTCGATCCTCTTCTTCTTCTCGGACTCGTCATCAGCTCGAGCTGGCGGAGTCGTCATCCGAGCCGTCGACGTCGCTGAGCGTGGCGAAGAACGCGCGCTGCTCAGCTTGCTGCTTCTCCAAGTACTTCTTCTTGATGTACTCTTTGTCGAAGCCGCCCCGTTTCTTGTGTCTTGGGGGGACGTGCTTCTCCTTGTACTTGGAGTCGCGCCTTGCGCCCATGTTCGCCCTTGCCCAAGTGCTTGTTCTTCTTGGGGCAGTTGGCGATGAAGTGGTCGGGGTCGCCGCACTCGTAGCATCCCGTGCGTCCTCCTCCTCGACGGCGGTTCATGCGGTTGTTGTGGAACCGCGAGAACCGGTTGGCGAGCAAAGCCAACTCGTCATCTCCCAAAGACTCCAGCTGGTCCTCTGTCACAGAAAAGAGAGAAGAAAGCGCAAAGCCAGCTGAGGGGTTAGAGGAAGAGCCGGAAACCAAAGCCATGGACGGGCGAGAAGGATTTTCAAAAGAAGCCCTCGCCATAGCATCAATCTCACTGGACTTGAGCTTACTGAAGAGCTCGTCGCAGGTGAGGGTCTCATAGTTCGGCGATTCGATGATTGCCTGAACCTTGGAGTCCCACACCGAACGGTCAAGAGTGTGCAAAAGCTTCAAAGCACGCTCATGATCGTCAAATGGCAACTGCTCTCTGTTAGCCCTCATCCTGTTGACAATCACCTGAAAGCGAGCGAATAAACTTTCTATGCTCTCGCCAGGCTGATGTCGAAAGTTCTCATACTCTCTCTTGAACGACTCGTAGAGTCGGGTTTTGACTTGAGAGGTGCCCTCATGAAAACGCATGAGGGTGTCCCAGATCTCCCGAGCCGTAGAGAGGTGAGAAACGCGATCAAACTCACCCACGCTCAAACAGGAGAACAAAGCGTTACGCGCCCGGCTATTGGCTTCGTGCTCATCGATCTGAAGCTGAGAGACACGAGCAGCCAGGACAACGTAGTTGGCGTTGTTGCAAATCTCCCAAACAGAAGAGCCCATGCTCTGGAGATAGGCCGACATGCGTATCTTCCAATACGCATAGTTCGTCCCATCGAAAAACGGCGGTTTGCCCACGCCGCGATCCATGTCGCCTTCGGTGGATCTGGAACCGGCTAAGGTGGAAGATCCTTAACCTGCTCCGATACCAATTGAAGGACCGAGAATGCAAAAGCAAGGCGACCAGAGGGGGGGTGAATGGGAGCCAATAAAAATTTCTTTCGAAACTTTGGCCAAGTGTCCCAAAATCAACCCCCAAGAGATACTACCGAAAACGTGATACCCACGACCCTTGGAGGAGGGTGGATGATCTCTAGGATCACAGCGAGGCACCACAAAAACTTCCACACCCAAGTTCACGCAAGTCAACTAGTGACAGGATGGGTTTTGGGTAACCTCAAGCTCCCCCGAGCAACGCGAGGGGGATTCAGGCTATTTTGAAAAGCGAGGAGCCCGATTTCTGTAGAGCACGGAGTCGGGAATCCAACGCAACAAGCGGATCGCAGATCGAAGGTCAGACGAACAAACTGCGGACGAAAACGTGCTGACTGCACCTGACCGGACTCTGCCTGCGTCCGGTCAGCAGGCACCGGACGCGTCCGGTCGTGCAGAAGTGGATTTCGGACCTTACTGTGTTGGACCGGACGCACTGTGTGCTAGCGTCCGGTCGATCACCTAGCGTCCGGTCACAAGTGCCAAACCCCGATGAACAGTAGAAGCGATGAGTCCGGTCAGAATAAAATCGAGCGTCCGGTCATGTGCGTCCGGTCAAGAAGCAGAAGCACACAGGAAGACGTTCAACGACCGGACTCATGAGCAGAGCGTCCGGTCTCCCCGACCCTGCGTCCGGTCACCCCACGAAACAGTTGTTCGTTCACCGATCCGACTCGATCTCACCCAAAACGAATCCTCTAGGGATCAAACTTGGTGAGAGGAGTCACAAGGATGTTAGTGAGCTACTCCTAAGAGATCATGGCTCGAACCTAACTCCAAATCGGTGAATCGAAGAATTTCGGGGGAAGGGAGGAAAAGTGACCCGAAACGAAAAATCGATCGATCTCCTAGACCGTGAGGTTAGAGGATGATTCCTTCGGTGGAAAGAAGTGCCTCACGATCTAGAACAACTTGGTTCAAACGGAATTGCAAAAGATGAACCGAGTAAAGAGATCAGGCGACGGGAAAACTCAAGGCACAAAGCAATCCGCGAAGAACATGATGAACATGAAATCAAAACGTGAATTGACACCAAGAGATGGGATCCAAGGTGAGGATACGGCCTCACTTCCTCGAATCAACAGTACACAGAGTGGAGTCTCTCTGCGGATCTCAACTAGCTAAAGCAGGGGATGGGAGAGTGGAAACCCTAGGTGCTAGGAAGCAAATGACTGCGCTAACTGAGATAGGGAGGAGGGTGTCTCCCCTGGACTACTTATCCTATTCTAGTCTAAGTCTATTTCCTACTCTACCCCTCTCTATTCTAATTACAGAGCGAACCAGCTAAACCCTAGGGTTATTCTGGACCAACTCGGTGGTAGGTAGATCCAACGGCCACGCCCGCACAACTCGTCCGCGTTGCCTCCACGCAACCTTCCGATTGCCGCCACGTGCCGTCCTCACTCTGCACCCCCGGTTTTGTGGCCCAAACCGGGAAACCAGCCTCCAGCCCGAGTTTTGTGGCCCAAACTCGGAAACCCGCAGCGCCCGAGTTTTGAGGCCCAAACTCGGAAACCGGCCCACGCCCAGGTTTTGAGGCTCAACCTGGAAACCGTCACGCCCAGGTTTTGTGGCTCAACCTGGAAACCCAGCACCCAGGTTTTGAGGCTCAAACCTGGAAACCGTCCACCGTTGGTTTTTCCCGGGCTCTACCAACAAACCGGCGTCGTAGAGGGGATGCACCGCCTGTGCACCCCTTCCACCGACATGATCGCACTTCTCCGCTTGTCGCTGTCGCAGGCTGTCAGCCACCACAGCTGATCCTCCGGCCTCCAGTCCATCAGTCCAAGTCCACGTCCGCCCTTCACCGTCCGATACATCGGCATGGCACGTCCGCCGCACGGCACGCCCATCCTTCATCGCGCCCGGTCCGTCGGCACGGCACGTCGCAACTTGACCTTCACCCGCCATCGACCACTGTCTCTGTGCTCGACACCTGCACAACACAAGCCAAAGAACATGCGCATCATCTCCGTTGACAATCACTCATCACACAGAGACTCGGCATACACCCATGTATCCGCAATCTCCCCCTTGATGAGTGCATTGTCAACTCCACAACAAATCATGAATAAGAAGAAGGAGGTAGGAAGGAGTGAGAAGAGAAAACCCAACCAAATGACCCAAAAGCCTAACAAAAGCCAAAGAAGGTCAAGTGGATGAAGCGAAAACTTGGTCCCCAAAGACATGGGCAACGGCTCGACGCAACCAAGCAAAGCAAAGCTAGCCCTCAAGAAGAGGTAGAACAGGCTCAACACAGCTAGCAGATACCAATTGAAGATCGGAGGACAACAGAAGCAAAATGCTAGTCCCTCAAGATAGAGGCACAGAGGCTCAACACAACTAGCAAGAAAATCACTCCGAACCAATTGGAAATCAACCCAAACTAAATGGGAAAGCACTACCAGGACGATACCAATTGAAAGCCAAATGAAAAAGCTTATGAAAGCTCATGAAAAGCTAGGAACGTTTGCTAGTCCCTCAAGACAGAGGCAACGGCTCAACACAACTAGCAAACTCCCCCTGGACAAATGCAAGTAACTAGGACAAATGATTCTCCCCTTAGTTGATCAACACAGGGGCATATGATTTGCATAAATTTCTCCCCCTAGTTGAAAATGCACTTATCAAGGCCAAAAGGTATCGGAGAAGCAACTCCCTTCACATAAACTCCCCCTGAACACAAGATCTCCTTCCACAATGCATATTCAAAATGCAAGTTAGGAGCTTCAAGTATATAGTCAAAAGAGTGCAAAGATGCTCTAATCAGTATAGCTCCAACATCTCAATTAAGCACTCAAATAGCAAAGGCTCAAACTGATCACTTATACGAAATATGAAGCAATCTGAGCATGTGAGCAGTTTTAAGCCAAAAGGATAGTCACCATCAAAATAGCACTAGACATGTATAGAAGGAATCCAAACAAGTGCTAAGCATATATACAAGGTGAACTACCCCTAGCAAAGTTCAATCATCATGCATAGGAATGAAGCATATACTTGTGATTTCAAATTCAATCGGAGTTGCAGCGGTAAAAGAATTCACAAGTTCATTTTTAGCATGTGATTGCGAGAGGTTGAAAGCTTGTCATCGCCTAACTTTTCAACCGTGCGAAGCCTATGCCGAAGCAATCAGAAGCTTAAAGCAACGGTTTCGGTCATACACTACATGGCTCAAGTTTAACTCAAAGTGCACTGAGAAACAGTCTCAATACCATGAGGTGTTGACAAGCAATCCCATCTCGATCTTTTCAATTCAACAATACTTGGTTCAGATTTTAAGCAAGTTATGAACAAGCCAAGCAAGTGAATGACTCAGAACTAGAGACATAGCAACCTTAGCATATATGAAAAGCAGGAATGGACTCAACACATCCTACACATGCTAGTTGCATATCTCAATGGTGAACATTTTCAGATTTATATACATTAGGCATAATTCACCATTCCAAAAATAGCTCGCTCATAACATGTAACAGTGATCAGAAGGAGCATAAGCTACAAGCATCATCATAAGTATCGGAGCAATACTAACAAGCGCATAATTACATTCTAGTGAACATAGACATGAAGCTCAGAATGTAAATGCGTATGCCCGACACAAAACTGAAAGAAGGAAGATACCAATTGGAAAGACTCAAGAAACTCAAAAGAAAGGAACCTCTAAATAAAAGAGTCAGTCTATACATCTCAAAATGCTTCCCCCATCTAAAAGGGGAAACACACACCAAGCTCACCCCTCAACCTATTAAAGGTTGATTCGTCTAAAGGCTTGGTGAAAATATCAGCCAATTGGTGATGAGTATCGACATGGCGAAGGTCGATATCACCCTTCTCCTGGTGGTCTCGCAAGAAATGAAAGCGCACATCAATGTGTTTGGTTTTCGAGTGAAGCACGGGGTTCTTAGCAACGCTAATGGCACTCGTGCTGTCACAAAGCAAAGGCACTCGAGTAAAGCTCAAACCAAAATCACGCAAAGTGGCCATCATCCAGAGTAACTGGGAACAGCAGCTAGCCGCAGCAACATATTCAGCCTCCGTGGTAGACTGAGCGACACTAGACTGCTTGCGAGAAGACCACGATACAAGAGAAGATCCAATAAACTGGCAAGTCCCAGAAGTGGACTTGCGCTCGGTGCGACAACCAGCAAAATCAGCATCAGAAAAGCCACAAAGCGAGAGGGTGGAAGAAGCAGAATACCAAATCCCGAACTCAGGCGTGAAACGAAGGTACCTGAAGATGCGCTTCACGGCCTGACGGTGAGAAGTGCGTGGCGAAGCCTGAAAGCGCGCGCACAAGCACACGGCGAACTGAATGTCCGGCCGTGTCGCCGTCAGGTAGAGCAGCGATCCAATCATGCTGCGGTACTCCTTCTGGTCCACTGCTTCTCCATCCGTGTCGGCATCCAGGGCAGTCGTCGTCGACATGGGCGTCGGAAGAGGCTTGGCCTCACCCATGTCGAACCGCTTCAGCAAGTCCCTCGTGTACTTGCCCTGGTGCACAAACGTCCCCTCTCGGGATTGCTTAATTTGCAACCCGAGAAAGAAAGTCAGCTCGCCCATCATGCTCATCTCGAACTCCCTGCTCATAGTATCTGCAAACTTGGCAACCAAAGCGTGAGAAGAACCACCGAAAATGATATCATCCACGTAAATTTGGACCAAGAGAGTATCTTTGCCTTGCTTGAGGAGAAAGAGCGTTTTATCAACACATCCCATTTTAAAACCCTTAGCTAGCAAGAAGGTTTTTAATCTCTCATACCAGGCTCTAGGGGCTTGTTTCAAACCATACAAAGCTTTGTGGAGTTTAAAGACATGGTTTGGAAACCTGGGAATTTTCAAAACCGGGGGGTTGCTGGACATAGACCTCCTCCTCAATGTAGCCGTTTAAGAAGGCACTCTTGACATCCATTTGAAAAAGTTTGAAACCCATGGATGCAGCATAAGCCAAGAGTATCCTAATAGCCTCCAAACGAGCTACAGGAGCGAAGGTTTCCTCATAATCTATCCCCTCCTTCTGACTATAACCCTTCGCTACAAGCCGGGCCTTGTTTCTCACAATGTGGCCCTCCTCTCCTTGCTTGTTTTTAAATACCCATTTTGTCCCAATAGGTTTACAGTCAGGAGGTGGAGGCACTAGAACCCAAACCCGATTTCGCTCAAAATTCTCTAGCTCCTCATGCATGGCATTGACCCAATCCGGATCCGTCAATGCGTGTCCAACATCTCGGGGCTCAAAAGACGCAACAAAAGCAGAATGAGCAAAGTGCGAGATGTGCTGTGACCTGGAGCGAGTAACTCGCTCGTTGATGTCGCCGATCATCTGTTCAGGGGGGTGCTGGCGCTGGATATGTCGTGGCGCCTCCCGGGAAGAAGTGACCTCCCCCTCAACAGCAGCTGGTTCCACCCCGGGTACAAAGGTACCGCGCGAGGTGGAGGATCCCACGGCCCCCAGGAAGAAGAAGTGTCGGGGCCGTGAGTCGTCGTCGAGGCCGCTCTTTGCGGCACGGCAGGTGGAGGGGGTGCTGGATCATCTATACTTTCAGCACCCTCGTCCTCGTCATCGAAAAGAGGCTCTCCAACCTCATGATCACCTGCACGCTCAAAACGAGAAGAGGGACAAACAAGAGTCTCGTCGAAGGTGACATCTGATGTCTCCATGACTCGGTTAGTGTCAAGGTTAAGTACACGATAAGCTCGAGTGTGAGTGCCATAACCCAAAAACACACCGTCAGAAGAACGAGACTCAAACTTGTCCAGGTTGCCTTTCTTCAATATAAAACAATGGCAACCGAAGACTCTAAAATAACTCACCTTGGGCTGGCGACCAAAGCGCAACTCATAAGAGGTCTTCTTCAAAAACGCTCTCAGAAAAATGCGATTCGAAATGTAGCATGCAGTGTTCATAGCTTCGGCCCAAAAGCGCCTAGGAGTCCTATGCTCATCAAGCATCGTCCTGGCCATCTCAACAAGGGTCCGATTCTTCCTCTCTACAACACCATTTTGGGGCGGTGTGTAGGGGGAAGAAAACTGATGCTCCAAGCCAAGGTGGTTACAAAACTTCTCAAAATCCGAATTTTTGAATTCGGAACCATTATCACTTCTAATAGCTCGCATCGAGTTCAAAGGGAACTCGTTCTGAAGACGCTAAATCAGATTGCGAGCGAATGAGAAAGTCTCGGTCTTTCTCAGCTAAAAAGAAGACCCACGAATTCTCGAAAAGTCGTCAACAACAACCAAAACATACCACTTGCCACCAACCGAGCCACCCGAGCTGGACCAACAAGGTCCATATGTAAAAGCTCTCCGGGGTGCGAGGTCATGACCTTAGTCACTGGATGGTGGGGAGCAGCAACCATCTTCCCATGTCTGCAAGAATGGCAAACTAGATCCTTCTCCATCGAAAGCTTGGGCAATCCTCGGATTAGGCCAAGTGAGCTAAGTCCTTGCAAGCAAGTCGAAGCTTAAGTGACCGAGCCTCCTATGCCACTTCCAAAGATCGGAAGAAGAAGGACTAGCCAAAAGACAGCGAGAAGATCCAAACGACTCCGAAAAATTCGCACGAAAAATCTTCCCAAAGGGCGAAATCAGACATACAAGATCGCCCTGAGGATCTAAGATGCGACTAAGGTTCGGTTTTGAAAACGAATCTCATAGTCATCATCAAAAAGTTGCGAAACAGAAAGCAAGTTAAAATGCAGGTTAGAAACAAGAGCAACATCGCGCAACACAAAGTGCTCATTAACCCGCACAGTTCCACGGGACAATACCTTACCTTTACTATTGTCGCCGAAGGTTATGTACTCCTTTCCGGCGACCGGCTAAGGCTGGAGAACCACTTGGTGTTTCCGGTCATGTGCCTCGAACAACCGGAATCCACCAACCAAATGTCCTCCAACCGTCTCACCTACATCAATAAAAGACATAGGGTGAGCATACGGTCCAACACTGGGGTTAGTGAAATAAGGGAAAACCAGTGTTGGGCCGGCTGCTCAAAAGAAGGGTTAGTGTAAAAACCATTCCTAGCACGTCTACGAGGGAAGCGATCACCACGCTGAAGAAAACGTGGTCCGCTAGGGAAGAAGCGCTCACCGCGGTACTCAAAACGCGGTGGGGGAAAGCGCTCAACTAAGCCTCCGCCACGGGGTCCGTTACCTGCAAAAGCAGACCCCGTCGGGCACGCTCTCTACGAGGTTTACGCCTAGGAGCCTGGGGCTCAACTGCTCTAGCGTCTCTCCTCGAAGCTCTCTCCTGCCTAGGCCTAACAAACTGAGGTGCTGGACCTCTAGGCCTAGTCTCCCTCCTCGGGGCTCTCATCTCCTGCCTAGGCCTGGAACCTGACGTCCGGACCTAGCAGCTCTCCCCTGGGCCTTCGGTACATGTCCACCATGAGCTGGATGGTACATGTCCGGGTTCTCCATCTCCCGAGCCCTGCGCGCCTCTCTCTTGCGCCTAAAGCAGAACTCGCTCAAGTGACCATCCTCCCACAAAATCACACTGGTACCTCACCGCACGCACAGGGGGTTGTTGGTGACCAGGGCTGTGGGTGTGGCTCACTTTGCCTTTGCCCTTCGTGGCAACTCCTCACTAATGGGTGGCATAGCATCAAGCTTGTTCTTGAGGTGGTTTGGCTTGGGTGCCCAAACTGGGTTCTTGGGAGGAACTTTAGGGGTTCCTCAACCACACCATCTTTGGTGATAGGCTTGGCTAGCTCTTTGAGTGGAAGCTTGGCAAGTTTGGGAGTAGTGGTGGAATTGGGCTTCTCACATGGGTTCAGACCACTAGACTCTCCAATCTTCCAAAAACTGAACGATCAACACTCTGAGCAAAACCTACACCAGGGCACCAACAGCTCGCTTGAATTGGGAGATCATCATCCCGAGCTGCGGCTCACTACTGGAGACCCATGACAAGATGGACCGAAGGTATGTGTTTTCTTCCTCGGTTGCATCTTGCCATGCTTCACATTGGCAATCTCCATCTCCAGGCCCTCACACAAAGCACACCTCGAGACACAAGTGCTATCTGAGCTGGCCTTCTCTAAAGACTCAAGCTTGGCATTTTTCTCTGCCAACTCAGATTGCAAGACAGGACAAGTCTTGCACGCACCCAACAGCTGCGGCCTAGCACGGAGCTCATCCACCCTCCAACCAACGCAGCATACTTACCTCTCAGAGTGAGAAGGTCAGTCATGTGCGCGGTGCACGACTCGCACTCCGTCTCCTCCGACACTACCACGGTGGACCGAGCGAACTCAAGCTCCTTCACCGTGTCCTCCCACTTCTGCCTAAACTCCTTGCGCTCTCTAGCGGCACGCCTAAGCAACTTATCTTGGCTAAGGAGGGCAGCAGTCAACTTCTCAACCTCGGAGGAAAGCTCGTCGTAGGTGAGAGATACCTGGGAGGTGTCGTCGTCGTCGTCGTTCCGAGGGGTACGCTCCGGCTCGCCGTCGACCTCATCGCCAGCGCCATGGTGCAGAAGCCGTCGTCGTCGGCGAAGAAGCAGAGGCCGTTCAGTTTGTCCTCGATCCTCTTCTTCTTCTCGGACTCGTCATCGCTCGAGCTGGCGGAGTCGTCATCCGAGCCGTCGACGTCGCTGAGCGTGGCGAAGAACGCGCGCTGCTCAGCTTGCTGCTTCTCCAAGTACTTCTTCTTGATGTACTCTTTGTCGAAGCCGCCCCGTTTCTTGTGTTTGGGGGGACGTGCTTCTCCTTGTACTTGGAGTCGCGCTTGCGCCATGTTCGCCCTTGCCCAAGTGCTTGTTCTTCTTGGGGCAGTTGGCGATGAAGTGGTCGGGGTCGCCGCACTCGTAGCATCCCGTGCGTCCTCCTCCTCGACGGCGGTTCATGCGGTTGTTGTGGAACCGCGAGAACCGGTTGGCGAGCAAAGCCAACTCGTCATCTCCCAAGACTCCAGCTGGTCCTCTGTCACAGAAAAGAGAGAAGAAAGCGCAAAGCCAGCTGAGGGGTTAGAGGAAGAGCCGGAAACCAAAGCCATGGACGGGCGAGAAGGATTTTCAAAAGAAGCCCTCGCCATAGCATCAATCTCACTGGACTTGAGCTTACTGAAGAGCTCGTCGCAGGTGAGGGTCTCATAGTTCGGCGATTCGATGATTGCCTGAACCTTGGAGTCCCACACCGAACGGTCAAGAGTGTGCAAAAGCTTCAAAGCACGCTCATGATCGTCAAATGGCAACTGCTCTCTGTTAGCCCTCATCCTGTTGACAATCACCTGAAAGCGAGCGAATAAACTTTCTATGCTCTCGCCAGGCTGATGTCGAAAGTTCTCATACTCTCTCTTGAACGACTCGTAGAGTCGGGTTTTGACTTGAGAGGTGCCCTCATGAAAACGCATGAGGTGTCCCAGATCTCCCGAGCCGTAGAGAGGTGAGAAACGCGATCAAACTCACCCACGCTCAAACAGAGAACAAAGCGTTACGCGCCCGGCTATTGGCTTCGTGCTCATCGATCTGAAGCTGAGAGACACGAGCAGCCAGGACAACGTAGTTGGCGTTGTTGCAAATCTCCCAAACAGAAGAGCCCATGCTCTGGAGATAGGCCGACATGCGTATCTTCCAATACGCATAGTTCGTCCATCGAAAAACGGCGGTTTGCCCACGCCGCGATCCATGTCGCCTTCGGTGGATCTGGAACCGGCTAAGGTGGAAGATCCTTAACCTGCTCCGATACCAATTGAAGGACCGAGAATGCAAAAGCAAGCGACCAGAGGGGGGGTGAATGGGAGCCAATAAAAATTTCTTTCGAAACTTTGGCCAAGTGTCCCAAAATCAACCCCCAAGAGATACTACCAAAACGTGATACCCACGACCCTTGAAGAGGGTGGATGATCTCTAGGATCACAGCGAGGCACCACAAAAACTTCCACACCAAGTTCACGCAAGTCAACTAGTGACAGGATGGGTTTTGGGTAACCTCAACCTCCCCGAGCAACGCGAGGGATTCAGGCTATTTTGAAAGCGAGGAGCCCGATTTCTGTAGAGCACGGAGTCGGAATCCAACGCAACAAGCGGATCGCAGATCGAAGGTCAGACGAACAACTGCGGACGAAAACGTGCTGACTGCACCTGACCGGACTCTGCCTGCGTCCGGTCAGCAGGCACCGGACGCGTCCGGTCGTGCAGAATGGATTTCGGACCTTACTGTGTTGGACCGGACGCACGTGTGCTAGCGTCCGGTCGATCACCTAGCGTCCGGTCACAAGTGCCAAACCCGATGAACAGTAGAAGCGATGAGTCCGGTCAGAATAAAATACGAGCGTCGGTCATGTGCGTCCGGTCAAGAGCAAAGCACACAGGAAGACGTTCAACGACCGGACTCATGAGCAGAGCGTCCGGTCTCCCGACCCTGCGTCCGGTCACCCCACGAAACAGTTGTTCGTTCACCGATCCGACTCGATCTCACCCAAAACGAATCCTCTAGGGATCAAACTTGGTGAGAGGAGTCACAAGGATGTTAGTGAGCTACTCTAAGAGATCATGGCTCGAACCTAACTCCAAATCGGTGAATCGAAGAATTTCGGGGGAAGGGAGGAAATGACCCGAAACGAAAACGATCGATCTCCTAGACCGTGAGGTTAGAGGATGATTCCTTCGGTGGAAAGAAGTGCCTCACGATCTAGAACAACTTGGTTCAAACGGAATTGCAAAAGATGAACCGAGCAAAGAGATCAAGCGACGGGAAACTCAAGGCACAAAGCAATCCGCGAAGAACATGATGAACATGAAAACAAAACGTGAATTGACACAAGAGATGGGATCCAAGGTGAGGATACGGCCTCACTTCCTCGAATCAACAGTACACAGAGTGGAGTCTCTCTGCGGATCTCAACTAGCTAAAGCAGGGGATGGGAGAGCAGGAACCCTAAGTGCAGGAAGCAAAATGACTGCGCTAACTGAGATAGGGAGGAGGGTGTCTCCCCTGGACTACTTATACTAACCTAGCCTAAGTCTATTTCCTACTCTACCCCTCTCTACTCTAATTACAGAGCGGGCCAGGAAACCCTAAGGCTATTCTGGTCCACCCGCTGGTGGTAGGTAGATCCGACGGCCACGCCCGCACGGTCTTCCGCGTCGCCTCCACGCAACCTTCAGATCGCCGCCACGTGCCGCCACCACTCTGCACCCCCGTTTTGTGGCCCAAACCGGGAAACCAGCCTCCAGCCCGAGTTTTGTGGCCCAAACTCGGAAACCCCAGCGCCCGAGTTTTTGAGGCCAAACTCGGAAACCGGCCCACGCCCAGGTTTTGAGGCTCAACCTGGAAACCGTCACGCCCAGGTTTTGTGGCTCAACCTGGAAACCCAGCACCCAGTTTTGAGGCCCAAACCTGGAAACCGTCCACCGTTGGTTTTTCCCGGGCTCTACCAACAAACCGGCGTCGTAGAGGGGATGCACCGCCTGTGCACCCCTTCCACCGACATGATCGCACTTCTCCGCTTGTCGCTGTCGCAGGCTGCCAGCACCCACAGCTGATCCTCCGGCCTCCAGTCCATCAGTCCAAGTCCACGTCCGCCCTTCACCGTCCGATACATCGGCATGGCACGTCCGCCGCACGGCACGCCCATCCTTCATCGCGCCCGGTCCGTCGGCACGGCACGTCGCAACTTGACCTTCACCCGCCATCGATCACTGTCTCCGTGCTCGACACCTGCACAACACAAGCCAAAGAACATGCGCATCATCTCCGTTGACAATCACTCATCACACAGAGACTCGGCATACACCCATGTATCCGCAGCGCCTACGACAAAAGAAATTCTCAGCTTCCAACAAAAGAGAAGGAAACCAAGGTGCAGCCTGGAATAGATCCTAATCCTTACCCTTTCTGGCCCTGACTTTGCAATACCTAGCCATGTTCTTTTACAACATTTTTGCTAGGTCTTCACAATGAATCGGCCCTTCAACTAGACCTAGCTGCCGGAGGTTTGTTTACCATAAAACCACAGCGGAAGGAGAAGCTTTGCTAGATCGCATTCTGGAAAACACTCCTCCGCTAGAACCCCTCCGTGTGGACCCGAACCAGAAGTTGCGGAAGTGTCATAGCCACCACTAAAAGCACACCATTAGAGACACTTCCACCCGAGTTGGGACCTCCTAAGGAATTTATCATTCCTTGGATCTCCCGGATTTCGAGGATGATCTTTTTTTGAAGATTATGGAAACACCTCGAAATCTCGTGCCAAAGAAAACCTCAAGTTGTCGCTACCACTGATCAGCTGGATGAGGAGTTCATAAGCAATTCTATCAAACACTCACAGCGATCATGAGTAGTGAATGGACGGAAGAAGTGGAAGGTTCCTCCGATACGCTTCGGATTACTTTCCATCTTCTTCCATCCGTTGTGAAGTTCTAGGTACTGGGATTACGGCTATACAACCTCATGTTGGAGTGAATTTGATGTCAAAATCTTTCGCCACCACCTATTTTTGTGATAAGCGTCTCACTCCAACTCACAAAATTCTTAGGTTTGCCCCTCGTACTAATTTGCAAAGTTGTGGAATTCTCCCCAAACTACAGTACGATTTGAGAACATCAAATTGGTCTCGACGTTTATGTCTTTGACATACAAGTTTTGACCTTTTGATTGGGCAACCCTTAGAAAGCTTAGCCACGTTTTCCCACCTACAGGGGCTCTGGACTTACAATTAGGGAGAGACACTTTTACCATTCCAATCACTCGAGCCAAAAACTCAGTGTCAGACTCTCTCCCTAACCTCAAGATGCCCAGGAGGTGATGGCCGTTTCACCCTTTGAAACACCCGAATCGTCTTTAGATAAGATGCTGAGTCCTTCATCCAAGAAGAAGACGATTAGGAGAAACGATAGAGCTCCCCAAGGATGAAACACCACCAAAACCCCGGTTGAGCTTAAACCCTTACCCGCTGGTTTACGCTATGTTTTTCTTAATGGCAACAAAGAAACTCCCATTATCATCAGTGATAAGTTATCCGACGAGGAGACAGACAAACTCATTGCCTTTTTAGAAAAGCATAGAGCAGCCTTCGGGTATTCCCTGCAAGATCTTAAGGGAATAAGCCCAACTCTTTGCACACATCGCATACCTACAGACCTTGATATGACACCCTCTTGTGAGCCTCAGCGTAGGCTTAATAATGCGATGCGTGAAGTCGTGAAAAGGAGGTTCTCAAACTTTTTCACGCCGGGATCATCTATCCCATTACACATAGTGACTGGGTTAGTCCCGTCCAAGTGGTCCCTAAGAAAGGAGGCATGACAGTCATTAAGAATAATAAAGATGACTAATTCCTCAACGACTGCCAACAGGGTGGAGGATGTGCATTGACTACCGAAAACTTAACAAAGCACAAAGAAAGACCATTTTCCGCTGCCCTTCATTGATGAAATGCTAGAGCGTTGGCAAAACATTCTTTCTTTTATTTCCTTGATGGTATTCGTGTTATCATCAGATACCTATCCACCCTGACGACCAAAGCAAAACCACGTTCACGTGTCCTTACGGAACGTTTGCTTATAGGTGCATGTCCTTTGGATATGCAATGCGCCCGCCTCTTTTCAAGGTGCATGATGTCTATTTTCTCAGACATGATAGAAGAAATCATGGAAGTTTTCATGGATGATTTTCAGTCTATGGAAAAACTTTTGATCACTGTCTGGAGAATCTAGAAAAGTTCTGCAAAGATGCCGAGAGAAAGACCTGGTACTTAACTGGGAAAAGTGCCATTTCATGGTCAGGGAAGGCGTAGTTCTTGGACACTTAGTATCTGAAAGGGGGATTGAGGTAGACAAGGCTAAGATCGAGGTTATAGAACGTCTACCACCCCCGGTGAACGTTAAGGGAATCCAAAGCTTCTTGGGTTATGCAGGGTTCTACAGACGTTTTATCAAGGACTTCTCTCAGATTTCTAGACCCCTCACGAACCTTTTAGCTAAGGACGCACCCTTTGAGTTCACTGATGAGTGTCTTAATCCTTTCCACCCCTTAAGAAAGCACTCATCTAAGCGCCAATCATTCAACCCCCAGATTGGTCGCTACCGTTTGAGATAATGTGTGATGCTAGTGACTATGCTGTAGGGGCAGTTCTGGGTCAAACAAAGATAAACAGCATCATGCATTGCCTATGCTAGCAAAACTATGACAGGAGCTCATTGAATTATGCTACCACTAAAAAAGAACTCCTTGCAGTAGTTTTTGCTATTGATAAATTCAATCTTACTTAGTTGGAGCAAAAATCATTGTTTACACTGATCATGCTGCATTAAAATATTTGCTCACTAAGAAAGATGCAAAATCTCGCCTAATTAGATGGATTCTGTTACTTCAAGAATTTGATTTAGAGATAAAAGATAAAAAAGGAATAGAAAATACAGTAGCAGGCCATCTTTCGCGCATGCAAGTCACTAACATGCAGGAGCTGCCCATCAACGACATCTTGCGCGACGACATGCTGTTGAAGGTGACTGACTTGAACCCGTGGTACGCCAACATCGTCAACTACATGGTCACAGGGTACGTACCACCGGGCGAGAACAGGAGAAACCTGCAAGTAGAAAGCCGCCGCGTGGGATGACCCGTACCTGTACCGGGTCTGTTCTGATGGACTTTTGAGGAGGTGCATACCAGCCATAGAAGGAGAACAGATCATTGAGCAATGCCATTCGGCACCATATGGAGGTCATTACGGAGCTTTCCGCACACAATCCAATCTGGCAGTGTGGATTCTTCTGGCAACGATGTATGAGGACACCAGAGAATTCATCCGAAGGTGTCGGAAGTGTCAGCTCCAAGGAGGCATCACTGCACCAATGCAATGCCTCTCCACTACAATATGCCAATAGAAATATTTGATGTGTGGGCATTGACTTCATGGGACCATTTCAGAAGTCCCATGATTGCGAGTATATCCTGGTGGCTGTAGACTATGTGTCAAAATGGTAGAAGCACTACCATGCCGAGCTGCGGACGCAAAGCACGCACGGAAGATGTTCCATGAAGTGATCTTTCCTCGGTTTGGAACACCAAGGATGGTCATAAGTGACGGAGGATCGCACTTCATCGACAAAACTTTCAGAAGCTTCTTGCGTGAACTCGGTGCAAAGCACAACATAGCTACCCCATATCACCCTCAAACAAGCGGGCAGGCAGAAACTTCAAATAAACAGATAAGAACATCTTGCAGAAAACAGTCGACGAAATGGGGAAGGTTGGAAGAATAAGCTTCAGATGCCCTTTGGGCATACCGGACTGCTTATAAAACCCCATAGGCATGTCACCGTTCCAAATGTTTTATGGCAAAACATGCCATCTCCCTGTTGAGCTGAGCACCGAGCTCACTGGGCAATAAAAAAATGGAACATGGACGTCAAGCTAGCCGGAAGAAATAGGCAAAGACAAATATCCGAGCTAGAAGAATGGCGAGAAAAAGCTTACCACAGCGCCAAGCTATACAAAGAAAGAATAAAAAGATTGCACGACCACCGGATCAAGCCGAAGGAGTTCAAGATAGGCGATCCGCGTTCTGCTCTTCAACTCCAAGGTAAAATTATTCAGTGAAGAAAACTTCGGAGCAAGTGGAAAGGACCATACACTGTCGTCAACACATCTGAACATGGATCGATAACTGTTCAAGACGACAACGGTAATATTACAAAGGTAAATGGTCAATGTTTAAAAGTTTTCCTAGAAACCACTTCTGAAAAAAGAAATTGAAAGAATAAAATTGGTTAATTGGGATTAGAATTTTCAAAATAAAAACTTGAATAAGAACAGAATAAATGATGTTCCTTTATTTGAATATATTTGTCTCCACTTGTTTTTGTATTCTTTGTGTCTACTTGTTTAAATCAAAAGATAGGTACAAAAACAAGTGTGGGGGAGGAGGATCAACACTAAGATATCTACATAGCAATTTCACCAACATTCTTTTGTTCCTCCCATGACAAATAAAAAAAAGAGAATTACTCCAATTCCTTTCTATCATTGAAAATGATTTGCATATTCTTTATTCCTCACTAAAGTTCCTATGACTCATGAGCACTTGTTATAGGGACCCCAATTCTCTAAGTAATTGAAATTTGTGATATAGTAGGATGATATGAACTTGTTCACTCTTGCAACGAACTTGGGATTTATTTTACAAATCAAATTCAAAAGCCTGCTCTTCTATGATATATCCTACCAGAGCCATATGATGAAAAACTTTGCAAACCATATATTCATATGCTGCTTGTATTTGTATTGAGCTTATTCAAATAGTTGTGACCTATGTGTAGACTTCTTTCATGCATTCAAGATCAAGATTCACATAGACCCACCAAATAAAACTAACTCTTGCGTTAAGAGTTACGCAAGACATGCCATGCATCCACCACAAAAATAAATGCTCCACCATTGATCATGATCTTTCTCTCCCAAAAATCTTGAAAAGAATTATGGGCTATCCAAAAAATAAAATGAGAGAGTAAAAAAATGGACAAGTGTCCAAATGAAAACAATGGGTACTCTGATACCTGCCTCTCTCTAAAAAAATGAGAGAGTAAAACAAAAATGGACAAGTGTCCAAATGAAAACAATGGGTACTTCGATGCCCGCCTCTCTCTAAAAAAGTATGAATAAAGATAGCCCATAATTCCCAAGTTTCCAAAAGGAGAGAAAGACATGAGAAAAGGAGTATCCAAAAAGAAAATATTTCCACACACTTGCATTTCTTGATCTAAGTGTATGACTGAAATCTCCTAAGGTCCAATTCTTTGACTTTGCAATACCTACAATACAAGTATGCTTACTTCTTTCTCTACCCAAAACTCCAGATACAGCTTTAGTTGGTAGAATGATATGAAAAAAAAGCCTTTGGTGAGGATCATACACTTCTTGAGTGACTTGAGAGTATCATTTGAAGAGCAAGGCTATTTCTTTTATCAAAATACAAAACCCCAAGTTTTAAGCAGAGTTGAATAAGAAGAGTTGATTCCACACTGTTCCATTTTTCAATTACTCAAGATGACTTGGTAGACACTTCTGACTGCTCATAAGTTCAGGTGAAGCCTGGAATAACTTGTATGCAGATCTTTTATCATGAGAAAAGGAACCATCTTAGTCTAAACACAAAACTTTACTTGAGGACGAGCAAAGGACTAAGTGTGGGGGAGTTTGTTGGCGATTCTTAACACATATTCTATATCGCCAACATGCATATGATTCTCTATAAAAATGTCACCAAACTAGAGGTAGGGCCTTTTTACACTAACAAATTCCACAGTTTTGGTGAACATGTATTTATACAGGAACAATGTGATTTGGGCCAAAAGTAAAGGAAGAATTGAAGGAAAAATCAAAACCAAGTACCAAAGTGTATCAAACTTCAACCAGATTCAGACTCAGCACGACGTTTCAGGCCAAATGGGCTTTGGCCCAGCCCACGGGGGCCCAGCCAGGGGGCGGCTGCCCCCTGGGTCGGCCGCTCCCCTGGAGACGCCACCTGTCCACCGCCTTTGCAGAGGCGGTACAATCAATGTTCCTAAGGCAGTGCTGGGTGAAATTTGCAGCAAACCCCCTATTGAACCGACCTAGAACCCCTATATAAGCATGGGGAGAGGACCTCTCAAGATATCAAGTATCAAGATACAAGAGAAGAAGTAGAGAGGAAGAGCTTCACTCATATCCTTAGCCTCTAGGTTAGAAATAGAATAGGGAGCGAGATAGAGAGTAGAGTAAGAGAAGTAGCAAGTAACCGGCTCCATCCCCTTGTTGCACTAGTCGGGAGGCCGAAGTATTGACTACTTCCTGCGCTGTACCTCTGCAACCCGACTTACTACATTGGAGTAAGAAAAGGTTGAGTTCTACTTTTGTTCTAGTAAGTTCTTGAGCATTGTTATCTTGTTCTTACAATCTTGCGGGTTCGTTGTCCATCTTTTGGTGGATACTCTAGTAGAGGAACCTCTGAATCATTTGGAGGGGTTCCTGGCCAACGCTAGAGTAGTAGCTAATAGCGTAGACGTGGTGTCTAAGCTAAAAGCTACCCTCGTTTGCCTCGTATCCCACGGGTGAGGGGTCGGCGGCAGGTGGTGACAGCCCTGTTTGCCCTTAGTTTCCCCCACGTTCGGATACGGCGTAGAGCTATAGGCCAGAGTTACCTGGCAGACCAGGTAAAAGCCGGTGCCCGAAGTAAGGTTGTGAAAACACGTTACCTTGTTTGAGGCTTCTAAGCATTAGAAGAACCTCGTTACCCAAGTCATTCCCCTCTTTTCTCTCTAGGGTTTATTAGATCCGTGACCTTGAACACTTCCGTTCCCTGAGAAATTACGATACCCTGAATACCACCGGGTGAAGTGCTACAACGGTATCTTCCGTGCGCTTGCGGACTTTGCTGCTTCGCTAAGAAATACCAACAAGCATTTCTAGCGCCATTGCCAGGGATAGATTCAAACCCTATTCTTGATAGCGACGCTAAGAAGTGTCAACAAGCATTTCTGGCGCCGTTGCCGGGGATAGATTCAAACCCTATTCTTGGTAGCGACGCTAAGAAGTGTCAACAGTGATGGTGTCGTGACACTTGGCGGGAGGCCGAGAAGGATGGCGAATGCACTGTGCCCGGCGTGGAGGCTGGACATGCTCCGGCATTGGCGCTAGAACTCGGGGTGTGCGAACCACATCCTGTCTACGGTGCGGGTTCGGTAGCTGAGCCTCAAAAAGCTACCATCGACGGTTTCCGAGTTTGGGCCTCAAAACTCGGGGTGGCCGGTTTCCAAGTTTGGGCCTCAAAACTCGGCGTGGATGGTTTCCAGGTTTGGGCCTCAAAACCTGGGCTCGCGGGTTTCTGAGTTTGAGCCACAAAACTCAGCCGGAGGACAGGTTTCCCGGTTTCAGCCTCAAAACCGGGGGAAGGCCCAGGTTTCCCGGTTTCGGCCTCAAAACCGGGGGGAGGTCCGCAAAAAGGACGGTCGACACGTGGCGGCGTGGAGAGGCTAGCGCGGCGGCACAGCTATCTGCGAGGAGGGCGCGGTGGTCGACAGGGCGGCACGTGGCGTCATCCTGAGGCTTGCGTCGAGGCGAAGCTAAGGGTGAGGAAGGCGCGTGGCCGTCGGATCGTCATCAAGCAGAGTTGGACCGGGATACCCCTAGGGTTGGCCGTTTCGCTCAGTTATCCTAGGGTTAGAAGGGGATTATTGTCTAGGCTATAAATAAGAGAGGCACCCCTCCTCTCCCTTCATCCTTGCAGTCATTTGCCCTAAGCACTCTCTCTCTCTCCTTAGCCCTCGCTTAGGTTTCAATCATACCTGGCTGTAGAGGATCCACAGAGTGAACTAAATCATGTCTCTGTGTTTTGGGAAGTTTAGGAAGTGAGACCGTAAACTCACGTTTGTAGCATGTGTTCGCCACACGGTTGCAAATTCGGGCTTGTGATTCGCGTTTTGGTTCTGTTCTTCGCGGATTGCTTTTTGGTCTCGTTTTCCCATCGCTTGATCTCTTTGCTTGGTGCATCTTTTGCAAATCCACTTGAACCAAGTTGTTCTAGATCATGAGGCAATTCTTTCCCTCGAAGGAATCCTTCTCAAACCTCATGGTCTAGGAGATCGAACGATTTTCGTTTTGGATCACATTCTTGCTCCCTTGCCCCGAAATTTCTTGATTCATCGATTTGGAGTTAGGTTCGAGCCATGATCTCTTAGGAGTAGCTCACTAACCTCCTTGTGACTCCTCAAATTGAATCCCAGCCTTAGAGCATTTGATTCGGAGGAGATCGGGTTGAATCACTGATGAACAGCACAGTTTTCGGGGGCCTCGGACGCTTGACACCGGAGCATCGGACGCTGCTGCCTTAGCATCGGATGCTCTAGTGACACATGTCAGTCTGGGTGCTTTTTAGTAGGCATCGGACGCGTCCGTTGACCATCGGACGCGCCTAAGCCTAAGCATCGGACGCTGGCTGTTTACTGTGCTCAGCGTCCGATGGTGGAACAGTAAGGTTCCCGAGAGGCAGTTTTCGCATCGGACACGTCCTGTGGTCAGGCATCGGATGCAGGCAGCGTCCGATGCGACAGGTTTCGCACGGTTTCGTCCGCAGTTCATTCGTTCATTGTCGGTTTTGAATTCCAGCTTTTGCGTTGGGTTCCTAGAGTCGTGTAGTGTCTCGCTGTGCTTCATGGAAGCATCCACCCTACATTTAGGGTCGTGGACATTATTCGAGCTCTAGGCTTGCTTTTGGAAGTGACTTCTGGGACAGTGGCTAAAAGTTTCGGAGAAGAAATTTTAAGCTCCCATTCACCCCCCCCCCCTCTGGTCGCTAATCCGGTCCTTCAAGGAGTGCTTGCCACAGAAGGGCAAAGTGAACCATACCCACAACCCTGCCTACCAACAACCCCCTTTGCGCGCGGTGAGGTACCAGTGTGACTTCGGTGGGAGGGATGGTCACTTGAGTGAGTTCTGCTTTCGGCACAAGAGAGAGGCGCGCCGTGCTCGGGAGATGGACAACCCGGACATGTACCACCCTTTCCATGGTGTACATGTGCCGAACGTCCAAAGGAGAGCTGCTAGGCCCGGAGGTCAAGTTCCCAGGCCTAAGGACAGGAGAGCTCCGAGGAGAGAGACTAGGGCTAGAGGTCCTGAACCTCAAGTTCCTAGGTGTAGGCCTCGTAGAGAGCGTGCCCAATGGGGTCCTGCTTTTGCAGGCTACGGACCCCGTGGTGGAGGCTTTGTTATGCGCTTTCCCCCACCGCGTTTTGAGTATCGCGGTGAGCGCTTCTTCCCCAGCAGACCACGTTTTCCTGTGCGTGGTGATCGCTACCCCCGTAGACAAGCTAGGAATGGTTTTTATACTGACCGTTCTTTTGAGCAGCCGGCCCAACACTGGTATTCCTCTCACTTCACTAACCCCAGTGTTGGACCGTATGCTCACCCTATGTCTTTTTATTGATGTAGGTAAGACGGTTGGAGGACATTTGGTTGGTGGATTCTGGTTGTTCGAGGCACATGACCGGAAACGACAAGTGGTTCTCCAGCCTTAGCCCTGTCGCCGGAAAGGAGTACATTACCTTCGGCGACAATAGTAAAGGTAAGGTGTTGTCTCGCGGGTCGGTGCGGGTTAATGAGCACTTTGTGTTGCGCGATGTTGCTCTTGTTTCTATCCTGCATTTTAACTTGCTTTCTGTTTCGCAACTTTTTAATGATGACTATGAGATTCGTTTTAAACCGAATCTCAGTCGCATTTTAGATCCTCACGGCAATCTTGTATGTTTGATTTCTCCCTTTGGAAAAGTCTTTCGCGCGAATTTTTCGGAGTCGTTTGGTATTTCCCGCTGTCTTTTGCCTAGTCCTTCTTCCTCCAATCTTTGGAAGTGGCATAGGAGGCTCGGTCATTTAAGCTTCGACTTGCTTGCAAGACTTAGCTCACTTGGCCTAATCCGAGGATTGCCCAAGCTTTCGATGGAGAAGGATCTAGTTTGTCATTCTTGTAGACATGGGAAGATTGTTTCCGCTCCCCACCATCCAGTGACTAAGGTTATGACTTCGCACCCTGAAGAGCTTTTACACATGGACCTTGTTGGTCGGGCTCGGGTGAGCTCAGTTGGTGGCAAGTGGTATGTTTTAGTTGTTGTTGACGACTTTTTGAGGTATTCGTGGGTCTTCTTTTTGACTGAGAAGACTAAGACTTTCTCTTTTGCTCGCAATCTGATTTTGCGTCTTCAGAACGAGTTCCCTTTGAACTCGATGCGAGCTATTAGAAGTGATAATGGTTCCGAGTTTAAAAATTCGGATTTTGAGAAGTTTTGTAACCGCCTTGGTTTAGAGCATCAGTTTTCTTCCCCCTACACACCACCCCAAAATGGTGTTGTAGAAAGGAAGAATCGGACCCTTGTTGAGATGGCCAGGACGATGCTCGATGAGCATAGGACTCCTAGGCGCTATTGGGCCGAAGCTATGAACACTGCATGCTACATTTCAAATCGCATTTTTCTGAGAGCCTTTTTGAAGAAGACCTCTTATGAGTTGCGTTTTGGTCGCCAGCCCAAGGAGAGTTACTTTTGAGTCTTCGGTTGCCACTGTTTTATTTTGAAAAAGGGCAACCTGGACAAGTTTGAGTCTCGATCTTCTGACGGGGTATTTTTGGGTTATGGCACTCACACTAGAGCATATCATGTACTTAACCCTGATACTAACCGAGTCATGGAGACATCAGATGTCACCTTCGATGAGACTCTTGTATGTCCTTCTTATCGTTTTGAGCGTGCAGGTGATCATGAGGTTGGAGAGCCTCTTTTCGATGACAAGGATGAGGGTGCTGAAGGCATGGATGATCCAGCACCCCCTCCACCTGCCCGCGCCGCAAAGAGCAGCCTCGACGACGACTCACGACCCCGACACCTCTTCTTCCTAGGGGCCATGGGATCCGCCACCCCGAGCGGTACCTTTTGTACCTGGGGAGGCACCAGCTGCTGTTGAGGGGGAGGTCACTTCTTCCCGGGAGGCGCCACGACACATCCAGCGCTAGCACCCCCCTCAGCAGATGATCGACGACATCGGCAAACGCGTCAATTGGTCCAGGTCACAGCAAATCTCGCACTTTGCTCATTCTGCTTTTGTTGCTAATTTTGAGCCCCGAGATGTTGGACACGCTTTGACGGATCCGCATGCATGAGGAGTTAGAAAACTTTGAGCGAAATCGGGTTTGGGTTCTAGTTCCACCTCCTCTAGACTGTAAGCCTATTGGGACAAAATGGGTTTTCAAAAACAAGCAAGGAGAGGATGGCCACGTTGTGAGAAACAAGGCCAGGCTTGTAGCGAAGGGTTATAGTCAGAAGGAGGGGATAGACTATGAGGAGACGTTTGCTCCTGTAGCTCGTTTGGAGGCTATTAGGATACTCTTGGCTTTTGCTGCATCCAAAGGTTTCAAACTTTTTCAAATGGATGTCAAGAGTACCTTCTTAAATAGTGAAGGACCGGATAAGCGACCAGAGGGGGGGTGAATGGGAGCTTAAAATTTCTTCTCAGAAACTCTTAGCCACTGTCCCAGAAGTCACCCCAAAGGCAAGCCTAGAGCTCGAATTGCGGATACATGGGTGTATGCCGAGTCTCTGAGTGATGAGTGATTGTCAACTGGATTGATGCGCATGTTCTTTGGCTTGTGTTGTGCAGGTGTCGAGCACGGAGACAGTGATCGAAGGCAGGTGAAGGTCAAGTTGAGACTTGCCGTGCCGATGGACTGGGCGCGATGAAGGATGGGTGTGCCGTGCGGCGGACGTGCCATGCCGATGTATCGGACAGCGAAGGGCGGACGTGAGGCTTGGACTGAGGGACCAGGAGGCCGGAGGATCAGCTGTGGTGGCTGGCAGCCTGTGGCGACTACAAGTGAAGAAATGCGGTCATGTCGGTGGACGGGGTGCACGGGAGGTGCATCCCCTCTATGACGTCGGTTTGTTGGTAGAGCCAGGGAAAAACCAACGGGTGGACGGTTTCCAGGTTTGGGCTCAAAACCTGGGTGCTGGGTTTCCGAGTTGAGCCACAAAACTCGGGCTAAGGGTTTCCGAGTTTGGCCTCAAAACTCGGGCGGTGGATGGTTTCCAGGTTTGGGCCTCAAAACCTGGGCGGTGCGGGTTTGCTGAGTTTGGGCCTCAAAACTCAGAGCTGGTGGCTGGTTTCCTGGTTTGGGCCTCAAAACCAGGGGCTGATGGAAAAGGCTAGTTTCCTGGTTTGGGCCACAAAACCGGGGGTGCAGAGCGAGGGCGGCATGTGGCGGCTATCCGGAGGTTGCGTCGAGGCAACGCTTCGGCCAGTGCGGGCGTGGCCATCCGATTCACCTACCACTCGGGTGGACCAGATTAGCCTTACGGTTTTCCTGGCCCGCTCTGTAATTACAGTAGTGAGGGGTAGAGTAGGAAATAGACTTAGGTTAGTTTAGTATAAGTAGTCGGGGAGACACCCTCCTCCCCTTCATCTCAGTTAGCGCAGTCATTTGCTTCCTTAGGGTTTCCTCTCTCCCATCCCCTGCTTTAGCTAGTTGAGATCCGCAGGGAGACTCCACTCTGTGTACTGTTGATTTGAGGAAGTGAGGTCGTATCCTCACCTTGGAGCACTGATCGATGGCTTGATTTGCGTCTTTGACTCGATTTCGTGGCTGTGATTTCCGTTGTGTTCGTATTCTTCACAGAATCCTTTTCTCCACGATTTTCCCATCGCTTGATCTTTTTGCTCTGTTCATCTTTTGCAAATCCGTTTGAACCAAGTTGTTCTAGATCGTGAGGCACTTGTTTTCACCGAAGGAATTAATCTCTAACCTCACGGTCTAGGAGATCGATGGATTTTTAGTTTCGGGTCAAGTCTTCTTCCCTCCCCCCGAAATTCTACAATTCACCGATTTGGAGATAGGTTCGAGCCATGATCTCTTAGGGATAGCTCACTATACTCCTTGTGACTCTTCTCACCAAGTTTGATCCCTAGAGGATTTGTTTTGGGTGAGTTTGAGTCGAATCGGTGGAAGAACAGGTGATTTTTGGGGTGACCGGACGCAGTCCATGGAGTGACCGGACGCGTCCGGTGGTTGAAGGCTTGCGAGTTTCTGGTTCTGTACTGATCGGACGCTCGATTCAAGCAGTGACCGGACTCGCCTCTGTTCCTGTTCACTGCACGTGTTTGTTTCTGACCGGACGCAGGTGAACCAACCGGACGCTCTATCTCACAGAGTCCAGTCAGTTCCAGAGAGCTCCTAGAGTCGTTTTTCTGTGACCGGACGCGTCCGGTCCCTGCTGACCGGACGCTGGCCAGAGTCCGGTCGTTGTTGTTTCGCGCGTTTTCGTTCGCGGCTCGTTCGTTCTTGATCGGATTCGAGTTTCGTCTTTTGCTTTGGATTTCTAGGGTTGTCTAGTGTCCCGCTGTGCTTTGAGGAAGCATCCACCCTACATCTAGGGTCGTGGACATTAGCAAGTCCTAGGTTTCGCTTTTGGGGTTGATTTTGGGACAGTGGCATCTAGTTTCCGAAAGGAAATTTTGAAGCTCCCATTCACCCCCCCCTCTGGTCGCTTTCGGGTAGCTTCTCGGTCCTTCAATTGGTATCGAAGCGGGTTAAGGATCTTCCACCTTAGCCGGTTCTAGATCCACCGAAGGTGACATGGATCGCGGCGTGGGCAAACCGCCGTTTTTCGATGGGACGAACTATGCGTATTGGAAGATACGTATGTCGGCCTATCTCCAGAGCATGGGCTCTTCTGTTTAGGAGATTTGCAACAACGCCAACTACGTTGTCCTGGCTGCTCGTGTCTCTCAGCTTTAGATCGATGAGCACAAAGCTAATAGCCGGGCGCGTAACGCTTTGTTCTCCTGTTTGAGCATGGGTGAGTTTGATCGCGTTTCTCACCTCTCTACGGCTCGGGAGATCTGGGACACCCTCATGCGTTTCCATGAGGGCACCTCTCAAGTCAAAACCCGACTCTACGAGTCATTCAAGAGAGAGTATGAGAACTTTAGACATCAACCTGGCGACAGCATAGAAAGTTTATTCGCTCGCTTTCAGGTGATTGTCAACAGGATGAGGGCTACCAGAGAGCAGTTGCCTTTTGACGACCATGAGCGTGCTTTGAAGCTTTTGCACACTCTGGATCGTTCGGTGTGGGACTCTAAGGTCTAGGCGATCATCGAATCGCCGAACTATGAGACCCTCACCTGCGACGAGCTCTTCAGTAAGCTCAAGTCCAGTGAGATTGATGCTATGGCGAGGGCTTCTTTTGAAAATCCTTCTCGCCCATCCATGGCTTTGGTTTCCGGCTCTTCCTCTAACCCCTCAGCTGGCTTTGCTCTTTCCTGTCTCTTTTCTGTTACAGAGGACCAGCTGGAGACGTTGGGAGACGATGAGTTGGCTTTGCTTGCCAACCGGTTCTCGCGGTTTCACAACAACCGCATGAACCGTCATCGCGGAGGAGGACGCACGGGATGCTACGAGTGCGGCGACCCCGACCACTTTATCGCCGATTGCCCCAAGAAGAAGAACAAGCACTCGGGCAAGGGCGATCATGGGCGCAAGCATGACTCCAAGTACAAGGAGAAGCATGTCCCCCCAAGGCACAAGAAGCGGGGCGGCTTCGACAAAGAGTACATCAAGAAGAAGTACTTGGAGAAGCAACAAGCTGAGCAGCGTGCATTCTTCGCCACGCTCAGCGACGTCGATGGCTCGGATGATGACTCCGCTGGCTCCAGCGATGACGAGTCCGTGAAGAAGAAGCTGGAAGACAAGTTCAACGGACTGTGCTTCTTCGCCGGCGACGGAGGCTTGTGTACCATGGCGCTTGGAGATGAGGTCGAAGGCGAGCTGGAGCACACGCCTCGGAACGACGACGACGATGACACCTCCCAGGTATCCCTCACCTACGACGAGCTTTCCTCCGAGGTAGAGAAGTTGACTGCTGCCCTTCTTAGCCAAGATAAACTGCTTAGGCGTGCCGCTAGAGAGCGCAAGGAGTTTAGGCAGAAGTGGGAGGACACGGTGAAGGAGCTTGAGTTCGCTCGGTCCACCATGGTTGTGTCGGAGGAGGCGGAGTGTGAGTCGTGCACCGCGCACATGACTGACCTTCTCACTTTGAGAGGTAAGTATGCTGCGTTGGTAGGAGAGCTTGATGAGCTGAAGGCTAGACCTTCTCTGTTGGGTGCATGCAAGACTTGTCCCGTCTTGCAATCTGAGTTGGCAGAGAAGAATGCCAAGATTGTGTGTCTTGAGGAGGCCAACTCAGGTAGCCCTGGTGTGGCGAGGTGTGCTTTGTGCGAGGGCTTCGAGATGGAAATTGCCAATGTGAAGCATGGTAAGATGCAAACCGAGAAAGAAAACACATACCTTCGGACCATCTTGTCATGGGTCTCCTGTAGTGAGCCGCAGCTCGGGATGATGATCTCCCAATTCAAGCGAGCTGCTGGTGCCCCTGGTGTAGGTTTGGCTTAGAGTGTCGATCTCTCAGCTTTTGGGAAGATTGGAGAGTCTAGTGGTCTAAACCCGTGTGAGAAGCCCAACTCCACCACTACTCCCAAGCTTGCCAAGCTTCCACTCAAAGAGCCTGCCAAGCCTACCACCAAAAATGGTGTGGTTGAGGAACCCCCGAGAGCTCCTCCCAAGAACCAAGTTTGGGCACCCAAGCCAAACCACCTCAAAAACAAGCTTGATGCTATGCCACCCATCAGAGAGGAGTGTTTGCCTCAGAAGGGCAAAGTGAGCCACACCCACAGCCCTGGTCACCAACAACCCCCTGTGCGTGCGGTGAGGTACCAGTGTGATTTTTGTGGGAGAGATGGTCACTTGAGCGAGTTCTGCTTTAGGCGCAAGAGAGAGACGCGTAGGGCTCGGGAAATGGACAACCCAGACATCTACCACCCGTTCCATGGTGTGCATGTGCCGAACGTCCAGAGGAGAGCTGCTAGGAACAGAGGTCCAAAACCTCAAGCCCCCAGGCCTAGACAGCAGCAGAGATCTCCGAGGAGAGACGCTAGGCTTAGAGGTCCTGAGCCTCAGGTTCCTAGGCGTAGGCCTCGTAGAGAGCATGCCCGACGGGGTCCTGCTTTTGCAGGTAACGGACCCCGTGGCGGAGGCTTAGTTGAGCGCTTTCCCCCACCGCAGTTTGAGTATCGTGGTGAGCGCTTCTTCCCCAGCGGACCACGTTTTCCTCAGCGTGGTGATCGCTTCCCTCGTAGACGTGCTAGGAATGGTTTTTCTGCTAACTGTTCTTTTGAGCAGCCGGCCCAACACTAGTATTTCCCTTACTTCACTAACCCCAGTGTTGGACCGTATGCTCACCCTATGTCTTTCTATTGATGTAGGTAAGACGGTTGGAGGACGTTTGGTTGGTGGATTCCGGTTGTTCGAGGCACATGACCGGAAACGCCAAGTGGTTCTCCAGCCTTAGCCCGGTCGCCGAAAAGGAGTACATAACCTTCGGCGACAAAAGTAAAGGTAAGGTATTGTCTCGTGGAACGGTGCGGGTTAATGAGCACTTTGTGTTGCGCGATGTTGCTCTTGTTTCTGACCTGCATTTTAATTTGCTTTCTGTTTCGCAACTTTTTGATGATGACTATGAGATTCGTTTCAAACCGAACCTTAGTCGCATCTTAGATCCTCAGGGCGATCTTGTATGTCTGATTTCGCCCTTTGGGAAAGTCTTTCATGCGAATTTTTCGGAGTCGTTTGGATCTTCTCGCTGTCTTCTGGCTAGTCCTTCTTCCTCCAATCTTTGGAAGTGGCATAGGAGGCTCGGTCATTTAAGCTTCGACTTGCTTGCAAGACTTAGCTCACTTGGCCTAATCCGAGGATTGCCCAAGCTTTCGATGGAGAAGGATCTAGTTTGTCACTCTTGTAGACATGGGAAGATGGTTGCTGCTCCCCACCATCCGGTGACTAAGGTCATGACCTCGCACCCTGGAGAGCTTTTACACATGGACCTTGTTGGTCCGGCTCGGGTGAGCTCGGTTGGTGGCAAGTGGTATGTTTTGGTTGTTGTCGACGACTTTTCGAGATATTCGTGGGCCTTCTTTTTAGCTGAGAAGACCGAGACTTTCTCCTTTGCTCGCAATCTGATTTTGCGTCTTCAGAACGAGTTCCCTTTGAACTCGATGCGAGCTATTAGAAGTGATAATGGTTCCGAATTCAAAAATTTGGATTTTGAGAAGTTTTGTAACCGCCTTGGTTTGGAGCATCAGTTTTCTTCTCCCTATACACCGCCCCAAAATGGTGTTGTAGAGAGGAAGAATCGGACCCTTGTTGAGATGGCCAGGACGATGCTCGATGAGCATGGGACTCCTAGGCGCTTTTGGGCCGAAGCAATGAACACTGCATGCTACATTTCGAATCGCATTTTTCTGAGAGCGTTTTTGAAGAAGACCTCTTATGAGTTGCGTTTTGGTCGCCAACCCAAGGTGAGTTATTTTAGAGTCTTTGGTTGCCACTGTTTTATATTGAAAAAAGGCAACCTGGACAAGTTTGAGTCTCGTTCTTCTGACGGTGTGTTTTTGGGTTATGGCACTCACACTCGAGCTTATCGTGTACTTAACCTTGACACTAACCGAGTCATGGAGACATCAGATGTCACCTTCGACAAGACTCTTGTTTGTTCCTCTTCTCGTTTTGAGCGTGCAGGTGATCATGAGGTTGGAGAGCCTCTTTTCGATGACGACGATGAGGGTGCTGAAGGTATAGATGATCCAGCACCCCCTCCACCTGCCGTGCCGCAAGGAGCGGCCTTGACGACGACTCGCGGCCCCGACACTTCTTCTTCCTGGGGGCCGTGGGATCCTCCACCTCGCGCGGTACCATTTGTACTCGGGGTGGAACCAGCTGCTGTTGAGGGGGAGGTCACTTCTTCCCGGGAGGCGCCACGACACATCCAGCGCCAGCACCCCCCTGAACAGATGATCGGCGACATCGGCGAGCGAGTTACTCGATGATCGGCGACATCGGCGAGCGAGTTACTCGCTCCAGGTCACAGCACATCTCTCACTTCGCTCATTCTGCTTTTGTTGCTAATTTTGAGCCCCGAGATGTTGGACACGCATTGACGGATCCAGATTGGGTCAATGCCATGCATGAGGAGTTAGAGAACTTTGAGAGAAATCGGGTTTGGGTTCTAGTTCCACCTCCACCTGACTGTAAGCCTATTGGGACAAAATGGGTATTTAAAAACAAGCAAGGAGAGGATGGCCATGTTGTGAGAAACAAGGACCGGCTTGTAGCGAAAGGCTATAGTCAGAAGGAAGGGATTGATTATGAGGAGACCTTCGCTCCTGTAGCACGTTTAGAGGCTATTAGGATACTCTTGGCTTATGCTGCATCCAGAGGTTTCAAACTTTTTCAAATGGATGTCAAGAGTGCTTTTTAAACGGCTACATAGAGGAGGAGGTTTATGTTGAGCAACCCCCCGGTTTTGAAAATCCCAAGTTTCCAAACCATGTTTTTAAACTTCATAAAGCTTTATATGGTTTGAAACAAGCCCCTAGAGCCTGGTATGATAGATAGAAAACATTTCTACTAGCTAAGGGTTTTAAAATGGGATGTGTAGATAAGACGCTCTTTCTCCTCCGGCAAGGCAAAGACACACTCTTGGTCCAAATTTACGTGGATGATATCTTTTTCGGTGGTTCTTCTCACGCTTTGGTTGCCAAGTTTGCAGATACTATGAGCAGGGAGTTCGAGATGAGCATGATGGGCGAGCTGACATTCTTTCTCGGGTTGCAAATTAAGCAATCCCGGGAAGGGACGTTTGTGCACCAGGGCAAGTACACGAAGGACTTGCTGAAGCGGTTCGATATGGGTGAGGCCAAGCCTCTTCCAACACCCATGTCGACGACGATTGCCCTGGATGCGGATGTGGACGGAGAAGCAGTGGACCAGAAGGAGTACCGCAGTATGATCGGGTCGCTCCTCTACCTGACGGCGACACGGCCGGACATTCAGTTCGCCGTGTGCCTGTGCGTGCGCTTTCAGGCGTCGCCGCGCACTTCTCACCGTCAGGCAGTGAAGCGCATCTTCAGGTACCTTCGTTTCACGCCTGAGTTCGGGATTTGGTATTCTGCTTCCTCCACTCTCTCGCTTTGCGGTTATTCCGATGCCGATTTTGCTGGTTGTCGCATTGAGCGTAAGTCCACTTCTGGGACTTGCCAGTTTATTGGATCTTCTCTTGTATCGTGGTCTTCTCGCAAGCAGTCTAGTGTCGCCCAGTCTACCACGGAGGCTGAGTATGTTGCTGCGGCTAGCTGCTGTTCCCAGTTACTCTGGATGATGGCCACTTTGAGTGATTTTGGTTTGAGCTTTACTCGAGTGCCTTTGCTTTGTGACAGCACGAGTGCCATTAGCGTTGCTAAGAACCCCGTGCTTCACTCGAAAACCAAACACATTGATGTGCGCTTTCATTTTCTGCGAGACCACCAGGAGAAGGGTGATATCGACCTTTGCCAAGTCGATACTCATCACCAACTGGCTGATATTTTCACCAAGCCTTTAGACGAATCAACTTTTAATCGGTTGAGGGGTGAGCTTGGTGTGTGTTTCCCCTTTTAGATGGGGGAAACATTTTGGCTATTGTATATAGACTGACTCTTTTCGTTTGTCTTTCTTTTCTGTTTCATTTTAGCATATGCTTTTACATTCTGAGCTTCATGTTTATAATTATTAGAATGTGACTATGCTCTATGTGGTATGCTCCAATGCTGATATGGATGCTTGTAGCTTATGCTCTTCCTGATCACTAGTACATGTTGTGAGCTGAGCTATTTTGAATGGTGAATTTGCTTAATAACTTAAAAACTGAAAATGTTCACCATTGAGATATGCAACTAGCATGTGTAGGATGTGTTGATTCCATTCATGCTTTTCATATATGCTAGGTTGCTATGTCTCTAGTTCTGAGTCATTCACTTGCTTGGTATGTTCATAACATGTTTAAAATCTAAACCAAGTGTTAAGTGAATTGAAAAGATCGAGATGGGATTGCTTGTCAACACCTCACGGTATCGAGACTGTTTCTCATTGCACTTTGAGTTAAACTTGAGCCGTGTAGTGTATGACCGAAACCGTAGCTTTAAGCTTCTGATTGCTTCGGCATAGGCTTCGCTCGGTTGAAAAGTTAGGCAAAGACAAGCTTTCAACCTCTCGCAATCACATGCTATATAATTGAACTTGTGAATTCTTTACCGCTGCAACTCCGATATAAACTGAAATCACAAGTACTTTCTTCAATTGGTATCGGCATGATGATTGAACTTTGCTAGGGGTAGTTCACCTTGTATACATGTTTAGCACTTGTCTGGACTCCTGTCTACATATGTGTAGTGCTATTTTGATGGTGACTATCTTTTTGGCTAAAAACTGCTCACATGCTCATATGTTCATATTTTGTATCTGTGATCAGTTTGAGCCTTTGCTATTTGAGTGCTTGATTGTGCTTTTGGAGCTATACTGATTAGAGCATTTTTGCACTCTTTTGATTATATGCCTGAAGCTCCTAACTTGCATTTCTGACTTCATATGCATTTTGAAAGAGGGAGCTCATGATCAACGGGAGAGATTTTACTCCGGTACCTGTTACTTGATTCGTGCATTTTCAACTAAGGGGGAGAAAAATGACAAATCATTTGTTCCGGATGGTTCTTAGTTGCTTGCACTTTTCGAGGGGGAGTTTGCTAGTTGTGTTGAGCCGTTGCCTCTGTCTTGAGGGACTAGCAAATTTTGTTTTTCCCTAAATTGGTATCGAGTTCCTCATTTGGTATCGAGCGTTTTCCAATTGGTTCGGAGTGGTTCTCTTGCTAGTTGTGTTGAGCCTCTGTGCCTCTATCTTGAGGGACTAGCATTTTGCCTGTTTTAGCTCCGATTTTCAGTTGGTATTTGCTAGCGGTGTTGAGCCTGTTCTACCTCTTCTTGAGGGCTAGCTTTGCTTTGCTTGGTTGCGTCGAGCCGTTGCCCATGTCTTTGGGAACCAAGTTGTTCTGCTTCTTCCACTTGACCTTCTTCGGCTTTGTCATGCTTTTGGGTCATTTGGTTGGGTTCTCTCTTCCTCTTCCTTCCTACCTTCTTTCTGTTACTTATGATTTGTGTGTGTAGTTTACAATGCACTCATCAAGGGGGAGATTGCGGATACATGGGTGTATGCCGAGTCTCTGAGTGATGAGTGATTGTCAACTGGATTGATGCGCATGTTCTTTGGCTTGTGTTGTGCAGGTGTCGAGCACGGAGACAGTGATCGAAGGCAGGTGAAGGTCAAGTTGAGACGTGCCGTGCCGATGGACTGGGCGCGATGAAGGATGGGCGTGCCGTGCGGCGGACGTGCCATGCCGATGTATCGGACAGCGAAGGGCGGACGTGAGGCTTGGACTGAGGGACCAGGAGGCCGGAGGATCAGCTGTGGTGGCTGGCAGCCTGTGGCGACTACAAGTGAAGAAATGCGGTCATGTCGGTGGACAGGGTGCACGGGAGGTGCATCCCCTCTACGACGTCAGTTTGTTGGTAGAGCTAGGGAAAAAACAACGGGTGGACGGTTTCCAGGTTTGGGCCTCAAAACCTGGGTGCTGGGTTTCCGAGTTGAGCCACAAAACTTGGGCTGAGGGTTTCCGAGTTTGGCCTCAAAACTCGGGCGGTGGATGGTTTCCAGGTTTGGGCCTCAAAACCTGGGCGGTGTGGGTTTGCTGAGTTTGGGCCTCAAAACTCAGAGCTGGTGGCTGGTTTCCTGGTTTGGGCCTCAAAACCAGGGGCCGATGGAAAAGGCTGGATTCCCGGTTTGGGCCACAAAACCGGGGGTGCAGAGCGAGGGCGGCATGTGGCGGCTATCCGAAGGTTGCGTCGAGGCAACGCTTCGGCCAGTGCGGGCGTGGCCGTCCGATTCACCTACCACTCGGGTGGACCAGATTAGCCTTAGGGTTTTCCTGGCCCGCTCTGTAATTACAGTAGTGAGGGGTAGAGTAGGAAATAGACTTAGGTTAGTTTAGTATAAGTAGTCGGGGAGACACCCTCCTCCCCTTCATCTCAGTTAGCGCAGTCATTTGCTTCCTTAGGGTTTCCTCTCTCCCATCCCCTGCTTTAGCTAGTTGAGATCCGCAGAGAGACTCCACTCTGTGTACTGTTGATTTGAGGAAGTGAGGCCGTATCCTCACCTTGGAGCACTGATCGATGGCTTGATTTGCGTCTTTGACTCGATTTCGTGGCTGTGATTTCCGTTGTGTTCGTATTCTTCACGGAATCCTTTTCTCCACGATTTTCCCATCGCTTGATCTTTTTGATCGGTTCATCTTTTGCAAATCCGTTTGAACCAAGTTGTTCTAGATCGTGAGGCACTTCTTTTCACCGAAGGAATTAATCTCTAACCTCATGGTCTAGGAGATCGATGGATTTTTAGTTTCGGGTCAAGTCTTCTTCCCTCCCCCGAAATTCTTCGATTCACCGATTTGGAGATAGGTTCGAGCCATGATCTCTTAGGGATAGCTCACTATACTCCTTGTGACTCTTCTCACCAAGTTTGATCCCTAGAGGATTTGTTTTGGGTGAGTTTAAGTCGAATCGGTGGAAGAACAGGTGATTTTCGGGGTGACCGGACGCAGTCCACGGAGTGACCGGACGCGTCCGGTGGTTGAAGGCTTGCGAGTTTCTGGTTCTGTACTGATCGGACGCTCGATTCAAGCAGTGACCGGACTCGCCTCTGTTCCTGTTCAATTCACGTGTTTGTTTCTGACCGGACGCAGGTGAACCGACCGGACGCTCTATCTCACAGAGTCTGGTCAGTTACAGAGAGCTCCCAGAGTCGTTTTTCTGTGACCGGGCGCGTCCGATACCTGCTGACCGGACGCTGGCCAGAGTCCGGTCGTTGTTGTTTCGCGCGTTTTCGTTCGTGGTTCGTTCGTTCTTGATCGGATTCGAGTTCTGTCTTTTGCGTTGGATTTCTAGGGTTGTCTAGTGTCCCGCTGTGCTTCGAGGAAGCATCCACCCTACATCTAGGGTCGTGGACATTAGCAAGTCCTAGGGTTTGCTTTTGGGGTTGATTTTGGGACAGTGGCATCTAGTTTCCGAAAGGAAATTTTGAAGCTCCCATTCACCCCCCCCCCCTCTGGTCGCTTTCGGGTAGCTTCTCGGTCCTTCACGAATAATGTCCACAACCCTAGATGTAGGGTGGATGCTTCCAAGAAGCACAGCAAGACACTTCACGACTCTAGGAACCCAACGCAAAAGCCGGAAATCAAAACCGACACCGAACGAACGAACCGCGAACGAAACAGCGCGAAACCAGTCGCATCGGACGCTGCCTGCGTCCGATGCCTGACCACCGGACGCGTCCGATGCAAAAACTGACTCTCGGGAACCTTACTGTTCCACCATCGGACACTGAGCACAGTGAACAGCCAGCGTCCGATGCTTTGGCACAGGCACGTCCGATGGTCAACGAACGCGTCTGATGCCTAGCGTCCGATGGCACTACAAACGCTGCGAAAGTGACACGCGTCACCGGAGCATCCGACGCTAAGAACCCTAGCGTCCGATGCTCCTGTGTTAGCGTCCGATGCCCCCGAAATCAGTGCAGTTCTTCGATGATTCAACCCGATCTCCTCCGAATCAAAAGCTCTAGGCCTAGGATTCGATCTGAGAGGTCACAAGGATGTTAGTGAGCTATCTTTAAGAGATCATGGCTCGAACCTAACTCCAAATTGGTGAATCAAGAAAGTTTGGGGCAAGGGAGCTAGAACGTGATCCAAAACAAAAATCGCTCGATCTCCTAGACCGTGAGGTTTGAGATGGATTCCTTCGGTGGAAAGAATTGCCTCATGATCTAGAACAACTTGGTTCAAGTGGATTTGCAAAAGACACGCCAAGCAAAGAGATCAAGTGACGGGAAAAACGTGACCAAAAGTAATCCGCGAAGAACACAACCAAAACGCGAATCACAAGCCCGAAATTGCAACCGTGTGGCGAACACACGCTACAATCGTGAGGTTATGGCCTCACTTCCTGAAATTCCCAAAACACAGAGACAAGATTGAGTCTACTCTGTGGATCACTCATAGCCAGGTATGATTAGAACCTAAACGGGGGCTAAGGGAAGAGAGAGTGCTTAGAAGTAAATGACTGCAAGGATCGAGGGAGAGGAGGGGTGCCTCTCTTATTTATAGCCTAAACAATAATCCCCTTCTAACCCTAGGATAACTGAGCGAAACGGCCAACCCTAGGGGTATCCCGGTCCAACTCTGCTTGATGTTGATCCGATGGCCACGCGCCTTCCTCACCCTTAGCTTCACCTCGACGCAAGCCTCAGGATGCCGCCACGTGCCGCCCTGTCGACCACCGCGCCCTCCTCGTGGATAGCTGCGCCGCCGCGCCAGCCTCTCCACGCCGCCACATGTCGACCCTCCTTTTGTGGACCTCCCCCCCGGTTTTGAGGCCGAAACCAGGAGACCTGGGCCTTCCCCCGGTTTTGAGGCTGAAACTAGGAAACCTGTCCTCCGGCTGAGTTTTGTGGCCCAAACTCAGAAACCAGCGCGCCCAGGTTTTGAGGCCCAAACCTGGAAACTGTCCATGCCGAGTTTTGAGGCCCAAATTCAGAAACCGGCCACCCGAGTTTTGAGGCCCAAACATGGAAACCGTCGAGGGTAGCTTTTCGAGGCTCAACTACCGATCCCGTGCCGTAGACGGGATGTGGTTCACATACCCCGAGTTCCAGCACCGATGCCGGAGCATGTCCAGCCTCCACGCCGGGCACAGTGCATTCGCCATCCTTCTCGGCCTCCCGCCAAGTGTCACGACGCCATCACCTTCCTCCCGACTCGGCCGATGCACCGCACATCCCCATGTCCTCTTACTTGTCGATGCCACGTGCCAGCTACAACAGCTGGTCCTCAGGTCTCCCAGTCCGTCAGTCCAAGCTCCACGTTCGCCCTTCACCGCTCCCGGTCCGTCGGCACGACACGTCCCACTTGACCTTCACCTCACCTTAGACCACTGTCTCCGAGCTCCACACCTGCACATCAACACAGCCAAGAGACATGTTGTCGGTTGATCGATCACTCATCACTCAGGAAGGGAACCACAAGGGCACATATCAACCTTGTGTTCTCAAACGGCTACATAGAAGAGGAAGTTTATGTTGAGCAACCCCCCGGTTTTGAAAATCCCAAGTTTCCAAACCATGTTTTTAAACTCCACAAAGCTTTGTATGGTTTGAAACAAGCCCCTAGAGCCTGGTATGATAGATTGAAAACTTTTCTACTAGCTAAGGGTTTTAAAATGGGATGTGTAGATAAAACGCTCTTTCTCCTCAGGCAAGGCAAAGACACACTCGTGGTCCAGATTTATGTGGATGATATCATTTTCGGTGGTTCTTCTCACGCTTTGGTTGCCAAGTTTGCAGATATTATGATCAGGGAGTTCGAGATGAGCATGATGGGCGAGCTGACATTCTTTCTCGGGTTGCAAATTAAGCAATCCCGAGAGGGGACGTTTGTGCACCAGGGCAAGTACACGAAGGACTTGCTGAAGCGGTTCGATATGGGTGAGGCCAAGCCTCTTCCAACACCCATGTCGATGATGACTGCCCTGGATGCGGACAAGGATGGAGAAGCAGTGGACCAGAAGGAGTACTGAAGCATGATCGGATCGCTGCTCTACCTGACGGCGACATGCCCGGACATTCAGTTCGCGGTGTGTCTGTGCGCGCGCTTTCAGGCGTCGCCGCGCACTTCTCACTGTCAGGCGGTGAAGCGCATTTTTAGGTACCTTCATTTCACACCTGAGTTTGGGATTTGGTATTCTGCTTCCTCCACCCTCTCCCTTTGAGGTTATTCCGATGCCGATTTTGCTGGTTGTCACATTGAGCGCAAGTCCACTTCAGGGACTTGTCAGTTTATTGGATCTTCTCTTGTATCCTGGTCTTCTCGCAAGCAGTCTAGTGTCGCTCAGTCTACCACGGAGGCTGAATATGTTGCTGCGGCTAGCTGCTATTCCCAGTTGCTTTGGATGATGGTCACTTTGCGTGATTTTGGTCTGAGCTTTTCTCGTGTACCTTTGCTTTGTGACAGCACGAGTGCTCTTAGCGTTGCTAAGAACCCCGTGCTTCACTCGAAGACCAAACACATTGATGTGCGCTTTCATTTCTTGTGAGACCACCAAGAGAAGGGTGATATCGACCTTCGTCATGTAGATACTCATCATCAACTGGCGGATATTTTCACCAAGCCTTTCGATGAATCAACCTTTAATAGGTTGAGGGGTGAGCTTGGTGTGTGTTCCCCTTTTAGATGGGGGGAAACATTTTGGATCTTTTATGATAGACTGAATTTTTGTTTGTCTTTCATTTTCCTTTGCATTTCAGCATACGCATTTACATTCTGAGCTTCATGTTTATAATCACTAGAATGTAACTATACTCTATTTAGTATGCTCCGATGCTTATGATGCTGCTTGTAGCTTATGCTCTTCCTGATCACTAGTACATGTTGTGAGCTGAGCTATTTTTGAAATGGTGAATTTGCGTAATGTATATAATCTGAAAATGTTCACCATTGAGATATGCATCTAGCATGTGTAGGATGTGTTGAGTCCATTCATGCTTTTCATATATGCTAGGTTGCTATGTCTCTAGTTCTGAGTCATTCACTTGCTTGGTATGTTCATATCATGTTTAATATTTGAACCAAGTTTTAGTGAATTGAAAAGATCGAGATGGAATTGCTTGTCAACACATCACGGTATCGAGACTGTTTCTCATCGCAGTTTGAGTTAAACTTGAGCCGCGTAGTGTATGACCGAAACCGCAACTTTAAGCTTCTGATTGCTTCGGCATAGGCTTCGCTCGATTGAAAAGTTAGGCAAAGACAAGCTTTCAACATCTCGCAATCACATGCAAATGAGTCAACTTGTGTAATTTCACCGCTGCAACTCCGATATAAAAATGAAATCACAAGTATATGCTTCATTCCTATGCATGATGATTGAACTTTGCTAGGGGTAGTTCACCTTGTATACATGTTTAGCACTTGTTTGGATTCCTGTCTATACATGTGTAGTGCTATTTTGATGGTGACTATCTTTTTGGCTAAAAATTGCTCACATGCTCATATGCTCATATTTCGTATGTGTGATCAGTTTGAGCCTTTGCTAGCTGTGCTTATATGGAGTCATTGGAGTTCTACTGCTTAGAGCATCTTTGCACTCTTTTGATTATATGCCTGAAGCTGCTAACTTGCATTTCTGACTTCATATGCATGTTGGAAGGGGGAGTTTCTTGCCTTGATGCCTGTTCTTGATTAGTGCATTTTCAACTAAGGGGGAGAATATTGCAAATCATATGCTCCTGAGTGTTCAACTAAGGGGAGTTTTTGTCAAAGGGAAAAATTTCAAATCTTTGTGCTCTTCTCATGTTGGACCTTAGGGGGATTTTCCTAGTTGCTTGCACTTGTCGAGGGGGAGTTTGCTAGTTGTGTTGAGCCTTTGCCTCTGTCTTGAGGAACTAGCAAACATTTTCAGGGCATTTTGTCTTTGATTGATCTCAATTGATTCAGCCATGTTTGGCCGAAAGGCATTGGTATCGCGCTTTCTTTGCTAGTTGTGTCGAGCCTCTGTGCCTCTATCTTGAGGGACTAGCATTTTGCTTCGATTTCCATTTGGCTTCAATCGGTTTTGAGCTCTTTTCTCTGGAGTTTCCAATTGGTATCTGCTAGCGGTGTTGAGCCTGTTCTACCTCTTCTTGAGGGCTAGCTTTGCTTTGCTTGGTTGCATCGAGTCGTTGCCCATGTCTTTGGGAACCAAGTTGTTTCGTTTCTTCCACTTGACCTTCTTCGGCTTTGCTATGCTTTTGGGTCATTTGGTCGAGTTTTCTCTTTTCTTTCATCCTTCTTTTTCTTTTCATTATGATTTGTGTGTGTAGTTGACAATGCACTCATCAAGGGGGAGATTGCGGATACATGGGTGTATGCCGAGTCTCTGAGTGATGAGTGATTGTCAACGGGTTTGATCGCAAGTTCTTTGGCTTGTGTTGTGCAGGTGTCGAGCACGGAGATAGTGATCGAGGGCAAGGTGAAGGTCAAGTTGAGACATGTCATGTCGACGGACAGGGTGCGATGAAGGATGGGCGTGCCGTGCGGCGGACATGCCATGCCGATGGATTGAGCGGTGAAGGGCGGACGTGAGGCTTGGACTGAGGGACCAGAGTGCCTGAGGATCAGCTGTGGTGGCTGGCAGCCTGGGACAGCGACAAGTGAAGACTTGCGGGGCACGATGTTGCTCAGGTCGAGGACCTGGGCACACGTGTCGGTGGACGGGGTGCACGGGCGGTGCATCCCCTCTACAACTCCAGTTTGGTGGTTGAGCCACAGAAAAACCACCGGTGGACGGTTTCCAGGTTTGGGCCTCAAAACCTGGGTTCTGAGGGTTTTCGAGTTTGGCCACAAAACTCGGGCTGAGAACGGTTTCTGAGTTTGGGCCTCAAAACTCGGGCGCTGCGGGTTTCTGAGTTTGGGCCACAAAACTCAGGCGATGGACTTGGAGGCTGGTTTCCCGGTTTGGGCCTCAAAACCGGGGGATAGCTGGAAAAGGCTGGTTTCCCAGTTTGGGCTACAAAATCGGGGGTGCAGAGCGAGGGCGGCACGTGGCGGCAATCAGAAGGTTGCATGGAGGCAACGCGGACGAGTTGTGCGGGCGTGGCCATCGGATACACCTACCACCAAGTTGGTCCAAAATAACCATAGGGTTTAGCTGGTTCGCTCTGTAATTAGATTAGAGAGGGGTAGAGTAGGAATTGTACTTAGTCTAGAATTAGGATAAGTAGTCAGGGAGACACCCTCCTCCCTCTATCTCAGTCATTTGCTCTTTCATCCTTAGGTTTTCCTACTCTCCCAACCCCTGCTATAGCTAGCTGAGATCCGCAGAGAGACTCACCTTTGTGTACTATTGATTTTGAGGAAAGGAGGCCGTAACCTCCTTGTAGTAGCGTGTGTTTGCACTTCGGCTGCAAGATCGTGGGTGTGATTCACGTTTTGATCGTGTTCTTCGCGGAATCCTTTTTCTCCATGATTTTCCCGTCGCTTGATCTCTTTGCTTGGTTCATCTTTTGCAAAACCGTTTGAACCAAGTTGTTCTAGATCGTGAGGCACTTCTTTCCACCGAAGGAATTACCCTCTAACCTCACGGTCTAGGAGATCGATCGATTTTCGTCTCGGGTCGAGTTTTCTCCCTTCCCCCGAAATTCTTCGATTCATCGATTTGGAGATAGGTTCGAGCCATGATCTCTTAGAGATAGCTCACTATCCTCCTTGTGACTCTACTCACCAAGTTTGATCCCTAGAGGATTTGTTTTGGGTGAGATCGAGTTGAATCGGTGAACGAACGAAGTAGTTCAAGGTGACCGGACGCATGCATCGTGACGACCGGACGCTCCCTTCGTGAGTCCGGTCGTTGAATGTCGCGCAGACTCGTACTGTAGCTGACCGGATGCTCATTCTTGGTAGTGACCGGACTCGCTAATCTTACTGTTCACTTGCCTCTGTTCTTGTGACCGGACGCTACTGACCTGACCGGACGCACCGTAGACCAGAGTCCGGTCACGACCCGTAAGGTCCGAAACTGGTTTTCTGACTACCGGACGCGTCCGGTGCTCACTGACCGGACTCTGCCCAGAGTCCGGTCGTGACTGCTTTGCGCATTTTCGTTTGCCGGTTGTTCGTTCGTTGTCGGATTTGGTTTCCGCCTTTTGCATTGGCTTTCTAGAGTTGTGTAGTGTCCCGCTGTGCTTCTTGGAAGCATCCACCCTACATCTAGGGTCGTGGACATTAGCAAGCTCTAGGGTTTGTCTTTTAGGGTGATTCTCGGGACAGTGGCTACTAGTTTCCGAGAGGAAATTTTGAAGCTCCCATTCACCCCCCTCTGGTCGCTTTCTGGTTGCTTCTCGGTCCTTCAGAGTTGGGCCGGCTAGTTGGGCCGGGGAGAGAGGGATTGGGGGAAGGGATTTGGGCCGGGAGAGAAGGGGAGGGAGAGGATGCTTGAGAGAGTTTTTTTCTTTTTTCTTTTATATAATCATTCAAAAATTCATATCTTGGGAAATATTGTTCCAAAAATAGTGAAATAATTTTGTGTTGTTTCTCTAGAGAAATGTATACATATATAAATTGAAATAAATTTTGTGTTATTTACCTCGAGAAATATATATTCAAAATGATTTAAATTGAAATATTGGTCCGAGTGGCATGGCCGGGTTTTTTTTCTTTTTTCTTTTATATAATCATTCTAAAATTCATATCCTAAGAAATATTGGTCCACAAATAATGTAATAAATTTTGTTTTGTTTCCCTCAACAAGATGTATACATAAATAAATGAAAATAAATTTTATTTTGTTTCTCTCGTGAAATATATATTTAAAATGATTTAAATTCAATATATGCCTCATAGTTTGTTTAATACATAGATAACTCTAGGAAAACAAAAAAAATGTGAATCCAATTTTGTTAGCTGTATTGAACTATGTAGAAGCTGTGAAAAATATGAAATACCATGTTTTTTTCTTTTTTCTTTTATATAATCATTCTAAAATTCATATCCTAGGAAATATTGGTCCAAAAATAGTTTGTTTCTATCATGAAATATATATTTAAAATGATTTAAATTCAATATATGCCTCATAGTTTGTTTAATACATAGATAATCCTAGGAATACCATGTTTTTTCTTTTTTCTTTTATGCGGATACATAGGTGTATGCCGAGTCTCGGTGTGATGAGTGATTGTCAACGGGTTTGATCGTAGGTTCTTTGGCTTGTGTTGTGCAGGTGTCGAGCCTGGAGACATTGATCGAGGGCAAGGTGAAGGTCAAGTAGAGACGAGCCGTGCCGATGGACCGGGAGCGGTGAAGGGCGGACGTGAGGCTTGGACTGAGGGACCAGTGGACTGAGGATCAGCTGTGGTGGCTGATAGCCTGGGACAGCGACGAGCGGAGGCTTGTGGGGCACGGTGTTGCTCGGGTCGAGGACCTAGGGATACTTGTCGGTGGACGGGTTGCACGGGCGGTGCATCCCCTCTACAGCTTCGGTTTGGTGGTTGAGCCACTGAAAAACCACCGGGTGGACGGTTTCCGAGTTTGGGCCACAAAACTCGGGTGCTCGGTTTCCAGGTTTGGGCCACAAAACCTGGGCATGCGGCGGGTTTCCAAGTTTATGCCACAAAACTCGGGCTGAGGACGGCTTCCAGGTTTGGGCCTCAAAACCTGGGCGCTGGCGGGTTTCCTGGTTTCGGCCACAAAACCAGGGGATGGACTTGGAGGCTGGTTTCCCGGTTTGGGCCTCAAAACCGCGAGATGGCGTGAAGGCCTGGTTTCCCAGTTTCGGCCACAAAAACGGGGGTGCGGCGTCCGAGAAAAGGACGGGCAGAGCGGTGGCAGCACGTGGCGGCAATCTGGAGGTTGCGTCGAGGCAACGCTTCGAGTTATGCGGGCGTGGCCATCGGATCACCACTTACCACGAGTTGGTCCAGAATAACCCTAGGGTTTAGCTGGTTCGCTCTGTAATTAGAGAGGGGTAGAGTAGGAATTAGGAATAGCTTAAGTAGGGGGAGACACCCTCCTCCCCATCTATCTCAATCATTTTGCTCTTTGCCTTCTATGGTTTCCTGCTCTCCCACATCCCTGCTGTAGCGAACCTGAGATCCACACAGAAGAGACCAATACCTCTGTGCTTGTGAGATTTTTGAGGAAGTGAGGCCGTAACCTCACGATTGTAGCGTGTGGTAGCCACACGGTTGCAATTTGGTTCCTGTGATTCGTGTTTTGGTTGTGTTCTTCGCGGAATACTTTTTTTCCACATTTTCATGTCGTTCGATCTCTTTGCTCGGTTCATCTTTCGCAAATCCGTTTGAAACAAGTTGTTCTAGGTCGTGAGGCACTTCTTTCCACCGAAGGAATTTACCTCTAACCTCACGGTCTAGGAGATCGATCAATTTTCGTTTTGGGTCAAGCTTTTCTCCTTTCCCCCAAAATCTTTCGATTCATCGATTTGGAGATAGGTTCGAGCCATGATCTCCTAGAGATAGCTCACTATACTCCTTGTGACTCCTCTCACCAAGTTTGATCCCTAGAGCATTTGTTTTGGGTGAGATTGAGTCGAATCAGTGAACGAACAGTGCTGCTGCGGGGTGACCGGACGCTGACTCGGGACGACCGGACGCTAGGGCAGTGCGTCCGGTGTTTGAATGTTTACACTGTGTTCATTTTGATATTGACCAGATGCACGACCTCTCCTGTGACCGGACGCTTCTCGTGCACTATTCACCGTGCTTTCTCTGTTCGACCGGACGCTTTGTTCAAATGACCGGACGCTCCCTTCAGTGAGTCCGGTCAGGAACAGAGAGGTTCCAGAACCGATTTTCTGAGACCGGACGCGTCCGGTGAGAGTTGACCGAATGCAAGGAGAGTCCGGTCACTGCTGGTTCTGCGCAGTTTCGTTCGCAGCTCGCTCGTCAGTTGTCGGATTTTGGTTGCGTCTTTTGCGGTTGGTTTCTAGGGTTGTATTGTGTCCCGCTGTGCTTCTCGGAAGCATCCACCCTACATCTAGGGTCATGGATACTTGCAAGCTCTAGGGTCTGTCTTTGGGGTTGATTTTTGGGACAGTGGCCACAAGTTTCCGAAAGTAAAATTGAAGCTCCCATTCACCCCCCCTCTGGTCGCTTTTGGGTTGCATTCTCGGTCCTTCAATTGGTATCAGAGCAGGTTAAGGATCTTCCACCTTAGCCGGTTCCAGATCCACCGAAGGTGACATGGATCGCGGCGTGGGCAAACCGCCGTTCTTTGATGGGACGAACTATGCGTATTGGAAGATACGCATGTTGCCCTATCTCCAGAGCATGGGCTCTTCTGTTTGGGAGATTTGCAACAAGGCTGATTATGTTGTTCTGGCTGCTCGTGTCTCTCAGCTTCAGATCGATGAGCATGAGGCCAATAGCCGGGCGCGTAACGCCTTGTTCTCCTGTTTGAGCATGTCCGAGTTTGATCACGTTTCTCACCTCCCCACGGCTCATGAGATTTGGGCCACCCTCATGCGTTTCCATGAGGGCACCACTCAACTCAAATCCCGTCTCTATGAGTCGCACAAGCAGGAGTATGAGAACTTTCGACATATGCCTGGCGAGAGCATAGAGAGTTTATTCGCTCGCTTTCAGGTCATTGTCAACAAGATGCGAGCTAACAAGGAGTTGTTGCCTTTCGACGATCATGAGAGGGCTTTAAAGCTTTTGCATACTCTCGATCGGTCGGTGTAGGACTCAAAGGTCCATGCGATCATCGAATCGTCTAATTATGAGACCCTCACTTGCGATGAGCTCTTTAGTAAGCTCAAGTCTAGTGAGATTGATGCCATGTCGAGGGCTTCTTATGCGAATCCTTCTGGCCCGACTATGGCTTTGCTTTCTGGCTCTTCTGCTAACCCCTCTGGTGGCTTTGCACTTTCATCTCTCTTTTCTGTCAAAGAGGACTAGCTGGAGTCTTTGGGGGATGACGAGTTGGCTTTGCTTGCCAACCGGTTCTCACGGTTCCACAACAACCGCATGAACTGTCACCGCGGAGGAGGACGCTCAGGCTGTTTCGAGTGCGGCGACCCCAACCACTTCATCGCCAACGACCCCAAGAAGAACAAGCATTCGGGGAAGGGTGATCACGGGCACAAGTACGACTCCGGCAAGCGCAAGGAGAAGCATGTCCCCCCAAGGCGCGAGAAGAGGGGTGGCTTCGACAAGGAGTACATCAAGAAGAAGTACTTGGAGAAGGCCCAGGCTGAGCAGCGTGCTTTCTTCACCACGCTCAGCGACGTCGACGGCTCGGATGATGACTCCGCTTGCTCAAGCGACGATGAGTCCGAGAAGATGAAGAAGATCGAGGACAAGTTGAATGGCCTCTGCTTCTTCGCCGAAAACGAGGGCTTCTGCACCATGGCCCTCGGCAAGGAGGTTGACCCCCAGCTGGAGGACATCCCTCGGAACGACAACGACGACGACACCTCCCAGGTATCGATGACTCATGATGAACTCTTTGCTGAGAACGAGAAGCTTACCGCCGCCTTGCTCAGTCAAGACAAGCTGCTTTGGCGTGCTGCTAGAGAGTGCAAGGAGTTTAGGCAGAAGTGGGAGGACATAGTGAAGGAGTGGGAGTTTGCAAAATCCACTGTGGTCGTGTCGGAGGAGGTTGAGTGCGAGTCGTGCACCAAGCACATGACTGACCTTCTCACTTTGAGAGGTAAGTATGCTGCTTTGGTTGGAGAGGTTGATGAGCTCCGGGCTAGGTCTCAGTTGTTGGGTGCGTGCAAGACTTGTCCTGTCTTGCAATCCAAGTTGGTAGAGAAGAATGCCAAGATTGAATCTCTTGTGATGGCCAGCTCGAGTAGCACTTGTGTGAGTAGGTGTGCTTTGTGTGAGGGTTTGGAGATGGAGATTGCAAATGTGCAACATGGCAAGTTGCAAACCGAGGAGGAAAACACATACCTTCGGACCATCTTGTCATGGGTTTCTTGTAGTGAGCCGCAGCTCGGGATGATGATCTCCCAATTTAAGCGAGCTGCTGGAGGTCCAGGTGTAGGTTTTGCTCCGGGTGTTGAACCCTTGTGAGAAGCCCAACTCCACCACTACTCCCAAACTTACCAAGCTTCCACCCAAAGAGCCTGCCAAGCCTACCACCAAAGATGGGGTGTTTGAGGAACCTCCGAGAGCTCCACCCAAAAACCAAGTGTGGCATCCCAAACCCAATCACCTGAAAAACAAGTTGGATACAATGCCACCTATCCAGGAGGAGTGCTTGCCACAGAAGGACAAAGTGAACCAAACCCACAACCGTGAGTACCAACAACCCCCTTTGCATGTCGTGAGGTACCATTGTGAGTACTGTGGGAGAGATGGTCACTTGGGTGAGTTTTGCTATCGGCATAAGAGAGAGGAGCGCTGTGCCAGGGAGATGGACAACCCGGACATGTACCATCCTTTCCATGATGTGCATGTGCCGAATGTCCAGAGGAGAGCTCCGAGAAGAGCTGCTAGGCGTAGAGGTGTAGCACCTCAAGGTCCAAGGCGTCAGGGAGGAGGTGCCCGACGGGGTCCAGATTTTGCAGGATACGGACCCCGTGGTGGAGGCTTTGTTGAGCGTTTTCCCCCACCGCGTTTTGACTATCACGATGGACGCTCATTCCTTAGCGGACCACGTTTTCCTGTGCGTGGTGATCGCGACCCCCGTAGACAGGCTTGGAATGGTTTTTACAGTGACCGTTCTTTTGAGCACCCGGCCCAACACTGGTATTCTTCTTACTTCACTAACCCCAGTGTTGGACCGTATGCTCACCCTATTTCTTTTTATTGATGTAGGTAAGATGGTTGGAGGACATTTGGTTGGTGGATTCTGGTTGCTCGAGGCACATGACCGAAAACGCCATGTGGTTCTCCAGCCATAGCCCTGTTGCCAGAAAGGAGTTTATCACCTTCGGCGACAATAGCAAAGGTAAGGTGTTGTCCCGTGGGTCGGTGCGGGTTAATGAGCACTTTGTGTTGCGCAATGTTGCTCTTGTTTCTAACCTGCATTTTAACTTGCTTTCTGTTTCACAACTTTTTGATGATGACTATGAGATTCGTTTTAAACCGAATCTCAGTCGCATTTTAGATCCTCAGGGCAATCTTGTATGTCTGATTTCGCAATTTGGGAAAGTCTTTCGCGCAAATTTCTCGGAGTCATTTGGTATTTCCCGCTGTCTCTTGGCTAGTCCTTCTTCCTCCGATCTTTGGAAGTGGCATAGGAGGCTCGGTCACTTAAGCTTTGACTTGCTTGCAAGACTTAGCTCACTTGGCCTAATCCGAGGATTGCCCAAGTTGTCGATGGAGAAGGATCTGGTTTGCCATTATTGTAGACATGGAAAGATGGTTGCCGCTCCCCACCATCCAGTGACTCTGGTCATGACACAGCGCCCTGGAGAGCTTTTACACATGGACCTTGTTGGTTCGGCTCTGGTGAGCTCAGTTGGGGGGAAGTGGTATGTTTTGGCTGTTGTCGATGATTTTTCGAGATATTCATGGGTCTTCTTTTTGGACTGAGAAGACTGAGACTTTCTCTTTTTCTCGCAATCTGATTTTGCATCGTCAGAACGAGTTCCCTTTGAACTCGATGCGAGCTATTAGAAGTGATAATGGTTCAGAATTCAAGAATTTGGATTTTGAGAAGTTTTGTAACCGCTTGGGTTTGGAGCATCAGTTTTCTTCCCCCTACACACCGCCCCAAAATGGTGTTGTAGAGAGGAAGAATCGGACCCATGTTGACATGGCTAGGACGATGCTCGATGAGCATAGGACTCCTAGGCGATATTGGGCCGAGGCTATGAACACTGCATGCTACATTTCAAATCGCATTTTTCTGAGAGCCTTCTTGAAAAAGACTTCTTATGAGTTGCATTTTGGTAGACAGCCCAAGGTGAGTTATTTTAGAGTCTTCGGTTGCCATTGTTTTATATTGAAGAAAGGCAACCTGGACAAGTTTGAGTCTCGTTCTTCTGATGGTGTATTTTTGGGTTATGGCACTCATACTCGCTCATATCGTGTACTTAACCTTGATACTAAGCGAGTTATGGAGACATCAGATTTCACCTTCGACGAGACCATGGTTTGTCCTTCTTCTCGTTTTGAGCGTGCAGGTGATCATGAGGTCAGTGAACCTCTTTTTGATGATGAGGACGAGGATGCTGATGGCATGGGTGACCCAGCACCACCTCCACCTGCTGTGCCACAGAGAGCGGCTTCTACGACGACTCACGGCCCCGACACCTCCTCTTCCTAGGGGCCATGGGATCCGCCACCCCGCGTGGTGTGACGGAACCGTCCTGATTATAAGAGCTCAAGTATTATCTTAGCCAAATCCGTCTGACTTTGACTTACACTTGAACCCATATAACCCCGGTAGTCCAGAAATCTCGAAGGATTTCTATCACCGTACATCATACAGGATCGCATCGTTCAAGGATTACATTCGTAAAGATACATCACAATGAAATGAAACCAAATTTAAACATCAGAGTGCGAATTTAGAACGGAGTTATTACAACACTGAATTTAAAAGTGCGGAAGCTGAAATAGTTTTAAAACACGACCACCACACATGTGGTCCAAATAAAACATAGTTTGGTATTTAAACTTAACACGACTCACTCCTCCTTTTTAAGATAATGTGCCACTTGCAGTCTTAGGCCAGCAAAAGAAAAAGGAAAGCTTCTGGACGACCCTGCCCTGGGCCTACTCCTTATCACCTTCCACTGGGTAGAGGCAGTGCTTACAATAGCCAAAGTAGACCTGGCCATCTGCAACAACGGGATAAACCCCGAGTATGGGAATGTACTCAGCTAGACTTACCCATCCAACTGAAAATAAAGACTCCAAGGGTATGCAAGTCTTTTGAGGTGGAGTTGGGATCTTTAGTTGCGAAAAGCTCAAATTTAGACAAGAGGTAATTAATGATAATGATGAGCTGTCACTTTTAGACCTATTCCTTAATTCTAGGTTTTCACCTGTACTAGAGCACTCGAATCTAGCAATCAATAATATAACCATATCCAGTTGACTTATCCACATTTTAGTTGAACCTTTAAAACATCACATGGAGTTGTATCGTGGTGAAGCTCACCATAGTTTCCCACTAACCGGGGAGACAGCGACTCGAATTGAATTCCAAACCAGCTGGTGAAAGACCTTTAATACCAGCCCACACTTTCCCGTCGGGTCCATGCATTGGGCAACCGCTCGATGCTTGTTCGTGGTGGTAATCGTCGCGGCTCACAGCACGGACCGCCCAATTGGATCCTGGCGATGGCCTCACGCGGCAGATCGCATTTCTATACTAGAGGGCACGACACAGGTTGAGACTGGCCCGAATAGCTTCTAACCGGCTTTGGGGTCGATGATTACAGCACCGACATATCCCTAAGTAAAAGGGCGCGTTCAAAAATGAACGAGGGCCAACATCGATACAAACCTACACGATCCAACGGATGGACTACCCCATGTCTCCAAACTTGTGCCCTGCCATCCAGTTGACCGTATTTCACTACAACTCAGGTTCTTTTCCACAATAGCAAATATAGCCAACCGTGATCCGATAAATACCCACCAGGGGCATTACGGGAACATCTGTAAGGAAAATGGACCTCGGCCCATTTAACTTTGAATTTTGGTGTTTGATGAACAACATAACCAAATTGGACTAATGTGTTTGCAAGTGTTTGTTTTGTAGTTCAATAGGGTGCAATTGTGGCTTGGACAAAGGCTAAGTGGTGATCCGATGATCAACACCTCAAGAAAGACAGTAGAAGCTCAGTAGAAGACCCTCAAGATCAAGCAAAGTCCAAGGCACAAGGAACGGAACCAAGACGGCGCAAGAAACCGCGAAGAAACGAAGAAAAAGAGTGACCGGACGCTGCCCTGCAGTGACCGGACGCTGGCCTGGATGCGTCCGGTCAGTTCACCCAGACAACAGCGCCATGTCAAAGCGACCGGACGCTGTGACAATAGCGACCGGACGGTCCGATGGTACTGTTCCTCAGCGTGGCAGTAGCGACCGGATGCTATGGCATCGACCGGACGCTGAAACTCAGGAGCGTCCGATCGAACTCAGAGAGGTTCCAGAAGCTCGAAAACGCGACCGGACGCGTCCGATCGTATGCGACCGGACGCTTGTCAGAGTTCGGTCAGTGTTTGAGCTGGCGGCCAACTAGCCGTTGGAGTGACCGGACGCGTCCGGTCAGGACGTGAGTGCGTCCGGTCGATGCCTGACGAGTGCATCTCCTTCCCCAACGGCTCTATTTGCTTGGGGCTCTATATATACCCCCATGGCCGGCCAAAACAGTAAGGTTGGAGCTCAAGGAAGTGATCATAGTGCATAGACACATATTCAAGTGCTCTAGCCCCCAAAGTGCTTAGTGAATATACTAGGTGATTAGTGTAGGTGCTTTGCGAAGTGCTTAGGCTAGTTAGACCACCGCTTTGCGCTTGCTCTAGGTGTTAGGCCTAGTGTTTAGTGAGGTTGAAAACCTCGTATCTACCGGTGCTTGCGCGCACCGTGGTTGTACATCGGTGGGGCTTGTAAGTCTTGCGAGATCACACCAACCGCGTTTGTGGTGTGGCCGCCTCCGTGTACCGAAGGGAACATGGCCCGTGGCGCTTTGGCCGGAAGCTTGATAGTGAAGACGGCGGGGAGCATCCGGGAGAGGCTTTGCCACGAGTGGCTTAACCGGAGACCCACTTGCGCGTGGGGAAGGCCCGGAGCTATCCACGGAGTTACCCAACTGGGAGCTTGGCCCTTGCGAGGGATTCCTTGCGAGGGGCTCCAACGAGGACTAGGGGGAAGCTTGCGCGCTTCTCGATACCTCGGTAAAAATACCAGAGTCGTCGACGGGAGTTTGCATCTCTATCACACTCTTTAGCTTCCGCATTTACATTGCTATCTAGTTCATGTGCTTTACCTTTCATAGCTTGATATGCTAGTTGATAGGTTTGGAAACTAGGTAGCATAACTCCTTTTGCGGTAGAGATAGCAAACACACTTAGCAAAACCTTAGTTGCACTTTAGATAGTTTACTTTCTTGCATAGGTTTTGCTTAGGTGGAAATTAGAGGCCATAGTTTAGAATAGAAGTTTTAAGTTGCCTAATTCACGCCCCCCCCCTTTTAGGCGTCACGGTCCTTTCAATTGGTATCGGAGCCGGTTGGCTCTCTTGTGGACTCTTGGCTTAATCGCCTTCGAGCCGACGCCCCTAAGAGAGGTTGGGATGGATACCTCTAGGCCTCCACACTTTGACGGCACTAATTTTCCCTACTATAGTGCTAGAATGGCTTGCTTTTTAGAAGCCGTTGATTTAGGTGTTTGGAGAGTCACCCGCGACGGGATGAAACCCATTAAGAATCCCGAAAAGCCTACCACGGGTGATGAAAAGGAAATTCATCTAAATGCTAGAGCCAAAAATTGCTTGTTTGAATCTTTTAGCATGGATGTCTTTAACCAAGTTTTTACTTTGCAAACATCTCATGAAATTTGGTTAAAACTCCATGAGCTCCATGATGGTACAAGTAATGTTAGAGAGCAAAAACATCACCTCACTAAAACATGTTATGATTCCTTTAAAATGAATGATAATGAGCTTGTTCGTGACATGTATTCGCGTTTGAATCTAATTATTAATGAGCTCAACTCTATAGGAATCACAAAACTAGGTGATGCGGATATTGTGAGGAAGATCATCTCCGTGCTTCCAAAGAAGAAATATGCAACCATCATCACCATCCTCCACAACATGGAGGACTTGAGCACCATGACCCCGGCCATTGTCATTGGCAAATTGGTGGCATTTGAAATGTCACGCAAAATGGGTCAAGAAGAAGCCACTTCATCAAGCAAAGATATTGCTCTCCCATGTGAGCACAAAAAAATGAAGGGCAAGAAGCAAGTTGAGACAAGCTCAAGCTCCTCAAGTGAAGAAGAAGAAGAGGATGATGAAGATGAAGAATCAAGTGATGATCAAGCCTCCACCTCATCCGATTCCTCCTTAGATGAAGAAGAAACAATCAAGCTCATGAAAGGAGTGAAGAGGATGATCCGCAAGCTCAATGTCAAGGGTGTGCCCATCACCATAGAAGATTGCCTCTTCACCAATCAAAGAAGAGAGCAAAGGAAAAAGGGTTGCTATAGATGTGGCAAGAAAGGGCACTTTATGGAAGATTGTCCAAAGCAAAAGCCCACACCCAAGGACAAGAAAAAGAAGGGATGCAAGGCCCAAGCTCTCACCTCCATCAAGACATGGGATGATTCATCAAGTGATGATGAAGCCCAACACAAGAGACATGGCCGCAAGCACTCATCATCAAGCTCCTCGCGTATGTGCCTTATGGCACGAGGTAAAACAAGCTCTATCTCTAGTAATAGTGATAGTGATAGTGATGATGAGCTTCCTTCTTACAATGAACTTGTGCAAGATAACATTAAATATGCTAAAACTTGTACTAGCCAACAAAAGAAAATCAAAGACTTAAAAGAAAAATTGGATAGCTCTCAACAAGCCTACAATACTATGCTTGATCAATATGAAACTTTTTCAAACTTGAATGTTGAGCTATCTAATAAAGTTGAGAAACTAGAGGCTAGTATAAGAACATATGATAGCACAAGTAATGATGAGCAACTTGTTAAGAAAAATGAAAAACTAAAAGCAAAGTTAGCTAGCACACAAGAAGCTTACAAAAGCTTGCTTGCTAAAATGGAAATTATGTGCAAGCATTGTGATGAGCTAACTAACAAAGTTGCTAATCTTGAAACCATCGGAGCAAACCCCATAGAGGCACCTAAAATTGAAAAATCAATTCTTGATATGTGTTGGCGCAAAAAGTGGCGTTCTGCGCCAGGCACACGGCAAGCCGAAGAAGCTGGCTTCAATTGTGGCCCGGGTGCTCAGAAGTCCGGTGCGTGCCAGTCAGTTTGACCTGCAACTAACAAGGGAGATAAACTGTTAAATACAAAGCTGGAACGTGCCGGGTATGACCAGACAGTTCCAAGATGTACGGCCCTGAAGCCACTTACGACGACATATAGCTATGAAAGCTATCTGCCAACAGGTTTAAAGATTATTCGGCAATATGAGCAGAGTCACATGAATAACAGGTTGCCGAACACGTTTGCATGAGAATCGTACTCGCATGACGTATTATATATAAGTTAAAACTTAACCAATCTCGATTGTACAATCGAGTTGGGGTCCATGGAGATTGAACATACAAGCTAAGCATGACTAAGCTAATCTAAAGCCTGTGCCTGCCGCACGACACCTAGCCTTGTCGTAGATCAAACACGCTTAACATGCATGAACCCTCACCACGTGGCAACCCAGGTACGGTCCAATTCGGCTATTACGAACAATAGATCTACTGCACAACAGACTTTCCAATAATGAACGTGAAACAGAGCAGATCTATAAAGATAGAGCCGAACCGGACGGTATCTAGATTGCGCAAAAGTGTTATGATAAGATAAACGTAACAAAACATATAACACAAGGTAACTTAATGAATCTATCAGATTGCCAAATCTAACAGAGCCGATAACTATCTTTACTCATGTCTCAATCCGCCGCACGATACAAGACACAAACAAAGACCTCCCGTCATAAGCTTAAATCCGCCGCACGATACTAAGCTTAACGTACGAGACTACTTGCACCATATCTAAATCCGCCGCACGATACTAGACATGATAGCAAGGTTGCCGGGACTTACGGAGGTCGACGGATCGATGGCCCCTCTCGAAGAACACGACGACACGACTTGGACTCGAAGACGGCACGGGGCCGGGGTTGGTTGTATTGATTGTGAACAGCTCTTTACAATAGCCGAGGGCTTATATTTATACCCGTGGGCTGATAACTCTCGACTAACCGACGTACGGGACTTGTCTAACAATAGCAACTAAATACAGGGAATATTAAAATACATAGACTCTAATTTTCCTTATTTCTAGAGTCTTGGCGTTGAAAGTCTTTCGGCCGACGTATCTCTTCTTCGTTCTGACTTGACCGGCAATGCTCTGCGGTATATAAGTCAGACACGTATATGGACATGATATCTGGCCAACCATATATATACGGACATGACATATATGCTTGTTGTTTCTATCGTGATATGCATTTGGACATCCTTGCTTATTCCAAATAAAATAGCTCCCTTCTCTTTTATGCACATCCTTCATCGCTCAGCGGCATATATCCATATATCAACCGAACAGGAATAAATATGGTCAATCTCCCGAATTCATGCTGAGTATAATAATCCTTCCCTTCTCTAATTCTTTCTTGATGTATATACATGCACGGTAGTTCAATTGAAGCTCCAGACCAGGTGGTGACGTCCTTCACCTTGCACGTGAGACTTGCCATATATTAATTAAACCGAACAGCCAACCATGAAGTCTGATGATCATGTGCATATGCATATATCTCCTTTATAATCTTCTAGCTTTCCTCGTCTCTCGCAAAGAGGCCTCAAGCCCTTTTTCCTCAAAATAATATTATTTGGTCGATATGCTGGTACCCATTGATTAGGAGATTTCTTTGCTCTTGATGTATATCTCGCGACTCCTTGCCGAATAGCTACTCCTTGCCGAATATCATACAAGCTTCCTTATTCGGCAACGATGATGAGTATATTTTTCCGGTCTTCAACTTAATATTGTTCAAATCATCGGCTTTCTTCCGTAGATCTCTTCTAGCAATATAATTACCAAATTCTGGTGTTAACAATATGCCTAAAAAGGATGCCTCTACTTCTTGCATTGATTTACATGATTTAGACTCACCCATATGCAAACAAGCTTGTGTTGAGAATGTGAATGTAGAAACATGCACACAAGAAGTTGCAATGGAGAATGAGCTACTAAGGCAAGAAGTGGCTCGCCTCACCAAGGACTTGACCCAAGCAAAAGGCAAGGGGAAGCAAACCCGAACTCATCAAGATAACACCGTCAAGGGAGTGAAGAAGCTTGATGAGGATCAAACCGTGGTTTGTTACCTTTGCCACAAGGAAGGCCACAAGTCCTATGAGTGCAAGGTGAAGCATGGGGGAGAAAAGAAGAAAGAGAAAAACAAAAAGCAAACAAGCAAGCTCTCAAACACCTACACCAACAAGGTGAACAAGAAGGCCTCCACACCTTATCTTTTGAAGAAGAAAAAGAATGACAAGGTGGTGGCCATCAAGGTGAACAAGCAAGCCAACAATGGGGCCAAACGTATTTGGGTGCCTAAAGACATCATCTCAACTATGAAGAGCACCAAAAAGGTTTGGATCCCGAAAGGGAAGTAAGTAGCCAAATTGGCTACGGGGAATTTGGAGACTTGGCAAAGTTTTGGGTGCATATCATGGGGTGCATCATATTGGATCATATCATTGCCAAGTATGTTAATGGGCACTATGGACCCAAGTTCCCCTTCCCATGATAGGTAACTAGATTTAAATTATCGCAATTATTTTCATGTAGTATAATTTCAATTGGTATATTTTAGCATCTAGTTACCTTCATTGCCTAGGTTTGCATTAATATCTTCATATCTTTAGTCATGCAAATTAGGCGTATCATATGGTAGTGTTGCTCGGTTTAACTCACATTTTTTGAGCAATTCTACATGGTCTTAATTGGTTAGAAGCACGGCACATAGCTTCTCTTACTTTGTATTAATCTTATATGTGCCAAAGACCAAGTTGTAGATAAACTACCCCAATTACCATCTTCAATTGATGTCACATTTCTTGTCATATCAATATGGAAAATGGTAATTTGACCTTACAAGTCAATGTGCATGTCTTCCACAAGTATTCCAACTTGTATGCACACTTTTAGGGGGAGTTTACTCTACAACTTGGAAGCTTTGAGACTAACACTACTTTCAAGATTATCATGTGTGTAGTAGTCTCATTGCAAGGAAAATGGAGTTCCCGGAGACAAGCATCAATACGTGATGAGATTTCATTTGGTATCTACATTTGGTATTCCTAACCGATAACCTTATGTTGATTTCAATTGATACTATTATGCTTTCTCCATGCATTATATAGTTTAAACTTCTTTATGCTTTATTTTGCCGGTTATGCATATAATTTAGTCTTACATCATATGTATGCATATTTTTAGGGGGAGTTTAGCCTATATAATGTTTCCTCTCTAGAGCTTTAATGTCTTCCTTTTCGGTGTTTGATTCCAAAGGGGGAGAAATTGAGGGACCAAAGCAAACCAAAATAAATAAAATAACCAAAACCATAATATCACATAGGGACTCAATGGCAAGGGCAAGATAATCTATAATAGTGTTGTTTCATTTTGATATCTTTTGACATCATATGATCTTGCCTTTGCATTGCATCCTAGCAAGTAGATTGCATTTTAAATTATGTATCTATTATTTGCTTGCTTTGGTTGTGTTGTCATCAATCACCAAAAAGGGGGAGATTGTAAGGAAAATGGACCTCGGCCCATTTAACTTTGAATTTTGGTGTTTGATGAACAACATAACCAAATTGGACTAATGTGTTTGCAAGTGTTTGTTTTGTAGTTCAATAGGGTGCAATTGTGGCTTCGACAAAGGCTAAGTGGTGATCCGATGATCAACACCTCAAGAAAGACAGTAGAAGCTCAGTAGAAGACCCTCAAGATCAAGCAAAGTCCAAGGCACAAGGAAAGGAACCAAGACGGCGCAAGAAACCGCGAAGAAACGAAGAAAAAGAGTGATCGGACGCTGCCCTGCAGTGACCGGACGCTGGCCTGGATGCGTCCGGTCAGTTCACCCAGACAACAGCGCCATGTCAAAGCGACCGGACGCTGTGACAATAGCGACCGGACGGTCTGATGGTACTGTTCCTCAGCGTGGCAGTAGCGACCGGACGCTATGGCATCGACCGGACGCTGAAACTCAGGAGCGTCCGATCGAACTCAGAGAGGTTCCAGAAGCTCGAAAACGCGACCGGACGCGTCCGATTGTATGCGACCGGACGCTTGTCAGAGTCCGGTCAGTGTTTGAGCTGGCGGCCAACTAGCCGTTGGAGTGACCGGACGCGTCCGGTCAGGACGTGAGTGCGTCCGGTCGATGCCTGACGAGTGCATCTCCTCCCCCAACGGCTCTATTTGCTTGGGGCTCTATATATACCCCATGGCCGGCCAAAACAGTAAGGTTGGAGCTCAAGGAAGTGATCATAGTGCATAGACACATATTCAAGTGCTCTAGCCCCCAAAGTGCTTAGTGAATATACTAGGTGATTAGTGTAGGTGCTTTGCGAAGTGCTTAGGCTAGTTAGACCACCGCTTTGCGCTTGCTCTAGGTGTTAGGCCTAGTGTTTAGTGAGGTTGAAAACCTCGTATCTACCGGTGCTTGCGCGCTCCGTGGTTGTACATCGGTGGGGCTTGTAAGTCTTGCGAGATCACACCAACCGCGTTTGTGGTGTGGCCGCCTCCGTGTACCGAAGGGAACAAGGCCCGCGGCGCTTCGGCCGGAAGCTTGATAGTGAAGACGGCGGGAAGCATCCGGGAGAGGCTTTGCCACGAGTGGCTTAACCGGAGACCCACTTGCGCGTGGGGAAGGCCCGGAGCTATCCACGGAGTTACCCGACCGGGAGCTTGGCCCTTGCGAGGGATTCCTTGCGAGGGGCTCCAACGAGGACTAGGGGGAAGCTTGCGCGCTTCTCGATACCTCGGTAAAAATACCGGAGTCGTCGACGGGAGTTTGCATCTCTATCACACTCTTTAGCTTCCGCATTTACATTGCTATCTAGTTCATGTGCTTTACCTTTCATAGCTTGATATGCTAGTTGATAGGTTTGGAAACTAGGTAGCATAACTCCTTTTGCGGTAGAGATAGCAAACACACTTAGCAAAACCTTAGTTGCACTTTAGATAGTTTACTTTCTTGCATAGGTTTTGCTTAGGTGGAAATTAGAGGCCATAGTTTAGAATAGAAGTTTTAAGTTGCCTAATTCACCCCCCCTTTTAGGCGTCACGGTCCTTTCAACATCCTTAACTACTACTTTTATTAAGCAGGCTAAGCAATTCTACATTATAAACAAAGAACAGGATAACAAGGCAGGTGTAAACAAAAATTCAAGGAAAAGTAGGATTCAATCAACTCCTATACCTAATGCATCACAATATAAAAGGACTCAAGTAATTTAATTGTAAATACTGGGAGACTTAGAATGCTCCGGGGCTTGCCTTGGGTGCTTCTACTCAAAAACATTCTACTGCAGAAATCTTGGTGACAGAGCTTAAACATACAAGCCTACACAAAATAAACAAATCTATTGCAATTTAAACCACTTGAACTGCAACCCTACTGGAAAAGGGTGCTAAACTCAACTTTATATTTTTCTTAGATTTTACTCCACATTTTATACTTATCAGGAAAGTTCCATGAACAGAAACTTTATATTATTTCATATATGAATTTCCAAAGAAAAACACAAAAAAGCACATTTGTAAAGCAACTTCATATTTTTCCACATAACAGCTCATGCTGACATTTTTCTTAGGTTGAACATCATAAACAGAGTCTACACAAATTTTCCCATATTTTATTTCGACATATAAAACACCCTAATATTTATTCTAAGAAATCAGCCAAAAAGGACTTTTAATCATAATAGTAACTTTTTCCATATAAACAGTAGCTCATATATTTTTCAAAGGTACAAAACATAGGGACAAACTTACACAAAATTTTCCAGGAATTAACTCAATCAGAAAACACATATAACCATTTATCTTAACAAAAGCACATAAACTGAAATAAATAAAAACAGTAATATAAACTTCTACCAAAAATACTTTCATATTTTTTCATGATAGATCTACTCATAAACAAGCTAACAAAACTGAAAGTACTTCATTTGGACTTGTAAAACATGCTATACAAAAATAACATGCATCTCTGGAAAATAAAACCTAAAAGAAAAACATTTGAACTTCCCGGCCCAACTTGCGCGGACTCGGTCCATAGACCGGGTGAGACTGACGCGCGGGGCCGGCCAGGTCAACGGGCCCACGTGTCGGTGAGAGCCGAACAGGGGACGGGGTTGACCGTCGATAGCTCGTCGGCGGTGAGGTCGCCGGCGGTGTGGTTAGGCTAGATCGACTCGTCTCGGCGAGGCGCATCCAGTGGTGGTGATGGTTTGGCCAGCGCATGGCCGGAGCATGCCGGTGGCGAGCGGCGGCGCACGGTGGCGGCGGCAACATGCGGCTACGCCGTTTCCGGCGATCGCCGATGGAATAGGGGGAGGCAAAGGTTCATGTAAACCCTAGGGAGCGTAGACGTGGGGTTGGTTTGGCTCGGGAAGCTCCGAGGAAGCTTGGCCTCGCACATGGCCACGGCGGCGGCCATGGCGTTCGGCCGGGGAGGTAGAGGGAGAGAGAGAGCGGTAGCATTGCGGGTGGAGGGCGTTCTCACCTTGCCTTCGCGCGGTGAGGGTCGAGGAGGAAGGAAGGAGACGGTGGAGCTTAGGTCGGGGAAGAACGGCGACGCGGGCTCTGCGGCGGCAGTGGCGTCCGCGGCGGCGCTCTTCGGGCTCCGACGTCGGTAGGGCTCGGCGAGTGGCGCGGAGGTGCGCACCGTGTGGTCTGGACGGTGGCGGAGTGGTGGCCGAGGCTAATCGGCCGGTGGTGGCTTGGTTCGGGCGGAACGGTGGCGCGGGTGTTCGGTGCCGAACGGCGGCGAGTAGTGAGGTGCTCGACGCGTTTGCGGGAGAGGAGAGGGAGAGAGCGGGAGTGAGAGAGTGCGCGAGTGAGCGAGTGAGAGAGCGGAGAGTGGGGTGCGCTCGGTTTTGGGCGAGCCTTGGCCGGCCGGTGGTCGTGGCGGGGCCAGCGACGCGACGTCGCGGCAGCGCGGCGCGGTCGGCGAGGCGGTGCAGGAGTGGGCGAGGCGGATTGTGGCGTGATCGGGGAGGCGAAGATCGAGCGGCGATAGGGCGAGCGGGATTTGGCGCGGGGACGGGGCGCCACATGGCAGGCCGGCCGGCGTACGGCGTGGGCATGCCAGCGGCGCTGTCGGGGCCGGCGCGTGCGGCGCGCGCGAGCGCGCGAGAGCGGGCGCGGGCGAGTTGGGCTGGCGCGGCGCGAATGGGCCGAAAGGCCGAACGGGCTGGAAGTGGAGCGCGGGAAAGAATCCTTTTTCCTTTTCTTTTTCCAAAAACTTTTAAAACTTTGACCACTCAAAAACAGTTTCAAAAACTCCAAACTAGGTTTTGACCCAAATATAAAAGTTGCTCAAAATAATTTTCTCTACAACATTCATATAAGACACTTTTTCTGAAAATCATTTTTATAGCCTCTACATAAATAAACCCAATTTTGAAGTATAAAACATTTTGTTTAACACATTTTTATATGATAAACTATTTTGAACTAAGTCAAAACTCCAACATGCAAAACACTTGACCCAATATTCTCTATTTTATAAAATTATTTGCCACAACAGAAATCCATTTAAATCATTGAGTCAAATAGAAATCCGAATCCAAATAAATAAACAAAAGACAAAAGCACTCCCATGCACATGAAATGATGCAATGCATTACTCATGCTTCTTTAGTAGCTAATTGCAGTGCCTAATGCAATGCTTGACACTAGGGTGTCACAGCCCTTCCCCCCTTAAAGAAATCTCGTCGCGAGATTTGTGTTACGTACCATTTCTTAACAAAAGCGGGATAGTTTACGCGTAGGTACTCCTCGGTTTCCCATGTCACATCATTTGGTCCGTGATTGCTCCAGATGATCTTGTAAGTCTTCACTGTTCGGTTACGAGTCTCACGGGTCTTGGTATCCAAAATCTCCTTGGGCTGCTCGTAGTACTCCAGATCTGATCTGATCGTGACGTCCGGGATTCGAACTTCCTCTTGTTCTGGAACTCAAAGACACTTCTTCAGCTATGATACATGAAACACTGGGAAAATTGCACTCATCTCTTGGGGTAACTGCACTTCATATGCCACTTCTCCCTTCTTTGCTATGATCGGGTATGGTCCCACATATCGAGGTGCTAGCTTCTTCTTAATTCCAAAATGTTGGACCTTTCTCATGGGTGAGACCTTAAGATAAACATAGTCTCCTACTTGAAATTCCAAGGGTCTTCTTCGACTATCCGCATAACTCTTCTGTCGGGATTGTGCTACTTTGATATGTTGCTGTACTGTTTGCACAATCTCTTCAGCATCCTTCATGTAATCTGACCCATAGAATCCTCGATCTCCTGACTCAACCCAATTTACTGGGGTTCTGCATCTTCGTCCATACAAAACTTCAAACGGTGCCATCTTTATACTCTCCTGATAGCTGTTGTTATATGAAAACTCGGCAAGGGGTAACCATTTCTCCCATGACTCTCCTGAAGATAGAACGCAAGCTCTAAGGATATCTTCCAAAATTTGATTTACTCTTTCGGTTTGTCCTGCAGTTTGGGGGTGATAAGCGGAACTTCTTACCAACTTAGTTCCTAGTTCTTTGTGCAACTGTTCCAAAAAATGTGCTATGAACTAGGGTCCTCTATCAGAAACAATCTGCTTCGGAATTCCATGTAGCCTCAAGATATTCTGAATATACAAGTCTGCATACTGATGGGGGCGGTGCGTAGTCTTGACTGGTATGAAGTTAGCCACTTTAGATAACCGATCCACGATAACCCAGATAGAATCATTTCCTTTCTGAGTAGTGGGAAGACCTGTGATGAAATCCATACTAATTTCTTCACATTTCCACTCTGGGATTGACAACGGTTGTAACAGTCCGGCAGGTCTCAGGTGTATAGCCTTTATCCTGCAGCATGTATCGCACCTTGCAACATAAGCTGCGACTTCTTTCTTCATCTTTGACCACCAATACCTGGTTTTGAAATCCTGGTACATCTTACTGCTTCCTGGGTGAATGGATAACTTTGAATTATGAGCTTCATTCAGAATTCTTTCTTTCAGCTCTGAATCCTTAGGAACAACCAACCTTTGATTATACCATAGAATTCCCTGCTCATCTGTTCTGAAGTTCAAAGAACTACTAGTTTCCAACCTCTTCTTAATCTGACAGATTTCTTCATCGGTCTTCTATTTTTTGATGATATCACTCTCTAGGGTGCATTGTAGAGTGATATTGTTCAGCATAACGGGGTGCATAAGGTTAAATCCATCTTCTAACAGTGGTTGTAGGGAGTTGCAATGAGTCTTGCGACTCAAGGCATCGGCTACAACGTTCGCTTTTCCGGGGTGGTAATGCATTTCAAGGTTGTAATCCTTAATTAACTCTAGCCATCTTCTCTTCCTCATGTTCAACTCTGGCTGGGTGAAGATATACTTCAGACTTTTATGATCCGTATACACATGACATAGGTTTCCCATAAGATAATATCTCCAGATCTTGAGTGCATGCACGACGACTGCTAATTCCAAATCATGAGTGGGATAATTCTCTTCGTGTGGTCGCAACTGACGGGAAGCATAGGCAATAACTCTTCCATTCTGCATGAGTACACACCCAAGTCTAATCTTGGACGCATCATAAAACACATCAAAAGGTTCCTCCAAGTTTGGCTGAGCCAACACAGGTGCAGAAGTCAACAACATTCGTAGAGTGCGGAAGGTTGTTTCGCACTCAGGAGTCCATTCGAACTTCTTATTTTTCTGCGTCAGACAGGTCATAGGCTTGGCTATTCTTGAAAAATCTAGAATAAACCGACGGTAATATCCGGCCAAACCCAAAAAGCTGCGAACCTCAAAAACAGTCGTGGGCGCTTTCCAATCCATAACCTCTTGTACTTTAGAAGGGTCCATGGAGATTCCTTCCTCCAAAAGCATATGACCAAGAAAAGGTACCTTCTTCAACCAAAACTCACACTTGCTGAACTTGGCATACAACTTGTGCTATCGAAGCCTGGTCAAAACAACTCGGAGGTGCTCAGCATGATCCTTCTCATTTTCAGAGTATACCAAGATATCATCGATGAACACTACAACAAACTTATCCAACTCTGGCATAAAAACCGAATTCATCAGGTACATGAAATGTGCCGGTGCATTGGTCAATCCGAAGGACATAACAAGATACTCATAGAGTCCATATCTGGTGGAGAAAGCTGTTTTTGGTATGTCCTCTCGTCTGATCTTGATCTGATGGTATCCTAACCTCAGGTCGATCTTGGAGAACACTCTTGCTTTTGACAGCTGATCAAACAAGACATCGATTCGGGGCAAGGGGTACTTGTTCTTTATGGTTACTGCATTGAGCGGTCTATAATCCACACACATCCTCAGAGTCTTATCTTTCTTCTTTACAAAGATAGCGGGACATCCCCAAGGTGACGAACTAGGGCATATCAAACCCTTATCCAAAAGCTCTTGCAACTGAACCTTAAGCTCTGCTAACTCCTTAGCGTGCATTCTTGAAGGACCGAGAATGCACAAGCAAGGCGACAAGAGGGGGGTGAATGGGAGCCAATCAAATTTCTTTTGAAACTTTGGCCAAGTGTCCCAAATTCAACCCCAAAACACACGGACCCAAGACGTGATGCTCACGACCCTTGGAAGAGGGTGGATGATCCCTAGGATCATAGCGGAGCACCACCAAACACAAGCGAGGCAAACACCAAAAGCTTCGGCTCAAGTCTTCCTTGAGAAAACCGACTCCCGAACATAGATTGGAGGCTACGTCGAGAAATCTCCAAATACCTATGCAAACAAGTTGCAAAGATACCTAGAAATGTTTCTGGGTTAACTCTAGGAATAAACGAGAAGTCCAAAAACCAAGCGGAAAAGCCGGGGCGAAGATTGCACTGAAAAGCAAGCTTCAGCAGGGTCCCGGACTGTCCGGAGAACTGATCCCGGACTGTCCGGCCAACGGCGGACTGTCCGCCAATTCTTCCCGGACTGTCCGCCGGCAAGAACACAAAAACAGTGTAACACCCTAGGTGTTAAGCAACCCTAAATGCATAACTTGACATCTCATGAGCATAAAGCATCATCATCTCATGTTGCATTCCTTTTGTAAAGTGTCATTTCATGTGTGCTCTTGTAATGCTATGCTTGGGAGAATGCTTGTTTGCTTGTTTGTCTTGTTTGTGGAGTGTTAGAGTCTTCTTAGTAGTTGAACCTTGTTGGGGAGTCAATTTGAAGCCAGGTTAATGTTGGTCATTTTGGCTAACTAAGTCTCTAACCCTAGTTGCCTTAATAGACCTTCTTGATAGAAGCTTTGTATGGCTGTGGGCCCTTAACCAAAAGTGTGTAGAATTTAGAGTAGAACAAAAGATGTTTAAGACCCAACTCATGAAAATGGGTTTATCAAGGTGTTTTAGGACCCACAAGGCAGATTTGGGGGAGTTTAGACTTAGAAAAATTTTCTAAGTCTTTAACTGTCAAAACAGTTTCATCTAACCAACTTTGGAGCTTTCTCGGGAGCAATCTAGGCCGAACCAAAGATCGACCTTGTAATCAAAGTTGTAGTTGGCAAATAGCTCTACTCAATGGAACAAGTGGTTTAGCGTTTCACTCAGCGAATTAGGAGTTAATCGCGTGCAAAAGTCGGCTGTCAGTCGGCCTGATGGCCACTAAACCGGGCCGGGCCGTGCCGTGCCCGACGCGCGCGCGGTGTCGTGGCCGACCGTGTCAGGCGTCACCCGCCGCGTGGCGCTCGACGGCCGGCCAAGCCAGCGTTCGCGCGCGACGTGGCAAGCAACAAAGCCGCCTCGCCCTGCCAAAGCCTCACTCCCTCCTTTCTGTCGCCCACGCTCGCGCTCGCTCTCGCTCCCGCTCTCGTTCGCCGTCGCCCGAGCCGGTAAGCGCCATCGCCATCCGCCGCCGTCCAGCCGCTCCACCGCAAGCCGACCACCCACAAAGCTTCGCCATGAGCTCTCGCACCCCTTGCTGCCTTTAGCGCCCCGTAGGAAGCCCTAGATGAGCCCGGGATAAGCCGTCGTCATGACCGCCGAGCTCAGTTCGCCGTGGCCGGCCTCCGTCCCGCGGTTCCGTGTCGCCCTAGCACTCGTTTAGGGGTCAGTGGGGTCCAAGAAGGAGGTAGGGGGTGATGGTTTAGTCGATTTGGGATTGGTGCCCGCGGAACGCCGTCGTCCGCCATGTCCGCCATGGCCGGCGAGCTCGGTCCGCTGTGGCCAACCCCCTTTCTGAGCTCATCCGTCCGTCCTAGCTAGCGTTCGCAAGTCGCCTCGGCCTAACAGAGCTAGTGGTGGTGATGGTTTGGCCGATTAGGGTTCGGTAGTGGCTAGTTCGCCGCCGTCTGCCGCTTGCATGGTCGCCGGAGTAGGATGCGGGTGCTCGAAGCAAGAACCCTGGCTTCTGAGCCTTGGGTTAGGGTAAGGAAGGTCGCCGGAGTAGGATTAGGGAGTTAGTTTAGCTCGTCGGGGTCGGAATCGGCCAGCGTAGCCAAGGCCGCTCCGCCGTGTCCGCCATCGCTGACGGCGAGCTTGATCCGTGCATGCGCTGGGCCAGCTAGTGGTGCCATCGGGTGCGTAAGAAGGAGGGGAGTCCACCGGTGGTGTCGTTCTCGCCGGGGAGTTCGCCGCCGGCGAGCTACGCCGCGGTCAACCCCTCCCCTGTTCTGTGAGTATGACGGGTGGGGTCAGTTTGACCCGAGGGTCTGCACGTCAGCGGCTCAGGTTCTGTGGTCAGTGAGTCTGTGTGCACTTGTTGGGGTGCACGTAGCAGTTTAGGTTTGAATGTTTTTCAGGGTTTTGTTTAAATAGTTTTCAGAAATTGTTGAATTGCTTGTTTAATTCATATCTTGCAAAATATAAGTGCTAAAAAGGTGAAACAAGTTTTGTTAGGATTGTTGTGATGAGTTCTATGCATGAAAAATATAATATGTCCAGTTTGTGATAAATTTCTGTGTAGTTATATTTAATTTATGTTTGGGCTAAAATCTTGTTAAATGCATGGTAAATTATGTATAGCTCAGAAAAATGTGATTCTTGTTTTGTTAGGGTTGTGTTGAGGAATAGTTTCTGGGAAAAATGCAAACTGAGGATGCTCTGTGGAATAAATTGACAGTAGTAATTAAAATGGTTAACTGTTGTTTCTTTGTTTATTTTGTAGTAATTAAAATATGAGGAGTATGGGCTTGGTAAATTTTGCTAACTGCTCTTGTGCTAAGAAGTTCAGAAGAAAATTATGAAATTTGTTGTTTGGCACTTTGTGCTAGGATGTGTAGTTCAAAGCACCTTTTCTTGATAGAATTTGTCTTTTTCATAGAGGATGGAGTCTAGTTCCAAATGGGGTGAAATTTGGACAGAGGGTTAGATTGGGTGTGGTTAATCTCCAGTAATTTTTGTAGATTTTTCTGAAGCTATCTAGGATGGGTTGTTGTTATAGGCTTGTTTGATTGGGTTTATTTCTGCAAGTAATTAGAGGGGAGTGAACTCAATAGATAGACTTTGATGTGGTGACGACAGGGCTTATCAAGTTGTTTATGGTAGAATAAGTAGCTGAGTAGCAGTAGATGACATGTTCTTATCTCCTGAAATGTGTTACTTCATGTTGCATCACCATGCATTCCATGTGCATTCGAGTTATTTATTCATGTTATGCATCATGCAGGATCGGTAGTGGAAGTTCAGGATCCGCCACCCGAGGAGCAGTGCCGGGAGGAGACGCCAGAGGAGAGGGTTCCGGAAGAAGACGTTGAAGACCTGCCGGAGTGCCGCAATCACCGACCCTCCGACTTTAAGCGAGGCAAGCCCCGGAGCATCTTACTCCTACGGTTTGCAAATTACTGTTTACAAAGTTAACCTGATATGTTTGTGCATTAGGTTATAGGAGTTGAGTGACACCGTTGATACATTGACTAATTATCCTTGTCCACCTGCAATTACTATCTTGATATCCCTGTTAAGTCTAGGCTCGTTTATGCTTAGCCTGCTTAGACCGGTAAAAGTCGGGTGATTTCCTGTCTCCCGCATATAGTTGGATACTGATCATGATTAGCCTGTGCTATCATGGAAATAACCATGTGATAATTAATTTGAGACCGGGTGGGATGTAGGAGCAGCAGGACATGGGTTCTGTGTGCTAGTAGTCTTCCGTCTGTGTCGATTAGGAACCGACGAAGGCACACCTCGGTCATTTTGAACGCGTCAATCACTTAACGGAGTAGGTCGGAGTACCTCCCGTGAAGCCGAGTAAGGTTTTTCGAGCCGGTGATGGAGATGTTGACGCCTAACACCCGGGGCCTTCTATGTACCGTGGGCAACTATTCTGATTGACCTGGCATGGTCCGAGGGCAGGCAGGGCCTGATCGACCTGGCATGACCGTGAGCAGTTATAGTTTGAGCGACCTGACATTGAGATAACCCCCGGTGTAGAAGGGCCCATGACCGTCCCGCGTGTTGTGTTCTCGAACCTCCTGAAGTGGTCGCCAATGGCCACCTGGCAGGGTGTGTCAGGCGAGTGTGCGACATTTTTATTCCCAGCTGGTTGAAATCGATTATAATCGCCATCGCTCCTGGTTAGTGAGTAACTTGACTGAGCATGTGTTACCGTAGTAACTTATGGAACTAAAGATGGTTATGATGTTGAATCTGAAAGGCTATTGACGAAATAGTCACTCTTGCTTGAATAAGTAGTCAAGTGTTTGCTCTAGAACAGGTGCAAATCTAGTTAATCAGGATGACTATATAAAAGTGACTGCTAATACTCTAATGATACTTGTTAATAATGAAAAATGCTTTTACGCAAAAGAAGTAAGTATGGCCAACCCCAGATACAGCTTTGCATACTCCTTGGTGTCAATTATTTCTGGTTTATGACGGGTAAGTCTAGCTGAGTACCTTCTCGTACTCAGGGTTCTTTTCCCATTGTTGTTGCAGATGGGCAATGCTTCTACAACTATTGTAAGAACTGTCTGTACCGCGTCAAGGGCAATGAATAGACCATGGGCATGGTCATCTCTTAATCTCTCCTGATGCTTTTGTGGACTGATCAGGCAAATGGCACCGTATTGTGAACTGAAAACTTGTGTTTCAAAACTATGTTGCTTCCGCTCTTGCATTTGAACTATGGTTGTAATAACCGTTGAACTCCGATGTATTTGAACTATGTGCGAACTGAATGTACATTGTGGACATGTACGCTAATCTATTACGATCTTGGTTAAAGTTGAATGACTTGAAATCCTTCGAGATTTCTAGACTACCGGGTTTGTACGAGCTTAAGTACCTGTGAACTCTGTGGAAGCAGGGATCCAGTGCTTAATCTGGTATAAATTGGTCGGTTCTGTCACAAACAGCAAGTCTGCTGAAGTGTTCCTGGGTGGTCCCGGACTGTCCGTGCTTTAGCACGGCGGACTGTCCGCCGGTGACCCGAGCCAGGAACAGCAGGGACTGGCCGGGGCTTGTCCGAACCAGCCCCAATGCGCGGACTGTCCGCGCCCTGATTGGCGGACTGTCCGCGGTCACTCAGGGAAGGCAATTTTGGTCGCCCTACTCCAAACTCTCTCCAAATCTGATCCAAATCAAAATCCCAAGTTCCCAAACTTGGAGAAGATGATCACGGGGTAGTTAGGAGACTATCCCCAAGAAATCATCCGCTCAAATCAACTCAATCAATGGGAAATCAAAAGGGAAGGTGGATGAACGGAAAAAGTGCCACGAAAACGAAATCATCCCGATCTATTCGATCATGAGGAGTTAGGTGAATTCCTTTGGTCGAAATGACCTCCTCAATGATACGAACAAATTGGTTCAAACGGATTTTGAAAAGACGCACCGGAGAGGGAGATCGAGAGACGGGAAAATCGCGGAGAAACGAAGAACGCGAAGAACACGAAGAACTCGATTCAAAACGCGAATCGACACATCGATCTTGCAGCCAGAGCGCAAACACATGCTACGAGAGAGAGGTTACAGCCTCCCTTCCTCAAAATCAACAGTACACAGAGGTGAGTCTCTCTGCGGATCACAGCTAGCTACAGCAGGGGATGGGAGAGCAGGAAACCCTAGGAAGCAAGAGCAAATGACTAACTGCGATAGGGGGAGGAGGGTGTCTCCCTGACTACTTATCCTAATTCTAGTCTAAGTACAATTCCTACTCTACCCGTCTCTAATCTAATTACAGAGCGAACGAGCTAAACCCTAGGGTTATTCTGGACCAACTCGGTGGTAGGTGTATCCGATGGCCACGCCCGCACAACTCGTCCGTGTTGCCTCCACGCAACCTTCCGATTGCCGCCACGTGCCGCCCTCGCTCTGCACCCCCGGTTTTGTGGCCCAAACAGGGAAACTAGCCTTTTCCAGCCATTCCCCGGTTTTGAGGCCCAAACCGGGAAACCAGCCTCCAAGTCCATCGCCTGAGTTTTGTGGCCCAAACTCAGAAACCTATAGCGCCTGAGTTTTGAGGCCCAAACTCGGAAACTGTCCTCAGCCCGAGTTTTGTGGCCAAACTCAGAAACCCTCAGCACCCAGGTTTTGAGTCCCAAACCTGGAAACCGTCCACCGGTGGTTTTTCTGTGGCTCAACCACCAAACCGGAGCCGTAGAGGGGATGCACCGCCCGTGCACCCCGTCCACCGACACGTGTCCCCAGGTCCTCGACCCGAGCAACACCATGCCCCGCAAGTCTTCGCTCGTCGCTGTCCTAGGCTGCCAGCCACCACAGCTGATCCTCAGGCACTCCGGTCCCTTAGTCCAAGCCTCACATCCGCCCTTCACCGATCGGTTCATCGGCATGGCACATCCGCCGCATGGCACGCCCATCCTTCACCGCACCCAGTCCGTCAGCACGGCACGTCTCAACTTGACGTTCACCTTGCCCTCGATCACTGTCTCCGTGCTCGACACCTGCACAACACAAGCCAAAGAACATGCGATCAAACCCGTTGACAATCACTCATCACTCAGAGACCCCGCATACACCCATGTATCCGCAATCTCCCCCTTGATGAGTGCATTGTCAACTACTCACACAAATCATAATGAAAATAGAAGAAGGAAGAAGGAGAAGAGAGAACTCGACCAAATGACCCAAAAGCATAGCAAAGCCGAAGAAGGTCAAGTGGAAGAAGCGAAACAAACATGGTCCCCAAAGACATGGGCAACGGCTCGACGCAACCAAGCAAAGCAAAGCTAGCCCTCAAGAAGAAGTAGAACAGGCTCAACACCGCTAGCAAAAGCCCAATTGAAGCCTTCCGAAAAGGAGCTCGACACCAATTGAAGCAAATATGAGAAATCGACGCAAAATGCTAGCCCCTCAAGATAGAGGCACAGAGGCTCAACACAACTAGCAAGGAAAGCTCGAAACCAACGCCTTTCGGCCAAACACGCTCCGAACCAATTGGAATGACTCCAAACCAAACGAGATCCAATCGAAGTCGAAATGCCCTGAAAATGTTTGCTAGTTCCTCAAGACAGAGGCAAAGGCTCAACACAACTAGCAAACTCCCCCTCGACAAGTGCAAGCAACTAAGAAAATTCCCTTTTAGGTCCAACATGAGAAGAGCACAAAGATTTTGAACGAAAACTCCCCCTTAGTTGAACATCCAGGAGTATATGATTTGCAAAAACTCTCCCCCTTAGTTGAAAATGCACTTATCAAGACATGGCATCAACGGGCAAAAGAGCAAAGATCTCCCCCTTCCAACATGCATATGAGTCAGAAATGCAAGTTAGGAGCTTCAGGCATATAGTCAAAAGAGTGCAAAGATGCTCTAAACAGTATAGCTCCAAAGTCTCAACTAGGCACTCAAATAGCGAAGGCTCAAACTGATCACAAATACGAAATATGAACCATATGAGCAAATGAGCAGTTTTTAGCCAAAAGAATAGTCACCATCAAAATAGCACTACACATGTATAGGTAGGAATCCAAACAAGTGCTAAACATGTATACAAGGTGAACTACCCCTAGCAAAGTTCAATCATCATGCAAAGGAATGAAGCATACACTTGTGATTTCAGTTTTAATATCGGAATTGCAGCGGCAAAGAATTCACAAGTTCAGTTATTTAGCTTGTGATTGCGAGAGGTTGAAAGCTTGTCATTGCCTAACTTTTCAACCGAGCGAAGCCTATGCCGAAGCAATCATAAGCTTAAAGCTACGGTTTCGGTCATACACTACACGACTCAAGTTTAACTCAAAGTGCAATGAGAAACAGTCTCGATACCGTGAGGTGTTAACAAGCAATCCCATCTCAATCTTTTCAATTCACTAAAACTTGGTTCAAATTTTAAACATGATATTAGCATACCAAGCAAGTGAATGACTTATAACTAGAGACATAGCAACCTAGCATATATGAAAAGCACGAGTGAACTCAACACATCCTACACATGCTAGTTGCATATCTCAATGGTGAACATTTTCAGATTTTATATACATTAAGCAAATTCACCATCCAAAATATCTCAGCTCACAACTTGTACTAGTGATCAGGAAGAGCATAAGCTACAAGCATCAATATAAGCATCGGAGCATACTACATAGAGCATAGTTACATTCTAGTGATTATAAACATGAAGCTCAGAATGTAAATGTGTATGCTAAAATGCAAAAGAAAAGAAGGTCAAACAAAAGGTCAGTCTATCATACAAGATCCAAAATGTTTCCCCCATCTAAAAGGGGAAACACACACCAAGCTCACCCCTCAACCTATTGAAGGTTGATTCGTCTAAAGGCTTGGTGAAAATATCAGCCAGTTGATGATGAGTATCGACATGGCGAAGGTCGATATCACCCTTCTCCTGGTGGTCTCGCAAAAAGTGAAAGCGCACATCAATGTGTTTGGTCTTCGAATGAAGCACGAGGTTCTTAGCAACGCTAATAGCACTCGTGCTGTCACAAAGCAAAGGTACGCGAGAAAAACTCAGACCAAAATCACGCAAAGTGGCCATCATCCAAAGCAATTGGGAACAACAGCTAGCCGCAGCAACATATTTAGCCTCTGTGGTAGACTGAGCGACACTAGACTGCTTGTGAGAAGACCACGATACAAGAGAAGATCCAATAAACTGGCAAGTCCCAGAAGTGGACTTGCGCTCAATGCGACAACCAGCAAAATCGGCATCGGAATAACCGCAAAGGGAAAGGGTGGAGGAAGTAGAATACCAAATCCCAAACTCAGGTGTGAAATGAAGGTACCTAAAATGCGCTTCACCGCCTGACGGTGAGAAGTGCGCGGCGACGCCTGAAAGCGCGTGCACAGACACACCATGAACTGGATGTCCGGGCGTGTCGTCGTCAGGTAGAGCAGCGACTCAATCATGCTGCGGTACTCCTTCTGGTCCACTGCTTCTCCATCCTTGTCCGCATCTAGGGCAGTCGTCATCGACATGGGTGTCGGAAGAGGCTTGGCCTCACCCATATCAAACCGCTTTAGCAAGTCCTTGGTGTACTTGCCCTGGTGCACAAACGTCCCCTCTCGGGATTGCTTAATTTGCAACCCGAGAAAGAATGTCAGCTCGCCCATCATGCTCATCTCGAACTCCCTGCTCATAATATCTACAAACTTGGCAACCAAAACGTAAGAAGAACCACCGAAAATGATATCATCCACGTAAATCTGGACCAAGAGTGTGTCTTTGCCTTGCTTGAGGAGAAAGAGCGTCATATCTACACATCCCATTTTAAAACCCTTAGCAAGCAAAAAGGTTTTTAACCTATCATACCAGGCTCTAGGGGCTTGTTTCAAACCATATAAAGCTTTGTGGAGTTTAAAATCATGGTTTGGAAACTTTGGATTTTCAAAACCGGGGGGTTGCTCAACATAAACTTCCTCTTCTATGTAGCCATTTAAGAAGGCACTCTTGACATCCATTTGAAAAAGTTTAAAACCTTTGGATGCAGCAAAAGCCAAGAGTATCCTAATAGCCTCCAAACGAGCTACAGGAGCAAAAGTCTCCTCATAGTCTATCCCCTCCTTCTGACTATAACCCTTCGCTACAAGCCTGGCCTTATTTCTCACAATGTGGCCATCCTCTCCTTGCTTGTTTTTGAAAACCCATTTTGTCCCAATAGGCTTACAGTCTGGTGGAGGTGGAACTAGTGCGGATACATGGGTGTATGCCGGGTCTATGAGTGATGAGTGATTGTCAACAGGGATGATGCGCATGTTCTTTGGCTTGTGTTGTGCAGGTGTCGAGCACGGATGCAGTGATCGAAGGCGAGGTGAAGGTCAAGTAGAGACGTGTCGTGCCAATGGACCGAGAGTGGCGAAGGGCGGACGTGAGGCTTGGACTGAGGGACCAAAGGCCTGAGGATCAGCTGTGGTGGCTGGCAGCCTGTGACGATGACAAGTGAAGAAGTGCGGTCATGTGTTGCCTGAGTCGTGGACTCGGGGACACGTGTCGGTGGACGGGGTGCACGGGAGGTGCATCCCATCTACGACGTCGGTTTGGTGGTAGAGCTAGGGAAAAACCATCAGATGGACAGTTTCCAGGTTTGGGCCTCAAAACCTGGGCGTGGACGGTTTCTGAGTTTGGCCACAAAACTCGGGCTGAGGGTTTCCGAGTTTGGCCACAAAACTCGGGCTGAGGACGGTTTCCAGGTTTGGGCCTCAAAACCTGGGCTCTGAGGGTTTGCAGAGTTTGGCCTCAAAACTCAGGTGCTGATGGGCTGGTTTCCCGGTTTGGGCCTCAAAATCGGGGGTTGGCTGGAAAAGGCTGGTTGACCGGTTTGGGCCACAAAACCGGGGGTGCAGAGCGAGGGCGGCACGTGGCGGCGATCTGGAAGTTGCGTCGAGGCAACGCTTCGAGTCGAGCGGGCGTGGCCGTCGGATACACCTACCATCGAGTTGGTCCAGACTAACCCTAGGGTTTAGCTGGCTCGCTCTGTAATTAGAATAGAGAGGGGTAGAGTAGGAAATAGACTTAGGCTAGTAGTAGGTTAAGTAGTCGGGAGACACCCTCCTCCCATCTATCTCAGTCATTTGCTCTTTCGCTCTTAGGTTTTCCTGCTCTCCCATCCCCTGCTGTAGCTAGCTGAGATCCGTAGAGAGACTGCCTCTATGTACTGTTGATTTGAGGAAGTGAGGTCGTATCCTCACCATTGCAGTGCAGATCGATGACTTGATTCATGATTTGATTCGTGTTCTTCGCGTTCTTCGTTTCTTCATGATTTTCCCGTCACTCGATCTCCCTCTCTAGTGCGTCTTTGCGAAATCCATATAAATCACTTTGTTCGTATCATTGAGGAGGTCATTTCGACCAAAGGAATTCATCTAACTCCTCATGATCGAATAGATCGGGTCAATTTCGTTTTCGTGGCGCTTTTTCCGTTCATCCACCTTCCCTTTTGATTTCCCAGTGATTTGGTTGATTTGAGCGGATGATTTCTTGGGGATAGTCTCCTAACTACCCTGTGATTATCTTCTCCAAGTTTGGGAATTTGGGATTTTGAGTTGGATCGGTTTTTAAGAGATTTGGAGAGGCGACCAAAATCACCCTCTCTGCAAGATCGCGGACAGTCCGTGCCTGGGACCGCGGACAGTCCGGGCATCGGGGGAGAGCCTGACCAGTGGCTGCGTCCCTCGGCTGCCCAAGCGGATTTTGACCGGCGGACAGTCCGCAGTTGAAATCCGCGGACAGTCTGGGAACATCCAGGGACTTTGCCGCAACTCTGTTGTTTTGGGCTTTCTGCCGGCGGACAGTCCGCTAGTGAACCACGGATAGTCCGGCGGTACCGCGGACAGTCCGGGACCCCAGGGCCGGACAGTCCAGGAATTGCCTGAGTCTTCCGGTTTAGTGCGTTTGCTCTCCCGGCTTGTTCGCTTGATTTCTGGACTTCTCGTTTGACCCTGTAGTTGACCAAGGAACCTCTCTTGGTATCTTTGCTACTTGTTAGCATCGGTATTTGGGGACATCTCGACGTAGCCATTTATCTACGTTCGGGACTTGGTTTTCGGGGTTGTGTTCGAGCTGGAACTTTTGGAGTTTTGGTTTGCTTCTTGTTGGTGGTGCTCCGCTGTGATCTTAGGGATCATCCACCCTCTTCCAAGGGTCGTGAGCATCACAGTTTTGGTCGCCGTTTCTCGGGGTTGATTTTGGGACACTTGGCCAAAGTTTCGAGAGAAATTTGATTGGCTCTCATTCACCCCCCTCTGGTCGCCTTGCTAGAGCTTTCTCGGTCATTCAATTGGTATCAGAGCAGGTGAAGGATCTTCCACCTTAGCCGGTTCCAAATCCACAGAAGGCAACATGGATCGTGGCGTGGGCAAACCGCCATTCTTTGATGGGACGAACTATGCGTATTGGAAGATACGCATGTCGGCCTATCTCCTGAGCATGGGCTCTTCTGTTTGGGAGATTTGCAACAGGGAGGATTACGTTGTCTTGGCTGCTCGTGTCACTCAGCTCCAGATCGATGAGCACGAAGCCAATAGCCGGGCATGTAACGCCCTGTTCTCCTGTTTGAGCATGTCCGAGTTCGATCGTGTTTCTCACCTCCCCACGGCTCGCGAGATTTGGGTGACCCTCATGCGCTTCCATGAGGGAACCACATAGGTCAAATCCCGCCTCTATGAGTCGCACAAGCGGGAGTATGAGAACTTTCGACATATGCCTGGCGAGAGCATAGAGAGTTTATTCGCTCGCTTTCAGGTTATTGTCAACAAGATGAGAGCGAACAAGGAGCTGTTGCCTTTTGACGATCATGAGAGGGCTTTGAAGCTTTTGTACACTCTTGATCGATCAGTGTGGGACTCAAAGGTCCAGGCGATCATCGAATCGTCTAACTATGAGACCCTCACTTGCGACGAGCTCTTTAGTAAGCTCAAGTTTAGTGAGATTGACGCCATGTCGAGGGCTTCTTATGAGAATCCTCCTGGTTTGACTATGGCTTTGGTTTCTGGCTCTTATGCTAACCCCTCTGCTGGCTTTGCTCTTTCGTCTCTCTTTTCTGTCACAGAGGACCAGCTTGAGTCGTTGGGGGATGACGAGTTGGCAATGCTCGCCAACCGGTTCACGCGGTTCCACAACAACCGCATGAACCGTCGCCGTGGAGGAGGACGCTCAGGATGCTATGAGTGCGGCGACCCCGACCACTTCATCGCCAACTGCCCTAAGAAGAAGCATTCATCTAGGAAGGGCGATTATGGGCACAAGTACGACTCCGGCAAGCGCAAGGAGAAGTACGTCCCCGCGAGGCACAAGCGAAGGGGCGGCTTCGACAAGGAGTACATCAAGAAGAAGTACTTGGAGAAGGCCCAGGCTGAGCAGCGTGCGTTCTTTGCCACGCTTATTGACGTCGATGGTTCGGATGACGACTCCGCTTGCTCAAGCGATGACGAGTCCGAGAAGAAGAAGAGGATCGAGGACAAGCTGAACGGTCTCTGCTTCTTCACTGACGACGACGGCTTCTGCACCATGGCGCTTGGTGATGAGGTCGATGGCAAGCTGGAGCACTCCCCTCTGGACGACGACGATGACGACACCTCCCAGGTATCCCTCACCCACGACGAGCTTACTGCTGAGGTCGAGAAACTTACTGCTGCGCTCCTTAGTCAGGACAAGTTGCTTAGGCGTGCCGCTAGAGAGCGCAAGGAGTTTAGGCAGAAGTGGGAGGACACGGTGAGAGAGCTTGAGTTTGCCAAGTCCACCGTGGTCATGTCAGAGGAGGTTGAGTGTGAGATGTGCACCACGCACATGACTGACCTTCTCACTTTGAGAGGTAGGTATGCTGCGTTGGTAGGAGAGGTGGATGAGCTGAAGGCTAGACCTTCTCTGTTGGGTGCGTGCAAGACTTGTCCTGTCTTGCAATCTGAGTTGGCAGAGAAGAATGCCAAGATTGTGTCTCTTGAGGAGGCCAACTCAGGTAGCACTTGTGTGGCTAAGTGTGCTTTGTGTGAGGGTTTGGAGATGGAGATTGCGAATGTCAAGCATGGCAAGATGCAAACCGAGGAGGAAAACACATACCTTCAGACCATCTTGTCATGGGTCTCTTGTAGTGAGCCGCAGCTCGGGATGATGATCTCCCAATTTAAGCGAGCTGCTGGAGGTTCTGGTGTAGGTCTTGCTCAGGGTGTTGACCTTTCTGCTTTTGGGAAGATTGGAGAGTCGAGTGGTCTGAATTCTAGTGAGAAGCCCAACTCCACCACTACTCCCAAACTTACCAAGCTTCCACCCAAAGAGCCTCTCAAACCTAACACCAAGGATGGGGTTTTTGAGGAACCTCCGAGAGCTCCACCGAAGAACCAAGTGTGGCATCCCAAACCCAACCACCTAAAGAACAAGCTGGATACAATGCCACCTATCCAGGAGGAGTTGCCTCAGAAGGGCAAAGTGATCCACACCCACAGCCATGAGTACCAACAACCCCCTTTGCTTGCGGTGAGGTATCAGTGTGACTTCTGTGGGAGAGATGGACACTTGAGCGAGTTCTGCTTTAGGCGCAAGAGAGAGGCACGCCGTGCTAGGGAGATGAACAATGCGGACATGTACCATCCTTTCCATGATGTACATGTGTCGAATGTTCAGAGGAGTACTCCGAGGAGAGCAGCTGGCCCAGAGGTCCAGAACCTCAAGTTCCCAGGCCTAGGCAGCAAAGAGCTCCGAGGAGAGATGCTAGGCCTAGAGGTGTTGTGCCTCAAGTTGCTAGGCCTAGGCCTCGTAGAGAGCATGCCCGGCGGGAGCCTGCAGTTGTAGGCTATGGACCCCATGGCGGAGGCTTTGTAGTTGAGCGTTTTCCCCCACCGTGTTTTGAGTATCGTGATGGACGCTCCTTCCTTAGCGGACCACGTTTTTCTCTACGTGGTGATCGCTCCTCTCGTAGGCGTACTAGGAATGGTTTTTCTGCTAACCGTTCTTTTGAGCAGCCGACCCAACACTGGTATTCTTCCTACTTCACTAACCCCAGTGTTGGACCGTATGCTCACCCTATGTCTTTTTATTGATGTAGGTAAAACGGTTGGAGGACTTTTGGTTGGTGGATTCTGGTTGCTGGAGGCACATGACCGGAAACGCCAAGTGGTTCTCCAGCCTTAGCCCTGTTGCCGGAAAGGAGTACATAACCTTCGGCGACTATAGCAAAGGTAAGGTATTGTCTCGCGGGTCAGTGCGAGTTAATGAGCACTTTGTGTTGCGCGATGTTGCTTTTGTTTCTAACTTGCATTTTAACCTTCTTTCTGTTTCGCAACTCTTTGACGACGACTATGAGATTTGTTTTAAACCGAATCTCAGTCGTATTTTGGATCCTCTGGGCAATCTTGTGTGTTTGATTTCGCCCTTTGGAAAAGTCTTTTGTGCAAATTTCTCAGAGTCTTTTGGCACCTCTCGTTGTCTTGTGGCTGGACCTTCCTCCTCCGATCTTTGGAAGTGGCATAGGAGTTTGAGCTTCGACTTGCTTGCAAGGCTTAGTTCACTTGGCCTAATTCGAGGATTGCCCAAGTTGCATATGGAGAAGGATCTTGTTTGCCACTCTTGTAGACACGGGAAGATGGTTGCCGCTCCCCACCATCCAGTGAGTCAGGTCATGACCAAGCACCCTGGAGAGCTTTTGCACATGGACCTTGTTGGTCTGGCTCGGGTGAGCTCGGTTGGGGGGAAGTGGTATGTGCTTGTTGTTGTTGATGACTTTTTGAGATATTCGTGGGTTTTCTTTTTAGCTGAGAAGACCGAGACTTTCTCCTTTGCTCGCAATCTAGTTTTGTGTCTTCAGAACGAGTTCCCTTTGAACTCGATGCGAGCAATACAGAGTGATAATGGTTCCGAATTTAAGAATTCAGATTTTGAGAAGTTTTGTAACTCTTTGGGTTTAGAGCATCAGTTTTCTTCCCCCTACACACCCCCTCAGAATGGTGTAGTAGAGAGGAAGAATCGGACCCTTGTTGAGATGGCCAGAACGATGCTCGATGAGCATAGGACTCCTAGGCGATATTGGGTCGAAGCTATAAGCACTGCATGCTACATTTCCAATCGCATTTTTCTCCGAGCTTTCTTGAAAAAGACTTCTTATGAGTTGCATTTTGGAAAACTGCCCAAGGTGAGTTATTTTTGAGTTTTTGGTTGCCATTGTTTTATACTCAAAAAGGGCAACTTGGACAAATTTGAGTCTCGTTCTTCTAATGGTGTATTTTTAGGTTATGGCACTCACACTCGCGCATATCGTGTACTTAACCTTGATACTAACCGAGTCAAGGAGACATCAGATGTCACCATCGACGAGACCATGGTTTGTCCTTCTTCTCGTTTTGAGCGTGCAGGTGATCATGAGGTTGGTGAGCCTCTTTTTGATGACGAGGATGAGGGTGCTGATGGTATGGATGATCTAGCACCCCCTCCACCTGCTGTGCCGCAAAGAGCGGCTTCTACGACGACTCACGGCCCCGACACCTCTTCCTCCTGGGGGCCATGGGATCCGCCACCCCGAGTGGTACCATTTGTACCCGAGGAGGTACCAGCTGCTGTTGAGGGGGAGGCTACTACAGCCCGGGAGGTGCCACGACACATCCAGCGCCAGCACCCGCCTCAGCAGATGATCGGCAGCATCGACGAACGGGTTACTCGGTCCAAGTAACAGCACATCTCACACTTCGCTCATTCTGCTTTTGTTGCTAATTTTGAGCCCCGAGATGTTGGACACGCTTTGATGGATCCCGATTGGGTCAATGCCATGCATGAGGAGTTAGAAAATTTTGAGCGAAATTGGGTTTGGGTTCTAGTTCCACCTCCTCCTGAGTGTAAGCCTTTTGGGACAAAATGGGTTTTCAAAAACAAGCAAGGAGAGGATGGCCACGTTTTTAGAAACAAGGCCAGGCTTGTAGCGAAGGGTTATAGTCAGAAGAAGGGGATAGACTATGAGGAGACGTTTGCTCCTATTGCTCGTTTGGAGGCTATTAGGATACTCTTGGCTTTTGCTGCATCCAAAGGTTTTAAACTCTTTCAAATGGATGTCAAGAGTGCCTTCTTAAACGGCTACATAGAAGAGGAAGTGTATGTTGAGCAACCCCTCGGTTTTAAAAATCCCAAGTTCCAAACCATGTTTTTAAACTTCATAAAGCTTTATATGGTTTGAAACAAGCCCCTAGAGCCTGGTATGATAGATTGAAAACCTTTTGCTTGCTAAGGGTTTTAAAATGGGATGTGTAGATAAAACGCTCTTTCTCCTCAAGCAAGGCAAAGACACTCTCTTGGTCCAGATTTACGTGGATGATATCATTTTCGGTGGTTCTTCTCATGCTTTGGTTGCCAAGTTTGCAGATACTATGAGCAGGGAGTTCGAGATGAGCATGATGGGGCCAGCTGATGTTTTTCCTCGGGTTGCAAATCAAGCAATCCCGGGAAGGGACGTTCGTGCACCAGGGCAAGTACACCAAGGACTTGCTGAAGCGGTTCGATATGGGTGAGGCCAAGCCTCTTCCAACACCCATGTCGATAACGACTGCCCTGGATGCGGACTTGGATGGAGAAGCAGTTGACCAGAAGGAGTACCGAAGCATGATCGAGTCGCTCCTCTACCTAACGGTGACACGCCCGGACATCCAGTTCGCGGTGTGTCTGTGTGCGCGCTTTCAGGCGTCGCCGTGCACCTCTCACCGTCAGGCGGTGAAGCGGATTTTCAGGTACCTTCGTTTCACACCTGAGTTCGGGATTTGGTATTCTGCTTCCTCCACCCTCTCCCTTTGCGGTTATTCGGATGCTGATTTTGCTGGTTGCCGTATTGAGCGCAAGTCCACTTCTGGGACTTGCCAGTTTATTGGTTCTTCTCTTGTATCGTGGTCTTCTCGCAAGCAGTCTAGTGTCGCTTAGTCCACCACAGAGGCTGAATATGTTGCTGCGGCTAGCTGCTGTTCCCAGTTGCTTTGGATGATGGCCACTTTGCGTGATTTTGGTCTGAGCTTTACTCGTGTTCCTTTGCTTTGTGACAGCATGAGTGCTATTAGCGTTGCTAAGAACCCCGTGCTTCACTCGAAGACCAAACACATTGATGTGCACTTTCATTTCTTGCGAGACCACCAGGAGAAGGGTGATATCGACCTTCGCCATGTCGATACTCATCATCAACTGGCCGATATTTTCACCAAGCCTTTAGACGAATCAACCTTTAACCGGTTGAGGGGTGAGCTTGGTGTGTGTTTCCCCTTTTAGTTGGGGGAAACATTTTTGATCTAGTATAATAGACTGACTTTCTTTCGTTTGTCTTTCTTTTCTTTTGCACTTCAGCATACGCATTTACATTCTGAGCTTCATGTCTATAATCACTAGAATGTAACTATGCTCTGTGTAGTATGCTCCAATGCTTATGTTGATGCTTGTAGCTTATGCTCTTTCTGATCACTAGTACATGTTGTGAGCTGAGCTATTTTGAAATGGTGAATTTGCTTAATGTAAATAAAATCTAAAAATGTTCACCATTGAGATATGCAACTAGCATGTGTAGGATGTGTTGAGTCCACCCGTGCTTTTCATATATGCTAGGTTGCTATGTCTCTAGTTCTGAGTCATTCACTTGCTTGGTCTGTTCATATCATGGTTAATATTTGAACCAAGTTTTAGTGAATTGAAAAAATTGAGATGGGATTGCTTGTCAACACATCACGGTATCGAGACGGTTTCTCATTGCACTTTGAGTTAAACTTGAGACGTGTAGTGTATGACCGAAACCGTAGCTTTAAGCTTCTGATTGCTTCAGCATAGGCTTTGCTTGGTTGAAAAGTTAGGCAATGACAAGCTTTCAACCTCTCGCAATCACATGCTAATAATTGAACCTGTGAAATTTCACCGCTGCAACTCCGATCTGAATTTGAATTCACAAGTGAATGTTTCATTCTTAAGCATGATGATTGAACTTTGTTAGGGGTAGTTCACCTTGTATACATGTTTAGCACTTGTTCAGACTCCTGTTTATACATTGTTAGTGCTATTTTGTTGGTGAACACCTTTTCACTCAAAACTGCTCATTTTCCGGTCATATGTTCATATTTCATATCTGGTGATCAGTTTGAGCCTTTGCTGAGATTTGCTGTTATTGAGTCATTGGAGTTATACTGTTTAGAGCATCTTTGCATTCTCGTGAATATATGCCTGAAGCTGCTAACTGGCATTTTGACTCATATGCATGTTGGAAGGGGGAGACCCTCCCTAGTTCGCACTTTTGTTGGTGCCCTTTCTGATGGGGAGAGCCTTTTACTTGATTCGTGCATTTTCAACTAAGGGGGAGAATTTGCAAATAATTTATGCTTCCCGAGTGCTCATTTGAGGGGGAATGTTTTCTTGGTTGTATGCACTAATCGAGGGGGAGCTTGAGCTTTGCTATCTCTTGTTGGCCGAAAGGCATCGGTATCGAGCTTTCTTTGCTAGTTGTGTTGAGCCTCTGTGCCTCTATCTTCAGGAACTAGCATTCTGCTTTGATATTTTTGATTGGGTTTTGCTAGCGGTGTTGAGCCTGTTCTACCTCTTCTTGAGGGCTAGCTTTGCTTTGCTTGGTCGCGTCGAGCCGTTGCCCATGTCTTTGGGGACCAAGTTGTCTTGCTCTTTCCACTTGACCTTCTTCGGCTTTGCTATGCTTTTGGGTCATTTGGTCGAGTTCTCTCTTCTCCTTCTTCCTTCTTCTTTTTCTACTATGATTTGTGTTGGTAGTTGACGATGCACTCATCAAGGGGGAGATTGCGGATATATGGGTGTATGCCGGGTCTCTGAGTGATGAGTGATTGTCAACTGGGATGATGCGCATGTTCTTTGGATTGTGTTGTGCAGGTGTCGAGCATGGATGCAGTGATCGAAGGCGAGGTGAAGGTCAAGTAGAGACGTGCATGCCGATGGACCGAGAGTGGCAAAGGGCGGACGTGAGGCTTGGACTGAGGGACCAGAGGCCTGAGGATCAGCTGTGGTGGCTGGCAGCCTGTGACGACGACAAGTGAAGAAGTGCGGTCATGTGTTGCCTGAGTCGTGGACTCGGGGACACGTGTCAGTGGACGGGGTGCACAGGAGGTGCATCCCATCTACGACGTTGGTTTGGTGGTAGAGCCAGGGAAAAACCATCAGATGGACGGTTTCCAGGTTTGGGCCTCTAAACCTGGGCATGGACGGTTTCCGAGTTTGGCCACAAAACTCGGGCTGAGGGTTTCTGAGTTTGGCCACAAAACTCGGGCTGAGGACAGTTTCCAGGTTTGGGCCTCAAAACCTGGGCTCTGAGGGTTTGCTGAGTTTGGCCTCAAAACTCAGGTGCTGATGGGCTGGTTTCCCGGTTTGGGCCTCAAAACCGGGGGTTGGCTGGAAAAGGCTGGTTTCTCGGTTTGGGCCACAAAACCTGGGGTGCAGAGCGAGGGCGGCACGTGGCGGCGATCTGGAGGTTGCGTCGAGGCAACGCATCGAGTCGAGCGGGCGTGGCCGTCGGATACACCTACCACCGAGTTGGTCCGGACTAACCCTAGGGTTTAGCTGGCTCACTCTGTAATTAGAATAGAGAGGGTAGAGTAGAAAATAGACTTAGGCTAGTAGTAGGTTAAGTAGTCGGGAGACAGCCTCCTCCCATCTATCTCAGTCATTTGCTCTTTCGCAATTAGGGTTTCCTGCTCTCCCATCCCCTGCTGTAGCTAGCTGAGATCCGCAGAGAGACTTGCCTCTCTGTACTATTGATTTGAGGAAGTGAGGTCGTATCCTCACCGTAGCAGTGCAGATCGATGACTTGATTCATGATTTGATTCGTGTTCTTCGTGTTCTTCGTTTCTTCATGATTTTCCCGTCACTCGATCTTCCTCTCTAGTGCGTCTTTGCGAAATCCGTTTAAATCACTTTGTTCGTATCATTGAGGAGGTCATTTCGACCAAAGGAATTCATCTTACTCCTCATGATCGAATAGATTGGGTCGATTTCGTTTTTGTGATGCTTTTTCCGTTCATCCACCTTCCCTTTTGATTTCCCGGTGATTTGGTTGATTTGAGCGGATGATTTCTTGGGGATAGTCTCCTAACTACCCCGTGATCATCTTCTCCAAGATTGGGAACTTGGGATTTTGAGTTGGATCGGTTTTGGAGAGATTTGGAGAGAAGGCGACCAAAATCGCCCTCTCTGCAAGATCGCGGACAGTCCGCGCCTGGGACCGTGGACAGTCCGGGCATCGGGGGAGAGCCTGACCAGTGGCTGTGTCCCTCGGCTGCGCTAGCGGATTTTGACCGGCGGACAGTCCGCAGTTGAAATTCATGGACAGTTCGGGAACATCCAGGGACTTTGCAGCAACTCTGCTGTTTTGGGTTTTCTGCCGGCGAATAGTCCACCAGTGAACCGTGGACAGTCCGGCGGTACAGCGGACAGTCCGAGACCCCAGGGCCAGACAGTCCGGGAATTGCCTGAGTCTTCCGGTTTAGTGCGTTTGCTCTCATGGCTTGTTCGCTTGATTTCCGGACTTCTCGTTTGGCCCTGTAGTTGACCAAGGAACCTCTCTTGGTATCTTTGCTACTTGTTAGCATCGGTATTTGGGGACTTCTCGACGTAGCCATCTATCTACGTTCGGGACTTGGTTTTTGGGGTTGTGTTCGAGCCGGAACTTTTGGAGTTTTGGTTTGCTTCTTCTTGGTGGTGCTCCGCTGTGATCTTAGGGATCATCCACCCTCTTCCAAGGGTCGTGAGCATCACGGTTTCGGTCGCCATTTCTCCGGGTTGATTTTGGGACACTTGGTCAAAGTTTCGAGAGAAATTTGATTGGCTCCCATTCACCCCCCCCTCTGGTCGCCTTGCTAGTGCTTTCTCGGTCCTTCAACTAGAACCCAAACCCGATTTCGCTCAAAATTTTCTAACTCCTCATGCATGGCATTGACCCAATCTAGATCCGTGAAAGCGTGTCCAACATCTCGGGGCTCAAAATTAGCAACAAAAGCAGAATGAGCGAAGTGCGAGATTTGCTGTGACCTGGACCGAGTGACACATTCGTCGATGTTGCCGATCATCTGCTGAGGGGGGTGCTGGTGCTGGAAGTGTCGTGGTGCCTCCCGAGAAGAAGTAACCTCCCCGTCAACAGCAGCTGGTGCCTCCCCGGGTACAAAAGGTACCGCGCGGGGTGGCGGATCCCACGGCCCCCAGGAAGAAGAGGTGTCGGGGCCGTGAGTCATCGAAGAGGCCGCTCTTGGCGGCACGGCAGGTGTTGACACTTCTTAGCGTCGCTACCAAGAATAGGGTTTGAATCTATCCCCGGCAACGGCGCCAGAAATGCTTGTTGGCATTTCTTAACGTTATTACTAAGAATGGACCTTACGATCCATCCCCGGCAATAGCGCCAGAAATACACGTTGACACTTACTAACGTCGTCACTAAGAATGGACTTTGCAATCCATCCATGGCAACGACGCTGGATATTGGCATAGAAATGGACCCGAAGATCTATTCCCAGCAACGGCGCTAGAAGTGTCTGTACGATGTCTCTTAACAAGTTGCTTAGAATGGCGCGTTTCCAGCAACAGTGTTAAGCATGCATCTTTACGATAGTTCGTAGGTTTGGAGTTTAGGTCCGCAAGCGCACGGAATTATCGTGTAGCATTTCACCCAGAGATATACCGAGTATCGTGATTTATTGGTTCGCTCGAGGAAGGCTTTGTATGTATCAAGTTCTAGGATAAATATAGTACCAAATACCATGATAGCAATAATGGATCAATTGTCATAACAGGTGATAAACAGTGATGATTTGAATAGTGGAGAAACACAATCTTGAGCATGGCAAAAGGGCAAAGAGTAAAAAGAGACTAAAAGAACAAATGAATAAAAGAATAATTGAATAACCTAATAGAGCAGGCTTGGTCTAGATACAAGTCATTCATAGAACAAGTTAATCATGCAATCATATGACATAGAACTAATCTCATGCTTTAGATGGTTCGAGAGATTACGCGAGTACTGGTCTGCCAGCAACCTCTCATAACAATTTAGACTCCTACACCCTAGCCGAACGTGGGGGAATGCCAAGGACGGATAGGGCTGTCACCACCTGCCGCCATCCCCACTACCGTGGACTAAGACCATGCAATTACCCGACCTCTACATCCAAGCACCATGCTTGCATGCACAGAACCCACTCAGACTCCCCCGGGTCCCCGACCCTATGGATCGACAGGTAAGAAGCCTGAGCCTACTCGGAAGAGCATGATAAACTGCCACCCTTGACATAAGCTCATTTCTAACCATATAACAAGCATGAAGCAATTAGACTAATGTTTTATGTGAGAATAATACAATACACACTTAGCTCTAATTCATATAATACACTACTAACCCTAGGGTAGCAATATATTATAAGAACTATACACTAGAATGTATATTATACTAATTCCATAAGAACTATTCATAAGTTCATAAACTAGCAACATGATATAAGACCTAAGATCTAAGTCATATACCAGAATACTAGAACAAGAACTATACTCTAGTTCATATGAAGAACTGTATCGAAAGAATGAAGACAGGGCTTTGGAGATCAGATCTATCTTATTCATACCCAATATCTCTCCAAGGAGCCAAGCCCTCCTTGATAGCTTTGCCTAGCTCTCTCTCTAGCACCAGAACAAGGAAAGACTAAGAAGAGGTAGTGCCCAAGTGTGTAGCTCAAGAGGTGATTGTGTTCTATTTTGGCTTCCTCTCCCCCTCTCCTTATATAGGTGTTTGAGGTCGGTTTAGGAGGGGTGTCGCTGCAAATTTCACCCGGAACCGCCATTAGGGCAATTAATGCACCGCCTCTGCAAAGGCGGTGGCAACGTGGCGTCTCCAGGGGGGCGGCCGACCCAGGCGGCGGCCGCCCCCTGGCTGGGCCCAACAAGCCCAGGCAAAAGCCTGGGCTGCTCCTCTTGGGCTCCTGAGTTTGTTCCCGGCTGAAATTTGCTGCACTTCTATATGGGCTTTTTGTGTCCTTGTTCATTTTGCGCATTTCGGCTTGTTGGATTGCGCCTTTTTGGTTGTTATCCACCTGTATGCATGTTTATGATCTGCAAAACATAACTTTGCACTACATGTGGAACTTGGTTAGCAATAAATGTATATATGAGTAAAATACATGCTTTTCTCCTTTTATGTGGACTATGTTGGCGGGATAAATATGTCGATATGAACGATATGAACCTCCAACAAACTCCCCAAGCTTACCCTTTGCTTGTCCCCGAGCAAAAGCTAAGGTTTTGGTTGTTGATCAGGAGTTGCTTCAATGCCGATTATTATTCACAAGTGCCAGGTCTATACCAAAGTGTCTACCAAGGTTTGAATAAATTGGTCTATTACTCACCCTAGTACCTTGTCACCCATGGGGCTTGTTAGCCTCCTCAAATCCTTAGTCACTGCATGTTAGATTGGCTTTCACAGAGGTGCTTAACTTTTGTTCCTTGAGCGACTTTATAATCCGGAGTTTTTAGGAGTTTTGAAAATCAAAGCAAGTTCCTCAAATGATTCACTCATTCGCTCAAGATGTGTATGATCCTCACCAAAGGCTTTTGCCTTTCTTTTCATTGTACCAACTAAAGCTTTATCTGGAGTTTTGGGTAAAGAAAGAAGTAGGCATACTTGTATTGTAGATATTGCAAAGTCAAAGAATTGGACCTTAGGAGACTTCAGTCATACACTTAGATCAAGAAGTGCAAGTGTGTGGAATATTTTCTTTTTGAATACTCCTTTTCTCATGTCTTTCTCCCTTTGGAAAATTGGGAACTATGGGCTATCTTTATTCATCAAGAGAGGCGGGTATCGGAGTACCCATTGTTTTCATTTGGACACTTGTCCATTTTTTTTACTCTCTCATTCATTTTTTTAGAGAGAGGCAGGTATCGGAGTACCCATTGTTTTCTTTTGGACACTTGTCCATTTTTTGTTTACTCTCTCATTTTTTTTAGATAGCCCATAATTCTTTTGGGAGAGAAAGATCATGATCAACAGTGGAGCATTTAATTTTGTGGTGAATGCATGGAATGTCTTGCGTAACTCTTAATGCAAGAGTTAACTTTATTTGGTGGGTGTACGTGAATCTTGATCTTGAATGCATGAAAGAAGTCTACACATAGGTCACAACTATTTGAATAAGCTCAATACAAATACAAGTAGCATATGAGTATATGGTTTGAAAAGTTTTTCATCATATGGCTCTGGTAGGATATATCATCATCGAGGAACTTTTGAATTTTAAGTTTTTAAATAAATTCTCCGGATGTCAAGTCTTTCTTAGAACAATGTCATAGCAATTCTCTACTTATACCAGATCATGACTAGCAATAACCTTGGACTTGAGTAAGCATATGCATCCCACAAGTTTTAAGTTCTTTAGTGAGCCATCTACCAATAAACTCAAATCTTAGTAGAACCTAAGTTATAGACTAGGCACGGGTGAATTATAAGACAGAGCAACTATTCATCATTTCAACAAGGAAGAAGCACATATCTTACATCACATATAAGAGTGGAATTCATTTTTTTTAATTAGAATTGCATTAAGTAAACATGCTAAAGGAAAAATAAAAATGCATGGAATTAAATATGCAATGTAACATACCTCGGAAGTGGGGGTCCTCCCCCAAGCTAGCTTCTGGCCTACTGATCGGGGTTGTACCCCATGAACTGCCAGAAGCCCTGAGACTGCCTCAGCATCTCCTCCTGATGTGCCCTTAATTCAGCCTGCTGCTGCTAGTACAGGGCGTGCTGCTGCTGGTACATAGCCTGTTGCTGCTGGTGATGCAGTAGCTCCTGTTGGTGCCACTCTATGGTCTGCTGGTGGTGTGCATCAGTCGTCTGAATGTGCTGCTCGAGGGTCTCCTAGATCTCATCTGTGCGCACCACCAATCCCCCAAGCTGGGCTTGGAGGCTATCAAAGTCGACTTGGTCACCTGTGGGAGCCTGTGGGTGCTCATCTGGTGACTCAATCCTCCAGCGCTTGGTCTTCCTCTACTTCATCAACCACCGGGGATCCCTCACCGCGCGGAGGGCTTCCCCGGGGATCGGTGTAGTATGAGGAGGTGCTCACATACTGGCGCTTTGAGGATGACCCCGTGGCTTTCTTGAACGAACCGGAAACCTTTCTTCCGATCTTTTTCATGATGCGATGTTTTGCACCGGCAATCCCTCGGGTGAGTGGTGGCTAGGGAAATCTTCCTTGCACCCAAGGGACTTTTTGGCTAGCTTGTGACGGGTGTTTTTATGAGGTTTTCTGCTGTTGGTTGGTTGGAAATGGCAAGAGAGTGGGAGTGGTGCTTGGAGAAGTGAGATGGGGGTGGAGAAGTGTTGTGAAATGGATGGAGAGGGTCACACCCGAGCCCTTGCTACTTATAGTCACAAACTGCAGGCGGTTTTGGGTTGAGCTCAACGGATAGGAGCATCCCCCAGCTGGCCGTTGGCCAGAGCCGTTGGAGCTGGGGCGACCGACCCAGGGGGCGGCCGCCCCCCTTTGGGCCCGACTCTGCCTCCCCTTTTGGATGCTTCTCCCAACGGCTATGTCCATGACATAGCCGTTTGAAATTTCAAACTTCTCCTGTCCAAAATATCCTTTTTGCAATTTCCAACATTTATTTGATAAACAATTATTTTCGAAAAAAGTCAAAAAAATATTTTTTTATGATTAAATATTATTCCCTATCAGAAAATGATTTTTAAACATTTTTCTTTTGAAATTTTGAAATATTTATTTTTTTTACCATAAACATTTTTTTTGGATACATGCCGACTACCTTCGGTGGAGGCTCAAATTATTTTGAGTCCTTTGAGTGGGACTTTCCTTCTATTTTCCAGTTTCACCCTGCATGGTTAGTGGGAGAACTCTCGGGTTGTCCCGGGAGTTGTCCCGCACTTTCGGTAGGAATAGCAGCGGCGATTTGAGCTAATTGGGATTCTATCATTTTATTGAAGCTCAGTTGATTTTGAACGGAGGACGTTAGGTGTTGGTATAAATTAACGCACACTCTACTTTATCCGCAAGCGCACAGATAACGTCTACCGATGTAGCACTTCATCGGATGTAACCCAGTTTTAATATCGAACCCAAAGGAACGGATAGCAGTAAGTCTTAAGTGTTTAACCCCTGAGTGGCTAACAAGGACGGAGAATCTAGAAGTGTAGAGGGGATCACTAAGGTTATCTAAATCCAACTTAAGATATGTTTATTATTCTTAATGGGGAATTGCCATAAAAGGTCACAAACAGAGTATGATTCTTTTATGCAAATGTATAATCCTACCGAGCCTACACACGGGTAGTGGACTATAGAAGAATCAACAAGGCTATAAGAGTCACCCTTGCGAACTACCACTTCAACCGGCGTTATAGGAGGCATTTATGATGAGCTATCAAGTCTAAGCACCACGCTTACACTATCCAACTACTCTAACTCTAGCGCATCTAGAATTAAAGCACTCAAAAGAGTCACAAACCTTAAGAATAATAAGAACAATAGCTCAAGCTTAAATATAGATGTCGATTACCGAAACAATCGTTGAAGCAAGTTGATGATGAACTTGAATCCATAGGTACAAGATGAAGAAGTTGATCCGACAGGCCGGAGCTTCTTCTTGATCTCTTCCTCTCTCTCTATCTTCTAGTTCTTGAATAAGACTAGGTTCTAATCCTACTAGAGGGGTATCTAGTCTTCTACTTGAAAGCTGGCTCCTGATTACAACTAGATGAACTAGATCTAGTTCTAGATGAACTAGAAGAGATTCATCTAGAGGGACCTCTACTTCTACATTGGAACCCTAATTTCTGATGTGGAGATGAATAATGAAGAGGGAGATGCCTGTAGAGGGGGGTCAGGGGCTGTATTTATAGCCCGGAGCGTGGATCGTGAGCCCTTGGATCAAACCGACTTCGGGGTACGGTCGAGATGCATCTAGGGAATCGGTTGAGGTAGCTTGCAAAGGAAGGAGCCAGGTGGGCCCGGGGGGAGACCGACCGGTCTCCTGGTGGGACCGGTCGGTCCCACCAGTCATCCTCTGGTGGTGAGCTTTGTCGTGGTGCAATCTTATGTCCCCTGGAGTCTTCTAGAATTATCCCGACGTGGCGGTTGCGTTATCTCCCGTCGGTTTCCTTCTATGGGAAGCTATCGGTGCCGGTTTCCTGGTTTAGTCCCTGCAGAATCATAACTCACCAAAACTCGTGGAATATTGTCAGTTGAAACCCTAAACCTTTGTTGGTGATTGAATTCATGCCTTTTTCATATTTATTTATCCCTTAATTTTGATGGTTAACCAGTGTCAACATTAGGTTTTATATTTTTGTATTTAAATTTTCAAAAACTTTATCATTGGACAGCAACTTTTTAGTCAAATTTTCATTAATTTTAGCCTGTCCAAGAACTAAGTATCTTAATGAAGGTTGATTCGAATTGGAGTTCGAATTACCTTGGAATGGTGGCCGTGACTGGTTATTTCAACCATTGTTCTGGTTGGTGCCTCCTCGTTGGCGGAACCCATTGTTGATGTAGGCAGCGTCTTCATGGGTTTCGGGGCAGTCGGTCCCCGAGTGGCCAACATCACCACAGACTTCACACGTCATGTGTGAATCTATGCCGTTCACCGTATTTGTTTGGTTTTCTTGGTTTTTCTCAGATAGGTGTTTCATAAGGAGGTCTATTTTTGCGGCAAGCATATCCGTCTACTTCACGGTATGCTTGCCTTTTTGTGTTTTGGCTAGTGTTTGTGTTTGGGTTCTCTCGTCACTCCAGCCTTGGTGTTCAACCATCTTCTCGATCAGGGCCTTAGCCCCGGCAGTGGTGAGCGATAAGAATGCTCCACCAGCGGCTGCATCTAGGTGCCCCTTTGACATGGGCATGAGCCCGTTGTAGAAGTTTTGGAGCACCATCCAATTTTCCATGCCATGGTGGGGGCAGCTCAGGATGTACTCCTAGAGCCTTTCCCACGCGTCAGGGATAATTCAGTGGCATCTTGCTTGAAATTGGAGATTCTTCCCCGCAAAGCATTGGTTTTGCTTATGGGAAAGAATTTAGCGAGGAATGCAGCTGAGCATTTCGCCCATGTGTTGACAGCTTCCTTGTCCTGGTAGAACCACCTTTTCGCTTTCCCCACAAGGGAAAAGGGAAAAGACGGAGCCGAATGACATCTGGGGTGATGTCCTTGATGACGATAGTGTCGCACAGCTCCAGGAAGTGTTGCAGATGCGCATTCGCATCATCGCTAGGCAAACCGCAGAACGGGCTTGCCTGCACCATGGTGATCAGGCCTGTACAGAGTTTGAAGTTCTTTCCGGCCATGTCCACAGCGGGGCCGGTAGCCACGTTGGTGACAGCGGGCATGGAGAACTCGCGGAGTGTCTTCTCAGCCATGACCTCAGTTGGGGATGGTGCGGAACCGGCTGGTTGCTCTGTCGGTGGAGTAGCAGAAGACGAAATGGAACGAATCTGCTTAGCCCTTAGGAGTGCCTCGGGATTGTTAATGAAGTTTTCTGGCAGAGAGAAACCAGACATACACTATTCCTGTTTCATCCACAACAGGAGGAGAACAGGCAGAGTTAACCTGCATAACAATGACTCATTATGCATATCAGATATTGGTTTATGTTTATCTAGAACTTTTTACATTAGCCTTCCCCGGCAACGGCGCCAGAAATGCTTGTTGACACTTCTTAGCGTCGCTACCAAGAATAGGGTTTGAATCTATCCCCGGCAATGGCGCCAGAAATGCTTGTTGGCATTTCTTAACGTTATTACTAAGAATGGACCATACGATCCATCCCCAGCAATAGCGCCAGAAATACACGTTGACACTTACTAACGTCGTCACTAAGAATGGACTTTGCAATCCATCCATGGCAACGGCGCCGAATATTGGCATAGAAATGGACCCGAAGATCTATTCCCAGCAACGGCGCTAGAAGTGTCTGTACGATGTCTCTTCACAAGTTGCTTAGAATGGCGCGTTTCTAGCAACAGTGTTAAGCATGCATCTTTACGATAGTTCGTAGGTTTGGAGTTTAGGTCCGCAAGCGCACGGAATTATCGTGTAACATTTCACCCGGAGATATACCGAGTATCGTGATTTATTGGTTCGCTCGAGGAAGGCTTTGTATGTATCAAGTTCTTGGATAAATATAGTACCAAATACCATGATAGCAATAATGGATCAATTGTCACAACAGGTGATAAACAGTGATGATTTGAATAGTGGAGAAACACAATCTTGAGCATGGCAAAAGGGCAAAGAGTAAAAAGAGACTAAAAGAATAAAAGAATAAAAGAATAATTGAATAACCTAATAGAGCAGGCATGGTCTAGATACAAGTCATTCATAGAACAAGTTAATCATGCAATCATATGACATAGAACTAATCTCATGCTTCAGATGGTTTAGGAGATTACGCGATTACTAGTCTGCCAGCAACCTCTCGTAACAATTTAGACTCCTACACCCTAGCCGAACGTGGGGGAATGCCAAGGACGGACAGGGCTGTCACCACCTGCCGCCATCCCCACTACCGTGGACTAAGACCATGCAATTACCCGGCCTCTACATCCAAGCACCATGCTTGCATGCACAGAACCCACTCAGACTCCCCCGGGTCCCCGACCCTACGGATCGACAGGTAAGAAGCCTAAGCCTACTCAGAAGAGCATGATAAACCGCCACCCTTGACATAAGCTCATTTCTAACCATATAACAAGCATGAAGCAATTAGACTAATGTTCTATGTGAGAATAATACAATACACACTTAGCTCTAATTCATATAATACACTACTAACCCTAGGGTAGCAATATATTATAAGAACTATACACTAGAATGTATATTATACTAATTCCACAAGAACTATTCATAAGTTCATATACTAGCAACATGATATAAGACCTAAGATCTAAGTCATATACCAGAATACTAGAACAAGAACTATACTCTAGTTCATATGAAGAACTGTATCGTAAGAATGAAGACAGGGCTTTGGAGATCAGATCTATCTTATTCATACCCAATATCTCTCCAAGGAGCCAAGCCCTCCTTGATAGCTTTGCCTAGCTCTCTCTCTAGCACAAGAACAAGGAAAGACTAAGAAGAGGTAGTGCCCAAGTGTGTAGCTCAAGAGGTGATTGTGTTCTATTTTGGCCTCCTCTCCCCCTCTCCTTATATAGGTGTTTGAGGTCGGTTTAGGAGGGGTGTCTCTGCAAATTTCACCCGGAACCACCATTAGGGCAATTAATGCACCGCCTCTGCAAAGGCGGTGGCCACGTGGCGTCTCTAGGGGGGCGGCCGACCCAGGGGGCGGCTGCCCCCTGGCTGGGCCCAACAAGCCCAGGCAAAAGCCTGGGCTGCTCATCTTGGGCTCCTGAGTTTGTTCCCGGCTGAAATTTGCTGCACTTCTATATGGGCTTTTTGTGTCCTTGTTCATTTTGCGCATTTCGGCGTGTTGGATTGCACCTTTTTGGTTGTTATCCACCTATATGCATGTTTATGATCTGCAAAACATAACTTTGCACTACATGTGGAACTTGGTTAGCAATAAATGTATATATGAGTAAAATACATGTTTTTCTCCTTTTATGTGGACTATGTTGGCAGGATAAATATGTCGATAAGAACCACCAACAGCAGGTGGAGGGGGTGCTGGATCATCCATACCTTCAGCACCCTCGTCCTCATCATCGAAAAGAGGCTCACCGACCTCATGATCACCTACACGCTCAAAACGAGAAGAAGGACAAACAAGAGTCTTGTCGAAGGTGACATCTGATGTCTCCATGACTCGGTTAGTATCAAGGTTAAGTATACGATAAGCTCTAGTGTGAGTACCATAACCCAAAAATACTCCTTCAGAAGAACGAGACTCAAACTTGTCCAGGTTGCCTTTTTTCAAAATAAAACAGTGGCAACCGAAGACTCTAAAATAACTCACCTTGGGTTGGTGACCAAAACGCAACTCATAAGAGGTCTTTTTCAAGAAAGCTCTCAGAAAAATGCGATTTGAAATGTAGCATGCAGTGTTCATAGCTTCGGCCCAATAGCGCCTAGGAGTCCTATGCTCATCGAGCTTCGTCCTGGCCATCTCAACAAGGGTCCGATTCTTCCTCTCTACAACACCATTTTGGGGCAGTGTGTAGGGGGAAGAAAACTGATGCTCCAAACCAAGGCGGTCACAAAACTTCTCAAAATCTGAATTTTTGAATTCGGAACCATTATCACTTCTAATAGCTCGCATCGAGTTCAAATTGAACTCGTTCTGAAGACGCAAAATCAGATTGCGAGCAAATGAGAAAGTCTCAGTCTTCTCAGTCAAAAAGAAGACCCACGAATACCTCGAAAATTCATCAACAACAACCAAAACATACCACTTGCCACCAACCGAGCTCACCCGAGCCGGACCAACAAGGTCCATGTGTAAAATCTCTCCGGAGTGCGAGGTCATGACCTTAGTCACTAGATGGTGGGGAGCGGCAACCATCTTCCCATGTCTGCAAGAATAGCAAACTAGATCCTTCTCCATCGAAAGCTTGGGCAATCCTCGGATTAGGCCAAGTGAGCTAAGTCTTGCAAGCAAGTCGAAGCTTAAATGACCGAGCCTCCTATGCCACTTCCAAAGATCGAAGGAAGAAGGACTAGCCAAAAGACAGCGGGAAACACCAAACGACTCTGAGAAATTCACGCGAAAGACTTTCCCAAAGGGCGAAATCAAACAAACAAGATTGCCCTGAGGATCTAAAATCCGACTGAGATTTGGTTTAAAACGAATCTCATAGTCATCATCAAAAAGTTGCGAAATAGAAAGCAAGTTAAAATGCAGGTTAGAAACAAGAGCAACATCGCGCAACACAAAGTGCTCATTAACCCGCACTGACCCGCGAGACAATACCTTACCTTTACTATTGTCGCCGAAGGTGATAAACTCCTTTCCGGCAACAGGGCTAAGGCTGGAGAACCACTTGGCGTTTCCGGTCATGTGCCTCGAGCAACTGGAATCCACCAACCAAATGTCCTCCAACCGTCTTACCTACATCAATAAAAAGACATAGGGTGAGCATACGGTCCAACGCCGGGGTTAGTGAAGTAAGAAGAATACCAGTGTTGGGTCGGCTGCTCAAAAGAACGGTCAGTGTAAAAACCATTCCTAGCCATTCTACGAGGGTAGCGATCAGCATGCTCAGGAAAACATGGTCCGCTGGGGAAGGAGCGCTCACTGCGATACTCAAAACGCGGTGGGGGAAAGCGCTCAACTACAAAGCCACCGCCACGGGGTCTATAGCCTACAACTGCAGGCTCCCGCCCGGCAGGCTCTCTATGAGGCCTACGCCTAGGAACTTGAGGTTCAGGACCTCTAGGCCTAGCCTCTCTCCTTGGAGCTCTCCTCTGCCTAGGCCTGGGAACTTGAGGTTCTGGACCTCTGGGCCTAGCAGCTCTCCTCTGGACGTTCGGCACATGCACACCATGGAAAGGGTGGTACATGTCCGGGTTGTCCATCTCCCGAGCACGGCGCGCCTCTCTCTTGCGCCGAAAACAGAACTCGCTCAAGTGACCATCCCTCCCACAGAAGTCACACTAGTACCTCACCGCACGCAAAGGGGGTTGTTGGTATGCTGGGCTGTGGGTATGGTTCACTTTGCCCTTATGTGGCAAGCACTCCTCCTGGATGGGTGGCATTGTGTCCAGCTTGTTCTTGAGGTGGTTTGGTTTGGGTGCCCACACTTGGTTCTTGGGTGGAGCTCTCGGGGGTTCCTCAAACACCCCATCCTTGATGGTAGGCTTGGCAGGCTCTTTCGGTGGAAGCTTGGTAAGTTTGGGAGTAGTGGTGGAGTTGGGCTTCTCACTACGGTTTAGACCACTCGACTCTCCAATCTTCCCAAAAGCGGAAAGATCAACACCCTGAGCAAAACCTACACCTGGACCTCCAGCAGCTCCCTTGAATTGGGAGATCATCATCCTGAGCTGCGGCTCACTACAAGAGACCCATGACAAGATGGTCCAAAGGTATGTGTTTTCCTCCTCGATTTGCATCTTGCCATGCTTCACATTGGCAATCTCCATCTCCAAACCCTCACACAAAACACACCTCGTGACACAAGTGCTACCCGAGTTGGCCTTCTCTAAAGACACAATCTTGGCATTCTTCTCTGCCAACTCAGATTGCAAGACAGGACAAGTCTTGCACGCACCCAACAGCTGCGGCCTAGCACGGAGCTCATCCACCTCTCCAACCAGAGCAACATACTTACTCCTCAAGGTGAGAAGGTCTGTCATGTGCTTGGTGCACGACTCGCACTCACTCTCCTCCGACACAACTACGGTGGACCGAGCGAACTCAAGCTCCTTCACGGTGTCCTCCCACTTCTGCCTAAACTCCTTGCGCTCTCTAGGAGCACGCCTAAGCAGTTTATCTTGGCTAAGGAGGGCAGCAGTAAGTTTCTCAACCTCGACAGAGAGGTCGTCGTAGGTGAGAGATACCTGGGAGGTGTCATCGTTGTCGTTCCGAGGGGTGTGCTCCAGCTCGCCTCCAACCTCATCACCAAGTGCCATGGTGCAGAGGCCTCTGTTGTCGGCGAAGAAGCAAAGACCGTTGAGCTTGTCTTCGATCTTCTTCATCTTCTCGGACTCATCATCGCTTGAGCAAGCAGAGTCGTCATCCGAGCCATCGATGTCACTGAGCGTGGCGAAGAACGCGCGCTGCTCAGCCTGGGCCTTCTCCAAGTACTTCTTCTTGATGTACTCTTTGTCGAAGCCGCCCCGCTTCTTGCACCTTGGGGGGACGTGCTTCTCCTTGCACTTGGAGTCGTACTTGTGCCCATGATCGCCCTTCCCCTGCGGATACATGGGTGTATGCCGAGTCTTGGTGTGATGAATGATTATCAACGGGTTTGATTGCATGTTCTTTGGCTTGTGTTGTGCAGGTGTCGAGCACGGAGACGGTGATCGAAGGCAAGGTGAAGGTCAAGTTGAGACGTGCCGTGCCGACGGACCGGGTGCGGTGAAGGATGGGCGTGCCGTGCGGCGGACGTGCCATGCTGATGGACCGAACGGTGAAGGGCGGACATGAGGCTTGGACTGAGGGACCAGAGTGCCTGAGAATCAGCTGTGGTGGCTGGCAGCCTGGGACAGCGACGAGCGAAGACTTGCGGGGCATGGTGTTGCTCGGGTCGAGGACCTAGGGACACGTGTCGGTGGACGGGGTGCATGGGCGGTGCATCCCCTCTACAGCTCCGGTTTGGTGGTTGAGCCACAGAAAAACCACCGGTGGACGGTTTCCAGGTTTGGGCCTCAAAACCTGGGTGCTGAGGGTTTCTGAGTTTGGCCACAAAACTCGGGCTGAGGATGGTTTCCGAGTTTGGGCCTCAAAACTCGGGCGCTGCGGGTTTCTGAGTTTGGGCCACAAAACTTAGGCGATGGACTTGGACGCTGGTTTCCCTGTTTGGGCCTCAAAACCGGGGGTTGGCTGGAAAAGGCTGGTTTCCCGGTTTGGGCCACAAAACCGGGGGTGCAGAGCGAGGGCGGCACGTGGCGGCAATCGGGAGGTTGCGTCGAGGCAACGCTTCGGATTGTGCGGGCGTGGCCGTCGGATACACCTACCACCGAGTTGGTCCAGAATAACCATAGGGTTTAGCTGGTTCACTCTGTAATTAGGGAGGGGTAGAGTAGGAAATAGACTTAGGCCAGAATTAGGATAAGTAGTCGGGGAGACACTCTCCTCCCCTTATCTCAGTCATTTGCTCTTTAGCTTTCTAGGGTTTCCTGCTCTCCCACATCCCTGCTGTAGCAAACCTGAGAACCATAGAGTAGAGAACAATACCTCTATGTCCGTGAGATTTTGAGGAAGTGAGACCGTAATCTCACTATTGTAGCGTGTGGTAGCCACACGGTTGCAAATTCATGGTTGTGATTCGTGTTTTGTTCGTGATCTTCGCGGAATCCTTTTTCTCTATGTTTTCCCGTTGTTCGATCTCTTTGCTCGGTTCATCTTTTGCAAATCCATTTGAACCAAGTTGTTCTAGGTCGTGAGGCACTTCTTTCAATCGAAGGAATCCACCTCTAACCTCACAAGCTAGTAGATCGATCGATTTTCGTTTCAAGTCAAGTTTTTCTCTCTTCCCCCAAATTTCTTCGATTCATCGATTTGGAGATAGATTCGAGCCATGATCTCTTAGAGATAGCTCACTATCCTCCTTGTGACTCCTCTCACCAAGTTTGATCCCTAGAGGATTCGTTTTGGGTGAGTTTGAGTCGAATCGGTGGATGAACAGCACTATGTCGGAGTGATCGGACGCTGGCGTCGAGGTGACCGGACGCACGGCCAGAGTCCGGTCGTTGAAGGTTTGCCTTCCTAGTTTTTTTTCTGTTGACCGGACGCTCGACTTATAAACGACTGGACGCTACTCTTGCAAAACCCATCCCGTCACTCGTTGACTTGCGTGAACTTGGGTGAGGAAGTTTTTGTGGTGCCTCGCTGTGATCCTAGGGATCATCCACCCTCTTCCAAGGGTCGTGGGCATCATGTTTTTGGTAGTAGCTTTTGGGGGTTGATTTTAGGACTCTTGGCTAAAGTTTCGAGAGAAATTTGATTGGCTCTCATTCACCCCCCTCTGGTCACCTTGCTTTTGCATTCTTGGTCCTTCAATTGGTATCGGAGCGGGTTAAGGATCTTCCACCTTAGCCGGTTCCAGATCCACCGAAGGCGACATGGATCGCGGCGTGGGCAAACCGCCGTTCTTTGATGGGACGAACTATGCGTATTGGAAGATACGCATGTCGGCCTATCTCCAGAGCATGGGCCCTTCTGTTTGGGAGATTTGCAACAAGGCTGATTACGTTGTCTTGGCTACTCGTGTCACTTAGCTCCAGATCGATGAGCACGATGCCAATAGCCGAGCGCGTAACGCCTTGTTCTCTTGTCTGAGCATGTCTGAGTTTGATCGCGTTTCTCACCTCCCCATGACTCGTGAGATTTGGGCTACCCTCATGCGCTTTTATGAGGGCACCACTCAAGTCAAATCCCGTCTCTACGAGTTGCACAAGCGGGAGTATGAGAACTTTCGACATCAGCCTGGCGAGAGCATAGAGAGTTTATTCGCTCACTTTCAGGTGATTGTCAACAAGATGAGAGCTAACAAGGAGCTGTTGCCTTTCGATGATCATGAGAGGGCTTTGAAGCTTTTGCATACTCTCGATCAGTCGGTGTGGGACTCATAGGTACAGGCGATCATCGAATCGTCTAACTATGAGACCCTCACTTGCGATGAGCTCTTTAGTAAGCTCAAGTCTAGTGAGATTGACGCCATGTCGAGGGCTTCTTATGAGAATCCTTTTGGCCCGACTATGGCTTTGGTTTCTAGCTCTTCTGCTAACCCCTCTGGTGGCTTTGCACTTTCTTCACTCTTTTCTGTCATAGAGGATCAGCTGGAGTCTTTGGGAGATGAGGAGTTGGCTTTGCTTGCCAACCGGTTCACGCGGTTCCACAACAACCGCATGAACCGTCGCCGCGGAGGAGGACGCTCGGGCTGCTACGAGTGCAGCGACCCCGACCACTTCATCGCTAACTGCCCCAAGAAAAACAAGCATTCGGGGAAGGGCGATCATGGGCACAAGTACGACTCCAAGCGCAAGGACAATCATGTCCCCCCAAGGCATAAGAAGAGGGGCGGCTTCGACAAGGAGTACATCAAGAAGAAGTACTTGGAGAAGGCCCAAGCTGAGCAGCTTGCTTTCTTCGCCACGCTCAGCGATGTCGACGGCTCAGATGACGACTCCGCTTGCTCAAGCGACGACGAGTCCGAGAAGATGAAGAAGATCGAGGACAAACTGAATGGTCTTTGCTTCTTCGCCGACGACGAGGGTTTCTGCACCATGGCGCTTGGTGACGAGGTCGACGGCAAGCTGGAGCACACCCCTCAGGACGACGACGACGACGACACCTCCCAGGTATCAATGACCCACGATGAACTCTTTGCAGAGAATGAGAAGCTTACTGCCGCCTTGCTTAGTTAGGACAAGTTGCTTAGGCGTGCGGCTAGAGAGCGCAAGGAGTTTAGGTAGAGGTGGGAGGACACGGTGAAGGAGTTGGAGTTTGCTAAATCCACCGTGGTCGTGTCGGAGGAGGTTGAGTGTGAGTCGAGCACCAAGCACATGACTGACCTTCTCACTTTGAGAGGTAAGTATGCTGCTTTGGTAGGAGAGGTGGATGAGCTGAAGGCTAGACCCTCGCTGTTGGGTGCGTGCAAGACTTGTCCTGTCTTGCAATCCGAGTTGGCAGAGAAGAATGCCAATATTGAGTCTTTAGAAAAGGCCAACTCAGGTAGCACTTGTGTCATGAGGTGTGCTTTGTGTGAGGGTTTGGAGATGGAGATCGCGAATGTCAAGCATGACAGGATGCAAGCCAAGGAAGAAAACACATACCTTCGGACCGTCCTGTCATGGGTGTCTTGTAGTGAGCCGCAACTCGGGATGATGATCTCCCAATTCAAGCGAGCTGCCGGAGGTCCAGGTGTAGGTTTTGCTCTGGGTGTTGATCTTTCTGCTTTTGGGAAGATTGGAGAGTCGAGTGGTTTGAACCCATGTGAGAAGCCCAACTCCACCACTACTCCCAAACTTACCAAGCTTCCACCCAAAGAGCCTGCCAAGCCTACCACCAAAGATGGGTTGTTTGAAGAACCCCCACAAGCTCCACCTAAGAACCAGCAGTGGGCACCCAAACCAAACCACCTCAAGAACAAGCTGGACACAATGTCACCCATCCAGGAGGAGTGTTTGCCACAGAAGGGCAAAGTGATCCAAACCCACAACCGTGAGTACCAACAACCCCCTTTGCGTGCAGTGAGGTACCATTGTGAGTACTGTGGGAGAGATGGTCACTTGGGTGAGTTTTGCTATAGGCGCAAGAGAGATGAGCGCCGTGCCAGGGAGATGGACAACCCAGACATGTACCATCCCTTCCATGATGTGCATGTGCCGAACGTCCAGAGGAGAGCTCCGAGGAGAGCTGCTAGACCTAGAGGTGCAGCACCTCAAGGTCCTAGGCGTCAGGGAGGAGGTACCCGACAGGGTCCTGACTTTGCAGGATAAGGACCCCATGGCGGAGGCTTTGTTGAGCGTTTCCCACCACCACATTTTGAATATCGCGATGGACGCTCCTTCCTTAGCGGACCATGTTTTCCTGTGCGTTGTGATCGCTACCCCCGTAGACAGGCTAGGAATGGTTTTTACACTGACCGTTCTTTTGAGCAGCGGGCCCAACACTGGTATTCCCCTTACTTCACTAACCCCAGTGTTGGACCGTATGCTCACCCTATGTCTTTTTATTGATGTAGGTAAGACGGTTGGAGGACATTTGGTTGCTGGATTCCGGTTGTTCGAGGCACATGACTGGAAACGCCAAGTGGTTCTCCAGCCTTAGCCCTGTTGCCGAAAAGGAGTTTATCACCTTAGGCGACAATAGTAAAGGTAAGGTGTTATCTCGCGGGTCGGTGCGGGTTAATGAGCACTTTGTGTTGCGCGATGTTGCCCATGTTTCTAACCTGCATTTTAACTTGCTTTCTGTTTCGTAACTTTTTGATGATGACTATGAGATTCATTTTAAACCGAATCTCAGTTGCATTTTAGATCCTCAAGGCAATCTTGTTTGTGTGATTTCGCCCTTTGGGAAAGTCTTTCGTGCGGATTTCTCGGAGTCGTTTGGAATTTCTCGTTGTCTTTTGGCTGGTCCTTCCTCCTCTGATCTTTGGAAGTGGCATAGGAGACTGGGACACTTGAGCTTCGACTTGCTTGCAAGACTTAGCTCACTTGGCCTGATCCGAGGATTGCCCAAGTTGTCGATGGAGAAGGATCTTGTTTGCCATTCTTGTAGACATGGGAAGATGGTTGCCGCTCCCCACCATCCGGTGACTCAGGTCATGACTAAGCGCCCTGGAGAGCTTTTGCACATGGACCTTGTTGGTCCGGCTCGGGTGAGCTTGGTTGGAGGGAAGTGGTATGTTCTTGTTGTTGTTGACGACTTTTTGAGGTATTCGTGGGTCTCCTTTTTGACTGAGAAGACCGAGACTTTTTCCTTCGCTCGCAATCTGATTTTGCGTCTTCAGAACGAGTTACCTTTGAACTCGATGCGGGATATTAGAAGTGATAATGGTTCTGAATTTAAGAATTCAGATTTTGAGAAATTTTATGACCGCTTGGGTTTGGAGCATCAGTTTTCTTCCCCCTACACACCGCCCCAAAATGGTGTTGTAGAGAGGAAGAATCAGACCCTTGTTGAGATGGCCTGGACGATGCTCGATGAGCATAGGACTCCTAGGCGATATTGGGCCGAAGCTATGAACACTGCATGCTACATTTCAAATCACATTTTTCTAAGAGCTTTCTTGAAGAAGACCTCTTATGAGTTGCGTTTTGGTCGACAGCCCAAGGTGAGTTACTTTAGAGTCTTCGGTTGCCACTGTTTTATTTTGAAAAAGGGCAACCTGGATAAATTTGAGTCTCATTCTTCTGACGGTGTATTTTTGGGTTATGGCACTCACACTAGAGCATATCGTGTACTTAACCTTGATACTAACCGAGTCATGGAGACATCAGATGTCACCTTCGACGAGACTCTTGTTTGCCCCTCTTCTCGTTTTGAGCGTGCAGGTGATCATGAGGTCGGTGAGCCTCTTTTTGATGACAAGGACAAGGGTGCTGAAGGTATGGATGATCCAGCACCCCCTCCACCCGCTGTGCCGCAAGGAGTAGCTTCTACTACGACTCACGGCCCCGACACATCTTCTTCTTGGGGGCTGTGGGATCCGCCACCCCGAGCGGTACCTTTTGTACCCGGGGAGGCACCAGCTGCTGTTGAGGGGGAGGCTACTTCTTCTCGGGAGGCGCCATGACACATCCAGCACCAACACCCCCCTCAGCAGATGATCGGTGGCATTGACGAACGAGTCACTCGGTCCAGGTCACAACACATCTCTCACTTTGCTCATTCTGCTTTTGTTGCTAATTTTGAACACCGAGATGTTGGACACGCTTTGATGGATCCAGATTGGGTCAATGCCATGCATGAGGAGTTAGAGGACTTTGAGCGAAATCGGGTTTGGGTTCTAGTTCCACCTCCTCCAGATTGTAAGCCTATTGGGACAAAATGGGTTTTCAAAAACAAGCAAGGAGATGATGGCCACGTTGTTAGAAACAAGGCCAGGCTTGTAGCGAAAGGTTATAGTCAGAAGGAGGGGATGGACTATGAGGAGACTTTTGCTCCTGTAGCTCATTTGAAGGCTATTAGGATACTCTTAGTTTTTGCTGCATCCAAAGGTTTTAAGCTTTTTCAAATGGATGTCAAGAGTGCCTTCTTAAACGGCTATATAGAAGAGGAAGTTTATGTTGAGCAACCCCCCGGTTTTGAAAATCCCAAGTTTCCAAACCATGTTTTTAAACTCCACAAAGCTTTATATGGTTTGAAACAAGCCCCTAGAGCCTGGTATGATAGATTGAAAACTTTTCTGCTAGCTAAGGGTTTTAAAATGGGATGTGTAGATAAAACGCTTTTTCTCCTTAGGCACGGCAAAGACACTCTCTTGGTCCAGATTTACGTGGATGATATCATTTTCGGTGGTTCTTCTCACGCTTTGGTTGCCAAGTTTGCAGATACTATGAGCAGGGAGTTTGAGATGAGCATGATGGGCGAGCTGACATTCTTTCTCGGGTTGCAAATTAAGCAATCCCGAGAGGGAATGTTTGTGCATCAGGGCAAGTACACGAAGGACTTGCTGAAGCGGTTCGATATGGGTGAGGCCAAGCCTCTTCCAACACCCATGTCGACGACGACTGCCCTGGATGCGGATGTGGATAGAGAAGCAGTGGACCAGAAGGAGTACCGAAGCATGATCGGGTCGCTGCTCTACCTGACGGCGACACGCCCGGACATCCAGTTCGCGGTGTGTCTGTGCACGCGCTTTCAGGCGTCGCCGCGCACTTCTCACCATCAGGCGGTGAAGCGGATTTTCAGGTACCTTCATTTCACACCTGAGTTTGGGATTTGGTATTCTGCTTCCTCCACCCTCTCTCTTTGCGGTTATTCGGATGCCAATTTTGCTGGTTGCCGTATAGAGCGCAAGTCCACTTCTGGGACTTGCCAGTTTATTGGTTCTTCTCTTGTATCGTGGTCTTCACGCAAGCAGTCTAGTGTCGCTCAGTCCACCGCAGAAGCTGAATATGTTGCTGCGGCTAGCTGCTGTTCCCAGTTGCTTTGGATGATGGCCACTTTGCGTGATTTTGGTCTGAGCTTTTCTCGCGTGCCTTTCCTTTGTGACAGCACAAGTGCTATTAGCGTTGCTAAGAACCCCGTGCTTCACTCGAAGACCAAACACATTGATGTGCGCTTTCATTTTTTTACGAGACCACCAGGAGAAGGGTGATATCGACCTTCACCATGTCGATACTCATCACCAACTGGCTGATATTTTCACCAAGCCTTTAGACGAATCAACCTTTAATCGGTTGAGGGGTGAGCTTGGTGTGTGTTTTCCCTTTTAGTTGGGGGAAACATTTTGGATCTTGAATATTAGACTGACTATTTTCGTTTGTCTTTCTTTTCTTTCGCATTTCAGGATACGCATTTACATTCTGAGCCTCATGTTTATAATCACTAGAATGTAACTATGCTCTATGTAGTATGCTCCGATGCTTATGTTGATACTTGTAGCTTATGCTCTTTCTGATCACTAGTACACATTGTGAGCTGAGCTATTTTGGAATGGTGAATTTGCTTAATGTACATAAAATCTGAAATTGTTCACCATTGAGATATGCAACTAGCGTGTGTAGGATGTGTTGAGTCCATTCGTGCTTTTCATATATGCTAGGTTGCTATGTCTCTAGTTCTGAGTCATTCACTTGCTTGGTCTGTTCATATCATGTTTAAAATTTGAACCAAGTTTTAGTGAATTGAAAAGATCGAGATGGGATTGCTTGTCAACACCTCACGGTATCGATACTGTTTCTCATTGCACTTTGAGTTAAACTTGAGCCGTGTAGTGTATGACCGAAATCATTGCTTTAAGCTTCTGATTGCTTCGGCATAGGCTTCGTTTGGTTGAAAAGTTAGGCAATGACAAGCTTTCAACCTCTCGCAATCACATGCTATTAATTGAACCTGTGAATCTTCACCGCTGCAACTCCGATATAAAACTGAAATCACAAGTATATGCTTCATTCCTATGCATGATGATTGAACTTTGCTAGGGGTAGTTCACCTTGTATACATGTTTAGCACTTGTTTGGATTCCTACCTATACTTGTGTAGTGCTATTTTGATGGTGACTATCTTTTTGGCTAAAAACTTCTCACTTGCTCATATGCTTCATATTTCGTATTTTGTGATCAGTTTGAGCCTTCGCTATTTGAGTGCCTAGTTGAGACTTTGTAGCTATACTGTTTAGAGTATTTTTGCACTCTTTTGATTATATGCCTGAAGCTCCTAACTTGCATTTCTGACTTCATATGCATTCTGGAAGGGAAGTTGGTTCTTCAGTTGGCCCCTTTTGGATGGTGCATTTTCTAAGGGGGAGAACTTTGCTCGGTTTCTGTTGATGCCGTGTCTTGATAAGTGCATTTTCAACTAAGAGGGAGAGTTTTTGCAAATCATGTACTCCTGGATGTTCAACTAAGGGGGAGTTTTCGTTAAGGGGGAGAAACTCAAATCTTTGTGCTCTTCTCATGTTGGACCCAAGGGGGAGTTTTCCTAGTTGCGGCTTGCACTTTTCGAGGGGGAGTTTGCTAGTTGTGTTGAGCCTCCGTGCCTCTATCTTGAGGGACTAGCATTTTGCTTCGATTTTCATTCGGCTTTAATTGGTATTTTGCTAGAAGTGTTGAGCCTGTTCTACCTCTTCTTGAGGGCTAGCTTTGCTTTGCTTGGTTGCGTTGAGCCGTTGCCCATGTCTTTGGGGACCAAGTTGTTTTGCTTCTTCCACTTGACCTTCTTCGGCTTTGTTATGCTTTTGGGTCATTTGGTCGAGCTCTCTCTTCTTCTTCTTCCTTCTTCTTCTTTCTATCATGATTTGTGTGTGTAGTTGACAATGCACTCATCAAGGGGGAGATTGCGGATACATGGGTGTATGCCGAGTCTCGGTGTGATGAGTGATTGTCAATGGGTTTGATCGCATGTTCTTTGGCTTGTGTTGTGCAAGTGTCGAGCACGGAGACAGTGATCGAAGGCAAGGTGAAGGTCAAGTTGAGACATGCCGTGCCGATGGACCGGGTGCGGTGAATGATGGGCGTGCCGTGCGGCAGACGTGCCATGCTGATGGACCGAACGGTGAAGGGCAGACATGAGGCTTGGACTGAGGGACCAGACTGCCTGAGGATCAGCTGTGGTGGCTGGCAGCCTGGGACAGCGACGAGCGAAGACTTGCGGGGCATGGTGTTGCTCGGGTCGAGGACCTGGGGACACGTGTCGGTGGACGGGGTGCACGGGCAGTGCATCCCCTCTATAGCTCCGGTTTGGTGGTTAAGCCACAGAAAAAGCACCGGTGGACGGTTTCCAGGTTTGGGCCTCAAAACCTGGGTGCTGAGGGTTTCCAAGTTTGGCCACAAAACTCGGGCTGAGGACGGTTTCCGAGTTTGGGCCTCAAAACACGGGCGCTGCGGGTTTCTAAGTTTGGGCCACAAAACTCAGGCGATGGACTTGGAGGCTGGTTTCTCGGTTTGGGCCTCAAAACCGGGGGTTGGCTGGAAAAGGCTGTTTTCCCGGTTTGGGCCACAAAATCGGGGGTGCAGAGCGAGGGCGACACGTGGCGGCAATCGGGAGGTTGCGTCGAGGCAACGCTTCGGTTTGTGCGGGCGTGGCCGTCGGATACACCTACCACCGAGTTGGTCCAGAATAACCCTAGGGTTTAGCTGGTTCGCTCTGTAATTAGAGAGGGGTAGAGTAGGAAATAGACTTAGGCTAGAATTAGGATAAGTAGTCGGGGAGACACCCTCCTCCCCTTATCTCAGTCATTTGCTCTTTTGCTTTCTAGGGTTTCCTGCTCTCCCACATCCCTGCTGTAGCGAACCTGAGATCCACAGAGTAGAGAACAATACCTCTGTGTCCGTGAGATTTTGAGGAAGTGAGACCGTAATCTCACTATTGTAGCATGTGGTAGCCACACGGTTGCAAATTTGTGGTTGTGATTCGTGTTTTGTTCGTGATCTTCGCGGAATCCTTTTTCTCTATGTTTTTCCCATTGTTCGATCTCTTTGCTTGGTTCATCTTTTGCAAATCCATTTGAACCAAGTTGTTCTAGGTCGTGAGACACTTCTTTCCACCAAAGGAATCCACCTCTAATCTCACAAGCTAGTAGATCGATCGATTTTTGTTTCGGGTCAAGTTTTTCTCTCTTCCCCCGAATTTCTTCGATTCATCGATTTGGAGATAGGTTCGAACCATGATCTCTTAGAGATAGCTAACTATCCTCCTTGTGACTCCTCTCACCAAGTTTGATCCCTAGAGGATTCGTTTTGGGTGAGTTTGAGTCGAATCGGTGGATGAACAGCACTACGTCGGAGTGATCGGACGCTGGCGTCGAGGTGACCGGATGCACGGCCAGAGTCCGGTCGTTGAAGGTTTGCCTTCCCAGTTTTTTTCTGTTGACCGGACGCTCAACTTATAAACGACCAGACGCTACTCTTGCACTGTTCACTGTTTGTGTCTGAATGTGGACGGATGCTCATCTCTTGACCGGACGCTGCTCACTGGTGAGTCCGGTCGTGAACAGTAAGGGTCCAGAAAGGATTTTTGCAGACCGGACGCGTCCGGTGTTATCTGACCGGACGCAGTCAGAGTCCGGTCAAATCTGTTCTGCACGTTTTCGTCTGTAGTTTGTCCGTTCGACTTCGGATTTGGTTTTGGGTTTTTGCGTTGGATTCCCGATTTTGTGCTCTACAGAAATTGGGCTTCCCGCTTTACAAAATAGCCTGAATCCCGTCACTCGTTGACTTGCGTGAACTTGGGTGAGGAAGTTTTCGTGGTGCCTCGCTGTGATCCTAGGGATCATCCACCCTCTTCCAAGGGTCGTGGGCATCACGTTTTCGGTAGTAGCTTTTGGGGGTTGATTTTGGGACTTTTGGCCAAAGTTTCGAGAGAAATTTTATTGGCTCCCATTCACCCCCCTCTGGTCGCCTTGCTTTTGCATTCTCGGTCCTTCATCCCCGATTGCTTGTTCTTCTTGGGGCAGTTGGCGATGAAGTGGTTGGGATTGCCGCACTCATAGCATCCTGAGCGTCCTCCTCCGCGGCGACGGTTCATGCGGTTGTTGTGAAACCGCATGAACCGGTTGGCAAGCAAAGCCAACTCCTCGTCTCCCAAAGACTCTAGCTTGTCCTCTGTGACAGAAAAGAGTGAAGAAAGAGCAAAGCTAGCAGAGGGGTTAGCGGAAGAGCCAGAAACCAAAGCCATAGTCGGGCCAGAAGGATTCTCATAAGAAGCCCTCGCCATGGCGTCAATCTCACTGGACTTGAGCTTACTGAAGAGCTCGTCGCACGTGAGGGTCTCATAGTTAGGCGATTCGATGATCGCCTAAACCTTGGAATCCCACACCGACCGATCAAGAGTATGCAAAAGCTTCAAAGCTCTCTCATGATCATCGAAAGGCAACTGCTCCTTGTTAGCCCTCATCCTGTTGACAATCACCTGAAAGCGAGCGAATAAACTCTTTATGCTCTCGCCAGGCTGATGTCGAAAGTTCTCATACTCTCTCTTGAATGACTCGTAGAGTCGGGTTTTGACTTGAGAGGTTCCCTCATGGAAACGCATGAGGGTGGCCCAAATCTCCCGAGCCATAGAGAGGTGAGAAACGCGATCAAACTCACCCATGCTCAAACAAGAGAAAAGAGCATTACGGGCTTGGCTATTGGCATCGTGCTCATCGATCTGACGCTGAGTGACACGAGCAGTCAAGACCACGTAATCGGGAGAGTTGCAAATATCCCAAATGGAAGCACCTATACTCTGGAGATAGGCCGACATGCGTATCTTCTAATACGCATAGTTCGTTCCATCGAAAAACGGCGGTTTGCCCACGCCGCAATCCATGTCGCCTTCTGTGGATCTGGAACCGGCTAAGGTGGAAGATCCTTAACCCGCTCCGATACCAATTGAAGGACCGAGAATGCACAAGCAAGGCGACCAGATGGGGGGTGAATGGGAGCCAATCAAATTTCTTTCGAAACTTTGGCCAAGTGTCCCAAATTCAACCCCAAAACGCATGGACCCAAGACGTGATGCTCACGACCCTTGGAAGAGGGTGGATGATCCCTAGTATCATAGCGGAGCACCACCAAACACAAGCGAGGCAAATACCAAAAGCTTCGGCTCAAGTCTTCCTTGAGAAAACCGACTTCCTAACGTAGATAGGAGGCTACGTCGAGAAATCTCCAAATACCTATGCAAACAAGTTGCAAAGATACCTAGAAATGTTTCTTGGTGAACTCTAGGAACAAACGAGAAGTCCAAAAACCAAGCGGAAAAGCCGGGGCAAAGATTGCACTGAAAACCAAGCTTCAGCAGGGTCCCTGACTGTCCGGAGACCTGATCCCGGACTGTCCGGCCAACGGCGGACTGTCCGCCAATTCTTCCCGGACTGTCCGCCGGCAAGAACACAAAAACAGCAAGTCTGCTGAAGTGTTCCTGGGTGGTCCCGGACTGTCCGCGCTTTAGCACGGCGAACTGTCCGCCGGTGACCCGATCCAGGAACAGCAGGGACTGGCCGGGGCTTGTCCGAACCAGCCCCGATGCGTGAACTGTCCGCGCCCTGAGTGGCGGACTGTCCGCGGTCACTCAGGGAGGGCAATTTTGGTCGCCCTTCTCCAAACTCTCTCCAAATCCGATCCAAATCAAAATCCCAAGTTCCCAAACTTGGAGAAGATGATCACGGGGTAGTTAGGAGACTATCCCCAAGAAATCATCCGCTCAAATCAACTCAATCAATAGGAAATCAAAAGGGAAGGTGGATGAACGGAAAAAGCACCATGAAAACAAAATCGTCCTAATCTATTCGATCATGAGGAGTTAGATGAATTCCTTCGGTCGAAATGACCTCCTCAATGATACGAACAAATTGGTTCAAACGGATTTCGAAAAGGTGCACCGGAGAGGGAGATCGAGTGACGGGAAAATCGCGGAGAAATGAAGAACGCGAAGAACATGAAGAACTCGAATCAAAACGCGAATCGACACATCGATCTTGCAGCCGGAGCGCAAACACATGCTACGACAGAGAGGTTACGGCCTCCCTTCCTCAAAATCAACAGTACACAGAGGTGAGTCTCTCTGCGGATCACAGCTAGCTACAGCAGGGGATGGGAGAGCAGGAAACCCTAGGAAGCAAGAGCAAATGACTAACTGTGATAGGGGTAGGAGGGTGTCTCCCGACTACTTATCCTAATTCTAGTCTAAGTACAATTCCTACTCTACCCCTCTCTAATCTAATTATAGAGCGAACCAGCTAAACCCTAGGGTTATTCTGGACCAACTCAGTGGTAGGTGTATCCGATGGCCACGCCCGCACAACTCGTCCGCGTTGCCTCCACACAACCTTTCGATTGCCGCCACGTGCCGCCCTTGCTCTGCACCCCCGGTTTTGTGGCCCAAACCGAGAAACCAGCCTTTTCCAGCCATTCCCCGGTTTTGAGGCCCAAACCGGGAAACCAGCCTCCAAGTCCATCGCCTGAGTTTTGTGGCCCAAACTCAGAAACCTGCAGCGCCAGAGTTTTGAGGCCCAAACTCAGAAACCATCCTCAGCCCGAGTTTTGTGGCCAAACTCGAAAACCCTCAGCACCCAGGTTTTGAGGCCCAAACCTGAAAACCGTCCCCCGGTGGTTTTTCTGTGGCTAAACCACCAAACCGGAGCCGTAGAGGGGATGCACCGCTCGTGCACCCCGTCCACCGACACGTGTCCCCAGGTCCTCGACCCGAGCAACACCATGCCCCGCAAGACTTCGCTCATCGCTGTCCCAGGCTGCCAGCCACCACAGCTGATCCTCAGGCACTCCGGTCCCTCAGTCCAAGCCTCACGTCCGCCCTTCACCGCTTGGTTCATCGGCATGGCACGTCCTCCACACGGCACGCCCATCCTTCACCGCACCTGGTCCGTCAGCATGGCACGTCTTAACTTGACCTTCACCTTGCCCTCGATCACTGTCTCCGTGCTCGACACCTGCACAACACAAGCCAAAGAACATGCGATCAAACCCGTTGATAATCACTCATCACTCAGAGACCCGGCATACACCCATGTATCCGCAATTCTATATGGCCTTCGGGATATGGGTGCCATTCCAAAGATTAACTCTATAGTAAACTCCACATCCCTATCAGGCGGTAATCCAGGTAACTCATCAGGAAAAACATCTGGGAACTTACATACTATTGGAATCTCAGTTATCTGCTTTGCCGTGATATTGAACAACACTCCGATCTCGTGGGGGTTTCGGGGTAGCTTGAACCGAAAGGTAGACCCACTGCGAGGGCTAACCATAGAAACTACTCATTCTGCGACATCAAGGTTGACCTTCCAGAGTTTCATCCAATCCATACCTATGATCACATCCAAACCTAGACCAGGAATGACGATGGAGTCCACTATGGCCTTCTTATCCCCAAAGGTCATTTCCACTCCTTTAGCCATTTTTCGCGCGGAGAGAACAGCTCCGGTGGAACTTATCTGATATCCCCAGTCTAACACTACCAACTCAAGATTACTCCTTAAAACAAAATTCTCACTTATGAAAGAATGCGATGCTCCAGAATCAAACAGCACAACGGCGGGGTATTGATTAACAAGAAACATACTAGCGGTAACAGGCTCTCCTTCTGGCACTTCTTCCACAGTGGTGTGATGCACATGACCGGTACGAGGTGGAGGCTAGGTGTACTACTTCTTTGGGCGAGGGCACTGGCGTGACAGGTGTCCAGTCTGGCCACAATTGTAGCATGGGCCAATCACATAAGGGGTCTTGAGACCTGATGCACTTCCTGCCTTATTCTTGTTCTGCATCATGGGAGCGGTGTAAGGCTTCTAGAAACTGGGACGAGGACGGTTGGTGGTGATCTTCCTCTGCGGGGGACGGTATCTTGCTCCTGTGACAGGCGGGCGGTACGGGGCGCGTGCTCTGAAAGGGGTCCTCTGCTGGGATGAACCTCCTTCATTTGCACGATGGCGCGTCTCCATTGCCAGCCGGCTGTCATTGGCTTCTTGATTTAGGCAGTCGCTGATGAAGTCGCTGAAGGTGGTGCGGTGACTGTTGCCCATCTTGGAAAGCATGGCGGCACTCATACCACGCTTGAAACTTGCAATCTTTTAGTCTCAGTGTCCACAAAGTCTGGGGCGTAGCGAGCTAGGTTGTTAAAGCTGTGCAGGTATTCTGACACGGACCTGATTCCCTGGGACAACCTCATGAACTCTGCAACTTTCATTTCCATCAGACCACTAGGGATGTAGTGCTTGCGCATAGTGGTGGAGAACTGATCCCAAGTGACACGTGCATTGGCTGGCAGAGATGCATGGTACTGGGCCCACCATAACCCTGCGGGTCCTTCCAACATCTGTGCGGCATACTCTGCCTTGAGCTCTTCCGTCACGCGAAGCAGACGGAACTTTTGAGTGATGGAGTTGAGCCATTCATCAGCTTTGAGCGGTTCGGTGGCTTCCTTGAACACCAGGGGACGGGTGTCCAAGAAGTCACGATAGGAGCTGTACTGGTTGGGCTCCGGGCCTTGGCGCTGCTGGTGCTATTGCGCGGTGTTGTTGGCGATATTGCGGAGGGTGGCCTCCATGTGCCTCTGCATCTCCTCCATGTTTTGTTGGCTGAACAAGAACTGGCCGAAAAACGCTTCCGGTGTCATCGGTGCTTGTGGGGGTGGCGGCAGATTCTCCTCTGCTCCAGACCCTTGTCCACGTTGGCTGCGAGTGTGTGCCGGCATCTGCATATCCCATTAATAAGCCATCATTATGTGTTGTCACATCGATCATGAATAAATACTGCGCTGTACATAATTTGAAAATTTAGCACACGACCAAGTATAATTACTCATTTCCATACAACATCACAGAATAATCGCTCGAAATTAGACATGCAAACGATGGGTTTCCATAAAAGGTGCCGGATCGAAGTCCGGACTTTGTCCAAAAGCTTACATGCCATCATCATTTTAAACATAAAACCAACACATGTTCAGAGCGTTACATCACTTAGCGAGCAAGCTCAAGCTATACAAAAGAAAACGATCCCTAACAGACTAGCGCTCAGGGGTCTCCAGCGGCAGATGCGGCGTCCTCGGCGGCGGCGTCGATCATAGGCTCGTCAACATGAGCCTCCTCGGTTGGAGCGTCGGGACCAAGGACCTCTCCGTCCTGGGGATCCTAGGCCTCTGCTGCGGGAACCTCGGCGGCTGCTGGGGCAGCGGCCTCCTATGCTGCATGATGCATCTGGTGGACGACCTTGTGGAGCTGATCGATGTAGGCCTGTTGTCCGTGAATCTGCTGTATCAAGAGGTGGGCTCCCTCTCTGAGCTGGTCGAGCGTGGTGCGGGCCTCATCTCTCTGAAAGGCAGTAGTCAGGTACATCTGCTCTGCAATGGTCCTGGCGGTAGACTGTGCTGCGGCTGTGGTACGGGCGTCGTCATGCTCTAGAGTGAGCTGCTGAATCCTCTCCTGCAGACGAGCAACCTCAGCGTCGAAATCCTCCTGGAGTCTATCCTTGTTCTGGTAGGTGGCAGTGAGAGTAAAGGACACGCTCTCAAGAGTGCGCTCCAAACTCTCACATACACCTAACAGAGCTCCGGTGGCGCTCATCGCAGGCGTCTCACAATAGAACCTCTCCCCAGGGCTTCCTGTCAGGACTGTCTCCAACGCCTGTCCCTAGCGCAAGGGAAAAGGTGATCCATGTGGGAACACCCCTGCCATTGCACTAGCTAGGTCGGCGGGGAAGCGGGCGATGATGTCCTTCAACACGAGATACGCTGCCCTGTTAGCTCCATCCTTGGCACAGGTGCCTCTGGTGATCTCTGTCCATCCTGTCCAGTGAGGCTTGGCTGGCAAGGCCTTGACCTTGATCTGCACCATGGCCAGTGAATCTTGCCCGTAGATCTCCTTCTGCCATGAGTACCTGGGTTCCTATCCCTCCTCGTAGCCCACGTCCTGCAGAATCCTCCAAAGGATCATGGGTAACCCGAAGTAGGACAAGAACGTCTTCCGGGTCAACCTGGTGGCCAGGCGGTGACGCGGAACTCCTCTTCCTCCGGTGGCCTTGCGAGCAGTCAGCTTAGCCCGAGCCATCTGTAGAAACAAGGGGTTTTGAACTCTAATGAGACGGATATTAAATTGGCAATTTTATAGAAAAGAGACAACTTTTAATTAAGGGGAGGAAATGTAAATGCATGAATATAAACATGATGCATGATCGTACTTACGTTCTCACTCAATAATAATGACTCGTAAGTCCTAACGTTCTAGTCGGTGGCAAGAACGATCTCTCATGCGTTATCTACATGTTCTACTCGATCGCATAGTTAGTGTACCTGCAGAAGATTTATTTCAGCCCAAAGAAATTCCCAATGATAAAACAATTGAGTATTGGCCAGTATGCGCAAAATACATAAAAGCCAACACTAAACACCATGCACCAATAGAAAACACCCTTAAAATCATTGATACCCTCGTATGTGTCTGCGTAGAGCTCACACATACTTGGTATAAGAATCCCTCGCCTAGACCGACGGTTGGACGGTCATGCTCTCATATATCACAAAATCATTTTATGCATGTTTTCGCAATCGACACATTCTCTTTCCCCTCGAGAATGGACCAGCAAATAAAGATCCAGCATGAACAAATCCCTGAACCCTGTAGCAGTTAAGCTACCTGAATCCTAGTATACGGCTTAAGGACGAGACTGGGCACACTAGTAATTGAAAATAGTTTTGAAAGTAGTTTTAAAATACCTATTTTAGTTCAAAAATAGCTCTTCACGGGGGTAATCACTTGAACCATGCTTCGATACCAGCTGTGGCGGAACCGTCCTGATTATAAGAGCTCAAGTATTATCTTAGCCAAATCCGTCTGACTTCGACTTACACTTGAACCCATATAACCCCGGAAGTTCGGAAATCTCGAAGGATTTCTATCACCGTACATCATACAGGATCGCATCGTTCAAGGATTACATTCGTAAAGATACATCACAGTGAAATGAAACCGAATTTAAACATCAGAGTGCGAATTTAGAACGGAGTTATTACAACACTGTGTGGAAGTTGAAATAGTTTTAAAACACGACCACCACACATGTGGTCCAAATAAAAAAATAGTTTGGTACTTAAACTTAACACGACTCACTCCTCCTTTTTAAGATAATGTGCCACTAGCAGTCTCAGACCAGCAAAAGAAAAAGGAAAGCTTCTGGACGACCCTGCCCTGGGCCTACTCCTCATCACCTTCCACTGGGTAGAGGCAGTGCTTACAATAGCCGAAGTAGACCTAGCCATCTACAACAACGGGATAAACCCTGAGTACAGGAATGTACTCAGCTAGACTTACCCGTCCAACTGAAAATTAAGACTCCAAGGGTATGCAAGGCTTTTGAGGTGGAGTTGGGATATTTAGTTGCGAAAAGCTCAAATTTAGACAAGAGGTAATTAATGATAATGATAAGCTATCACTTTTAGACCTATTCCTTAATTCTAGGTTTTCACCTGTACTAGAGCACTCACTTGAATCGAGCAATCAATAATATAACCATATCCAGTTGACTTATCCACATTTTAGTTGAACCTTTAAAACATCACATGGAGTTGTATCGTGGTGAAGCTCGCCATAGTTTCCCACTAACCGGGGGAGACGGCAACTCGAATCGAATTCCAATCCAGCAGGCGAAAGACCTTTAATATCAGCCCACACTTTCCCAGTCGGGTCCATGCATTGGGCAACCGTTCGATGCTTGTTCGTGGTGGTAATCGTTGTGGCTCATAGCACGGACCGCCCAATTGGAACCTGGCGATGGCCTCACGCGGCAGATCGCATTTCCATACTAGAGGGCACGACATGGGTTGAGACCGGCCCGAACAGCTTCTAACCAGCTTTGGGGTCGATGATTACAGCACCGACATATCCCTAAGTAAAAGGGCGCGTTCAGAAATGAACGAGGGGCAACATCGATACAAACCTACATGATCCAACGGATGGACTGTCCCAAGTCTCCAAACTTGTGCCCTGCCATCCAGTTGACCGTATTTCACTACAACTCAGGTTCTTTCCACGATAGCAAATATAGCCAACCGTGATCCGGTAAATACCCACCAGAGGCATTACGGGAACATCCTTAACTACTACTTTTATTAAGCAGGCTAAGAAATTCTACATTATAAACAAAGAACAGGATAACAAGGCAGGTGTAAACAATAATTCAAGGAAGGGTAATGCAACAATTAGGATTCAATCAACTCCTATACCTAATGCATCACAATATAAAAGGACTCAAGTAATTTAATTGTAAATACTGGCAGACTTAGAATGCTCCGGGGCTTGCCTTGGGTGAAGACCGAGGCCTCGTGGGAGGGGCACTCGGGCAAGTTAGTGTCGCTGGCGGGGTCGGCTTCCTCGGCTTGCTGAAGCTCCGGGATCTGCTGCTCGGCGTTTGCTTCTCGCTCCTGCTCGGGCTCCGGGAGTGTCGATCCTATTGTATGCGGTAAATTAAATAATTAATGCAGGGTGCAGGATATGGTGGTATGAAAAAGAGCATCTCTTGCAAACCAACAAACCCAACTTGTTGAACCACTTTTGACATTGAGGTAATTTCATAATTTACTCACAAAATAAAATCCATTTATTCACCTATTTCTTATTTAATAATTCAAAAGAAACTCAAATTTGATCTGCAAGTGCATTTTTCTTAACTCAGAAAAATCCACGAAAATTCCAGAAGGCAAACAACACTTGCTGGACTTCACTGAACAAATTTCAGCAAAAAGTAAAATACAGAACTGCAGATACAAAAATAACAAATAAACTGCTCAAAAGGTGCTTTGAACTGGCTTTTCACATAAAAAGTGTCAAACTGCAGATTTCATAATTTTTCTGGCTTCTTCTACTCAAAAACATTCTACTGCAGAAATCTTGCTGACAGAGCTTAAACATACAAGCCTACACAAAATAAACAAATCTATTGCAATTTAAACCACTTGAACTACAACCCTACTGGAAAAGGGTGCTAAACTCAACTTCATATTTTTCTCAGATTCTACTCCACACTTTATACTTATCAAGAAAGTTCCACGAACAGAAACATTATATTATTTCTTATATGAATTTCCAAAGAAAACACAAAAAAGCACATTTGTAAAGCAACTTCAGATTTTTCCACATAACAGCTCATGCTGACATTTTTCTTAGCTTGAACATCATAAACAGAGTCTACACAAATTTTCCCATATTTTCTTTCGACATATAAGATACCCTAATATTTATTCTAAGAAATCAGCCAAAAAGGACTTTTAATCATAACAGTAACTTTTTCCACATAAACAGTACCTCATATATTTTTCACAGGTACAAAACATGCTGACAAACTTACACAAAATTTTCCATGAATTAACTCAATCAAAAAACACATATAACCATTTATCTTAACAAAAGCACATAAACTGAAATAAATAAAAATAGTAATATAAACTTCTACCAAAAATACTTTCATATTTTTCCATGATAGATCTACTCATAAACAAGCTAACAAAACTGAAAGTACTTCATTTGGACTTGTAAAATGTGCTATACAAAAATAACAAGCATCTCTGGAAAATAAAACCTAAAAGAAAAACATTTGAACTTCCCTGCCCAACTTGCGCGGACTCGGTCCATAGACCGGGTGAGACTGACACGCGGGGCCGGCCAGGTCAACAGGCCCACGTGTCGGTGAGAGCCGAACAGGGGACGGGGTTGACCGTCGATAGCTCGTCGGCGGTGAGGTCGCCGGCGGTGTGGTTGGGCTAGATCGACTCGTCTCGGCGAGGCGCATCCAGTGGTGATGATGGTTTGGCCAGCGCATGGCCGGAGCATGTCGGCGGCGAGCGGCGGCGCACGGTGGCGGCGGCAACACGCGGCTACGCCGTTTCCGGCGATCGCCGGTGGAATAGGGGGAGGCAAAGGTTCATGTAAACCCTAGGGAGCATAGACGTGGGGTTGGTTTGGCTCGGGAAGCTTCGAGGAAGCTTGGCCTCACACATGGCCACGGCGGCGGCCATGGCGTTCGGCCGGGGAGGTAGAGGGAGAGAGAGAGCGGTAGCGTTGCGGGTGGAGGACGTTCTCACCTTGCCTTCGCGCGGTGAGGGTCGAGGAGGAAGGAAGGAGACGGTGGAGCTTGGGTCGGGGAAGAACGGCGACGCGGGCTCTGCGGCGGCAGTGGCATCCGCGACGGCGCTCTTCGGGCTCCAATGTCGGTAGGGCTTGGCGAGTGGCGCGGAGGTGCGCACTGTGTGGTCTGGACGGTGGCGGAGTGGTGGCCGAGGCTAATCGGCCGGTGGTGGCTTGGTTCGGGCGGAACGGTGGCGCGGGTCTTCGGTGCCGAACGGCAGCGAGCAGTGAGGTGCTCGGCCTCAAAACCTGGGCGCTAAGGGTTTGCTGACTTTGGCCTCAAAACTCAAAAGCTGGTCGGCTGGTTTCCCGGTTTGGGCCTCAAAACCGGGGGTTGGCTGGAAAAGGCTGGTTTCCTGGTTGGCAGAGCGAGGGCGGCACGTGGCGGCGATCCAGAGGTTGCATCGAGGCACCGCTTCGTTTTGTGCTGGCGTGGCCGTCGGATACACCTACCACCGAGTTGGTCCAGAATAACCCTAGGGTTTAGCTGGTTCGCTCTGTAATTAGAATAGAGAGGGGTAGAGTAGGAAATAGACTTAGGCTAGTAGTAGGATAAGTAGTCGGGAGACACCCTTCTCCCATCTATCTCAGTTATTTGCTCTTTCGCACTTAGGGTTTCCTGCTCTCCCATCCCCTGCTGTAGCTAGCAGAGATCCGCAGAGAGACTTGCCTTTGTGTACTGTTGATTTTGAGGAAGTGAGGCCGTAACCTCACGGTTGTAGCGTGTGTTTGCGCTACGGCTGAACATCGTGGTTGTGATTCGCATTTTGTTCGTGTTCTTCGCGGAATCCTCTTTCTCCACGTTCTTCCCGTCGCTTGATCTCTTTGCTCGGTTCATCTTTTGCAAATCCGTTTGAACCAAGTTGTCCTAGGTCGTAAGGCACTTCTTTCCACCGAAGGAATTCTCCTCTAACCTCACGATCTAGGAGATTGAACGATTTTTTGTGTTGGATCAGTTTTTGCTCCATTGCCCCGATTTCTTCCAATTCCTCGATTTGGAGTTAGGTTCGAGCCATGATTCCCATGGGATAGCTCACTAACATCCTTGGAACTCCTCACACCAAGTCTAAGCCTTAGTGCTTTTGATTCAGAGGAGATCGAGTGGATTTCATGGAAGAACTGCACTGCGTCGGGGGCATCGGATGCTCGAGTTCGTAGCATCGGACGCTGACCCCTTTGGCATCGGAGGCTCCGGTGCCACATGTCAGGATCTGACATTTTCTAAGGTGCATCGGACGCTACCACCGGATGCTCCGTTAACCATCGGACGCTGAGATTTCACTATTCACAGCGTCCGATGCGTATGCAGTAAGGTTCCAGTTTTGCTCTTTTCGCATCGGACGCGTCCGTTGGTTGGGCATCGGACGCTACCAGCATCCGATGCTGTTGTGACTACGCAGTTTCGTTCGCTGTTCGTTCATGCAATCTCGGTTTCAGTTTCTGTCTTTTGTGTTGGCTTTCTAGAGTCATAGAGTGTCCCGCTGTGCTTCTTGGAAGCATCCACCCTACATCTAGGGTCGTGGATACTTACGAGCTCTAAGGTTTGCTCTTGGGGTTGATTTTCGGGACAACAGTTACTAGTTTCTGAAAGGAAAGTTTGTAGCTCCCATTCACCCCCCCTCTGGTCGCTTTCTGGTTGCTTCTCGGTCCTTCAATTGGTATCGGAGTAGGTTAAGGATCTTCCACCTTAGCCGGTTCCAGATCCACAGAAGGCGACATGGATCGCGGCGTGGGCAAACCGCCATTCTTTGATGGGACGAACTATGCGTATTGGAAGATACGCATGTCAGCCTATCTCCAGAGCATGGGCTCTTCTGTTTGGGAGATTTGCAACAGGGATGATTACGTTGTCTTGGCTGCTCGTGTTACTCAGCTCCAGATCGATGAGCACGAGGCCAATAGCCGGGCACGTAACGCCTTGTTCTCCTTTTTGAGCATGTCCGAGTTCGATCGCGTTTTCACCTCCCCACGGCTCGTGAGATTTGGGCTACCCTCATGCGTTTCTGTGAGGGAACTTCTCAAGTCAAATCTCGTCTCTACGAGTCGCACAAGCGGGAGTACGAGAACTTTCGACACATGCCTAGCGAGAGCATAGAGAGTTTATTCGCTCGCTTTCAGGTCATTGTCAACAAGATGGGAACAAGGAGCTGTTGCCTTTTGACAATCATGAGAGGGCTTTGAAGCTTTTGCACACTCTTGATCGGTCAGTGTGGGACTCAAAGGTCCAAGCGATCATCGAATCGTCTAACTATGAGACCCTCACTTGCGACGAGCTCTTTAGTAAGCTCAAGTCTAGTGAGATTGACGCCATGTCGTGGGCTTCTTATGAGAATCCTTCTGGTCCGACTATGGCTTTGGTTTCTGGCTCTTCTAACCCCTCTGGAGGTTTTGCTCTTTCGTCTCTCTTTTCTGTCACAGAAGACCAGCTTGAGTCATTGGGAGATGATGAGTTGGCAATGCTAGCCAAACGGTTCTCGCGGTTTCACAACAACCGCATGAACCGTCGCTGTGGAGGAGGATGCTCAGGATGCTACGAGTGCGGCGACCCCGACCACTTCATCGGCAACTGCCCCAAGAAGAACAAGCATTCGGGGAAGGGCGATCATGGGCACAAGTATGACTTCAGCAAGCGCAAGGAGAAGTACGTCCCCGCGAGGCACAAGCAGGGGGGCGGCTTCAAAAAGGAGTACATCAAGAAGAGGTACTTGGAGAAGGCCCAGGCTAAGCAGCGTGCGTTCTTCGCCACGCTCAGCGACGTCGACAGCTCGGATGACGACTCCGCTTGCTCAAGCGATGATGAGTCCGAGAAGAAGAAGAGGATCGAGGACAAGCTGAACGGTCTCTGCTTCTTCGCCGACGATGACGGCTTCTGCACCATGGCGCTTGGTGATGAGGTCAACGGCAAGCTGGAGCACTCCCCTCAGAACGACGACGATGACACCTCACAGGTATCTCTCACCCATGACAAGCTTTCTGCTGAGGTCGAGAAGCTTACTGCCGCGCTCCTTAGTCAGGACAAGTTGCTTAGGTGTGCCGCTAGAGAGCGCAAGGAGTTTAGGCAGAAGTGGGGGGACACGGTGAGAGAGCTTGAGTTTGCCAAGTCCACCATGGTCGTGTCTGAGGAGGTTGAGTGTGAGATGTGCACCACGCACATGACTGACCTTCTCACCTTGAGAGGTAAGTATGCTGCGTTGGTAGGAGAGGTGTATGAGCTGAAGGCTAGACCTTCTCTGTTGGGTGCGTCCAAGACTTGTCCTGTCTTGCAATCTGAGTTGGCAGAGAAGAATGCCAAGATTGTGTCTCTTGAGGAGGCCAACTCAGGTAGCACTTGTGTGGCTAAGTGTGCTTTATGTGAGGGCTTGGAGATGGAGATAGCCAATGTGAAGCATGACAAGATGCAAACCGAGGAACAAAACACATACGTTCAGACCATCTTGTCATGGGTATCTTGTGGTGAGCCGCAGCTCGGGATGATGATCTCCCAATTCAAGCGAGCTGCTGGAGGTCTCGGTGTAGGTTTTACTCAGGGTGTTGATCTTTCTGCTTTTGGGAAGATTGGAGAGTCGAGTGGTTTGAACCCAAGTGAGAAGCCCAACTCCACCACTACTCCCAAACTGACCAAGCTTCCACCTAAAGAGCCCGTCAAGCCTATCACCAAGGATGGGGTATTTGAGGAACCTCCGAGAGCTCCACCCAAGAACCAAGTGTGGCATCCCAAACCCAACCACCTAAAGAACAAGCTGGATACAATGCCACCTATCCAGGAGGAGTTGCCACAGAAGGGCAAAGTGATCCACACCGACAGCCATGAGTACAAACAACCCCCTTTGCGCGCGGTGAGGTATCATTGTGACTTCTATGGGAGAGATGGACACTTGAGCGAGTTCTGCTTTAGGCGCAAGAGAGAGGCGCGCCGTGCTAGGGAGATGAACAATGTGGACATGTACCATCCCTTCCATGATGTACATGTGCCAAATGTTTAGAGGAGAGCTCCGAGGAGAGATGCTAGGCCTAGAGGCGCAGTGCCTCAAGTTGCTAGGCCTAGGCCTCATAGAGAGCGTGCCCGGCGGGAGCCTGCAGTTGTAGGCTATGGACGCCATGGCGGAGGCTTTGTAGTTGTGCGTTTTCCCCCACCGCGTTTTGAGTATCGCGATGGACGCTCCTTCCTTAGCGGACCACGTTTTCCTCTACGTGGTGATCGCTCCTCTCGTAGACGTGCTAGGAATGGTTTTTCTGCTAACCGTTCTTTTGAGCAGTCGGCCCAACACTGGTATTCCCCTTATTTCACTAACCCCAGTGTGGGACCGTATGCTCACCCTATGTCTTTTTATTGATGTAGGTAAAACGGTTGGAGGACATTTGGTTGGTGGATTCTGGTTGCTCGAGGCACATGACCGGAAACGCCAAGTGGTTCTCCAGCCTTAGCCCTGTTGCTGGAAAGGAGTACATAATATTCGGCGACAATAGCAAAGGTAAGGTATTGTGTCACGGGTCGGTGCGAGTTAATGAGCACTTTGTGTTGCGCGATGTTGCTCTTATTTCTAACTTGCATTTTAACCTTCTTTTTGTTTCGCAACTGTTTGACGATGACTATGAGATTCGTTTTAAACCGAATCTCAGTCGTATTTTGGATCCTCAGGGCAATCTTGTTTGTTTGATTCCGCCCTTTGGAAAAGTCTTTCGTGCGAATTTCTCGGAGTCTTTTGGCACTTCTCGTTGTCTTGTGGCTGGACCTTCTTCCTCTGATCTTTGGAAGTGGCATAGGAGACTTGGACATTTGAGCTTTGACTTGCTTACAAGGCTTAGTTCACTTGGCCTAATCCGTGGATTGCCCAAGTTACATATGGAGAAGGATCTTATTTGTCACTCTTGTAGACACGGGAAGATGGTTGCCGCTCCCCACCATCCATTGACTCAGGTCATGACCAAGCGCCCTGGAGAGCTTTTGCACATGGACCTTGTTGGTCCGGCTCGGGTGATCTCGGTTGGGGGGAAGTGGTATGTGCTTGTTGTTGTTGATGACTTTTTGAGATATTCGTGGGTCTTTTTTTAGCTAAGAAGACCGAGACTTTCTCCTTTGCTTGTAATCTGATTTTGCGTCTTCAGAACGAGTTCCCTTTGAACTCGATGCGAGCAATTTGGAGTGATAATGGTTCCGAATTCAAGAATTCGGATTTTGAGAAGTTTTGTAACTCTTTGGGTTTAAAGCATCAGTTTTCTTCCCCCTACACACCCCCTCAGAATGGTGTTGTAGAGAGGAAGAATCGGACCCTTGTAGAGATGGCCAGGACGATGCTCGATGAGCATAGGACTCCTAGGTGTTATTGGGCCAAAGCTATGAACACTGCGTGCTATATTTCCAATCGCATTTTTCTGAGAGCGTTCTTGAAAAAGACTTCTTATGAGTTGCATTTTGGTAGACAACCCAAGGTGAGTTATTTTAGAGTTTTCGGTTGCCATTGTTTTATATTGAAGAAAGGCAACCTGGACAAATTTGAGTCTCGTTCTTCTGACGGAGAATTTTTCAGTTATGGCACTCACACTCGCGCATATCGTGTACTTAACCTTGATACTAACCGAGTCATGGAGACATCAGATGTCACCTTCGACAAGACCATGGTTTGTCCTTCTTCTCGTTTTGGTCATGCAGGTGATCATGAGGTTGGTGAGCCTCTTTTTGATGACGAGGACGAGGGTGCTGAAGGTATGGATGATCCAGCACCCCCTCCACCTGCTGTGCTGCAAAGAGCAGATTCTATGACGACTCACGGCCCTGACACCTCTTCTTCCTGGGGGCCGTGGGATCCGCCACCCCGAGCGGTACCATTTGTACCCGAGGAGGCACCAGCTGCTGTTGAGGGGGAGGTCACTTCGGCAAGAGAGGCGCCACGACACATCCAGCGCCAGCACCCCCTCAGCAGATGATCGGCAACATCGACGAACGTGTTACTCGGTCCAGGTCACAACACATCTCTCACTTCGCTCATTCTGCTTTTGTTGCTAATTTTGAGCCCCGAGATGTTGGACACGCATTGACAGATCTGGATTGGGTCAATGCCATGCATGAGGAGTTAGAAAATTTTGAGCGAAATCGGGTTTGGGTTCTTGTTCCACCTCCTCCAGACTGTAAGCCTATTGGGACAAAATGGGTTTTCAAAAACAAGCAAGGAGAGGATGGCCACGTTGTTAGAAACAAGGCCAGACTTGTAGCGAAGGGTTATAGCCAGAAGGAGGGGATTGACTATGAGGAGACGTTTGCTCCTGTAGCTCGTTTGGAGGCAATTAGGATACTCTTGGCCTTTGCTGCATCCAAGGGTTTCAAACTTTTTCAAATGGATGTCAAGAGTGCCTTCTTAAACGGATACATAGAAGAGGAAGTTTATGTTGAGCAACCCCCCGGTTTTGAAAATCCCAAGTTTCCAAACTAGGTTTTTAAACTTCACAAAGCTTTGCATGGTTTGAAACAAGCCCCTAGAGCCTGGTATGATAGGTTGAAAACTTTTTTGCTTGCTAAGGGTTTTAAAATGGTATGTGTAGATAAAACGCCCTTTCTCCGCAAGCAAGGCAAAGACACTCTCTTAGTCCAGATTTACGTGGATGATATCATTTTTGGTGGTTCTTCTCACGCTTTGGTTGCCAAGTTTGCAGATACTATGAGCAGGGAGTTCGAGATGAGCATGATGGGCGAGCTGACGTTTTTCCTCGGGTTGCAAATCAAGCAATCCCGGGAAGGGACGTTCGTGCACCAGGGCAGGTACACCAAGGACTTGCTGAAGCGGTTCGATATGGGTGAGGCCAAGCCTCTTCCAAAACCCATGTCAACGATGACTGCCCTGGATGCGGACAAGGATGGAGAAGCAGTGGACCAAAAGGAGTACCGAAGCATGATCGGGTCGCTCCTCTACCTGACGGCGACACGCCCGGACATCCAGTTCGCGGTGTGTCTGTGTGCGCGCTTTCAGGCGTCGCCGCGCACTTCTCACCATCAGGCGGTGAAGCGGATTTTCAGGTACCTTCGTTTCACACCTGAGTTTGGGATTTGGTATTCTGCTTCCTCCACCCTCTCCCTTTGCGGTTATTCGGATGCCGATTTTGCTGGTTGCCGTATTGAGCGCAAGTCCACTTCTGGGACTTGCTAGTTTATTGGTTCTTCTCTTGTTTCGTGGTCTTCTCGCAAGCAGTCTAGTGTCGCCCAGTCTACCATGGAGGCTGAGTATGTTGCTGCGGCTAGCTGCTGTTCCCATTTGCTCTGGACGATGGCCACTTTGCATGATTTTGGTCTAAGCTTTTCTCGCGTGCCTTTGCTTTGTGACAGCACGAGTGCCATTAGCGTTGCTAAGAACCCCGTGCTTCACTCGAAGACCAAACACATTGATGTGCGCTTTCATTTTTTGCGAGACCACCAAGAGAAGGGTGATATCGACCTTCGCCATGTCGATACTCATCACCAACTGGCTGATATTTTCACCAAGCCTTTGGATGAATCAACCTTTAATCGGTTGAGGCGTGAGCTTGGTGTGTGTTTCCCCTTTTAGATGGGGGAAACATTTTGGTTCTTAACTGACTCTTTTTCGTTTGTTTTTCTTTTGAATTTTTTTGTTTTTTTGGCATACGCAATTACTTTCTGAGCTTCATGTTTATAATCGCTCGAATGTAACCATGCTCTATTTAGTATGCTCCGATGCTTATGATGATGCTTGTAGCTTATGCTCTTCCTGATCACTAATACATGTTGTGAGCTGAGCTATTTTTGAAATGGTGAATTTTGCGTAATGTATATATAATCTGAAAATGTTCACCATTGAGATATGCAACTAGCATGTGTAGGATGTGTTGAGTCCTTTCATGCTTTTCATATATGCTAGGTTGCTATGTCTCTAGTTCTGAGTCATTCACTTGCTTGGCTTGTTCATATCATGTTTAAAATTTAAACCAAGTTTTAGTGAATTGAAAAGATCGAGATGGGATTGCTTGTCAACACATCATGGTATCGAGACTGTTTCTCCTTGCACTTTGAGTTAAACTTGAGCCGTGTAGTGTATGACTGAAATCGCAGCTTTAAGCTTCCGATTGCTTCGGCATAGGCTTCGCTCGGTTGAAAAGTTAGGCAAAGACAAGCTTTCAACCTCTTGCAATCACATGCAAATGATTTAACTTGTGTAATTTCACCGCTGCAACTCCGATATAAAAATGAAATCACAAGTATATGCTTCATTCCTATGCATGATGATTGAACTTTGCTAGGGGTAGTTCACCTTGTATACATATTAAGCACTTGTTTGGATTCCTGTCTATACATGTGTAGTGCTATTTTGATGGTGACTATCTTTTTGGCTAAAAACTGCTCACATGCTCATATGCTCATATTTCGTATGTGTGATCAGTTTGAGCTTTTGCTAGCTGTGCTTATATTGAGTCATTGGAGTTTTACTGTTTAGAGCATCTTTGCACTCTTTTGATTATATGCCTGAACCTGCTAACTTGCATTTTCTGACTTCATATGCATGTTGGAAGGGGGAGTTTCTTGCCTCTTGATGCCTTTTCTTGATAAGTGCATTTTCAACTAAGGGGGAGAATATTGCAAATCATATGCTCCTGTGTGTTCAACTAAGGGGAGTTTTCGTCAAGGGGGAGAATTTCAAATCTTTGTGCTCTTCTCATGTTGGACCTAAGGGGGACCTTCCTAGTTGCTTGCACTTGTCGAGGGGGAGTTTGCTAGTTGTGTTGAGCCCTTGCCTCTGTCTTGAGGAACTAGCAAACATTTTTAGGGCATTTTGTTTTTGATTGATCTCAATTGGTTCGGAGCATGTTTGGCCGAAAGGCATTGGTATTGAGCTTTCTTTGCTAGTTGTGTTGAGCCTCTGTGCCTCTATCTTGAGGGACTAGCATTTTGCTTTGCTTTTTCAATTGGTGTCTGCTAGCGGTGTTGGGCCTGTTCTACCTCTTCTTGAGGGCTAGCTTTGCTTTGCTTGGTTGCGTCGAGCCATTGCCCATGTCTTTGGAGACCAAGTTCTTTTGCTCTTTCCACTTGACCATCTTCGGCTTTGCTATGCTTTTGGGTCATTTGGTTGAGTTCTCTCTTCTTCCTTCTTCCTTCTACTCTTTCTATTATGATTTGTGTGAGTAGTTGACAATGCACTCATCAAGGGGGAGATTGCGGATACATGGGTGTATGCCGGGTCTCTGAGCGATGAGCGATTGTCAACTGGGATGATGCGCATGTTCTTTGGCTTGTGTTGTGCAGGTGTAGAGCACGGATGCAGTGATCGAAGGCGAGGTGAAGGTCAAGTAGAGACGTGCCGTGCTGATGGACCAAGAGTGGCGAAGGGCGAACGTGAGGCTTGGACTGAGGGACCAGAGGCCCGAGGATCAGCTGTGGTGGCTGGCAGCCTCTGATGACGACAAGTGAAGAAGTGCGGTCATGTGTTGCCTGAGTCGTGGACTCGGGGACACGTGTCGGTGGACGGGGTGCACGGGAGGTGCATCCCATCTACGACGTCGGTTTGGTGGTAGAGCCAGGGAAAAACCATCGGATGGACGGTTTCCAGGTTTGGGCCTCAAAACCTGGGCGTGGACGGTTTCTGAGTTTGGCCACAAAACTCGGGCTGAGGATGGTTTCCAGGTTTGGGCCTCAAAACCTGGGCGCTGAGGGTTTGCTGAGTTTGGCCTCAAAACTCAGAAGCCGGTGGGCTGGTTTCCCGGTTTGGGCCTCAAAACCGGGGTTGGCTGGAAAAGGCTGGTTTCCTGGTTTAGGCCACAAAACCGGGGGTGTAGAGCGAGGGTGGCACGTGGTGGCGATCCGGAGGTTGCGTCGAGGCAACGCTTCGTTTTGTGCGGGCGTGGCCGTCGGATACACCTACCACCGAGTTGGTCCAGAATAACCCTAGGGTTTAGCTGGTTCGCTCTGGAATTAGAATAGAGAGGGGTAGAGTAGGAAATAGACTTAGGCTAGTAGTAGGATAAGTAGTCGGGAGACACCCTCCTCCCATCTATCTCAGTTATTTGGTCTTTCGCACTTAGGGTTTCCTGCTCTCCCATCCCCTGCTGTAGCTAGCTGAGATCCGCAGAGAGACTTGCCTCTGTGTACTGTTGATTTTGAGGAAGTGAGGCCATAACCTCACGGTTGTAGCGTGTGTTTGCGCTACAACTGCAGATCGTGGTTGTGATTCGCGTTTTGTTCGTGTTCTTCGCGGAATCCTCTTTCTCCACGTTATTCGCGTCGCTTGATCTCTTTGCTCGGTTCATCTTTTGCAAATCCGTTTGAACCAAGTTGTCCTAGGTCGTGAGGCACTTCTTTCCACCGAAGGAATTCTCCTCTAACCTCACGATCTAGGAGATCGAACGATTTTTCGTGTTGGGTCGGTTTTTGCTCCATTGCCCCGATTTCTTCCAATTCCTCGATTTGGAGTTAGGTTCGAGCCATGATTCCCATGGGATAGCTCACTAACATCCTTGGAACTCCTCACACCAAGTCTAAGCCTTAGTGCTTTTGATTCGGAGGAGATCGAGTGGATTTCACGGAAGAACTGCACTGCATCGGGGGCATCGGACGCTCGAGTTCGTAGCATCAGACGCTGACCCCTTTGGCATCGGAGGCTCCGGTGCCACGTGTCAGGACCTGACATTTTCTAAGGTGCATCGGACGCTACCACCGGACGCTCCGTTGAGCATCGAACGCGCCGGAGTGAGACCATCAGACGCTGAGATTTCACTGTTCACAGCGTCCGATGAGTATGCAGTAAGGTTCCAGTTTTGGTCTTTTCGCATCGGACGCGTCCATTGGTTAGGCATCGGACGCTGCCAGCATCCGATGCTGTTGTGACTGCGCAGTTTCGTTCGCTGTTCGTTCGTGCGATCTCGGTTTCGGTTTCCGTCTTTTGTGTTGGCTTTCTAGAGTCGTAGAGTGTCCCGCTGTGCTTCTTGGAAGCATCCACCCTACATCTAGGGTCATGGATACTTACGAGCTCTAAGGTTTGCTCTTGGGGTTGATTTTCGGGATAGCAGTTACTAGTTTCTGAAAGGAAAGTTTGTAGCTCCCATTCACCCCCCCCTCTGGTCGCTTTCTGGTCGCTTCTCGGTCCTTCAAAACTAGGTTTTGACCCAAATATAAAAGTTGCTCAAAATAATTTTCTCTACAACTTTCATATAAGACACTTTTTCTGAAAATCATTTTTATAGCCTCTACATAAATAAAGCCAATTTTGAAGTATAAAACATTTTGTTTAACACATTTTTATATGATAAACTATTTTGAACTAAGTCAAAACTCCAACATGAAAAGCAATTGACCCAATATTCTCTATTTTATAAAATTATTTGCCACAACAGAAATCCATTTAAATCATCGAGTCAAATAGAAATCCAAATCCAAATAAATAAACAAAAGACAAAAGCACTCTCATGCACATGAAATGATGCAATGCATTACTCATGCTTCTTTAGTAGCTAATTGCAGTGCCTAATGCAGTGCTTGACACTAGGGTGTCACAAGCGGTACCTTTTGTACCCGGGGAGACAGCAGCTGCTGTTGAGGGGGAGGCTACTTCAGCTCGGGAGGCGCCACGACACATCCAGCGCTAGCACCCCCTCAGCAGATGATCGGCAACATCGACGAACGTGTCACTCGGTCCAGGTCACAGCAAATCTCGCACTTTGCTCATTCTGCTTTTGTTGCTAATTTTGAGCCCGAGATGTTGGACACGCTTTGACAGATCCGGATTGGGTCAATGCCATGCATGAGGAGTTAGGAAACTTTGAGATAAATCGGGTTTGGGTTCTAGTTCCTCCTCCTCCAAACTGTAATCCTATTGGGACAAAATGGGTTTTCAAAAACAAACAAGGAGAGGATGGCCACATTGTGAGGAACAAAGCGCGTCTTGTGGCCAAGGGTTATAGTCAGAAGGAGGGGATAGACTTTGAGGAGACTTTTGCTCCTGTAGCTCGTTTGGAGGCTATTAGGATACTCATGGCTTTTGCTGCATCCAAAGGGTTCAAACTTTTTCAAATGGATGTCAAGAGTGCCTTCTTAAATGGCTACATAGAAGAGGAAGTTTATGTTGAGCAACCCCCCGGTTTTGAAAATCCCAAGTTTCCAAACCATGTTTTTAAACTACATAAAGCTTTATATGGTTTGAAACAAGCCCCTAGAGCCTGGTACGATAGGTTGAAAACCTTATTGCTTGCTAAGGGTTTTAAAATGGGATGTGTAGATAAAACGCTCTTTCTCCTCAGGCAAGGCAAAGACACTCTCTTTGTCCAGATTTACGTGGATGATATCATTTTCGGTGGTTCTTCTCACGCTTTGGTTGCCAAGTTTGTAGATATTATGAGCAGGGAGTTCGAGATGAGCATGATAGGCGAGTTGACATTCTTTCTCGGGTTGCAAATTAAGCAATCCCGAGAGGGGACGTTTGTGCACCAGGGCAAGTATACCAAGGACTTGCTGAAGCGGTTCGATATGGGTGAGGCCAAGCCTCTTCCAACACCCATGTCGATGACAACTGCCCTGGATGCGGACAAGGATGGAGAAGCAGTGGACCAGAAGGAGTACCGAAGCATGATCGGGTCGCTGCTCTACCTGACGGCGACACGCCCGGACATCCAGTTCGCGGTGTGTCTGTGCGCGCGCTTTCAGGCGTCGCCGCACATTTCTCACCGTCAGGTGGTGAAGCGGATTTTCAGGTACCTTTGTTTCACACCTGAGTTCGGGATTTGGTATTCTGCTTCCTCCACCCTCTCCCTTTGTGGTTATTCGGATGCCGATTTTGCTGGTTGCCGTATTGAGCGCAAGTCCACTTCTGGGACTTGCCAGTTTATTGGTTCTTCTCTTGTATCATGGTCTTCTTGCAAGCAGTCTAGTGTTGCTCAGTCTACCACAGAGGCTGAATATGTTGCTGCGGCTAGCTGCTATTCCCAGTTGCTTTGGATGATGGCCACTTTGCGTGATTTTGGTCTGAGCTTTTCTCGCATTCCTTTGCTATGTGACAGCACGAGTGTTGTTAGCGTTGCTAAGAACCCCGTGCTTCACTCGAAGACCAAACACATTGATGTGCGCTTTCATTTTCTGCGAGACCACCAGGAGAAGGGTGATATCGACCTTCGCCATGTTGATACTCATCATCAACTGGCTGATATTTTCACCAAGCCTTTAGACGAATCAACATTTAATCGGTTGAGGGGTGAGCTTTGTGTGTGTTTCCCCTTTTAGATGGGGGAAACATTCTGAATCTTGTATAATAGACTGATTCTTTTCTTTTGACTTTCTTTTATTTTGCATTTTAGCATACGCATTTACATTCTGAGCTTCATGTTTATAATCACTAGAATGTAACTATGCTCTATGTAGTATGCTTCGATGCTTATGTTGATACATGTAGCTTATGCTCTTTCTGATCACTAGTACATGTTGTGAGCTGAGCTATTTTGGAATGGTGAATTTGCTTAATGTACATAAAATCTAAAAATGTTCACCATTGAGATGTGCAACTAGCATGTGTAGGATGTGTTGAATTCACTCGTGCTTTTCATATATGCTAGGTTGCTATGCCTCTAGTTCTGAGTCATTCACTTGCTTCGTATGTTCATATGCTGTTTAAAATTTGAACCAAGTGTTAAGTGAATTGAAAAGATCGAGATGGGATTGCTTGTCAACACATCATGGTATCGAGACTGTTTCTCATTGCACTTTGAGTTAAACTTGAGCCATGTAGTGTATGACCGAAACCGTAGCTTTAAGCTTCTGATTGCTTCGGCATAGGCTTCGCTCGGTTGAAAAGTTAGGCAATGACAAGCTTTCAACCTCTCGCAATCACATGCTAGTATTTGAACTTGTGAAATTTCACCGCTGCAACTCCGATATAAAACTGAAATCACAAGTGTATGTTTTATTCTTAAGCATGATGATTGAACTTTGCTAGGGGTAGTTCACCTTGTATACATGTTTAGCACTTGTTTGGATTCCTGTCTATACATGTGCAGTGCTATTTTGATGGTGACTATCTTTTGGTTAAAACTGCTCACTTTGCTCATATGTTCATATTTCGTATTTGGTGATCAGTTTGAGCCTTTGCTAGCATGAGTGCTTAGTTGTGTCATTGGAGATATACTGTTTAGAGCATCTTTGCATTCTTTTGACTATATGCCTGAAGCTGCTAACTTGCATTTTGACTCATATGCATTTTGGAAGGGGGAGATTTTTGCTCGTTTGCCTGATACTACCTTTTCTTGATAAGTGCATTTTCAACTAAGGGGGAGAAAAATGACAAATCATGTCCCCGTTTGACTAAGGGGGAGAAAATATTGCAATTCATATGCTTCCCGTGTGTTCATCTAAGGGGGAGTTTTCCTGGTTGCTTGCACTTTTTGAAGGGGTTTCCTGGTTGCTTGCACTTTTCGAGGGGGTTTCCTGGTTGCTTGCACTTTTTGGGGGGAGTTTGCTAGTTGTGTTGAGCCTTCACCTCTGTCTTGAGGGACTAGCAAACATCTTACAAGGCATTTGATTACGATTGGTTCGGAGTGAGCTTTCGTGCTAGTTGTGTTGAGCCTCAGTGCCTCTTTCTTGAGGGACTAGCATCTTTGCTGCTTCTTTCTGGCCGTAAGGCATTGGTATCGAGCTCTTTTTCAGAAGCTTTCAATTGTTATTTGCTAGCGGTGTTGAGCCTGTTCTACCTCTTCTTGAGGGCTAGTTTTGCTTTGCTTGGTTGCGTCGAGCCGTTGCCCATGTCTTTGGGGACCAAGTTGTTTCGCTCCTTCCACTTGACCTTCTTCAGCTTTTGCTATGCTTTTGGGTCATTTGGTCGAGTTCTCTCCTCTCCTTCCTCCTTCCTTCTTCCTTCATTATGATTTGTGTGAGTAGTTGACAATGCACTCATCAAGGGGGAGATTGCGGATACATGGGTGTATGCCGAGTCTCAGTGTGATGAGTGATTGTCAACGGGTTTGATCGCAGGTTCTTTGGCTTGTGTTGTGCAAGTGTCGAGCCCGGAGACAGTGATCGAGGGTAAGGTGAAGGTCAAGTAGAGACGTGCCATGCCGACGGACCAGGAGCGGTGAAGGGCGGACGGGAGGCTTGGACTGAGGGACCAGTGGCCTGAGGATCAGCTGTGGTGGCTGACAGCCTGGGACAGCGACGAGCGGAGGCTTGCGGGGCACGGTGTTGCTCGGGTCGAGGATATGGGGACACGTGTCGGTGGACGGGGTGCACGGGGGGTGCATCCCCTCTACAGCTTCGGTTTGGTGGTTGAGCCATAGAAAAACCACCGGGTGGACGGTTTTTGAGTTTGGGCCACAAAACTCGGGTGCTCGGTTTTCAGGTTTGGGCCACAAAACCTGGGCGTGCGGCAGATTTCCGAGTTTAGGCCACAAAACTCGGGCTGAGGACGGTTTCCAGGTTTGGGCCTCAAAACCTGGGCGCTGGCGGGTTTCCTGGTTTCGGCCACAAAACCAGGGGATGGACTTGGAGGCTGGTTTCCCGGTTTGGGCCTCAAAACCGGGGGATGGCATGAAGGCCTGGTTTCCTGGTTTTGGCCACAAAACCAGGGGTGCGGTGTCCAGGAAAAGGACGGGCAGAGCGATGGCGGCAATCTGGAGGTTGCGTCGAGGCAACGCTTCGAGTTATGTGGGCGTGGCCGTCGGATCACCACTTACCACGAGTTGGTCCAGAATAACCCTAAGGTTTAGCTGGTTCGCTCTGTAATTAGAGAGGGGTAGAGTAGGAATTAGGAATAGGTTAAGTAGGGTGAGACATCCTCCTCCCCAACTATCTCAATCATTTTGCTCTTTGCCTTCTAGGGTTTCCTGCTCTCCCACATCCCTGCTGTAGCGAACCTGAGATCCACAAAGAAGAGACCAATACCTCTGTGCTTGTGAGATTTTTGAGGAAGTGAGGCCGTAACCTCACGATTGTAGCGTGTGGTAGCCACAAGGTTGCAATTTGGTGCCTATGATTCGCGTTTTGGCTGTGTTCTTTGCGGAATCCTTTTTTTCCTCGTTTTCCCGCCGTTCGATCTCTTTGCTTGGTTCATCTTTCGCAAATCCGTTTGAAACAAGTTGTTCTAGGTCGTGAGGCACTTCTTTCCACCGAAGGAATTTACCTCTAATCTCACAGTCTAGGAGATCGATTGATTTTCGTTTCGGGTCAAGCTTTTCTCCTTTCCCCCGAAATCTTTCAATTCATCAATTTGGAGAAGGTTCGAGCCATGATCTCCTAGAGATAGCTCACTATACTCCTTGTGACTCCTCTCACCAAGTTTGATCCCTTGAGGATTTGTTTTGGGTGAGATCGAGTCGAATCGGTGAACAAACAGTGCTGCTGCGGGGTGACCGGACGCTGACTCGGGACGACCGGATGCTAGGGCATTGTGCTCGGTGTTTGAATGTTTACACTGTGTTCATTTTGATATTGACCGGACGCACGACCTCTCCTGTGACCGGACGCTTCTCGTGCACTGTTCACCATGCTTTCTCTATTTGACCGGACGCTTTGTTCAAATGACCGGATGCTCCCTTTAGTGAGTCCGGTCAGGAACAGAGAGGTTCCAGAACCGATTTCCTCAGACCGGACGCGTCCGGTGAGAGTTGACCGGACGCAAGCAGAGTTCGGTCACTGCTAGTTTTGCGCAGTTTCGTTCGTAGCTCGCTCGTCAGTTGTCGGCTTTTGGTTGCGTCTTTTGCGGTTGGTTTCTAGGGTTGTATTGTGTCCCGCTGTGCTTCTCGGAAGCATCCACCCTACATCTAGGGTCGTGGATACTTGCAAGCTCTAGGGTCTGTCTTTGGGGTTGATTTTTGGGACAGTGGCCACAAGTTTCCGAAAGGAAAATTGAAGCACCCATTCACCACCCCTCTGGTCGCTTTTGGGTTGCATTCTCGGTCCTTCATTTTATAAATCTCCTTGTGATATTATTATATATTTATGTCAGTTTGTCGCGATGAGTTCTCCGCGCAAGGACCAAGCCCCAGGATCTGAACATACAGAACAAGCCCCAGAGTCCGACCCCATGACGAAAGAAGTGACCCACCAAACAAGCAAAGTCCTGGGGTCGTCCAACCCAACGGAGATGGTAGAAGGGACCCACAAAATGGGTGAAGCCACACGGGATGAAACTCCGGAATATCAAAGTATTAGCGATGACATGGAGCCTCCCGAAGTGACGAAGGCTCGTCGTGAATTGGAACGTGACCCTGATTATAATCCACAAGCCGATGAGGTAATCCTTGTCTATTATACATGATTTGGATCTATAATGTTTGTATGTAATAACATGATTTCGATCCATAATGTCTATATATAAACCCATCTATACGATTCACAATGTCTATACTCAGGAGGCAATGTCTCAAATGCAAGAACTGATTTGGCAACACGAAGTGGCACATGCCGAAGATGCACCGGAACCGACCATGACCCTGACCACTGAGAGATCAAGGAAAAGAAAGCGGAGCAATTTGAAACGAGGCGAGAGAGGATTAAACAAGTTTCCAGACGACGTATATGCCATCTCAGATGTTAGTCCGATCGGACAACCCCTAGCTCCTGAGGAGGCCCTACCTAAGTACCGGAACACCGTTGGTTTCTGTGTTAGGGACATTCTTGAGATCACTATTCGACAGTGGTCCAGTGTGTCAGATGATGACAAGACAAATATTTAGGATAAAATCAAGACGAGGTTCATGTTTCCTCGAAACACACTAGAGGCAATGATAAAGGAATACACAATGAAGCAGTGTGCAATCAGTTTCCGAAACTGGAGGTCGGAGATGAATACCAAGTTTGCAAAGAGAGGGTTAGACCCTACAAGCAGATACGAGATTACTAAAGGACAGTGGGCGGTCTTTTTAGAGCAGAGGAGAGAGCCAGAGTTCTTAACTATCAGCGAAGCCAACTCTGCTCTCGCTAAGAAGAACAAGTACCACCACCGTCTAGGCACAGGTGGTAACCAGCGTTAGGTTCCCAAATGGAGGCAAGAAGAGGCTGCGAAGAAGGCGGCAAGGTTGCCAGCGCTGTCCGAGCAAATTGGTGAAAGGTCAGCAAATTGGATTCTTGCTCAAAAATCAAAGGAAACTGAGAGCGGTGTGTTATTTGACGACCCAATGTTTGAAGAAGCAACAAAGAGCATCTTTGCGGTGGCGGCCAAGACGCAGGAAGGGAAATTCAAGCCACGAAGGGAGAGGGACATCCTTACTGTGGGCCTCGGTAACCCTGAGCATCCTAGCCGTGTTCGGGGCATCTCATCCAAAGAGGGATGGAAGGATGGATTCGGCCCTCAGTAGCAAGGTGAGTATAAGAAACATGATCGATACAAGGAAGAAATGGCAAGTTATTTAAAGCAAGAGGCTAAGAAAGAGTTCACGGAGATGATGGCAAAATTGCTAGAAAATCCTCCTCCTGAGTTGATGCAAAAACTAGCGAGTGCGGTTTCAAATCAATAGATTAGCGTTTAGGCACCCCAGATGCAGCTAGTCCCAGTGGTGTCACAATGTGCAACCAACATTCCAAGCAGTGTTGCGTCTACGGCGAGCAAGGTTCACTATCCGGTTGACAACATTGTTGGTCCCAGGTCGTGCTCCCTGGTCATAAGATATGGCATTAACAATCATCGTACAAGGGAAGTCGCCAAGGGCAAAGCAATCCCAGGACGCAAATACCATGGAGCTGACATTCCTGAAGACTACTGCAGAGTAGAAGTATCGACCGTGGTTCAAGGATATGAGGATGAGATTCTAGACATCCCCGGTCCAGAGGACATTGAGAAACTCGGACAGGCTATAAACAATTTCATTCTTTGGCCTAGGCGGGACGTCTAGCTGATGGAGCAACCCATTCAGGAGTCATTAGGACCTACCGATCCTCTTCATGACCACCCACCATCACCTCCCCAATCTATTCCCGACACTCAATAATCACCTCCGCCAAAGTCAGCACCATCTCCGCCACAATCATCACCTCTGCCACAGTCAGCACCATCTCTGCCACAGGCATCTCCTCCACCAAAGTCAGCACCATCTCCGCCATAGTCTTCTCCTCCGCCACATTCAGCACCATCCCCGCAACAGTCATCGCCTTTGCCACAGACACCACCATTGAATTCCCCACCTTCCCCACAACCCGAAGATCCTCTGCCACAAAGCAAGGAGCCACCACCACCGCCAAAAAAGAAATTTCTGGTACCCAAGTTGGTTTCCGCCTAAGAGCCAAAGAAGAAAATAGCTAGGACAGCCAAATTTTTAAAAGGAATTGGACAAAAATGCACTTCAGAAGTCGTTGAGTTGTCTGAGCTTCAGAAGTCAGTGAAGCCAGTGCCTAAGGTGATTCCTTGCACTATCAAGGTCCCAACTGCAGAAGATTACAAGTCTATCCCTAAAAATTTTGTGTTGGGAAGGCCTCTACTCAAGCGGCAGACACTCTTAAAGATTCCAAGCAATATAAAAAGGTTGCATGACTGGTATATGAGAGCCGCTTCTGTTGGCATCGACACCATCAACGTGTGTATCCCCCAAAAGGCATTTCTAAGTGAAAATAATATGTGCATCATTAACTTTGAAGATATTTGGTTGATGATGAATCTTGAGAGACTGGACGTACAGATCGTAACGATGTTTGCACTGTAAGTGTTACATAGTTTAAAATGCATTATAGTTGCGTCAATGTTGAATATCTGACTTGCACATGTGCCTTGCAGAATGCTATATGATCAGCAGGAGTTGTATTATGGGCAAGATTTCAATTATTGTGCCAATGAAAGGATTGGCTATCTAAACCCAATTGATATATGCGAAGAACGACACACTTTCAGAATCGGAGATGACAACATAGAGTTACTGGGCTTAGAAGGTGAGGAACGGGACAAGAAAATCGCAAAGTTGAAGTTTGCGTATGAATCCCAGTACGCCTTCTACATTAGAATGTCATTGCTGAAGTATCAACATAGGGAATCGGTAGTGGCCCCGTACCACTTTGGGTAAGTGTGAGTTTCCATAGATGCATCATGAATTTGATTCCAATACACAAATGCATCATGAATTTGATTCATGCAGGGACCACTGGATCTACTTTTTCATTTATCCTAGGGACGGAAGGGTGCTTGTACTAGACTCCGCAAATTACCCACCATCAAGCTATGCAAAATTCATTGAAATGTTAGAGCTATAAGTCGAGATATGCATTCTTACTTTTGTATTTTGAGAGTTTGTGCATAATTAACATAGTGATTCTATTCAAGATCATAGGGCATATAGGTTTTATAAGATAAAAGGTGGAAAATGCGAGTCCAACATTCAAGGGCAGCCATTGCAAGTTTTTTATGACTGGCCGGTAAGTTGGTGCAAAATTTACTCTTATGAATACAAAGCATATATGTACTATACATAGGACCATGGTTGCATGTATAAATATCCACTTTCCCATTATATAGTGCCACAAGCAACCACCTGGATCTGTCCTCTATGGATACTACGTGTGCGAGCACATGTGTTAACACTAGATTTTCGCACACGTAAGGATATGACAGGTGGGCCCGGTCAGCAGATGGAAGAAGAATCAGCAAGCAATCGGCGGTTGTTTGACCCTCAGAGTTTCGGTGACTGTCTGTGCGGTCGGCTATTTCACGGGGCAATGGCTCCATTCAGGAAAAGCATGTTGCGAGTAAAGCTGGCTTGCACGAGAAGACACATGGTGATGGAAGGCACCAAATAATGTAGGGTTTTATATCTTTCCATATTTCATTGTGAAGTCGTAGTCGTCTAGGACTCGTGTCTTATCCAGGGTATAAATATAAGCCCTCGACCATTGTAAAATTGTTCACAATCATATCAATACAAACCGGCCCCATGCCACCTTTCGAGTCCTTTAGTCGTATCGTCGAGTTCTTCGAGAGGAATCATCGATCCGTCGACCTCCGTAAGTACCGACAACCTTGCTATCATGTCTAGTATCATGCGGCGGATTTAGATATGATGCAAGTAGTCTCATATGTTAAGCTTAGTATCGTGCGGCGGATTTAAGCTTATGACGGGAAGTTTTTGCTTATGCCTTTTATCGTGCGGCGGATTAAGTCATGAGTAAAAACAGTTATCGGCTCTGTTAGATTTGGTAGATCTAATAGATTCATTAAGTTATCATGTGTCGTATGTTTTATTTATTTAATTCGTACAACACTTTTTGCCCAATCTAGATTGATCTTCGCTCGGCCTTGTTGCATGAGTTTGCTTGTGCTTTTGCTAATCATAAGATCATAATGGCTGAATTGAATTTCAATCAAGATTGTTACATGTTGTGGATTCATGCATGCCGATCATGTTTATGCTTTGATAGAGCTGGGTGCCCTGCGGCAGGCGCAGGTTTTAGATTAGTTTAATCATGCTTTGCTTGTATATTTCTTCTTCATGGACCCCAGTTCGGCTAGTTTGCCAATTCTGGTTACGCTTACACGAGTAATGAGTTTATATAGATCTGTTTGGATGTATGCATGCTTTTAGCTTCTTATAATTTGATCATATCATGCGTGGATTAATCTAATTATAAGGAGTGGTGTAGACTTATAGCAAGTGGTATCATGCGGTGGATTAGCTTTGCTTGAGTTTATGCTTGACGGGTTTATGACGGCTACACGTGCGGCAGACTAGTTGGATTAGCCTATGCATGTGTTATCCGAATAGGTTTATATTTGAGAATACATATGATGAATGATTGACTATGTTGAGGAAGGTTTGAGTCTTTTACCCGGTTGAGTCATTATTTGCTATGCGCTTAATGCTTATGACTAACCGGTGGCGTGAGTTGTGTTGTGTTTTTGTGTTTATGTGTTGGTGTGTGTGTGTGCGACATGTGTCTCTTGGCTGTGTTGATGTGCAGGTGTGGAGCTCGGAGATAGTGGTCTATGGCGAGGTGAAGGTCAAGTTGAGCCGTGTCGTGCTGACGGACCGGGTGCGGTGAAGGATGGGCGTGCCGTGTAGCGGACGTGCCATGCCGACGAACCGAGCGGTGAAAGGCGGACGGGAGGCTTGGACTGACGGACCGGAGGGCCAGAGGACCAGCTGTGGTAGCTGGCACGTGGCATCGACGAGCGAGAGCACATGGGGATGTGCGGTGCATCGGCCGAGTCGGGAGGAAGGCGCTGGAGTCGGGTCGCTTGGCGGGAGGTCGGACACGGGCTTGCGTGTGGCGCAAGTGCCGTTGGCCGAGTCAGGAAGGAAGGCGAAGGCGTTGTGCCCGGCGTGGAGGCTGGACATGCAACGGCATCGGTGCCGGTGGTCGGGGTGTGAGAACCACATCCCGTCTACGGTACGGGTTCGGTAGCTGAGCCTCAAAAAGCTACCATCGACGGTTTCCAGGTTTGGGCCTCAAAACCTGGGGTGGCGGGTTTCTGAGTTTGGGCCTCAAAACTCGGGGTGGCCGGTTTGCCTGGTTTGGGCCTCAAAACCAGGGAGTTGGTCCGAAAGGACGGTCGACGCGTGGCGGCACCGAGAGGCTTGCGTTGTGGCGAAGCTATCGGTGAGAAGGCGCGGCGGTCGACGGTGGCGGCACGTGGCGGCATCAGGGAGGTCGCGTCGAGGCGAAGCTACCTGATGTGCGGGCGTGGCCGTTGGATGAAGACTGTCGAGTCTGGACGGTTTTACCCCTGGGGGTATTTGGGACGAGTGCTTAATGTAAGGGCATTTTGGTCTTCAGGACGTGCGCCTGTATATATGAGGGGGGCTGCTAGGGCAGCCGTACCCTTGAGAGTTCTAGGTGGTGTCTCTCTCATTTTGTTTCTGTGAGAGTAGGCTAGGGTTAGAGAGTTGGCTCTTGTTCTTGAGCTTTTTGCCATCCAAGCTTTGATCTGCTAGAGTGGCTTGTAGCCCGTACACCAAGTGATTAATCTAGCATCCATTCCTCTGAATCCAAGGGTCAATTTCGTGGTGGAATTCGCGCTTTGATTTTGTTCTTCGTGTTCTTCGCGGTTTCTTTTTCTCCACGATTTTCTCCTCCCCCGATCTCCCTCTACGCTGCGTCTTTTGCGATTCCGTTTGAATCAACTTGTTCTTTGAAGTGAGGAGTACATTTCCACCGAAGGAATTCATCTCTACCCTCACGAACAAGTAGATCGAGCCGAAATCGTGTTTGTTCTTCGTTCTTCCCCTTTTACGGTGTTCTTCGGATTTCTCATGGATTAGTTGGATTGAAGCGATGATATCCTAGGATTAGCTTCCCAACACGTAGAAGAACACTTGGGTGAAGTTTGGTCGCAGCCCCATTCGATTTGGTTGAGATCCAATCGATTTTGGTTTTGACCCGAGGTGTTTTTGGGGTCTCTGGTCATTGGCAGACTGTCCGGCCCCCCAGTGGCGGACTGTCCGGCCATCGGGTTCGGCCAGACCAGAACACGCGCAGCGCGCACTGTTCGCGGTCCTTTTGACCTGCGGACAGTCCGCCGTGTAAGGCGCGGACAGTCCGGGGCCTCCATCGGACGCTGCACAGGGAAGCACCGGACGCGCAGAGTTCACTGTTCAGTGAACCGCAGACAGTCCGCCGTTGACAGGCGCGGACAGTCCGCGAGTCGCGCAGGGGAGATTCAGCAGTTGTGCTGATTTTGCTTTTTGGCCGACGGACAGTTCGCCGTTCTAAGTCCCGGACTGTCCGGGAGTCGCGCAGCATCCCTCGAGCGCGCCGAGGCCTTCCCTCGAGCCTCGGGCGAATCGCGGAGTCGTCCCCTCGAGCGGGTTGAGGCCTCCCTCGAGCCTCGGTCTCGACCTCGACCCTCGGCCTCGAGCTTCTGCCTCGAGCCTCGGTCTCGGTCTCGACCCTCGGCCTCGAGCCTCTGCCTCGAGCCTCGGTCTCGGCCTCGAGCCTCGGTCTCGAGCCTCGGTCTCGGCCTCGACCCTCGGCCTCGAGCCTCGGACGAATCTGAGCCCTCGAGCCTCGGACGAATCAGAGGTTTTCGTGAACCGCGGACAGTCCGGCGTGCAAACCGCGGACTGTCCGGGACCCGTCCAGCAGCTGTTCCAAACAGTTCGTTTTAGGGTCTTTTGCCTGCGGACAGTCCGCACTCCCAGGAGCGGACAGTCCGCCCTTGACCGGACAGTCCGGCACCAGCATCCCGGACAGTCCGGGATTCTGCTGAGAGCTGATTTTCAGTGCGTTGGCTCTCCCGGTTTTTCCGCTTCCCTTCCGGACTTCTCGTTTGCTCCTAGAGTTCACCTAGGAACCTCTCTACATATCTTTGCTACGCGTTAGCATTGGTGTTTGGAGAAATCCCGACGTAGCCATCTATCTACGTTTGGGAGTGGTCTTTTAGGCACGAACTTGACTTGGAGTTTTTGGGAGTTTTGTTTCGCTCCCTTGTGCGGTGCCTCGCTGTGATCCTCGAGATCATCCACCTTCTTTCTAGGGTCGTGGGCATCGCGTTTGAGTCCGAAGCTTTTGGGGTTGATTTTATTGGGACAGAGGCCGTAGTTTCCGAAAGGAAATTTTTAGGCTCCCATTCACCCCCCCTCTGGTCGCCTTGCCATAGCATTTTCGGTCCTTCAATATTTACAAGTTACCCTTTTGTCCTTTTGTTATTTATGTGTTCGGCATTCAATATACTTATGTGATCCAATCTTTATACTTGCCGAATGACATTATAATCCTGTTTTGACAAACAGCTTTTATAGCTGTGTGCCGTCGTGATTGGCTTTCAAAGCCATACATATGGAACTGTCTGGTCTCACCCGGCATGTTACAAGGTATTCTCACACTTTTTATCCCTTGTTGGTTTTCAGGTCAAACCGACTGGCACGCTCCCGGATTCAGTACACTCCGGGCACCCGATTGAAGCCAGCCTCGTTCGGCTTGCTGTGTGCCGGACGCGAGACGTCACGTTTTGTGTCAACACACTTTTTGGCATATCTGGTGGGACAAACTTCATCTCAAGATGCCTGAGATTAACGAAGAGCAAGTCTTTGAGGTAACTATGGACGATTTGCCGCTAGAATCAAAGGATCTGATATAGCGAGCTTGTGATGAGTTTCAGCGCAAATGCTTGGAGACTTTCTCCAAGAATAAAAGCGGCAAGGTGTATCAGAAGCAGACGTTCCCAAAGGTTGTTCCTCATCACCAGTCTGAGCTGCCCAACAGTAGTGAAGAAGTTGCTTTCCAGAAGATGACTGAAATAATGCATAAGGTTGTATCAGGAGCCGTGACTAATCATCAGTCAACTTTCTTGAACACTTTTTGTGCTATCGTGGTCGATACTCTCGGTCCAACCGCAGATAAGTACTTTGAGGAGGCTGCTGGTTCGATACGGGGGCCATTATTGTTCCAAGTACCTCAACGCCGGAGGATTGCCGAAAACAGTGGAGCTGGCCCGAGCACAGGAGGAACGGTTTCTCAGGAGACGCAACAACCTCCCCAAACCTATGGCCTGCTCACGTTTGGCACAATAGGGAACATCCCACCATCTGCTTCTAGAGTGTCTCCTATGGCGAACAGGATACACAAAGATATGTTTGGAGATGGATATCAGGAATTTATGGACTATAACTCGATTAATGCTTTCCCGAATCTAGGCTACAGGAGTTCAGCAGGATTACATACTGGGGGGCAAGCACAAACAACTCCTGATTCAAATGTTGACCTCATCATGCATAGGATGGCTGAAATGATGCAGAATCAGTTCGGCCTAAAGCCAAAGAATCAGATATACACATACAAGTCTCCTTACCCAGAATGGTACAATCGGGTGGCTCTTCCTCCGAGAGTCAAGCCTCCTACTGACCTTACCAAGTTTTCGGGCCAAGATGATACCAGTATGAGGGAGCATATCAGTCGTTACCTGATGGAGCTTGGTGAAGCATCGACAGATGAAGCTTGGAGGATTCGATACTTCCCGTTGTCGTTGACAGGACCAGCCTTCTCTTGGTTCGCCTCTCTGCCAGCGAATTCCATCAATACATGGGCAGAGCAAGAGCAGAAGTTCCACTCATATTTCTTCACGGGGACCAATGAGAAGAAGTTGGTTTATCTCATGAGCTTAAGGATGAAACCTGGCAAAATGCCGCAAGAGTATCTGCGATGGTTTAGAGAAACCAAGAATCTTTGCTATTCTCTGAACTTGTCGGATGATCAGTTGCCGGGGATAGCCATAGCTGGCATGTTGCCGAGTGTCAAAGAAAGACTATTCGGCATGGAGTTTGATGACCTCGGGCAATTATCACAGAGGTTGGCGATGATGAGTATTCAGGCCCAGGGATTCAAGAGGAGCAATCAATTCCAGAAAGGAGATGTAGCTGCCAGAATGTATCAGGCTTTCCTAGAGGAAGCAGATGAATATGATGATGAAAACGAAGTAGCTGCAGCCGAAATAATCTGGGCCAAAGACCCAACTCAAGTCAACCAGCGATGGCTGAGGCATCAAAAAGGTACCTATGACTTTGATGTTTTCAAGTCAGATAAATTATTTGAATACTTGTTGAATGAAGGACGCATCAAGTTGCCAGCTCCCTGAGGGTGTCAAAGACAAGAAATATTGTGGTTTCCACAACACTAAATCCCACTACATAAATGATTGCCGAGTGTTCAGAGTGCGGATTCAGAAGGCCATCCAAGACGGACACCTGAGGTTTGATGGAAAGATGAAAGTGGATGGTAGTCCTTTTGGACAGAATACCGTGTCCTTCTTTGTTAATATGATCAATGCACCTGATTTTGGTGGTAAGAACAAAATGAAAGTTTTAACTTCCGATAGAGCGAAGGAAGCTGGTGCTGTAGACCCTGATCGGCAGATTACAAGTAAAGAACTTCAGCAGAGGGTCTGGTTTCAAAATAGCCGAATTGAGACGGGTGAAACTTCCAGACCCAGGGTTACAATGTAACACCCTCGGTGTTAAGCATTCCTTAAACTGCATAATTTGTCATGGCATAAGCATAGCATCTCATTATTTCATATGCATATGTTTGAATAAGTGCTTAAGTCCTTGCATAGTCTCTAGTGTAACCTTGTTTTGCTTTCTGTTTCTGGCTTAGTGCCTTAAAACAAAGTTGTAGATCTTGATGAAAGGAGCCACTTTGTTTAAAAGCACTTTCTCAGAAAAAGTTGTTAATATGTGATTTCTTGCATTAGAAAAAAATGGATTAGAAGTAAATTTCTTTTTCTAAGCAGAATTTGGACTTGAGCCTTAAAGATGATTTGTTCCTTACAAAATTCTAAGCAACTTTGTTTTTAGGACCTTTTCCTAATTCGGCTTAGTTTGGGAGTTTTGGAGCATCAAAGTTTTTAACCAAACTTCATTAGTTTAAACCCTAGTGGGCTCGGCCTGTCAGCCTCTCCTTCTTCTCCCCCGCGCGCACGCCGCTCCCTCCGCGCCAACAGAAACCACTCGCCGCCGCGAGACTGCCTCGCCGGCCGGCCAAACCACCGTCATCGTCGCCCGTGGTTTGTGCCAAACTCGCCACGTCGCCCAGGCGCTTGGTGCTCGCTCGCCGCGTGGCGCACGATGCCTGACACCGCCGCGCCCGGTCGGGAGCTCCTCCCCGACGGGAACTGGCCAGGTGCAATGCACCCAGCCCTTCATTCCCTTTGCCTTCGCTCCACCTCGTGCTCGCAAGCCCGAAGAGCATTTCATCACTCACTCTCTCCCTCGCTCCACTCCACCCCATCTTCACCAGAGCAAAGCTCCGCCGCCGCCCGCCGAACTCCGGCGAGCGATTACTCGCTACTCACCGCACCACCGCCCGATTCCTTCCGCCATCCTCTCCGCCTTGACTTCCTCTTTCACCTGCCAGGGTTGGTTCCCCCTCTTTTCCTCTCTAGCCGGCAGAACGTCGAGTGCTACCCTCGGGTTCTCACCATGGCCGCCACCGTGACCTTCACTTGAACCGGCCGTCTCCGGCCAAGCCATCCCAAACCAAGCCCTGTTCTAGTCTTCTCTACCACTGAAGTTTCCCATGTTTCGATGGAAACCTCTCTTTCGCCATGTTTCAGCCGGAACCGAGCCTTGTCATGGCCATGTCCGCCGTGGACTGCCGCCGTGCATCGCTCCGGGCAATGCTGAGGGTAATGAGGCTCGAAAGTCGCCCCAATAGGTCGCTTAGGACTTGCTTGGGCTAGTATTAGTCTCGCCGAGCCTCAAGCTCGCCGGGAAGAGCTTTGTCGTCGCGTCGCAGAGCCGCCGCTCCGCCATGGCTGCCGTCGAGCTTGCTCCGGTATCCCTCTGGCTTAGCGAGTCAGTTAGTCGTGTTCGCCTCGCAAACCCGCGTCCAGTGGTGGTCTCGGCGTCACTGGAAGCCTCGCCGCCGACGAGCTAGGGCCAGTCAACGACAACGGCGCCAAAGTCCGCCGTTGACTGCCGAGCCTAGCGTCGCCTAGTAACTTGGTCGCCTGACCAGTGGGCCTCGCCGACAGAGACAAAGAGAGAGTGTGAGAGAGAAAAAGGGAAATCTGAGTACAGTAGGCCTCAGAAAGCCGGGTGTGCCGAGCGTTTGCCTCGAGCCTCGGCTGAGTCAAGTTGGGTGTCCGTAGCGTTTTAGGATTGAGTTTTCTGTTAACTTGTTTTTGCAGAATTATGTTAAGGCTTCAAAAATTCCTACAAGGCTCATTTTAAGTCCAAATCCTGCGAAACAAATTTTGTTATGTCAAGCATGTTTAGATCTATCTGTGAAAAATGTTGAATGCATTTTTAGTGATACTATTATGTGTAGATTAATTTAAATTGGGAAGTTGCTGTTAACTTGGAAATGCATAACTAATTATGTATAAGTCAGAAAAATGTGATTCTAGTTTTGTTAGGTTTGTATAGATATATAATTTCAGGGAAAACATAATATAAGGTTGTTCTATGAATTATTTTAGCAGTAGCTTTTAAAATGGTTAAATGCTATTTTCTTGTGAATTTTGTAGTAATTAAAATATGTGGGATATGAACTTGACAATTTTTGCTGTCTGCTCTTGTGCTAGGAAGTTCAGGAGAAAATTACAAAATTTGTTGTTTGATGCTTTTTAATATGATGTGTAGTTCAAAGCACCTTTTCATGGTAGAATTTGTCTTTTTCATAGGGGATAGAGTTTAAGTCCAAATGGGTTGAAAATTTGACAGAGAACTAGTTTGAGTGTTGTTAACTTCCAGTAAATTCTGTAGATTTTTCTAAAGCTGTCTAGGTTGGGTTGCTGTTTTAAGCATGTTTAAATAGATTTATTTCAGTAAGTATTTAGAGGGTAATAAACTCATTAAGTAAACTTTGATGTGGTGACAATATAGCTTAATGAGTTGATTATGATAGGTTAAATAGTTGGGATAATGTTGACTACCTTGTAGAAGAGAATGCAGTAGATAACATGTGCTTATCTCCTGATTGTTGTTAATCATATGCATCACATATGCATTCTATGTGCATTCATCCTATTCATGCACCTTATGCATCATACAGGGTCAGCGGAGGAGATTCAGACCCAGTCGACACCGGAAGAACCCAGTCCGAAGGAGAACCTGACAGAGGAAGCCGGAGGGACAGACGCCGATGAGCTACCAGAGTGCCGCGACCACCGCCCGTCGGACTTTGAGAGAGGCAAGCCCCGGAGCATTCTAACTCCTACGGTTTGCAAATGCTTTACAATTAACCTGCTGATGGCTGTTGCATTAGGTTATAGGAATTGATTGCTACCGTTGATGCATTATTACTTATCCTTGACCACCTACAATATATCTTGATATCCCTGTTTAGGTCTAGGCTCGTTAAATGCTTAGCCCTGCTTAGATCGGTAAAAGTCGGGTGATTCCCTGTCTCCCGCATTAGGTGGATACTGATCATGTTTAGCCTGTGCTATCATGAAGATAACCATGTGATAATTAATTTGAGACAGAGGCGGGATGTAAGAGCAGCAGGACATGAGTTCTGTGTGCGAGTAGTCTCCCGTCTGTGTCGCATAGGACCCGTTCGGGAATGTCCCTTCAGTCAAATGGAACGCGTCGATCACTTAACCGAGCAGGTGCGGGTGCCTCCCGTGAAGCTGAGTAAGGTTATTCGAGCCGGTGATGGAGATGTTGACGCCTAACACCCAGGGCCTCAGCTGTACCGTGGGCAACTATTGTGATCAACCTGGCATGGTCCGAGGGCAGGCAGGGCCTGATCCACCTGGCATGACCATGGGCAGTTATGGATTGAGCGACCTGACACTGAGATAAGCCCCGGTGTAGAAGGGCCCATGGCCGTCCCGCGCATTGTGTTCTCGAATCTCCTGACTGGTAGCTTACGACTGCCGTTGCCGGAATGTGCCGGGCGAGTGTGAGACATTTTATCCCTAGCTGGTAGGAATCGATTATAATCGCCATCGCTCCTGGACAGTGAGCAGTTGACTGTAGATCATCGTCCGTAGAACTTATGGAACTAAAGATGGTTATGATGTTGAATATGAAAGGTTATTGATGAAATAGTCAATCTTGCTTGATTAATTAGCCAAGTGATTGCTATAGATCAGGTGCAAATCTAGTTAATCAGGTTGATTACATAAAATTGACTGCTAATACTCTAGTGATGATTATCTATTAATGAAAATGCTTTTATGCAAAGGAGTCATTGCATGGCCAACCCCAAATACAGCCTTGCATGATCCTTGGTGTCTCATTATTTCTGGTTTGTCAGGTAAGTCTAGCTGAGTACCTTCTTGTACTCAGGGTTTTATTCCCTTGTTGTTGCAGATGGCCAATGCTTTTATGGCTACTGTGAGAATTGCTTGTACCCAGTGACGGGAGATGACTAGACCAAGGGCATGGTCGTCACTTATCTCATCTGTTGCTTTTGTGGACCTGATCCACTGATGGCACCATATTATGAACAATCCAAAACTTATGTTTTAAGACTATGTTGCTTCCGCTACTTCTATCAAATTATGGTTTGTAATATTATTTCGTACTCTGATGTAATTTGAACTATGTGCAACTGTGTTGTAATCTGTGAGCACGTTCACTGAACTAGTACGATCTTAGCTGGATGTGTTGAATGATTTGAAATCCTTCGAGATTTCCGGACTACCGGGTTTGTACGAGCTTAAGTACTTGAGGATCTTTGCGTTAAGCGGAGGTTTCAGTGCTTAATCTGGTGCAAATTGGTCGGTTCTGTCATAGCTGGCATCGGAGCATGGTTCAGTGTTACTGTTCATAGGTGTATTTTAAAAAAAATAGTATTTTGCAAAGAATAAAGCTGTATTTGCCAACTTATGGTAATATTAGGATTTGGAAAATCTTAAGAATTTAAGCTAAGGTGTGCCAGTGATCAAGTCCTTATGCCTAGTAGGTTTCTAGGTGGCTATTTAAGTACTAACTTGGGGGTTGTGCATCATATTTAATTTCTGTTATTTCTGTCGTCCATACGGCAAGGGTGAAATTGTATGGGTGCTATTCTTCGGAATAGTAATGTATGGATCAATTGCCTCTACGTCAAGGTAATCAGTGAGTTGTGAGAGCATGATTGGACAACTGCCGATCCAGGGGAGCGCTTGAATGATACTGACATGTATACCTGTTGCACACAAGTATATGTGAAATTATTGATTGTGGGAGTAATACTTTTTTGATGGGTGCATATACTGCTTACATGTATGCTGGGTGTGCACCTAAGTCTGTATTAGATTTAATTTTCAGCAATGCATGATATTCATATTGTGGGTAGGGCTGAAATGAATTTTCTGCAGGTACGATAACTTGCGAACGTGTAGTACGCTAATTAACGCTATGAGTGAACGTTGTATGCCACCGTCTAGCCGATAGATTGTTAGGCAGTGAGGACGTATGTTATGCTCATGCATCATGATCATATAATTTTGCATTAATCTTCCTTCCTTCCTTATGTTATCCGTCCCGTTTCCTTAAATAAAAGTTGTTCTCAACTAATTAAAAACTATGTGGATAAACTTCTTTCAGATGGCCCGCACCAAGCGTACCGCCCGTAAGTCGACCGGAGGCAGGAGGCCCAATTATATGCTGGGACCCTGGACAGCCGAGGGGTCAGAGGATTTTCTGGAGGAGTTCGGCATGCCTACTCTTTTGTGGAGGGTGCTGCACTTAGTCGGATACCAGGAGGGCCAAGAGCCGCAATATGAGTGGCATCGAGTTCAGTTTTCAGAGGATCGCTATATGTACACAGTTGAGGTGGACGTGCCCAGCCGAGATCCGCAGGATCATGTGTGGTGCCGTAGGGTGTTCGCTCTTCAAGGCAGGACTCCATGGGATGGAGCTAACCAGGTTGCTTACTGTTCTTCGGGATATCATGGAGGATCATCCGGAGGTAGTGGCCCAAGCTGCAGCTGGTGTCTTCCCCACAGCAGATCCGTACCAGTCGGTGTGGTGTCAGCCAGGTGCCACCGTGTTGGAGGCCAGTTCTTCGGAGCGCGAGCACTGCGCAGGACCAGCTGGGAGTGCTATGGCCGCACTCATGGCTACCTATGGGAGTTTGTCACGTAGCTACGACCACCTGGACCACATCCTCAGCGGGGAGATAGCTTCACATCACCAGAGGCAGGAAGAGCATGCTACAGAGATCGACCTTCACACCACCCAGCTAGCCCACATGACCGTTGAGAGAGACCAGGCTCGTCAAAGAGAGCAGGAGACATCACAGCAGCTGAGTGACCAGCAGGGGATGACGACCTTCTTATCCACCATCATGGCCGAGACCGAGGAGTCGCTACGTGGTGTTTGTCTCGAGGGTATGCGCGCGACGGAGCAGAACAGGCTTCTCAGGCTACAGGTGGGAGATTTGGAGCTGCAACTTCATCATCTCTAGGACTACAATGACCGCCTGCATGAGGAGATTCATCGCCGTGAGAATGAGAGGAACCCTATCCTTCCTCAGGAGGACCCGGATTCTCATGCTTCGTCCAGTGGTTCTTCGGACATCTTGAGTGATGATGATGACGACGACGATGATGACGATGGTGCCATTAGGAAGTAGACTAGTTAGTGCCAGCGCGTAGTGATCTTGTCTCATGTCCTAGCGCTTGATCTTTTGGGATTATCATGTGGATGTAAGGTTGTGTGATGGACCTGTGCACGTGTGGTGCAAAACCTTTGAAAATCCCGTATGTATGGGCACCTATGGATGTTATGTTGACTTTTGAGTGTTATGTGATGAGCACTTTTTATCATGTGATGATGCAATGTGGATCAAAATTTATTATGCCTCTGCAATTGTTTGGCGAATTCGTTTTTTTTCCGAATAATTCCCGTTGGCATGATTTATTGTTCTCCGAAATAATGGCAACATCATTTAATAAATATTGCTATCACTACATGCAGATGACAATGACTCGCAGTGGAGCAGGTGGTAGTGGTGGTAATGATGATAGCAGGGAGAACCGCAATCCACCACTTCCCCCACAACCCACGGCAGAGCAACTCTTTGCTCAATTTCTGGGGAGTCAACACAACATTGAGGCACTTTTGTGGGAGAATTTGGCACATGGCAATCACCGCCCTGAGCCGAATCAATACAGCTCGTTCAAGGATTTTCTGGATACCAAACCACCGGTTTTCAAGGAAGCTACAGAACCTCTAGAAGCAGAAGAGTGGTTGCATATGATGGAGCAGAAGTTTCGGCTGCTCAGGCTTACAGAGGAATTAAAGGCAGAATATGCTGCACATCAGCTACAAGGACCAGCCGGGATTTGGTGGGGTCATCACCGTACCACCTACCCTGCCAATGTTCCCATCACCTGGAGAGTGTTCACTAACGCTGTTCGTGGGCACTACATTCCGCCAGGCTTGACTCAAATGAAGGTGGCTGAGTTCATGAGCTTGACACAAGGAACTCGATCTGTGACCGAGTATCATCATTTGTTCAACTCTTTATATCGTTATGCACCAGACTTTGTTGATACCGATGCTAAGAAGATATCTAGATTCAAGAGAGGGCTGAATACCAAGATGGGAAAGTCAGTGGGTACTTCGTCTCGCACCGTGTTCAATGACCTCATCAGTGATTGCTTGATTCAGGAGAATCACAACAACAAACATGCGGCAGGTAAGGCCAGAAAGAGGACCCTGGAATCTGGACCATCTCAGCCTAGAGGACCACCAGCTTAGCGTTCTCAATACCGACCACCAGCACCTGGGGCTCGCTTCAGGCCGCCTCAGAAGAAGGGGCTGCAACAAGCTCAGCGTGGTCAACGACCATACAAAATAGCAGCCAATCAAGCTCGAGCAGGCCAAGGCAGTTCAACTAGAAGCAAGTCGTTAGTTCATGGACCGTGCTTCAATTGCAATCAAGAAGGGCACTTTGCAAGATATTGTCCATATCCGAAGAAGCAGCAGACTAATTATCCAGCGCGTCTGCATAACATGACTGCTGAAGAAGCTCGTGCAAGAGAGCCCGTGACTGCCGGTATGTGTCTCGTAAACCATCATCCTGCAGTTGTTTTATTTGATACTGGATCATCGCATTCTTTCATGAGCAAGGCATTTGCACAAAAGCATAACCAAGAAATGTCTGAAATGGATTATGGGTTTCGCGTGAGCTCCGTGGGGAGTAGCGTGTTATCTAGACAGATGGTGTGTAATGTGACCATCGATATTGGAGGGCATAAATTTGGAGCCAACTTAGTGGTTTTGCCAGGACTAAGTATGGATGTAGTCTTAGGAATGAGTTGGATGACTATGTGGAATGCGGTGTTAGACACTGCAAACAGAACTCTTACCTTATCTGATAGTCGGACAGGTAACAAACTTCGTGTATCTCTGCCTCGAGGTGCCGATTTTGTTGACCTATCTTGCACTCTTGCTATAGAAGACCTCTCCAAAATTCCAGTTGTCAGGGATTTTCTAGATGTTTTCCCAGATGAGTTACCAGGATTACCACCCAAGAGAGCGGTGGAGTTTGTAATAGAGTTATTACCTGGAACTGCACCAATCTCTAGGAGACCGTATCGAATGCCACCCAATGAATTGGCAGAACTCAAGACCCAAATCAAGGAACTCTTGAAAAAGGGGTTCATTCAGCCTAGTGTGTCAGAATGGGGTTGCCTAGCTTTGTTTGTCAAGAAGAAGGATAAGTCTTTACGCATGTGTGTGGATTATCGTCCACTCAATGCTGTGACTGTTAAGAATAAGTATCCGCTACCCAGAATAGATATCCTTTTTGATCAGCTATCAAGAGCCATGGTGTTCTCCAAGATTGATTTGAGGTCAGGTTATCATCAGATTCGAATCCGACCGTAGGATATCCCAAAGACTGCTTTCTCAACCAGATACGGGTTATATGAGTATCTTGTCATGTCCTTTGGATTAACAAATGCTCTAGCATACTTCATGAGTTTGATGAACTCTGTGTTCATGCCAGAATTGGACAAGTTTGTGGTAGTGTTCATTGACGATATTCTGGTTTACTCGAAAAATGCAGAAGATCATGCGGAACATTTGAGGGTTGTCTTATCTAGACTCAGGGAACACAAGCTCTATGCTAAATTCAGCAAGTGCGAGTTTTGGATGAGGAAAGTACACTTTCTTGGTCATATTTTGTCGGAAGAAGGAATCTCAGTTGATCCTAGTAAAGTACAGGAAGTCATGGACTGGAAATCTCCTACTTCAGTTGGTGAAATTCGAAGTTTCTTGGGCTTAGCAGGGTATTATCGTCGATTTATTCCTGACTTCTCCAAGATTGCAAAGACAATGACAAGTTTGCTGCAGAAGAATAAGAAGTTTGAATGGACAGAGGAGTGCAAAACTACTTTCCGTGCCTTGCGGAAACTGTTGAGCACTGCTCCTGTTTTAGCTCAACCAGATGTCGAGAAGCCCTTTGACGTCTTCTATGATGCGTCGAAGGTTGGCTTAGGATGTGTTCTCATGCAAGAAGGCAGAGTGATTGCTTATGCTTCTCGGCAATTACGAAAGCATGAAGTAAATTACCCAACACATGATTTGGAATTAGCTGCCGTCGTGCATGCTTTGAAGATTTGGAGGCACTATTTGCTTGGAAATGTTTGTAATATGTATACATATCACAAGAGTCTCAAGTATATCTTCACCCAGGCAGAATTAAACATGAGGCAAAGAAGATGGCTTGAATTGATAAAAGATTACAATCTTCAGATTCACTATCATCCTGGCAAGGCAAATGTGGTGGCCGATGCTCTGAGTCAGAAATCACATTGTAATGCTATGAAGCTTCTACCAGAAGATGAGTTCAGCTTAACACATTCTGCAGTACTACATAATTTGGAGTTACGCAGTGTGTTGGTTGATCAAATCATAGAAGGACAGAAAAGTGATAAGGGAATCTATCATATCAAGGAAAGGCTCAAGGTTGATAATAAAGCCGATAAGCATTTTCGGGTGGATGAAAATGGAGTTCTATGGTTTAACCAGCGGTTAGTGGTGCCTAAGAATAGAGAACTCAAAAATCGGATCATGGATGAAGCGCATTTGTCCAGGTTATCTATTCATCCTGGAAGTTCGAAGATGTATCAAGATTTGCGTCCTAGATTCTGGTGGACCAAAATGAAGAAAGAAATTGCTGCTTATGTGGCCAGATGCGACACGTGTTGTCGAGTAAAAGCTATTCATTTGAAACCAGCTGGAATGCTTCAGCCATTAGCTATACCTGAATGGAAGTGGGAAGAAGTGAGTATGAATTTCATCGTTGGTTTACCATGACTCAGAAGGGTAACGATTCAATTTGGGTAATCGTGGATCATCTCACTAAAACCGCGCATTTTATTCCGGTCAAGACCAGCTACAAAGCACTAGATTATGCTGAAATCTACGTAAGTCAGATTGTTCGACTTCATGGTGTATCGAAAGTTATAGTCTCTGATCGAGGACCACAGTTTACTGCACCGTTTTGGGAAAAGTTGCAGAAGGAGTTAGGCACGGATTTAGTCCGATGCTCAGCCTATCATCCGCAAACATCAGGGCAAACAGAAAGAGTAAATCAAGTCTTAGAAGATATGTTAAGAGCCTGTGTTATATCAGCAAAAGGTTCTTGGGAAAAATGGTTACCTTTAGCAGAATTTGCTTACAACAATAGCTATCAAGAAAGTATTCAGAGGGCGCCTTTTGAAGCTCTGTATGGTAGAAGTTGCAGATCACCGATAAACTGGGTAGAACCAGGAGAACATCGATACTATGGAATTGACTTTGTCAAGGAAGCAGAAGAGCAAGTCAGAACGATTCAGCAACATATCGCAGCCGCACAATCCCGACAGAAAAGTTATGCCGATAAACGGAGGAAACCACTTGAGTTTGATGAAGGTGACTATGTTTATCTGAAGGTTTCGCCGATGAAAGGTGTGAAACGCTTTGGGGTCAAAAGGAAGTTAGCACCAAGGTTCGTGGGACCTTATAGAATTGTGCAAAAGAAGGGAGAAGTGGCTTATCAACTGCAATTGCCAGAGCATTTGAAGGCTATTTTCCTAGTATTTCATGTCTCGTAGTTGAAGAAATGTCTTCGAGTACCAGAAGAAGAGGTACAACCAGCCCGTATCAAGTTCCAATCTGATCTCACCTACTCAGCTAAACCATATCGAGTGCTCGATGAGAAAGAAAGAGCAACTCGCGAAAGAATAGTAAAACAATATAAAGTATCATGGAGTGAGCAAGATGATCGGGATGCTACTTGGGAGATGGACAACTATCTAAGGGAGGTGTATCCACAATTTTATAAGAAATTGTTCATAATCCAAATCTCGGGACGAGATTTCTTTTAAGGAGGGGAGGGCTGTAACACCCTCGGTGTTAAGCATTCCTTAAACTGCATAATTTGTCATGGCATAAGCATAGCATCTCATTATTTCATATGCATATGTTTGAATAAGTGCTTAAGTCCTTGCATAGTCTCTAGTGTAACCTTGTTTTGCTTTCTGTTTCTGGCTTAGTGCCTTCAAACAAAGTTGTAGATCTTGATGAAAGGAGCAACTTTGTTTAAAAGCACTTTCTCAGAAAAAGTTGTTAATATGTGATTTCTTGCATTAGAAAAACATGGATTAGAAGTAAATTTCTTTTTCTAAGCAGAATTTGGACTTGAGCCTTAAAGATGATTTGTTCCTTACAAAATTCTAAGCAACTTTGTTTTTAGGACCTTTTCCTAATTTGGCTTAATTTGGGAGTTTTGGAGCATCAAAGTTTTTAACCAAACTTCATTAGTTTAAACCCTAGTGGGCCCGGCCTGTCAGCCTCTCCTTCTTCTCCCCCGCGCGCACGCCGCTCCCTCCGCGCCGACAGAAACCACCCGCCGCCGCGAGACCGCCTCGCTGGCCGGCCAAACCACCGTCATCGTTGCCCGTGGTTTGCGCCAAACTCGCCACGTCGCCCAGGCGCTCGGTGCTCGCTCGCTGCGTGGCGCACGATGCCTGACGCCGCCGCGCCCGGTCGGGAGCTCCTCCCCGACGGGAACTGGCCAGGTGCAATGCACCCAGCCCTTCGTTCCCTTTGCCTTCGCTCCGCCTCGTGCTCGCAAGCCCGAAGAGCATTTCATCACTCACTCTCTCCCTCGCTCCACTCCACCCCATCTTCACCAGAGCAAAGCTCCGCCGCCGCCCGCCGAACTCTGGCGAGCGATTACTCGCTACTCACCGCGCCGTCGCCCGATTCCTCCCGCCATCCTCTCCGCCTTGACCTCCTCTTTCACCTGCAAGGGTTGGTTCCCCCTCTTTTCCTCTCTAGCCGGCAGAACGTCGAGTGCTACCCTCGGGTTCTCGCCATGGCCGCCACCGTGACCTTCACGTGAACCGGCCGTCTCCGGCCAAGCCATCCGAATCCAAGCCCTGTTCTAGTCTTCTCTACTGCTGAAGTTTCCCAAGTTTTGATGGAGACCTCTCTTTCGCCATGTTTCAGCCGGAACCGAGCCTTGTCACGGCCATGTCCGCCGTGGACTGTCGCCGTGCATCGCTCCGGGCAATGCTGAGGGTGATGAGGCTCAAAAGTCGCCCCAATAGGTCACTTAGGATTTGCTTGGGCTAGTATTAGTCTCGCCGAGCCTCGAGCTCACTGGGAAGAGCTTCGTCGTCGCGTCGCAGAGCCGCCGCTCCGCCATGGCTGCCGTCGAGCTTGCTCCGGTATCCCTCTGGCTCAGCGAGTCAGTTAGTCGTGTTCGCCTCACAAACCCGCGTCCAGTGGTGGTCTCGGCGTCACCGGAAGCCTCGCCGCCGACGAGCTAGGGCCAGTCAACGACAACGGCGCCAAAGTCCGCCGTTGACTGCCGAGCCTAGCCTCGCCTAGTAACTTGGTCGCCTGACTAGTGGGCCTCGCCGACAGAGACAAAGAGAGTGTGAGAGAGAAAAAGGAAAATCTGAGTACAGTAGGCCTCGGAAAGCCGGGTGTGCCGAGCGTTTGCCTCGAGCCTCGGCTGAGTCAAGTTGGGTGTCCGTAGCATTTTAGGATTGAGTTTTCTGTTAACTTGGTTTTGCAGAATTATGTTAAGGCTTCAAAAATTCCTACAAGGCTCATTTTAAGTCCAAATCCTGCAAAACAAATTTTGTTATGTCAAGCATGTTTAGATCTATCTGTGAAAAATGTTGAATGCATTTTTAGTGATACTTTTATGTGTAGATTAGTTTAAATTGGGAAGTTGCTGTTAACTTGGAAAATGCATAACTAACTATGTATAAGTCAAAAAAATGTGATTCTGGTTTTGTTAGGTTTGTATAGATATATAATTTCAGGGAAAAACATAATATAAGGTTGTTCTGTGAATTATTTTAGCAGTAGCTTTTAAAATGGTTAAATGCTATTTTCTTGTGAATTTTGTAGTAATTAAAATATGAGGGATATGAACTAGACAATTTTTGCTGTCTGCTCTTGTGCTAGGAAGTTCAGGAGAAAATTACGAAATTTGTTGTTTGACGCTTTTTAATATGATGTGTAGTTCAAAGCACCTTTTCATGGTACAATTTGTCTTTTTCATAGGGGATAGAGTTTAAGTCCAAATGGGTTGAAAATTTGACAGAGAACTAGTTTGAGTGTTGTTAACTTCCAGTAAATTCTGTAGATTTTTCTAAAGCTGTCTAGGTTGGGTTGCTGTTTTAAGCATGTTTAAATAGATTTATTTCAGTAAGTATTTATAGGTTAATAAACTCATTAAGTAAACTTTGATGTGGTGATAACATAGCTTAATGAGTTGATTATGATAGGTTAAATAGTTGGAATAATATTGACTACCTTGTTGAAGAGAATGCAGTAGATAACATGTGCTTATCTCCTGATTGCTGTTAATCATATGCATCACATATGCATTCTATGTGCATTCATCCTATTCATGCACATTATGCATCATACAGGGTCAGCGGAGGAGATCCAGACCCAGTCGACATCGGAAGAACCCAGTCCAGAGGAGAACCTGACAGAGGAAGCCGGAGGGACAGACGCCGACGAGCTACCAGAGTGCCGCGACCACCGCCTGTCGGACTTTGAGAGAGGCAAGCCCCGGAGCATTCTAACTCCTACGGTTTGCAAATGCTTTACAATTAACCTGCTGATGGATGTTGCATTAGGTTATAGGAATTGATTGCTACTGTTGATGCATTATTACTTATCCTTGACCACCTGCAATATATCTTGATATCCCTGTTTAGGTCTAGGCTCGTTAAATGCTTAGCCCTGCTTAGATCTGTAAAAGTCGGGTGATTTCCTGTCTCCCGCATTAGGTGGATACTGATCATGTTTAGCCTGTGCTATCATGAAGATAACCATGTGATAATTAATTTGAGACAGAGGCGGGATGTAAGAGCAGCAGGACATGGGTTCTGTGTGCGAGTAGTCTTCCATCTGTGTCGCATAGGACCCATTCAGGAATGTTCCTTCAGTCAAATTGAACGCGTCGATCACTTAACAGAGCAGGTGCGGGTGCCTCCCGTGAAGCCGAGTAAGGTTATTCGAGCCGGTGATGGAGATGTTGACGCCTAACACCCAGGGCCTCAGCTGTACCGTGGGCAACTATTCTGATCAACCTGGCATGGTCCGAGGGCAGGCTGGGGCTGATCGACCTGGCATGACCGTGGGCAGTTATGGATTGAGCGACCTGGCTCTGAGATAACCCCCGGTGTAGAAGGGCCCATGGCCGTCCCGCGCATTGTGTTCTCGAATCTCCTGACTGGTAGCTTACGACTGCCGTAGACGGAATGTGCCGGGCGAGTGTGAGACATTTTATCCCCAGCTGGTAGGAATCGATTATAATCGCCATCGCTCCTGGACAGTGAGCAGTTGACTGTAGATCATCGCTCGTAGAACTTATGGAACTAAAGACGGTTATGATGTTGAATATGAAAGGCTATTGATGAAATAGTCAATCTTGCTTGATTAATTAGCCAAGTGATTGCTATAGATCAGGTGCAAATCTAGTTAATCAGGTTGATTACATAAAATTGACTGCTAATACTCTAGTGATGATTATCTATTAATGAAAATGCTTTTATGCAAAGGAGTCATTGTATGGCCAACCCCAAATACAGCCTTGCATGATCCTTGGTGTCTCATTATTTCTGGTTTGTCGGGTAAGTCTAGCTGAGTACCTTCTTGTACTCAGGGTTTTATTCCTTTGTTGTTGCAGATGGCCAATGCTTTTATGGCTACTGTGAGAATTGCTTGTACCCGGTGACGGGAGATGACTAGACCAAGGGCATGGTCGCCACTTATCTCATCTGTTGCTTTTGTGGACCTGATCAACTGATGGCAACGTATTATGAACAATCCAAAACTTATGTTTAAAGACTATGTCGCTTCCGCTACTTCCATCAAATTATGGTTTGTAATATTATTTCGTACTCCGATGTAATTTGAACTATGTGCAACTGTGTTGTAATCTGTGAGCACGTTCACTGAACTAGTACTATCTTGGCTGGATGTATTGAATGATTTGAAATCCTTCGAGATTTCCGGAACTACCGGGTTTGTACGAGCTTAATTACTTGAGGATCTTTGCGTTAAGCGGAGGTTTCAGTGCTTAATCTGGTGCAAATTGGTCGGTTCTGTCACATACAACGCGTATCCTGTTCAATAAATGGCGCCAGGAAAAGGAACGATATCAAAAGCAGAGGTTTTATGAAGAGCAAAAGTTTCTACAAAAACAGATGATGTACGAAGAAGAGATGTACCGAAAAGAACGAGAAGACATGAGGGAGCAGGAACAGTCTCATTGGGAATGCTCGTTCTTTTAGTATTGTTGGAACGAAGGCTTGAAGCTGCCTGTTAAGAATAACTGCCCTAAATGCAGTAATCTGTACTCCGAGTATAGGCAGTTTCGAGTCAACCACCGTTCTGTCCATGAAAGGCTTGGGGCAAGGATCCCTGAGGACGATCGGCGCTTAAAAATAAATAATTATGAGAATCGGCAGCAAAGATTTGCCGATCGAGGTTGGGCTCGCACTAAAGAGAAAGAATACCATGAATATATCTGGCAAAGGCGACAGTGGTGTCCACTAGGATTAAGAAGAAGCCAGAAAAGGAGAGTGCAGCGCCTAAAAAACAGAGAGTTGGCATAAGCGGGCACCAAAACGAGACAAGTTTGGCGTCCTAAGGAGAAGCCGAATGAAGGTAATCGTTCGGCTGATACATGCATGGCGTTCTTTCTTCCAGCAGAGTTTGTAGCTCCCGAAAATCAGGATGTCCAAGAAGAAAAGTATTCAGATTTCGATGAAAGTTAATTTCAAGACTTATTGGCTTATCTCGTCTTGGCTCAGAAAGCAGTGTTTGACAAGCCAATTAACCACCGACACTTGAAGCCATTATATATGAGAGGGTATGTTAATGGCAAGCCATTGACCAAGATGTTCATCGATGGAGGAGCTGCTATAAATATCATGCCATATACCACCTCCAGAAAGCTCGGGTTGACAAGTGAAGATCTATTGAAAACTGACATGGTCTTGAGAGATTTTGCTGGCAATTCTTCTGACACACAAGGAGCAGTCCATGTCGATTTAATGATTGGGTCTAAAACTTTGATCACCACCTTCTTCGTCATTGATGGCAAGGGGGCATACAGTTTGCTGTTGGGAAGAGATTGGATACATGCGAATTGTTGTGTGCCATCAACAATGCATCGATTCCTTATCCAGTGGATTGGAGATGACATTGAAATTGTCCATGCCGATGACTCGGTGAGTGTTGCTAATGCAGAGTCTATTTACTGGGAATATGATGGTGTTGAATGTTTCTCTAGAAGAGCTTGGGAAGCAGGTCCTGTGAATGTCTTCGACGAGGACTAACAGCCGATTCAGACAATCGGCTCTCAGAGTAATTTTTGAATCCAACTAATGGCAATGGAGGAGAAATGAGGCCAAAGTTTCATATCGGCTGACAAGGAATAAAGTGTTGATAATGAAGCCGAAGTAGGATCAGTGCACACAAGTTTGGGTCTCAAGAATATTTTAAAGTTGATGAACTTTTGAAGGATTCTGTTCATTTCTCCATTACCAGAGTTCAAGAAAATCAGGAAAGATTGGTACAAGGTGTCGTACAATGAAGGCTTTTGATGGGATTGAAAATATATGAAGGCGCTTCTACAACTTGGTGATTATTTCAAGCTGTACGTGATGACCGATAAGCCTTATGGTAGGATCGGCCCTTATTTTAGTTTTCAAGGAGAGATAATTAGCAGTTTGCTTTAGCCGAAAATGTTAAACCCAAGAGAGGGGATTCGGCTGTGACCAATTTTGATTCGTGTGTGCTGCTTGTTAGTTGAAGCTTCGGCACTACTTGTTAAAGCCGAACGCATGAAAGTTATGTAAATCGAGGAATATTTTATATAGCCGATGTAAAAGCATTGCCTTTAGCAGAAAAATGTTCCAAAGAATTAAGTCATAGACGATATTTTATTTATATCGCCTTTAGTACAAGGATGTTCATGACCTTGGTGACCCTAGCGTTTTTCAGTTGGTAGGTTTATCGGGGAAAGAGAAAGGTGAAGCGCAGTAAGTGCAATGCCGAGTGACATGACATATCAGAAATGAGATCTAGTCGGCTAAAGATGATGTCATACATTCGGCAAATGTTTTTCTAAGGAAGTGTCGCAATTGGAAGAATCATTGAAGAATCAACATCATGCGAATAGACATTATTCAGAGAAGAACAAATTCCATGGATTACAAGCTTCATTTACAGATTTGTCTTAATGCGGAACTACTCCAAGAATAATGTGTTCACAATATATTGCGGGTTAGTGATTGCGGCGATAGCATCAGCGTGACCATCATAAACTTCAAGATCTTCAAAATCATCCGGGTTGCATGCGAATCCAACTGGTAGCGAGGAGTAATCTTCTTTGGTCCAGGAACTCATTGCTGCCAGCCCGAAAGAAACCCCAACACGTACACCTTGGATGACGGCCTGATCTATGCGGCCGTTCACAGCGTCAAGGCGAGCTTTGGTGGAATCCCCACGGGCATTCACATTGAGGGCGACTCTGTTTGCTGCTGCCTTCAAGCGGTCATTCTCTGCAGACAAGGCTAAAGCAAGGATATGATGAGCAAAAGTAGGTTCAATCAGGAGAAAGGGAAACCAAGATTCTGCTAACCTGTAATGATGCTGCAGAGTTGTTTCCATTGCTCTGCCCACTCGGCCTCCTCAATGCTATGCTTCTTGCATACATCCTCCAGTTCCTTCTGGGCTTTGTCCTTTTCCTTGCGGTACTAAGGGGCATCTGAACGGATCTGCTGAAATGAATCATTAAATTCAAAATCTGGTGGTTTGAAGGAAGGTTGAAGAGAACTTTTACATCTACCGTTTCTAAAGAAGGAACCCAAGCGTAGCTGGAGGAAGACTCCACCCTGGAAAGAAGATGGACAGCGAATCAAGAAAATGAGCTATCGCAAGAGGGCAGAGTTGATTTCTTACCTATGACGCCGGTGGGTTCGTGCTTGACTTCCTCTTGCTTTGCCTTCGACAGGGTTTTTGTCGTGGTTGTTGTCCCCGGCCATTGTTCTTAAACTGGAAGCTGAGGGGTGGGGACTTTTGCAAGACGAGCTATTCGACTGGAGTCACAGCTTATATGCGGTCAACTTTATAGAACCATAGCTTGCACATTGGAAGACCAAGCGTTGGAGTAGGGTTTGCACAGCTTGTGGGCCGTTATTGGGCCAGGCCGGATCTTTTGATGAATGGAAGAAATTGTAGCTTCAGAATCGGGAAGTCAATAGGATTCGGCTAAAGTTTTTTGGTTTCAGCTGGTTGGTTGGGGACTCGTATTACCAATTAGCACTAAAGGCAGAGGCGAGAGTATTCCTTGAAGAGGACTGTCCTAACATCATTGGAAATTTGAGGAAAAAGATTAGAACTTCGAATCTGAAATGGCCTGTTACAGTACGGTCTGCAGAGCAAAGTTTTCAGATATAGTTATCAGCAATAACCGATGTGGTTGAAGCAGAAAATAGAAATCAGTGATCAATATGCGAAAAGGCAAGATACTCATTGATCTCGAAGGATCAATCACAAGTTGATTTCAAAAAGACGAGCAGGAAAACTTCTTATTTACAAAAAGGAGCAAGATTATAGTAAGTTAGTTCGTCCACTCCATTTTATGCTTAATTGGGAAGAAGCGATCGAAGGTGTTAGCCAGATCTGTTCTGGCTTCCCTCATATCCGCTACAAAATGTTCTACCCTATCTTCTAGCTCTCGCTCACAAACATCAAATCTACTGTAGTCGGCGCCAGAGTGGATCTTCACGGCAGAGAAAACAAGTGTCGCGCCGAATCCCATGCCAGCCCTGGAGATAACAGGGAGGATTCGGTTAACCTCATTCACTCGCTTCAGAGGTGTTGTGCCTATCACATCAGCTGTGATAGAGAGCTTGGTAATGGCGGCTTCAAGGGTGTAGAGTTTGGCTGACAGATCTAAGAAAGGGGAAATAAGTGAGGTCAAGGAACAAAGAAAAGGGGAGAGAAAAGATGCTGAAGAACGATGAGAGGATACTTACCAGCGGCCCTTTTTTGAGCGACATCACGCTCTTGGGAGATTTTCCGATCCTTCCCTTCTAGGTCGACCTAAAGGTCTATGACTTTTTGGGTCAAGTCCTTGGTGCAGTCATCGTTAGTCCTCCTAAACAAAGAAGTAACAAGATGAAGCCAGCTACTTCATTTGTGAAACAAGGAAGAAGAAGGGGAAGCAACCTTCTCTTGGAGGTGCTGGAAGCGCCGAGCTCGAGACTATGGCGGCTTGCCTCGGAGGACATCTTCTAGTTGTTCGAAGGATGATAGAGGAGAAGAGGGTTTTCTGATCTGTGACGAAGCAGAGGAGTTCTGAATGCACAAGCCAGAATAGGATGAAAGGAGGGTTTTAAAAGATTCCAAGTGCATCGGGAGGTGAAGACGGATGCTTCTGGAGGTTCCGCGTCAGTGCAAAAAGAAAAAGGAATTTTTGGAATAAAACATTTATCCCAAAATTAGGGGGCATGTGTTAACACCAGATTTTTGCACACGTAAGGATATGACAGGTGGGCCTAATCAGCAGATGGAAGAAGATTCGGCAAGCAATCGACGACTGTTTGACCCTCAGAGTTTCGGTGACTGTCTGTGCGGTCAGCTATTTCACGCTGCAATGGCTCCATTCGGGAAAAGCATGTTGCGAGTAAAGCTGGCTTGCACGAGAAGACACGTGGTGATGGAAGGCACCAAATAATGTAGGGTTTTATATCTTTCCATATTTCATTGTGAAGTCGTAGTCGTCTAGGACTCGTGTCTTGTCCAGGGTGTAAATATAAGCCCTCGACCATTGTAAAATTGTTCACAACCATATCAATACAAACTGGCCCCGTGCCACCTTTCGAGTCCTTTAGTCGTGTCGTCGAGTTCTTCTAGAGGAATCATTGATCTGTCGACCTCCGTAAGTACCGGCAACCTTGCTATCATGTCTAGTATCGTGCGGCGGATTTAGATATGATGCAAGTGGTCTCGTATGTTAAGCTTAGTATCGTGCAACGGATTTAAGCTTATGATGGGAAGTTTTTGCGTATGCCTTGTATCGTGCGGCAGATTAAGTCATGAGTAAAAATAGTCATCGGCTCTGTTAGATTTGGCAGATCTAATAGATTCATTAATTTATCATGTGTCGTATGTTTTATTTATTTAATTCGTACAACACTTTTTGCCCAATCTAGATTGATCTTCGTTCGGCCTTGTTGCATGAGTTTGCTTGTGCTTTTGCTAATCATAAGATCATAATGGCTGAATTGACTTTCAATCTAGATTGTTACATGTTGTGGGTTCATGCATGCCGATCATGTTTAGGCTTTGATAGAGCTGGGTGCCGTGCGGTAGGCGCAGGTTTTGGATTAGTTTAATCATGCTTTGCTTGTATGTTTCTTCTTCATGGACCCCAATTCGGCTATTTTGCCGATTCTGGTTAAGCTTACACGAGTAATGAGTTTATATAGATCTGATTGGATGTATGCATGCTTTTAGCTTCTTATATTTAGATCATATCATGCGGTGGATTATGCGGATACATGGGTGTATGCCGAGTCTCTGAGTGATGAGTGATTGTCAACGGGTTTGATCGCAAGTTCTTTGGATTGTGTTGTGCAGGTGTCGAGCACGGAGACAGTTATCGAGGGCAAGGTGAAGGTCAAGTTGAGATGTGTCGTGCTGATGGACCGGGTGCGGTGAAGGATGGGCGTGCCGTGCGGTGGACGTGCCATGCCAATGGACCAAGCGGTGAAGGGCGGACGTGAGGCTTGGACTGAGGGACCGGAGTGCCTGAGGATCAGCTGTGGTGGCTGGCAGCCTGGGACAGCGATGAGCGAAGACTTGCGGGGCATGGTGTTGCTCGGGTCGAGGACCTGGGGACACATGTCGGTGGACGGGGTGCACGGGCGGTGCATCCCCTCTATGGCTCCGGTTTGGTGGTTGAGCCACAGAAAAACCACCGGTGGACGGTTTCCAGGTTTGGATCTCAAAACCTAGGTGCTGAGGGTTTTCGAGTTTGGCCACAAAACTCGGGCTGAGGCAGGTTTCTGAGTTGGGGCCTCAAAACTCGGGCGCTGCGGGTTTCTGAGTTTGGGCCACAAAACTCAGGCGATGGACTTGGAGGCTAGTTTCCCGGTTTGGGCCTCAAAACTGGGGGATGGCTGGAAAAGGCTGGTTTCCCGGTTTGGGCCACACAAACCGGGGGTGCGGAGCGAGGGCAGCACGTGGCGGCAATCGGAAGGTTGCGTGGAGGCAACGCAGACTAGTTGTGCGGGCGTGGCCGTCGGATACACCTACCACCTGAGTTGGTCCAGAATAACCTTAGGGTTTAGCTGGTTCGCTCTGTAATTAGTTTAGAGAGGGGTAGAGTTGGAATTGTACTTAGACTAGAATTAGGATAAGTAGTCGGGGAGACACCCTCCTCCCTCTATCGCAGTTAGTCATTTGCTCTTGCTTCCTAGGGTTTCCTGCTCTCCCATCCCCTGTTGTAGCTAGCTGTGATCCGAAAGAGAGACTCACCTCTGTGTACTATTGATTTTGAGGAAGGGAGGCCATAACCTCTCTGTCGTAGCGTGTGTTTGCGCTTTGGCTGCAAGATCGTTGTGTCGATTCGCGTTTTGATTCGAGTTTGTCGTGTTCTTCGCGTTCTTTGTTTTCTCCGTGATTTTCCAGTCACTCGATCTCCCTCTCCGGTGCGTCTTTTTGAAATCCGTTTGAACCAATTTGTTCGTATCATTGAGGAGGTCATTTCAACCAAAGGAATTCATCTAACTCCTCATGATCGAATAGATCAGGATGATTTTGTTTTCGTGGTGCTTTTTCGGTTCAATCACCTTCCCTTTTGATTTCCCGTGGATTGAGTTAATTTGAGCGGATGATTTCTTGGGGATAGTCTCCTAACTACCCCGTGATCAACTTCTCCAAGTTTGGGAACTTGGGATTTTGATTTGAGTCGGATTTGGAGAGATTTGGGAGAGAGGCAATCAAAATCGCCCTCTCTGCAGGGCCGTGGATAGTCCGCCACTTGGCCCGCGGACTGTCCGGGCATCGGGCTCCGACCGAGCAGTGGTCGCGCAGCCTTGACTGTTCTTGCCTCGGGTGACCGGCGGACAGTCCGCCGTTGTCAGGCGCGAACAGTCCGGGCCCGAGCAGAGACTTCTCAGCAGCAGTGCGTTTTTGCACATTTTGCCGGCGGACAGTCCGCCATCAGAGCGCGGACAGTCCGGCATTGGGCGGACAGTCCGGGACTCCAAGTCCGGACAGTCCGGGATCCTGCTGAGTGCCCCGGTTTAGTGCGTTTGCTCTCCCGGCTTGCTCGCTTGGTTTTCGGACTTCTCATTTGGCCCTAAAGTTTACCAAGGAAGTTCTCTAGGTATCTTTGCTACTCGTTAGCATCGGTGTTTGGAGATTTCTCGATGTAGCCGTCTATCTACGTTCGAGACTTGGTTTTTAGAGGTCAAACTTGTGCCGGAGCTTTTGATCTTTGCTTCACTTGTGTTTGGTGGTGCTCCGCTGTGATCCTAGGGATCATCCACCCTCTTCCAAGGGTCGTGAGCATCACGATTTGGGTCTGTGCTTTTCGGGGTTGATTTTGGGACACTTGGCCAAAGTTTCGAAAGAAATTTGATTGGCTCCCATTCACCCCCCCTCTGGTCTCCTTGCTAGTGCATTCTCGGTCCTTCAATTGGTATCGGAGCAGGTTAAGGATCTTCCACCTTAGCCGATTCCAGATCCACCGAAGGCGACATGGATCGCGCCGTGGGCAAACCATCGTTTTTTGATGGGACAAACTATGCGTATTGGAAGATACGAATGTCGGCCTATCTGCAGAGTATTGGTGCTTCCATTTGGGATATTTGCAACCCTGCTGATTACGTGGTCTTGGCTGCTCATGTCACTCAGCAACAGATCGATGAGCACGATGCCAATAGCCGAGCCCGTAATGCTCTTTTCTCGTGTTTGAGCATGGGTGACTTTGATCGCGTTTCTCACCTCTCTACGGCTCGGGAGATTTGGGCTACCCTCATGCGTTTCCATGAGGGAACCTCTCAAGTCAAAACCCGACTCTACGAGTCGTTCAAGAGAGAGTATGAGAACTTTCGACATCAGCCTAGCGAGAGCATAGAAAGTTTATTCGCTCGCTTTCAGGTGATTGTCAACAGGATGAGGGCTAACAAGGAGCAGTTGCCTTTCGATGATCATGAGAGAGCTTTGAAGCTTTTGCACACTCTCGATCGGTCGGTGTGGGATTCCAAGGTCCAAGCGATCATCGAATCGCCTAACTATGAGACCCTCACGTGCGGCGATCCCGACCACTTCATCGCCAACTGCCCCAAGAAGAACAAGCATTCGGGGAAGGGCGATCATGGGCACAAGTACGACTCCAAGCGCAAGGAGAAGCACGTGCCCCCAAGGCGCAAGAATAGGGGCGGCTTCGACAACGAGTACATCAAGAAGAAGTACTTGGTGAAGGCCCAGGCTGAGCAGCGTGCGTTCTTCGCCACGCTCAGCGACGTCGACAGCTCGGATGATGACTCCGCTAGCTCAAGCGACGACGAGTCCGAGAAGATGAAGAAGATCGAGGACAAGCTCAACGGACTTTGCTTCTTCACTGACGACGGGGGCCTCTGCACCATGGCGCTTGGTGACGTGGATGGAGGCGAGCTGGAGCACACCCCTCAGAACGACGACGACGATGATGACATCTCCCAGGTATCTCTCACCTACGATGAGCTTTCTACTGAGGTTGAGAAACTTACTACTGCCCTCCTTAGCCAAGATAAACTGCTTAGGCGTGCTGCTAGAGAGCGCAAGGAGTTTAAGCAGAAGTGGGAGGACACGGTGAAGGAGCTAGAGTTCGCTCGGTCCACCGTGGTTGTGTCGGAGGAGAGTGAGTGCGAGTCGTGCACCAAGCACATGACTGACCTTCTCACTTTGAGGAGTAAGTATGCTGCTTTGGTTGGAGAGGTGGATGAGCTCCGTGCTAGGCCGCAGCTGTTGGGTGCGTGCAAGACTTGTCCTATGTTGCAATTCGAGTTGGCAGAGAAGAATGCCAAGATTGAGTCTTTAGAAAAGGCCAACTCGGGTAGCACTTGTGTCATGAGGTGCGCTTTGTGTGAGGGTTTAGAGATGGAGATTGCCATTGTCAAGCATGGCAAGATGCAAACCGAGGAGGAAAACACATATCTTCGGACCAACTTGTCATGGGTCTCTTGTAGTGAGCCATAGCTTGGGATGATGATCTCCCAATTCAAGCGAGCTGCTGGGGGTCCAGGTGTAGGTTTGGCTCAGGGTGTTGATCTTTCCGCTTTTGGGAAGATTGGAGAGTCGAGTGGTCCGAACTCGAGTGAGAAGCCCAACTCCACCACTACTCCTAAACTTACCAAGCTTCCACCCAAAGAGCCTGCCAATCCTACCACCAAGGATGGGGTATTTGAGGAACCCCCGAGAGCTCCACCCAAGAACCAAGTGTGGGCACCCAAGCCAAACCACCTCAAGAACAAGCTTGACACAATGCCACCCATCCTGGAGGAGTGCTTGCCACAGAAGGGCAAAGTGAACCATACCCACAGCCCAGCGTACCAACAACCCCCTTTGCGTGCGGTGAGGTACCAGTGTGACTTCTGTGGGAAGGATGGTCACTTGAGTGAGTTCTGCTTTTGGCACAAGAGAGAGGCGCGCCGTGCTCGGGAGATGGACAACCTGGACATGTACCACCCTTTCCATGGTGTGCATGTGCCGAACGTCCAGAGGAGAGCTGCTAGGCCTAGAGGTCCAGAACCTCAAGTTCCTAGGCCTAGGGAGAGGAAAGCTCCAAGGAGAGAGGCTAGGCTTAGAGGTCCTGAACCTCAAGTTCCTAGGCGCAGGCCTCGTAGAGAGCGTGCCCGGCGGGAGCCTGCAGTTGTAGGCTATGGACCCCGTGGCGGTGGCTTTGTAGTTGAGCGTTTTCCCCCACCGCGTTTTGAGTATCGCAGTGAGCGCTCCTTCCCTAGCGGACCACGTTTTCCTATGCGTGGTGATCGTTACCCCCGTAGAATGGCTAGGAATGGTTTTTACACTGACCATTCTTTTGAGCAGCCGGCCCAACACTGGTATTCTTCTTACTTCACTAACCCCAGTGTTGGACCGTATGCTCACCCTATGTCTTTTTATTGATGTAGGTAAGATGGTTGGAGGACATTTGGTTGGTGGATTTCGGTTGTTCGAGGCACATGACCGGAAATGCCAAGTGGTTCTCCAGCCTTAGCCCTGTTGCCGGAAAGGAGTATATCACCTTCAGCGACAATAGTAAAGGTAAGGTATTGTCTCGCGGGTCGATGCGGGTTAATGAGCACTTTGTGTTGCGCGATGTTGCTTTTGTTTCTAACCTGGATTTTAACTTGCTTTCTGTTTCGCAACTTTTTGATGATGACTATGAGATTCGTTTTAAACCAAATCACAGTCGGATTTTTGATCCTCAGGGCAATCTTGTATATTTGATTTCGCCCTTTGGGACAGTCTTTCGCGCGAATTTCTCGGAGTCGTTTGGTGTTTCCCGCTGTCTTTTGGCTAGTCCTTCTTCCTTCGATCTTTGGAAGTGGCATAGAAGGCTCGGTCATTTAAGCTTCGACTTGCTTGCAAGACTTAGCTCACTTGGCCTAATCCGAGGATTACCCAAGCTTTCGATGGAGAAGGATCTAGATTTCGTCGTGAAATTAATATCTTTTCATCCGGGACTCTGATTATAGCAAATGATATGTCCGTTTCGATCGTATCGACGAGCTCTTCGCAATGGTGTACTCCAATTCATCACTTGAGATACTTTTATATGGTAAAAACATGGATGTCCTACAAAACAAGTGAGAGCACCAAAACTCGTGGATCTTGTTAGTTTCAAACCCTATAACTATGCTTTGTGATTCATTTAGTGTCATTTCATGCAATAGTTGATGGTTAATTATGAGCATTAGTGAGCGTCAATAAGTTCCCCCAAGCTTACCTTTTGCTAGTCCCTTAGCAAAACTAAAACTTAACAATGGATCTGGAGTTGCTACAATATCTTTACTTCCAACAAGTATACCTGCCGTTAAACAAAAATTCTCTGAAACATATCATGTTATTACTCATGGGGCTTATTACTCTTACCTTAGATCTTGAATAATTGAGAGATTGAACGATCAAATCAAGCACTATGTCTCTAGTTCTTTCTCTTCACCTTTATCCTAGAGTTTTAATTAATTTTCAAAAGCATTAATACATATGTTGTCAAATTAAACAATGGATCCAAAGAGAAAGTCAACCAACCATTGAATCAAGAAGTGCATGTGTATGGAAAACTGAAGTCGGATGCTCTTTTGAATATATTCACTCTCTTCTATTTATGAGAGACATATGACTATCAGGCTAATTCTACTGTTGGGCACGTGCCCTTTTTTTCTGACATTTTTTTTTCTTCTTCTTTTCTTTTTCTTTTTCTTTTTCTTCGAGGTTCCGGACACTTGTCGCTTTTTATTTCCTCAGGATCTATCTTTTTGAGGTTTCGGACACTTGTCCCTTTTTATTTTCTCGGATCCTTTTCTCTTTTTTTTAATAGCCATATGCTTCCAACAAACTTCTGAGAGGGTAGCAACAGATAATTATGAGCATTTATGCGGAAGATGGATGAAATGTGTAAGTGATCTCAATTCAATGGTAAGATAACATCTCACAGGGTCACAAAGCTTAATTTAACTCAATGCAATTATTAGTCAAATTCATATTTAGAAATCTCCGGAACTCTAGTGTTGTTTAGAACAAGATAATAGTAGCTCAGATCATCACATGTCATATCCCAATTACCTAGACCTTAGTTTAAGTATTTGCCATCCATGTATTTAATTTTATTTTAAGGTATCATTATTAATGAGGAGAACTCATGCTTTAAAAGCTGGATACTTGAAAGAAATTAGATAGAGCAACTATTCATCATTTCCATGTAAAAGATTAGAGAGAGAGGGTTCTTCTTTGGTCATCAGCTTCTTCAAACAAACTAGACACACTATTTTATTTAATCTAACACACTTTAAGATAAAAGCTAATAATAGTAGTAGTACAATAAAGACATACCTGGATCGCAAAGATAACGGGGGTGCGTCTCCCCCAAGCTGGTTCCCTTAATAGCGTTGAGCCTTCATGTGCCCATATATTTTTGTCTCTTTTAATTAATGGTGAGCCTTCATGTGCCCACATATTTTTGTTCTTTTCTTTTGAAGAGTGAGCCTTCATGTGCTCACATATTTTTGGTGTTTTGAAATTATTTATAGAATGAAAAACTTAAGAGGATAAAGATACTTACGTGGATATATGGGGTTGCTTTCCTCCAAGCTGAATGTTGACGTAGTCGTTCGATCTTGTAATATAGCAGACTGACAGTGGATATGTCTTCCTCTATTAGAGCTTTGATTGATGTTAATGTTTGTTGGGATAGTGCTCCAACAGTAGATGGAGCATTCACTTGCTCGTCAGCTTTTCTTGGCCTTTCAAATCCTGTGAAACTCAAATAGACAACAAAACTTGTGGAACAGATTAAGCATTAGCGGTTGGCCACTCAAGCCTTAGCTGTCTAGAATTTCAGTAAGATCTCTTTCTCAATATTTTTGTATTTTTATATTTTTATGATGCAAGAGGAAATGCAACAAGATTAATGCATGCATATTTATCTTTATTATTTTTATGCCACCACGGTGAACATTCCTGTGGGTTTTTACACACCAAAGATTTATTCACATGGGGCTTTATGATTTATGATGTAGTGCAACAATTGTAATATTTTTATTTTCATTTCTAATGTAATGTAGAAATTAAAATGTTTGTGAATTAAATATGATGATGCAATGATTAAATATGATGATGCAATAAATGACTAAGAATTAAATATGAGAAATATGCAGCAAAGTAAAGATAACTACCGATTTTTACCTTTTGGCGAAGGTTCGGATATTTAGGTCCGACGAACCGGACATTTCCTTGGTTCAGACCTCCCAAGGTATGTCAGACGTTTAGAAAGTTGTTATCGATTGTACCTCTTAGGTGCAGATATTTTCTTCCATACTTTCTTGGTCTGAGTCTTTACTTCCTGTGGTTCACTGTCTTGAGGTTTCTCTCCTTTCTTTTCTGGGACAGTGTTGATAACTTCTTATTCATAATTGGCCTCTCTATTCTTGATAGTTTGTCTTCTTTAGCTTTGAGAGCGGCGTCTTTCACTTCTATTCTTCTTAGGTGCTTCATTGGGCATGTAGCTGATGAAGTTGTATCGTGCCTTTTCTCCAGAAAAGTGAAAATGGATTTCCTCTTGTAAATGATTGTACTTGCAGCGTAGATGAATGGTCTTCCTAGGATGAGGTGGACATCATCGTCTTCTCATGTCGAGGATCAAGAAATCTGTGGGGCTTCATGACTTCTAATTCTGACTACGACATCTTCCATCATTCCTTCTTATTTATGCCTCTTGATATTGTGTCACTCATGTCATTTGTTCTTCCAGCAGTTTGAACTGAATTGTTAATTGTGGACGCTGGCAGCATCTTGCTCAGTGTGCATGATCTTGTAGATCTAGGACCTTCACTCTGTAGAATTTGGGAGTGATGAACCTCCCCATGTTTGCTCAAGAGTATGTACTGCTCATAAAGACAAGGTAGAGATCAAGTGCATGGGCTCCGTTGGTGGAAAAACACCAACAGAACCAAAAGTTTTGTTTATTCTTTTCTAACCTTAGGCACATTGCACAAGACAAACTTATTGTTTATTCTATTCAATCTTAACATGAGTGACAGGATTAGAGGATGAGCATAAAAGTAGCATCTTTAAATATTTAACAGATCAGATTACTTAACCAAAGGAAGGATAATCTGTGCCACTACTAGAGAATAGGCCTTTGGACGATCTATCATTTGAGCTATAGTCTCGGACAAAAATTGTGTCCGGGGCTAAAGATCTTTAATCCCGGTTGGTGTTACCAACTGGGGCTAAAGGTGAATCTTTAGCCCCGGTTGGTATTATTAACCCGGACTAAAGGTGCTGGACCTTTAGTCCCGGTTGGTAATACGAACCGGGGCTAAAGGGTGTTACCAACCGGGACTAAAGGTCCTTTTAGCCCCGGTTGGTGTTACCAACCGGGGCTAAAGGTCCTTCCCGAGTGGATTCAAAAGGAAAACGTCCAGAACTACATCACGTGAGTTGCGTAGCTCAGTTGGTAAGCGTGCCTGAGGTGAGATGTGCTGAATTCGAATCTCACATGGCACACATTTATTTTTCCTTCGTGGACCTTTAGCCCCGGTTGAATGCACCCGGGACTAAAGGCCCGGGAGCTTTAGTCCCGGATTCTTAGTCCCGGTTGGCATACCTGGGACTAAAGGCCCGTTTTAGCCGGGACTAAAGGCCCTGCATAAAGTGTCGATCTTTTCATAATTGAGATATATTATCTTCCAAAGGTTAGATGCACAACATTTTAGCTCATTTAGTTAAGACAATGAGATTCAAGAGTGTAAAGCTAGAAACAAAAGATCAAAGGACTATATATGTTGAGTTGATTAGGTTGGATCAAGTGATGTGCAACTTAAACATGTCTAGTTCTTTACTTATGTTCATACTAGAATCAAGAAGAAGTTTTTAAAGTGATGGTTACTTACCTTGAAATATTACTTTGTTATTGAAGAGTGATGTGTCGAACCACCTTGTGGAAGCTTCTCTTGTCTAGCTGGCTTGTCTTCTCTTGCTCGTCTCATAGTATGTTTGAGAGGAGGAAGATCACAGTGGAATCATCTTTATAGGTATCGACCTTCCTTCTCTATGTGTCGACTTATCACTGAAGGCACATTGTTCCACGAGTATGCTGACTAGGATCCTCTCTCTTTCTTGTCTTAATTCTGTACTATGAGGATGTAGGAACAGTTCCACATTCTTCTCTTGTCAACGTTTCTTGTTTTCCTTTAATCATTGGATTGGCAAAAGATTTGAATTTAGAGCTGCTACTCGAGTGCCTCCATGAGAGTCTTTCTTGTAATGTCTCAATTGAGACTTGTCCTCTTAACAGTGTCTAGATGATGGAGATCTTATCGGTTGTTCTTCTTGATTTGCTAGCTCAGGTACTATCTCTCCATCTTCTAAATCTTGTGGTGCAGTGGCTTCATCCTTCATGATGCCCTCCTCAATTCTTGGCAGTTGGTTCTCTCTTTGACATTTTCTCTTGGTTCTCTTTGGCTGCTCATAAGTGATGTAGAAGTTGAAGATGTAGCGGAAGATCCAAAAGTTGACTTCTCTGGGTCTGGCAAAGATGATAACATTGATGGTGTTCAAGAACGATCTTCCAAGAATGAGTGGTGGATCATATTCTTCTTCTCGACCGAGACAGTATCTAGTGGTTTGTATTGATCAAAGTGGTGGGTAGGAGATCAATATATTTGAAGTTGGGTTTCTCCTTCCTCCCTTTGATTGTGAAACACATCTAGACAACGGAATTGTCTCCCAGACTGGCTTGTGATGTACATGGACTCCCAACAACATGTTCATGTGTTTAACTTGTAGATCTTGCTATTGTTGTAGTGGTACCATCTTGTCTCCCAAGCTAGCTCTTGATTAGAAAAGAGGATAACTTCCCACTTCCTGTCTTGATGTCTTGGACAATGATGATTGCAGGCATAGATTGTCTTATACGAGGTAAGTTGCATCCTGTTTGTCATTAGTGCCCAAGCAAGACTCAAAGCTAGGCTAGCACCATTTATGATCTAAGAGTATGTTTGTGTGTCTATGGTTTGGGTTTTGGATCTTCAATGTTCACACCAAACCATTGATGAACAAAATTTCTCTCCTGCATAATGTTAGTGGACATATACCCGAAGGATTACAAGAATTTAAAACATGGGTTGTTATCCATAACTTATGTATGTTGCATCTACGCTAATAAAAAGATATTTTAGGATTACTTTAGCATAGACTAGTATGTCATGTGTTGGCTGCACTTTAACAAGGCAAAAGATAACTTGCAGTAGAAGACAAAATAAATAAACTTTGATACTCACAGTTCTTTCATCTATGATGAACGAGCTGAGTCTTCATTGTGCAAGAGTTGTTGAAGTTCATTATACGCCTTGCTTCATCTCCGGTGTGAGTTCATCTCAGGACTTCCCCAAATTGATATCGAAAGTTTCCCTACAGGGGTTAGTCCAACAAAATATCCAAAATCAACTATAGCATACTATCAGTTCAGAAATCAACCTAGACACCACGTCTAATTTGACTTAGGAAGGTATTCTAACCTAAGCACCATGCTTAAATTAAAATCCTTCTGAAGCGAAATCAACACACCTCATGGTTTAAACTAAACACCATGCCTAATTTAAAGATATGTATGACTGTACTTCAAACCTATACATATACTATAGCAGGTGAAGGTAACATGAAAACATTGTAGAGATTTATTCAGATGGTGATGAAAAAGCATGATTAGTATATGAGCATATCTTAAAGGTAGGGACAACCAACATAGAAACATGGCAAGGGATATTTTTAGAAAGTCTATTTCCCAAGCTTGGATTTTGTACAAATCAAGATTGGATGAATGTAATTCAATGTTGCATGATGATTGGTGGGACATACCTTGTGTTTATTGTTTCTTCGTTCTTTTCTGCTCTAGACCTAGAAAGGTTAGTGACAAGAATACCCGAAGGAATATTTTCATAATTATATTTCTGTGCTCATTACAAGGACAGTGCAGCAGAAAGGTAGGCATGACTAATAACCAGGTATTATGATGGGGTGTAAGGATTCTACTGGTTATAGCTTGCTCATGGGGTAGTGATAGATAAGAGTGGAATTCAAAAAGAACATTCATAAGAATGAAAACAAAAATAATGAAAAGACTGGGACAAAAAGGAAAAGATAAAAGTATGATTACAAGGTTAAACTTAAGACGTAAAATGATCTACCGTTCCCCGGCAACGGTGCCAGAAATGCTTGTTGGTATAAATTAACGCACACTCTACTTTATCCGCAAGCGCACAGATAACATCTACCGATGTAGCACTTCACCAGAGTAACCCAGTTTAATATCGAACCCAAAGGAACGGATAGCAATGAGTCTCAAGTTTATAACCCCTGAGTGGCTAACAAGGACGGAGAATCTAGAAGCATAGAGGGGATCACTAAGGTTATCTAAATCCAACTTAAGAGTGATATGTTTATTATTCTTAATGGGGAAGTTGCCATAAAAGGTCACAAACAGAGTATGATTCTTTTATGCAAATGTATAATCCTACCGGGCCTACACACGGGTAGTGGACTATAGAAGAATCAACAAGGCTATAAGAGTCACCCTTGCGAACTACCATTGTTACCGGCGTTATAGGAGGCATTTATGATGAGCTATCAAGTCTAAGCACCACGCTTACACTATCCAACCCCTCTAACTCTAGAATGACTAGAATTAAAGTACTCAAAAGAGAGTCACAAACCTTAAGAATAATAAGATCAATAGCTCAAACTTAAATATAGACGTTGATTACCGAAACAATCAAGAAGCAAGTCGATGAAGAACTTGAATCCACAGGTACAAGATGAAGAAGTTGATCCGACAGGCCGGAGCTCCTTCTTGATCTCTTCCTCTCTCTCTCTCTTCTAGTTCTTGAATAAGACTAGGTTCTAATCCTAATTGAGGGGTATCTAGTCTTCTACTTGATAGCTGGCTTTTGACTACAACTAGATGAACTAGATCTAATTCTAGATGAACTAGAAGAGATTCATCTAGAGGGACCTCTACTTCTACATTGGAACCCTAGTTTCTGATGTGGAGATGAATAATGAAGAGGGAGATGCCTGGAGAGGGGGTCTGGTTCTGGTTTTATAGCCCGGAGCGTGGAACGTGAGCCCTTGGATAAAACCGACTTCGGGGTACGGTCGAGATGCATCCTAGGAGGCGGTGGAAGTAGCTTGCAGAAGACAAAAGTGAGGGGCCTCCATGGCCGACCGGTCGGTCTCCCATGTGGGACCGGTCGGTCTGGCCTAGTGGGCCCATGTGGTGGCCCGCCTCATGGTGTCTTCTGGTGTCTTCTAGATCCTTCTTTTGCAGATTTCGTCGCGAAATTAATATCTTTTCATCCGGGACACCGATTATAGCAAATGATATGTCCATTTTGATCGTCTCGACGAGCTCTTCACAATGGTGTACTCCAATTCATCACTTGAGATACTTTTATATGGTAAAAACATGGATGTCCTACAAAACAAGTAAGAGCACCAAAACTCGATGAACTTGTTAGATTCAAACCCTATAACTATGCTTTGTGATTCATTTAGTGTCATTTCATGTAATAGTTGATGGTTAATTATGAGCATTAGTGAGCGTCAACACCTGGGACAGCGACGAGCGAAGACTTGCGGGGCACGGTGTTGCTCGGGGCGAGGACCTGGGGACACGTGTCGGTGGACGGGGTGCATGGGCGGTGCATCCCCTCTACGGCTCTGGTTTGGTGGTTGAGCCACAGAAAAACCACTGGTGGATGGTTTCCAGGATTGGGCCTCAAAACCTGGGTGCTGAGGGTTTCCGAGTTTGGCCACAAAACTCGGGGTGAGGCAGGTTTCCGAGTTGGGGCCTCAAAATTCGGGCGCTGCAGATTTCTGAGTTTGGGCCACAAAACTCAGGCGATGGACTTGGAGGCTGGTTTCCTGGTTTGGGCCTCAAGACCGGGGGATGGCTGGAAAAGGCTGGTTTCCCAGTTTGGGCCACAAAACCAGGGGTGCAGAGCGAGGGCGGCACGTGGCGGCAATCGGAAGGTTGCGTGGAGGCAACGCGGATGAGTTGTGCGGGCGTGGCCGTCGGATACACCTACCACCTGAGTTGGTCCAGAATAACCTTAGGGTTTAGCTGGTTCGCTGTGTAATTAGTTTAGAGAGGGGTAGAGTAGGAATTGTACTTAGACTAGAATTAGGATAAGTAGTCGGGGAGACACCCTCCTCCCTCTACCGCAGTTAGTCATTTGCTCTTGCTTCCTAGGGTTTCCTGCTCTCCCATCCCCTGCTGTAGCTAGCTGTGATCCGCAGAGAGACTCACCTCTGTGTACTGTTGATTTTGAGGAAGGGAGGCCGTAACCTCTCTGTCATAGCGTGTGTTTGCGCTCCGGCTGCAAGATCGTTGTGTCGATTCGCGTTTTGATTCGAGTTCATCGTGTTCTTCGCGTTCTTCGTTTTCTCCGCAATTTTCCCGTCACTCGATCTCCCTCTCCTGTGCGTCTTTTTGAAATCCGTTTGAACCAATTTGTTCGTATCATTGAGGAGGTCATTTCGACCAAAGGAATTCATCTAACTCCTCATGATTGAATAGATCAGGACGATTTCATTTTCGTGGCGCTTTTTCGGTTCAATTACCTTCCCTTTTGATTTCCCGTGGATTGAGTTAATTTGAGCGGATGATTTCTTGGGGATAGTCTCCTAACTACCCCGTGATCATCTTCTCCAAGTTTGGGAACTTGGGAATTTGATTTGAGTCGGATTTGGAGAGATTTGGGAGAGAGGCGATCAAAATCGCCCTCTCTGCAGGTCCGCGGATTGTCCGCCACTTGGCCCGCGGACTGTCCGGGCGTCGGGCTCCGACCAAGCAGTGGTCGCGCAGCCTTGACTGTTCTTGCCTCGCGTGACCGGCGGACAGTCCGCTGTTGTCAGGCGCGGACAGTCCGGGCCCGAGCAGGGACTTCTCAGCAGCAGTGCGTTTTTGCACATTTTGCCGGTGGACAGTCCGCCATCAGAGCGCGGATAGTCCGGCCTTGGGCGGACAGTCCGGGACTCCAGGTCCGGACAGTCCGGGATCCTGTTGAGTGCCCCGGTTTAGTGCGTTTGCTCTCCCGGCTTGCTCGCTTGGTTTTCGGACTTCTCGTTTGGCCCTAAAGTTGACCAAGGAAGTTCTCTAGGTATCTTTGCTACTCGTTAGCATCGGTGTTTGGAGATTTCTCGACGTAGCCATCTATCTACGTTCGGGACTTGGTTTTTAGGGGGCAAACTTGTGCCAAAGCTTTTGATCTTTGCTTCGCTTGTGTTTGGTGGTGCTCCGCTGTGATCCTAGGGATCATCCACCCTCTTCCAAGGGTCATGAGCATCACGATTTGGGTCCATGCTTTTCGGGGTTGATTTTGGGACACTTGGCCAAAGTTTCGAAAGAAATTTGATTGGCTCCCATTCACCCCCCTCTGGTCGCCTTGCTAGTGCATTCTCAGTCCTTCAGATTAATCTAATTATAAGGAGTGGTGTAGACTTATAGCAAGTGGTATCATACGGTGTATTAGCTTTGCTTGAGTTTATGCTTGACGGGTTTATGAAGGCTAGACGTGCGGCAGACTAGTTGGATTAGCCTATGCATGTGTTATCCGAATAGGTTTATATTTACAAGTTACCCTTTTGTCCTTTTGTTATTTATGTGTTCGGCATTCAATATACTTATGTGATCCAATCTTTATACTTGCCGAATGACATTATAATCCTGTTTCGACAAACAGCTTTTATAGCTGTGTGCCGTCGTCATTGGCTTTCATAGCCGTACATATGGAATTGTCTGGTCTCACCCGGCATGTTCCAAGGTATTCTTACACTTTTTATCCCTTGTTGGTTTTCATGTCAAACCGACTGGCACGCTCCCGTATTCAGTACACTCTGGGCACCCGATTGAAGCCAGCCTCGTTTGGCTTGCTGTGTGCCTGACGCGAGACGTCACATTTTACGTCAACAACATGAGAGAGACCGGTCGATACGTCAGCAACCCTTCCAAGGTAATACAAGTAATAGTCAGGTATGTAGTATTGTACACCATAGTATTGACAAACTATGTATATGCAGGAATATAAGGTATTGACAAACTTTCTTTGCACAAATATATGGAAGACAAGGCAAAGCACATCACCGAACGTACTTTGTACAACATAGTTGAGGACCTAAGCCTTTTTCTATTGAAGCACGTCATTTCAATGGAAGGGAGGTATCATGATCATGAGGGTGAATTATCGAAGCCAGAGTACTGAGTGCTAACAGAGATTTCTAGGCTAAAACTAACTCGGAATGGTTATTAGACCACTACCTGTGAAAACTTGGATGTATGTAATGTTCAAACTTGCAACTCTATATTTGTGAGCACGAAACTTTGATGTATATAAGTGTATGTATGAAATATATAAATTGCATGTTGCTATATTAATGTATATGCATATATTTATTTTAACAATATAATTGCATGTTCCTATATTAATGTATATATTTAATTTAATAATATAATTATTATAATTAACAATATATATATATAACTGGTCTACAACAGCATAGGCGGTTAGTTGTGAACCGCCTGCGGAAATCGATTTCCACAGGCGGTTCACTTAAGGAACCGCCAGTGTAAGGCGGTTCACAACTAACCGCTTGTGCTGTTGTTCTATTTTCACTGGCCCCCAGCGCAGGCGGTGCTAGAAAATGCCTGTGAAAATGGGTTTTCAACCACCTGTATAATATGTCTTTGTACTAGTGATAAGTCCAAACATAATTAATGAGGTGAGAGAAAAAGGATAGCTTAGAGGTTGAGGAAGATAAAGTGCAACACAGGAGACAAGATGTTCAGGAACAAGCTCAAGATGCAAGGTGAAGCTTCAAACAAAAGGAAGGGGTCATGATAGATCATCTATCCCTCATCACATGGCGCCACTGCGTTTCAATGATGAAGGTAATATTTTAAGGTAAGTGATCATTCTCTACAAAAGCTTTCCCTTGGTCTTTCCCTGCACTTAAATAAAAAAAATCAAAATGTTTGAGTTACAACTTTAAATGTTTAATCTAAAAAACTCAACATGCTTTATTCTTTGAGTATCACTCTTTTAATCACTTAGTCTTGAACAACTCAACCCTCGTTGTCAAATTCATGCTCACTCTTCTGATTTCACCACCAATGTTTTAAAAGTGAAACAATGCACAAAATACCAATCTTATCACATTAAATATGTCTAAGGCTAGAGTAGAGTAAATGAAGTTTTGGTTCTTTTGGTGTTTTCTCACTAGTAGAACTTATGCACTTGATCTCTGCCTTAGTTTTGCGAGTAGGACACACTGTACAAAGAGTGGTCTCCCAAAGTTTCATGAATTCTAGAGGATGTTGCTAGCTTACAGTATTAATGCTTCACGTTAAAATGTTAGTTTGACATTTACCTCCTATTTTCTTGATACATATGTGATAAAACAATTATTGCACCATCATTGAGTCACATACATAAATGGAAATCCAAAACTCTGTTGCTTTGTGCTTGAAAGAAATAAATCAAGACTCTAAAATAATTAAGGTATAGTTTTTCACTAACCCTTAATCCATTCCACGAGCTTTGTTGTCTATCTGAGTTTCAACAAAAGATAGGAATTCCACTATGATGCCGACGAAGTCTTCGTCAACTCAAGAGCCAATCATCAATGGTTATAGCTCAAGAGAAGTGATGAACATCTGAAGGACCGAGAGCGCAAAAGCAAGGTGACCAGAGGGGGGGTGAATGGGAGCCAATAAAATTTCTTTTGAAACTTTGGCCAAGTGTCCCAAATTCAACCCCGAGAAGCACGAACCCAAAGCGTGATGCTCACGATCCTTGGAAGAGGATGGATGATCCCTAGGATCACAGCGGAGCACCACCAAACACAAGTGAAGCAAGGACCAAAAGCTTCGGCTCAAGTTTCCCTTGAGAAAACCGAGTCCCGAACGTAGATTGAAGGCTACGTCGAGAAATCTCCAAATATCTATACAAACAAGTTGCAAAGATACCTAGAAATGTTTCTTGGTTAACTCTAGGAACAAACGAGAAGTCTGAAAACCAAGCGGAAAAGCCGGGGCGAAGATTGCACTAAAAAATAAGCTTCAGCGGGGTCCCGGACAGTTCGCAGGTACGGTCCCGGACTGTCTGGCTCAGGCGCGGACTGTCCGCGAGCAGGTTTCGGACTGTCCGCCGGCAAAAGACGCCAAACAGCATTGTTGCTGAAGTGTTCCTTGATGGTCCCGGACTGTCTGCGCTTTAGCACGACGGACTGTCCACTGGTGACCCGAGCCAAGAACAGCAGGGACTGGCCGGGGCTTGTCCGAACCAGCCCCGATGCGCGGACTGTCCGTCGGTCAGGCCGCGGACTGTTCGCGAGTGCGCAGAGAGGGCGATTTTGATCGCCTCTCTCCCAAATCTCTCCAAATCCGATACAAATCAAAATCCCACGTTCCCAAACTTGGAGAAGATGATCACGGGGTAGTTAGGAGACTATCCACAAGAAATCATCTGCTCAAATTGACCGAATCAACGTGAAATCAAAAGGGAAGGTGGATGAACCGGAAAAACACCACGAAAATGAAATCGTCCCGATCTATTCGATCATGAGGAGTTAGATGAATTCCTTTGGTCGAAATGACCTCCTCAATGATACGAACAAATTGGTTCAAATGGATTTCAATAAGATGCACCGGAGAGGGAGATCGAGTGACGGGAAAATCGCGGAGAAACGAAGAACACGAATCAAAACGCGAATTGACACAACGATCTTGCAGCAGGAGCGCAAACACACGCTACGACAGAGAGGTTACGTCCTCCCTTCCTCAAAATCAACAGTACACAGAGGTGAGTCTCTCTGCGGATCTCAGCTAGCTACAGCAGGGAATAGGGGAGCAGGAAAACCTAAGTGCGAAAGAGCAAATGACTGAGATAGGGGGGAGGAGGGTGTCTCCCCGACTACTTATCCTAATTCTAGACTAAGTACAATTCCTACTCTACCCCTCTCTATTCTAATTACAGAGCGAACCAGCTAAACCCTAAGGTTATTCTGGACCAACTCGAAGATAGTGGTGATCCGACAGCCACGCCCGCATAGCCCGAAGCGTTGCCTCGACGCAACCTCCAGATTGCCGCCACGTGCCGCCCTCGCTCTGCACCCCCTGTTTTGTGGCCCAAACCAGAAAACCAGCCTTTTCCAGCCATCCCCCGGTTTTGAGGCCCAAACCAGGAAACCCGCCTCCAAGTCCATCGCCTGAGTTTTGTGGCCCAAACTCAGAAACCCGCAGCGCCCGAGTTTTGAGTCCCAAACTCGGAAACCGTCCTCAGCCCGAGTTTTGTGGCCAAACTCGGAAACCCTCAGCACCTAGGTTTTGAGGCCCAAACCTGGAAACCGTCCACCGGTGGTTTTTCTGTGGCTCAAGCACCAAACCGAAGCTGTAGAGGGGATGCACCGCCCGTGCACCCCGTCCACCGACACGTGTCCCCAGGTCCTCGACCCGAGCAACACCATGCCTGCAAGTCTTCGCTCGTCGCTGTCCCAGGCTGCCAGCCACCACAGCTGATCCTCAGGCACTCCGGTCCCTCAGTTCAAGCTCACGTCCGCTCTTCACCGCTCAGTTCATCGGCATGGCACGTCCGCCGCACAGCATGCCCATCCTTCACTGCACCCGGTCCGTCAGCATGGCACGTCTCAACTTGACCTTCACCTTGCCCTCGATCACTGTCTCCGTGCTCGACACCTGCACAACACAAGCCAAAGAACCTGCGATCAAACCCGTTGAAAATCACTCATCACACCGAGACCCGGCATACACCCATGTATCCGCAATCTCCCCCTTGATGAGTGCATTGTCAACTACTCACACAAATCATAACAGAAAGAAGAAGGAAGAAGGAAGGAGAAGAGAGAACTCGACCAAACGACCCAAAAGCATAGCCAAGCCGAAGAAGGTCAAGTGGAAGAAGCGAAACAACTTGGTCCCCAAAGACATGGGCAACGGCTCGACGCGACCAAGCAAAACAAAGCTAGCCCTCAAGATGAGGTAGAACAGGCTCAACACCGCTAGCAAAATACCAATTGAAAATCGAAGCAAAATGCTTGTCCCTCAAGATAGAGGCACAGAGGCTCAACACAACTAGCAAAGAAAGCTCGATACCAATGCCTTTCGACCAAGCACGCTTCGAACCAATTGAAATGTCTCCAAACCAAAAGAGAACCAAACGAAGTCAAAATGCCCTAAAAATGTTTGCTAGTCCCTCAAGAAAGAGGCAAAGGCTCAACACAACTAGCAAACTCTCGAAAAGTGCAAACAACTAGGAATGTTCTCCTCCTAGGTCCAACATGGGAAAGCACAAGGATTTGAAAAATTTTCTCCCCCTTAACGAAAACTCCTCCTTAGTTAAACACCCCTCCCCCTTAGTTAAACACCCAGGAGCATATGATTTGCAATTATATTTCTCCCCCTTAGTTGAAAATGCACTTATCAAGTGAACAGCATTAGCAATAGGAACCGGGCAAAGTTCTCCCCCTCAGAAAATGCACCAACCAGAAGTGCCAACTGAACAACCAACTTCCCTTCCAAAAATGCATATGAAGTCAAAAATGCAAGTTAGCAGCTTCAGGCATATAGTCAAAAGAGTGCAAAGATGCTCTAAACAGTAGAACTCCAATGACTCAATATAAGCACAGCTAGCAAAGGCTCAAACTGATCACCAAATACGAAATATGAACATATGAGAAAATGAGCAGTTTTTAGTCAAAAAGATAGTCACCATTAAAATAGCACTACACATGTATAGACAGGAATCCAAACAAGTGCTAAACATGTATACAAGGTGAACTACCCCTAGCAAAGTTCAATCATCATGCATAGGAATGAAGCATACACTTGTGATTTCAGTTTTAATATCGGAGTTGCAGCGGTGAAATTACACAAGTTTAAATTCAGCATGTGATTGCGAGAGGTTGAAAGCTTGTCATTGCCTAACTTTTCAACCGAGCGAAGCCTACGCCGAAGCAATCAGAAGCTTAAAGCTATGGTTTCGGTCACACACTACACAGCTCAAGTTTAACTCAAAGTGCAATGAGAAACAGTCTTGATACCGTGATGTGTTGACAAGCAATCCCATCTCGATCTTTTCAATTCACTAAAACTTGGTTCAAATTTTAAACATGATATGAACAGACCAAGCAAGTGAATGACTCAGAACTAGAGACATAGCAACCTTGCATATATGAAAAGCACGAATGGACTCAACACATTCTACACATGCTAGTTGCATATCTCAATGGTGAACATTTTCAGATTTTATATACATTAAGCAAATTCACCATTTCAAAATAGCTCAGCTCACAACATGTACTAGTGATCAGAAAGAGCATAAGCTACAAGCATCAACATAAGCATCGGAGCATACTAAATAGAGCATAGTTACATTCTAGTGATTACAAACATGAAGCTCAGAATGTAAGTGCATATGCTAAAATGCAAAAGAAAAGAAGATCAAACAAAAAGTCAGTCTGTTATACAAGATCCAAAATGTTTCCCCCATCTAAAAGGGGAAACACACACCAAGCTCACCCCTCAACCGATTAAAGGTTGACTCGACTAAAGGCTTGGTGAAAATATCAGCCAGTTGATGATGAGTATCGACATGGCGAAGGTCGATATCACCCTTCTCCTGGTGGTCTCACAAAAAGTGAAAGCGCACATCAATGTGTTTGGTCTTCGAGTGAAGCATGGGGTTCTTAGCAACGCTAATAGCACTCGTACTGTCACAAAGCAAAGGTACGCGAGAAAAACTCAGACCGAAATCACGCAAAGTGGCCATCATCCAAAGCAACTGGGAACAGCAGCTAGCCGCAGCAACATATTCAGCCTCTGTGGTAGACTGAGCGACACTAGACTGCTTGCCAGAAGACCACGATACAAGAGAAGAACCAATAAACTGGCAAGTCCCACAAGTGGACTTGCGCTCAATACGACAACCAGCAAAATCCGCATCAGAATTACCGCAAAGGGAGAGGGTGGAGGAAGCAGAATACCAAATCCCAAACTCAGGTGTGAAACGAAGGTACCTGAATATGCGCTTCACCGCCTAACGGTGAGAAGTGCGCAGCGACGCCTGAAAGCGCGCGCATAGGCACACCGCGAACTGAATGTCTGGGCGTGTCGCCGTCAGGTAGAGCAGCGACCCGATCATGCTTCGGTACTCCTTCTGGTCCACTGCTTCTCCATCCTTTTCCGCATCTAGGGCAGTCATCGTCGACATGGGTGTTGGAAGAGGCTTGGCCTCACCCATATCGAACCGCTTCAGCATGTCCTTGGTGTACTTGCCCTGGTGCACAAACGTCCCCTCTCAGGATTGCTTAATTTGCAACCCGATAAAGAATGTCAGCTCGCCCATCATGCTCATCTCGAACTCCCTTCTCATAGTATCTGCAAACTTGGCAACCAAAGCGTGAGAAGAACCACCGAAAATGATATCATCCACGTAAATCTGGACCAAGAGTGTGTCTTTTCCTTGCTTGAGGAGAAAGAGCGTTTTATCTACACATACCATTTTAAAACCCTTAGCTAGCAGAAAAGTTTTTAGTCTATCATACCAGGCTCTAGGGGCTTGTTTCAAACCATATAAATCTTTGTGGAGTTTACAAACATGGTTTGGAAACTTGGGATTTTCAAAACCGGGGGGTTGCTCAACATATACTTCCTCTTCTATGTAGCCATTTAAGAAGGCACTCTTGACATCCATTTGAAAAAGTTTAAAACCTTTGGATGCAGCAAAAGCCAAGAGTACCCTAATAGCGTCCAAACGAGCTACAGGAGCAAAAGTCTCCTCATAGTCTATCCCCTCCTTCTGACTATAACCCTTCGCTACAAGCCTGGCCTTGTTTCTCACAACGTGGCCATCCTCTCCTTGCTTGTTTTTGAAAACCCATTTTGTCCCAATAGGCTTACAGTCTGGTGGAGGTGGAACTAGAACCCAAACCCGATTTCGCTCAAAGTTCTCTAACTCCTCATGCATGGCATTGACCCAATCTGGATCCGTCAAAGCGTGTCCAACATCTCGGGGCTCAAAATTAGCAACAAAGGCAGAATGAGCGAAGTGAGAGATGTGCTGTGACCTAGACCGAGTGACCCATTCGTCAATGTCGTCGATCATCTGCTGAGGGGGGTGCTGGCGCTGGATGTGTCGTGGCGCCTCCCGAGAAGAAGTAACCTCCCCCTAAATAGCAGCTGGTGCCTCCCCGGGTACAAAAGGTACCGCGCGGGGTGGCGGATCCCATGGCCCCCAGGAAGAAGACGTGTCGGGGCCGTGAGTCATCGTAGAAGCCGCTCTTTGCGGCACAGCAGGTGGAGGGGGTGATGGATCATCCATACCTTCAGCACCCTCATCCTCGTCATCAAAAAGAGGCTCACCAACCTCATGATCACCTGCACGCTCAAAACTAGAAGAAGGACAAACAAGAGTCTCATCGAAGGTGACATCTGATGTCTCCACGACTCAGTTAGTATCAAGGTTAAGTACATGATATGCTCTAGTGTGAGTGCCATAACCCAAAAATACGCCGTCGGAAGAACAAGACTCAAACTTGTCCAGGTTGCCCTTTTTCAATATAAAACAGTGGCAACCGAAGACTCTAAAGTAACTCACCTTGGGCTGTCGACCAAAACGCAACTCATAAGAGGTCTTCTTCAAGAATGCTCTCAGAAAAATATGATTCGAAATATAGCATGCAGTGTTCATAGCTTCGGCCCAATATCGCCTAGGAGTCCTATGCTCATCGAGCATCGTCATGGCCATCTCAACAAGGGTCCGATTCTTCCTCTCTACAACACCATTTTGGGGCAGTGTGTAGGGGGAAGAAAACTGATGCTCCAAACCAAGGCGGTCAAAAAACTTCTCAAAATCTGAATTTTTGAATTCAGAACCATTATCACTTCTAATAGCTCGCATCGAGTTCAAAGGGACTTGTTCTGAAGACGCAAAATCAGATTGCGAGCAAAGGAGAAAGTCTCAGTCTTCTCATTCAAAAAGAAGACCCACGAGTACCTCGAAAAGTCGTCAACAACAACCAAAACATACCACTTGCCACCAACCGAGCTCACCCGAGCCGGACCAACAAGGTCCATGTGTAAAAGCTCACCAGGGTGCGAGGTCATGACCGTAGTCACTGGATGGTGGGGAGCGGCAACCATCTTTCCATGTCTGCAAGAATGGCAAACTAGATCCTTCTCCATCGAAAGCTTGGGCAATCCTCGGATTAGGCCAAGTGAGCTAAGTCTTGCAAGCAAGTCGAAGCTTAAATGACCGAGCCTCCTATGCCACTTCCAAAGATCGGAGGAAGAAGGACTAGCCAAAAGACAGCGGGAAACACTAAACGACTCCGAGAAATTCACACGAAAGACTTTCCCAAATGGCAAAATCAAACATACAAGATTGCCCTGAGGATCTAAAATACGACTAAGATTCGGTTTAAAACGAATCTCATAGTCATCATCAAAAAGTTGCGAAACAGAAAGCAAGTTAAAATGCAGGTTAGAAACAAGAGCAACATCGCGCAACACAAAGTGCTCATTAACCCGCACCGACCCGCGAGACAACACCTTACCTTTACTATTGTCGCCGAAGGTGATAAACTCCTTTCCGGCAACAGGGCTAAGGCTGGAGAACCACTTGGCGTTTCCGGTCATGTGCCTCGAGCAACCGGAATCCACCAACCAAATGTCCTCCAACCATCTTACCTACATCAATAGAAAGACATAGGGTGAGCATACAGTCCAACACTGGGGTTAGTGAAGTAAGAAGAATACCAGTGTTGGGCCGGCTGCTGAAAAGAACAGTCAGTGTAAAAACCATTCCTAGCCACTCTACGGGGGTAGCGATCACCATGCACAGGAAAACGTGGTCCGCTAGGGAAGGAGCGCTCACCGCGATACTCAAAACGCGGTGGGGGAAAGCGCTCAACTACAAAGCCACCGCCATGGGGTCCATAGCCTACAATTGCAGGCTCCCGCCGGGCACGCTCTCTACGAGGCCTACGCCTAGGAACTTGAGGTTCAGGACCTCTAGGCCTAGCCTCTCTCCTCGGAGCTCTCCTCTGCCTAGGCCTAGGAACTTGAGGTTCTGGACCTCTGGGCCTAGCAGCTCTCCTCTGGACGTTCGGCACATGCACACCATGGAGAGGGTGGTACATGTCCGGGTTGTCCATCTCCCGAGCACGGCGCGCCTTTCTCTTGCGCCGAAAGCAGAACTCACTCAAGTGACCATCCCTCCCACAGAAGTCACACTGATACCTCACCGCGCGCAAAGGGGTTTGTTGGTAGGCAGGGCTGTGGGTATGGTTCACTTTGCCCTTCTGTGGCAAGCATTCCTCCTGGATGGGTGGCATTGTGTCCAGCTTATTTTTGTGGTGGTTTGGCTTGGGTGCCCACACTTGGTTCTTGGGTGGAGCTCTCGGGGGTTCCTCAAACACCCCATCCTTGGTCGTAGGCTTAGCAGGCTCTTTGGGTGGAAGCTTGGTAAGTTTGGGAGTAGTGGTGGAGTTGGGCTTCTCACTCGGGTTCAGACCACTAGACTCTCCAATCTTCCCAAAAGCGGAAAGATCAACACCCTGAGCAAAACCTACACCTGGACCTCCAGTAGCTCGCTTGAATTGGGAGATCATCATCTCGAGCTACGGCTCCCTAAAAGAGACCCATGACAAGATGGTCCGAAGGTATGTGTTTTCCTCCTCGGTTTGCATCTTGCCATGCTTCACATTGGCAATCTCTATCTCCAAGCCCTCACACAAAGCACACCTCGAATCTTGGCACTCTTCTCTGCCAACTCGAATTGCAAGACAGGACAAAGGCTTGCACGCACCCAACAGCTGCGGCCTAGCACGGAGCTCATCCACCTCTCCAACCAAATCAGCATACTTACTTTTCAAGGTGAGAAGGTCAGTCATGTGCTTGGTGCACGACTCACACTCACTCTCCTCCGACACGACCACGGTGGACCGAGCGAACTCAAGCTCCTTCACCGTGTCCTCCCACTTCTGCCTAAACTCCTTGCGCTCTCTAGCAGCACACCTAAGCAGTTTATCTTGGCTAAGGAGGGCAGCAGTAAGTTTCTCAACCTCAGCGGAAAGCTCATCGTGGGTGAGAGATACCTGGGAGGTGTCGTCGTCGTCGTCGTCATCATTCCGAGGGGTGTGCTCCAGCTCGCCTTCGACCTCATCACCAAGCGCCACGGTGCAGAGGCCCCCGTCGTCGGTGAAGAAGCATAGTCCATTGAGCTTGTCCTCAATCTTCTTCATCTTCTCGGACTCGTCATCGCTTGAGCAAGCAGAGTCGTCATCCGAGCCATCAATGTCGCTAAGCGTGGTGAAGAACGCGCGCTGCTCAGCTTGGGCCTTCTCCAAGTACTTCTTCTTGATGTACTCTTTGTCGAAGCCGCCCCTCTTCTTGCGCCTTGGGGGGACGTGCTTCTCCTTGCGCTTGGAGTCGTACTTGTGCCCATGATCGCCCTTCCCTGAATGCTTGTTCTTCTTGGGGCAGTTGGCGATGAAGTGGTCAGGATCGCCGCACTCGAAACATCCCGAGCGTCCTCCTCTGCGGCGACGGTTCATGCGGTTGTTGTGGAACCACGTGAACCGGTTGGCAAGTAAAGCCAACTCCTCGTCTCCCAAAGACTCTAGCTGATCCTCTATGACAGAAAAGAGAGATGAAAGCGCAAAGCCAGCAGAGGGGTTAGCGGAAGAGCCAGAAACCAAAGCCATAGTCGGGCCAGAAGGATTCTCATAAGAAGCCCTCGCCATGGCGTCAATCTCACTGGACTTGAGCTTACTGAAGAGCTCGTCGCACGTGAGGGTCTCATAGTTAGGTGATTCGATGATCGCCTGAACCTTGGAATCCCACACCGACCGATCGAGAGTATGCAAAAGCTTCAAAGCTCTCTCATGATCGTCGAAAGGCAACTACTCCTTGTTAGCCCTCATCCTGTAGACAATCACCTGAAAGCGAGCGAATAAACTTTCTATGCTCTCGCTAGGCTGATGTTGAAAGTTCTCATACTCTCTCTTGAATGACTCGTAGAGATGGGTTTTGACTTGAGAGGTTCCCTCATGGAAACGCATGAGGGTAGCCCAAATCTCCCGAGCCGTAGAGAGGTGAGAAACGCGATCAAACTCACCCATGCTCAAACAAGAGAAAAGAGCATTACGGGCTCGGCTATTGGCATCGTGCTCATCGATCTGACGCTGAGTGACATGAGCAGCCCAGACCACGTAATCGAGAGAGTTGCAAATATCCCAAATGGAAGCACCTATACTCTAGAGATAGGCCGACATGCGTATCTTGCAATACGCATAGTTCGTCCCATCGAAAAACGGCGGTTTGCCCATGCCGCGATCCATGTCGCTTTCGGTAGATCTGGAACCGCATAAGGTGGAAGATCCTTAACCTGCTTCGATACCAATTGAAGGACCGAGAGCGCAAAAGCAAGGTGACCAGAGGGGGGTGAATGGGAGCCAATCAAATTTCTTTCGAAACTTTGGCCAAGTGTCCCAAATTCAACCTCGAGAAGCACGGACCCAAAGCGTGATGCTCACGACCCTTGGAAGAGGGTGGATGATCCCTAGGATCACAGCGGAGCACCACCAAACACAAGCGAAGCAAGGACCAGAAGCTTCGGCTCAAGTTTCCCTTGAGAAAACCGAGTCCCGAATGTAGATTGAAGGCTACGTCGTGAAATCTCCAAATACCTATGCAAACAAGTTGCAAAGATACCTAGAAATGTTTCTTGGTTAACTCTAGGAACAAACGAGAAGTCTGAAAACCAAGCAGAAAAGCCGGGGCGAAGATTGCACTAAAAAATAATCTTCAGCAGGGTCCCGGACAGTCTGCGTGTACGGTCACGGACTGTCCGGCTCAGGCGCGGACTGTCCGCGAGCAGGTCTCGGACTGTCCGCCGGCAAGACACCAAACAGCAATGTTGCTGAAGTGTTCCTGGACGGTCCCGGACTGTCCGCGCTTTAGCACGGCGGACTGTCCGCTGTTGACCCGAGCCAAGAACAGCAGGGACTGGCCAGAGATTGTCCGAACCAGCCCCGATGCGCGGACTGTCCGTCAGTCAGGCCGCGGACTGTCCGTGAGTGCGTAGAGAGGGCGATTTTGATCGCCTCTCTCCCAAATCTCTCCAAATCCGATCCAAATCAAAATCCCACGTTCCCAAACTTGGAGAAGATGATCAAGGGGTAGTTAGGAGACTATCCCCAAGAAATCATCTGCTCAAATTGACCAAATCAATGTGAAATCAAAAGGGAAGGTGGATGAACTGGAAAAACACCACGAAAATGAAATCGTCCTGATCTATTCGATCATGAGGAGTTAGATGAATTCCTTTGGTCGAAATGACCTCCTCAATGATACGAACAAATTGGTTCAAACGGATTTCAAAAAGATGCACCGGAGAGGGAGATCGAGTGACGGGAAAATCGCGGAGAAATGAAGAACACGAATCAAAACGCGAATCGACACAACGATCTTGCAGCCGGATCGCAAACACACGCTACGACAGAGAGGTTATGGCCTCCCTTCCTCAAAATCAACAGTACACAGATGTGAGTCTCTCTGCGGATCTCAGCTAGCTACAGCAGGGAATAGGGGAGCAGGTAAACCTAAGTGCGAAAGAGCAAATGACTGAGATAGGGGGGAGGAGGGTGTCTCCCCGACTACTTATCCTAATTCTAGCCTAAGTACAATTCCTACTCTACCCCTCTCTATTCTAATTACAGAGCGAACCAGCTAAACCCTAAGGTTATTCTGGACCAACTCGAAGATAGTGGTGATCCGACGGCCACGCCCACATAGCCCGAAGGGTTGCCTCGACGCAACCTCCAGATTGCCGCAACGTGTCGCCCTCGCTCTGCACCCTCGGTTTTGTGGCCCAAACCGGGAAACCAGCCTTTTCCAGCCATCCCCCGGTTTTGAGGCCCAAACCGGGAAACCCGCCTCCAAGTCCATCGCATGAGTTTTGTGGCCCAAACTCAGAAACCCACAACGCCCGAGTTTTGAGGCCCAAACTCGGAAACCGTCCTCAGCCCAAGTTTTGTGGCCAAACTCGGAAACCCTCAGCACCCAGGTTTTGAGGACCAAACCTGGAAACCGTCCACCGGTGGTTTTTCTGTGGCTCAACCACCAAACCGAAGCTATAGAGGGGATGCACCGCCCGTGCAGCCCGTCCACTGACACGTGTCCCTAGGTCCTCGACCCGAGCAACACCATGCCTGCAAGTCTTCGCTCGTCGCTGTCCCAGGCTGCCAGCCACCACAGTTGATCCTCAGGCACTCCGGTCCCTCAGTCCAAGCCTCACGTCCGCCCTTCACCGCTCAGTTCATCGACATGGCACGTCCGCCGCACGGCACGCCCATCCTTCACTGCACCCGGTCTGTCAGCACGGCACGTCTCAACTTGACCTTCACCTTGCCCTCGATCACTGTCTCCGTGCTCGACACCTGCACAACACAAGCCAAAGAACCTGTGATCAAACCCGTTGACAATCACTCATCACACCGAGACCCGGCATACACCCATGTATCCGCAACATCTACGCTATCAAGGATTCAAAGTAAATGACCATGCCAACACCCATTAAAGAATATGAAGAGCAATGAACTAAAGGAGACAAGTCCACCAACCACTTGAAGATGAAAGAGAGTTCTACTGAAGTACAACTAAGGTCTTCGCCATGAGGATCTGCTGACGCATCCAAGGAAGAATAAAGAGCGTGCAAGAAGTCTTGTTCGATAGACTATAAACATCGAATCCTCGCCGGAAGGTAACTCGGTAGTTATCCATATTTCTTTACCAATAAATTTAGTACTGCATAATCATATCATTTTACTTCTAGTTGCATATTTACTTTTTAGCAAATTATATCTGCATTAGAAAAGAAAATAAAAATATGAAAAACTTTAAGCCCCATGAGAACAGTTTAGTGGTGTGTTAAAACCCATAAATGTATTCTCTGTGGAGGCATAAAAAAATAATACATCTACATATTAATTTCTGCATTTCATTAGAAAAGGAAACAAAAATATTGTATTTGTTACACTACATCATAAACCATGAAGCCTCATGTGAATAATTCTATGGTGTGTAAAAACCCACAGGAATGTTCACCGTGGTGGCATAAAAATATAATAATAATTATATAATAATACTAAAAATAAATATGCATACATTCATCCTGTTGTATTTTTCTCTTGCATCATAAAAAAATATTAAAATATAAAAATATTGAGAAAAAGGTCTTCCTGAAATTCTAGACAACTAAGGCTTGTGTGGCCAATCGCTAATGCTTAATTTGTTCCACAAGTTTTGTTGTCTATTTGAGTTTCACAGGATTTGAAAGGCCAAGAAAAGCTGACGAACAAGTGAATGCTCCATCCACTGTTGGAGCACTGTCTCAACAAACATCAACATCAATCAAAGCTCTAATAGGGGAATGACATATCCACTGCCAGTTTGCTACATTGCAAAGTGACTATGTCAACATTCAGCTTGGGGGAAGGCACCCCATGTATCCACGTAAGTATCTTTATCCTCTTAAGTTTTTTATTCTATAAATAAATTCAAAACACCAAAAATATGTGTGCACATGAAGGCTCCCCCTTAAAAAACAGAAATATGTGGGCACATGAAGGCTCACCATTAATTAAAAAAAAGAGAGACAAAAATATGTGGGCACGTGAAGGCTCACCATTAAATCTAAAAAGAGACACTGTAGAGAACTGCTAAATTTCTGCTTAGTAAAAAGGAAGAACATAAATGATCTTAAGAGCTTTAGACAACTAGATAAAGAGAGAATATTTATCACTAACACTAAATCAAGTTCCACTAGTTGTGTTGTCTATTTTTAAGTTCAGCAGGAAATAAAGAAGAGAGGGACTTAAGCCACTACTGATGGTCTACTCATCTTCTGGGGAAAAGATCACATCAAGATCCAGCTTGGGGGAGAGCACCCTCAGTTATCACGATAAGTATCGTACCACGACTATTTTTATTTACTATTAGTTCATTTTAGCTAGATCCAGGTCAATATATATAAAAACCCATAAAAATATGAATAACTATTATAAAACCAAATAAATATAGTATATAATGAATAAATGGCTAAGTTGATATGAACTTAATTTTGCTCATGATGAAAATAATGAATAGTTGCTCTGCCATAATCCCTCTTAAGTACCTACTGTTCAAACTTAAATTTTGTTGAGTTTTAGACAAAGTTGTTCTGAATAAACTCTAAACCTGAAACCTATGGATGGCAAATGCTTGATCTAAAGTCTAGATAATTGTGAGATATCATATAAAAAGGTTTGAGCTACTGTTTATCTAATTCCTAGAGATACTAGAATTCTGGAGATTTACATTTTGAAAAGATTAAAAACACATGATGAGATCCTGTATGACATCACATGAATTCTTACCCAGAGCCATTAATATGATCTTAAGATAAGGCTACTTGCTTTGTTCTAAGTTTTTAGTTATGGTTGAGAAATTTATCATGCTCTAGAAATCAAGAACGTTTTATTAAAAGATTCACTCTTCTGAAGTAGTACTATTTTAGACGCTTGAGACTATGCAAAAGTATAAAAGGAGGAAATAAAAAGGGACAAGTGTCCGACTACCCCAAAAGAAAAAAAGGAGATGGAAAAGCATTATGATAAAAATATGAAAGAGAAAAAGAAAGATAGCCCATGGTCCCTCCAATTACAATATGTTAGCAAGAGATGACAAATTTCAAAAGTTCTAAGTTCTTGATCTATGAGTATGACATCTTTCTCCCTAGCTTTGAACTTTGACTTGGTAAGATATGCTTTTCACTTCTTAAAGCTCCAGATATAGATTCATAGAAAAGAAGGAAAATGCATCAGTAAGGAATCATAAAATATAAAAGAGCGATTTGAGAGTGTCATACAGTAAAATCTCTGATTTTCATTTTGAAAATATATAAAAACTCCAGAATGAAGGTTGATCAAAGAGTTAGAGATATACAGTGCTTAACTTGATTGTTCTATCTTTCAATTGTTTAAGGACCCAGGTGAAGGCAAAAGCTCCATAGTTAAAGGTAATATGAGAAAGTCAAAATAGTTAACTCTAATCTAAAGGAAGATTTTTGTTTGAACATATGTGTACCTTTTAGGTGTGAAAGCATAGTAGCAATTCCTGATTCATCATGATTATTTGCTAAGGGACTAGCAAAAGGTAAGCTTGGGGGAGTTGTTGACACTAGTTATCTATCATAATTAAGGGATAAATAAATATGAAAAGGGCAAGAATTTGATCACCAACAAAGGTTTAGGGTTTCAACTGACAATATTCCATAAGTTTTGGTGAACTATGATTCTATAGGGACTAAACCATTTAATCAGCACCGATAGCTTCCCATAGAAGGAAACCGACGGGAGATAACGCCACCACCACGTCAGGATTATTCTAGAAGACTCCAGAGGACACAAGAAGACACCAGGAGGTCGACCACCGCGAGAGGCTGCCAGGTGGGACCGACCGGTCCCACCCTATGACCGGTCGATCACCCCCCGGGCCCGCTGGCTTCCGTCTTCTGCAAGCTTCCTCCAACCGACCTCTCCAACACGTTTTGGCCCATTTAGGCCCATGTGCATATGGCGAAGGATTTAGTCCCACATCGCTTGCCCAAGGTGGAGGGGAGGCCAGGAGCCCCTATATAATAAACCCCAGACCCCCCTTCTCCATCATCAATCATCATCAGACATCATCAGATCTCAAGTCATTAGAAGAGGAGGATCAATTAGAAGCCCTGATTTCCTTAGAGCCACATCAACTTAGGTATAGATAGATAGAATTAGAATTAGAAGAGGCAAGCTTCGCTTGGATTCCGGATCTAGTCGCGAGAAGGCTCGCTAAACCCAAGATCTTCTCTCTTGTATCAACATTATGGATCTAATTATGTTTCTAGTTCATAATTGTTCTTCTAGTTCTTCATTGTTCTTCATTATTCATGTTCTAGTTCATCTTCTATTTCTAGTTCATCGTCTAGTTCATCTTCTAGTTATTAATCTAGTTCTAGTTCATACTCTAGTTCATCTATATGGTCTAGTTCATAATAGTTTAGATATAATTGATATGACTAAGACATTAATTACTATATTCTTAATTGTACTGCTTGTAGTATGCTTTGATTATATATTTGGCATAGATAAATTATCATCATGTTTATACTCATGTTCGTATAGCGCTCATCTTAAAGATCAACGGGTGGGTGATAAATGTTGTGTAGGTGTGGTGCCTATACACTATTTATCTGCGAATGCGTCCTATGTTCCAGATAGAGTGGTAGATCGCGGGCGTGACAGGCCTGTTGAGTCCTTTGTATTCCACCTCCCGAATGTTGTGTTCAGTATGGCTCAGTTAACTCATGGTTTAGGGGTTACTCTGTTTGGCACCTTTACTATGGAGTTGCCTCTTGAATATGAATATGGGATAACCTAGCCAATGATTTCCAAATATAATTGCACTAATCAATGTATATTATGACTTATAATTAGAATAACTTAGGAATACTTCTTTATAATGTCTATTCTAATCTGCATGCCTTGTTTAAGTTGAAATGCTCTAAGGACTATCATAGATTGATCTTTTATCATTTATAGTGTATCTCATTATTGTGATTGATCCCTGTTTAGGATAAAGGAGTGTGTTCTTACTTTGCTCTCAATTCTCCTATCACATGAATAGAGTAGCTCTTGTCCTTATTTATCTCACTTCATTCCTAGTGCTAAATATAAATAACGATACTTGGAACATCTCTGGGTAAAATGCTGTTAGAACAGGTGTATTTATCTGTGCGCTTGAGGGTAAATATTTATCTTTAGAGTCAGTGTCATGATATAATCACATTGCTAGTTTCATGTTGGGGATGACAACTTGATGTTAAGTGATGCTAGTAGTGTCCCGTACACTTCTTAGTGCCTTCACTAGGTTATTCTTTATGAAGTCTATCTTAGAGTGATTCCATTAAGGAGTGTCAACACTCTTGTATCTTTCTCTTTTCCAGAATTATTTATAATATATATTCTTCTTCTGCATTTCAATGTGTTATCCTTTGTGCAATATTATTCTTGCAATTGTATTGTAGTGCTCTAGTTAGTCTTGTAGTAGTTACATACTAGATTGTGATCCTTACACAAACATCTTGGTTGTTTATCATCGCCTGTAAAACGGTGCTTTAGTTAATCGTATATTAGCTAGAGTAATAAGGATTAGCATAAGTGTGGTGCTTAGGCTAAGACTTATCCTTGGTTGCCGTTGGCTTGCACGGACAGTAGGGTCGCATGGGCAAAAGGTGACAGATTTTGCCTGGCTACCTAGATCCCCTCACGTGAATTCAGGCTAGTTTTTAAAAGGTAAGGTGTCCATAAGCCAAATATTCGCTTGAGTACTGGGTTAGGTGAACAACCTTCTATCGTTTTACTCTCTCGTTTATCCCTGGCAACCAAGTTGAAGGTAATCAATCCTAGTTGTATCCACTATTTGATTAATTAGAACACGGGGGTGGATTATGAAATTCACAGGAACCTTTCTCACTCGTTGTCCTCCCACCTAGCTATACTACACTAGTTATCTTTAATTATCTCATTTGATTATCCTGAATCATCACCTTCCTTTACCCTTCGTTTATCACCCTCTACAATAGTTGTAGCTATATTAAGATAGGGTTTCTTTCTTATTAGTCTTTCTAGTCATCGCTTCCTTTGGGACAAAATAAATACGATACCTTGGAATACTCCTGGGTGAAGTGCTACATCGGTAATTTCTGTGCGCTTGCGGAATTATCCAATAGTCATTAGTTTTACCAACCAGACACTTCTAGCGTCGTTGCTGGGGTTAGGCTCCATAGTCTACTTCTAGTGATTGCGTTAAGAAGTGTCAACAACCATTTCTGGCGCCGTTGTCGGGGATAGATTAAAACTCTATTCTTAGTAGCGACGCTAAGAAATACCAACAACTACATCAGCAAGGTACTCTCCGACTCAAAGGTCAGGTACCCGCAAGTACAGAAATTACTCTATGCCCTACTCATATCTTCAAGAAAGCTACGACACTACTTCGAAGCTCATGAGATCATAGTTGTTACCGATTTTCCTTTGGGAGAAATCCTCCACAATCATGATGCTACCGGAAGAATTTCCTAGTGGGCAGTCGAATTGGGGGCACTCAACATCAAGTTCACTCCCAGGAAAGCAATCAAGTCACAGGCCAGCTGATTCCATCGCCGAGTGGACAGAAATACAGCAGATCCAAGACAACGCTATTCCCGATCATTGGAAGATGTACTTCGATGGGTCCCTAAAACTCGGAGGAGCAGGAGCCGGAGTACTACTTGTATCACCCACTGGAGAGCAGCTCAAGTACGTTCTGCAGATATTGTGGCCCGCTACCAACAATGAAGCAGAATATGAAGCACTACTCCACGGACTCAAGCTAGCAGTCACATTGGGCATCAAACGACTCCTAGTCTATGGTGATTCTTCCGTAGTAATTCACCAAGTCAACAAAGACTAGGATTGTACCAAGGAAACAATGAATGCCTATTGCGCAGAAGTCCGTAAGCTGGAAAAACACTTTTCTGGGCTAGAACTTATTCATATTACCCGGGATCTTAATGTAGCAGCAGATATCCTAGCAAAATTGGGTTCCGACAGAGCTGTAACACCTCTGGTGTTTAATCTGTAATTAACCTGACATGTCATCATCTTTAGTCACAATCATCCTTGTCATGCATTATGTTTGCCTTAATGCTTGTTGCATTTGTTCCCTTTTGTGTGTAGCAATCCCCTTTTCAAAAACCCTAAAAGCCCTAACCTTCCTATAAGGGCAAAATGGTAATTTCACCTCTGTGCCTAGCTTTGTGTAATTCTTGTTCAAGTTGAATGCCTTGATGTTTTGTTGTGTTGATCAAAGTTCAAAATCAGAAATAGATTTGAAACTTCTTTTGAAATACCCTGATTTCCAAACCCTGGTTTTTACCCCTCTTTTATTGATTTAAAAACGATTCAAAATTTGGAGTTGGTCCAAAAGGCAAAGTTGTAGATCTGATCAAGAGAAACAACTTTGGTATTTACAAATTTTCAAGTTTCTGTACAAAGTTTGAAGTAAATTCAAATTCATTCAAACTCCAGTTTTTGTCCCCTTTTTAGTTTTCAAACTATTTCAAAAACTAATGAGTTTCAGAAAAGTGTATAATAGCAAAGTTATAGGTTTTGACAAAAGGAACAACTTGCATGTTTACAGATTTTCAACTTTCATTATAAAATCAAAAGTAATTTTTCATTTATTAAAATCCCAAAAGTGTCCCCTTTTTCAAATTTCAAATGTGATTCAAAAACTATTTGGATTTTGAAATGTTCTTATTGACAAAGTTGTAGATCTCCCTTTTGTGCACAACTTAGGTGTTTTGAGTTTTTGTTGCTCAGTTCAAATTTTGGGAGTAATTTGCAAAATACAGAAATCAATTCTAAAGTCAAACCCTAGACCTAGCCCTGTTCATCTTCAACCTAGAGCTAGGGGGGGCCCCGGCCGTGGCCGAGCCGCCGGCGCTGCGCGTACCGCGCGTCTGGCCGCTCCTCGCCTGCCACCAGTCTGCCGCCTCTGACCCCGTGCTCATTCCGCACCCGCACGCGAGCGCTGACCCTCTCTCCCATCCCCCACAGTGCCCAGCAAGCCGCCGCCACGTGTTCAACGCCGGCGAGCGTACACCCGGTCCCTGCGCGCACGCCCGTCCTTCCGCTAGCGTGCAATCGATTGCGCACGCTTCGGCGAAGCTTATCCGCCTGCACGCGACGCTTATCCGCCCCGCGAACGGCTATAAAAGGAACCGCCGGCTGGCCAGAGTTCCTCATCCCCTCCGCCACCGTCGCCAGGCCAGTCCAGAGCCTCCGCCATCCAACCACTTAGCTTAGAAGCTCCGCTGTGTCCTCGCGAAGCTTTTTCCCTCATCAATTTCACCCCTCCGCCCCTCCTTTAGCCGGCGCAAGAGATTCTTCTCCGACACCGGTGAACGGTCTTGCCGCGGTAAGCAGCAAAATTCGTCGCCGTGGGTTTTCTCCTCATCCATCCGACCCCCGCCCTCTCTTCCTCATCTTGGTGCGCTCCTAACCGCTCCTCGGCTATCTCTTTTGGTGGACAGAGCCGCCGGCACGCCACTCGCCGCCGAGAGAGCTCCGCCGAAGCACCGCCAGCGTCGAGCTCACTCCTTCGACCCTTTGTAACACCCCTGGTGTTTAAGCATGTAATTAACTTGACATATCATCATTAGCATCATTAATCATCTTGATCATGATTTCATGTGTATGCATTTGCTTAGTGTATCATTTTATGTGATGTACCTCTATTGCAAAAACCTTTTTTTAGCCCACTTCTTCCTATAGGGGCAAAATGGTAACTTCACCTCTGTGCCTAGTTCTATGAATTCTTGTTCAAATTTAGTTCCCTGATGTTTGTTGCTTTGATCCAAGTTCTAAAATCAGATTTGAATTGAGTTTCCTTTTGCAAAACCCTAAAATCCCAAATCCTGGATTTATTCCCTTTTTAATAACTTTTTCAAAATTCAAAATTTTGAGTTGGTTCAAAAAGCAAAGTTGCGAATCTGATCAAGAGGAACAACTTTGGTATTTACAGATTTCTATGTTTCTATATAAAATTTGAAGTAATTTCAAATTCATTCAAATTCCAGTTTTTGTCCCCTTTTCGGTTTTAAAAATTTATTCAAAAACTATTGAGTTTCAGAAAAGGTGTATATTAGCAAAGTTGTAGGTTTTGACAAATGGAACAACTTTCATATTGGAAGATGTTCAAGTTTCAGTTTGAAATCCAAAGTAATTTTGATTTGAATCAAATTTGAAAAGTGTCTCCTTTTCTGTTTTTGAATGTAGTTCAAAAACTATTTGGAATTTGAAAATGTTCATATTGACAAAGTTGTAGATCTCACTTTTCTGAACAACTTTGGTGTTTTGAGTTTTTGTCGCACAGTTCAAATTTTGGGAGATTTTTGCAAAATACAGAATCAGCCAAAAGTCAAACCCTAGACCCTAGCACTGTTCTTCTTCCCGTAGAGCCAGAGGGAAAAGGGGGGGGGGGCCCGGCCATGGCGCCGGCGCTGCGGCTGCAGCGCAGGCGGCTGCTCCCCACGCGCCACCAACCTGCCACCGCTGTTCCCCGGTTCCCTCCGCGCCCGCACGCGAGCGCTGACCATCGCTCTCGGCCCCTACAGTGCCCAGCCGCCGCCGCCGCGTGGCCATCGCCGGCCGAGCTTGCGCCCGAGCCCCGGCTGCACGCCAGCTCGACCGCCAGAGCGCAATCGAGTGCGCACGCTCCCGCAAACCTTATCCACCCCACCCCGAGGTCTCTACCGTCCCATAGCCGCGGCTATATAAGCCGCCGGAGCCCGAGCTCCTCACCCCACCTCCGCCACCGTGGCCAGAGCTCTCCAGACACTCCGCCTCTCCACCAGCTAGCCCGAAAGCTCCGCCTTGAGCCCGTGAAGCTTTCCCACCCTTCAATTTCATCCCTACCGCCCTCAGTCGCCCGGCGTAAGCTCGCCGTCCCCATCTCCGGCAAAAACCCGGCGAGCTCGGGTTCGTGGAATTCGCCGCCTCCGGCCTTGATCATCCTCCACTGACCCCCTCATCACCTTCCTTACTCCTTTGCGTCTCTGACTGACCCCTTGCGGTCGCTGTTGTTGCTCAGGACCGCCGGACCGCCGGAGCGCCGCCACGGTCATCTTCTCCCTCGAGCGAGTCGAGCCTCACCCTCGAGAACGAGTCGAGCCTCACCCTCGAGCCCTGCCTCCGACACGTGGTAAGCATCCGAGCCTTCGGCCTCTGCTTCCACTCCGCTTCGCCCGAGCCCAAGCCTCGAGCACGCGTTTCCGTCTCGTCCGAGCCCGAGCCTCGGGCGGACCGACCCTCGCCACTTCGCTCGAGCCAGGCCTCGAGCGAACTCGAGCACCCTCCGCTTCGCCGAGTCAGGCCTCGGACGGAGGCTCAATTCTCCGTCTCGCCCGAGCCTCCGGGCCAGGCCTCGGACGAAGCTATCGCTTCCGTATCGACCGAGCCTTCCGTTTCGCCCGAGCCCGTTCCGACTCGAGCACAGTGCTCTTTTCCTTTTAAAGATGTGAATAGTGTTCTGTTTTCTCTTTTTGTATGATTTTCTGTGTGCATCCAAAAATTCTGAAATTTTTGTGGTAGACTCTTTATGTTCTAGAGTATTTTATAAAAATATGAAACTTGAATTTTGTGCAAAAATTTGAAAATGTAAAATTCCCCTTTTAATTGAAAAATGAAAGTTTTGGTATTTTTGGAGGGTGATTTATAACTCCAAAAATCTTGAGACAAATTTTTGTGAGCTTCTTATGCCATGTTTAGTCTCTGGTAAAATTTTGAAGTCATTTGAAACAAGTTGATTTTTGAGCTTTTATTTTAAGTATTAAATAGTGCCTTTTGCTAATTAATGTCCGATTTTATTTGAGCACCTTAATGACCTCCAAAAATTATGAAATTTGTTTTGCCATCTATCTACACCATAATGAACTTATGTGATTAATTTGGTAATTTTTGGAGCAACTTCATAAAATGACCTTTTAAATAAATTAAGAAAATAGAAAGGATGGATTAGGGTTGGTAATAAGTGTTGATGATGTGATCTTTGGATTGATTGATGTTCATAGACCCCTACCCTTTGGTCTATGATGTTTGTGATGCTATGTTTGGTTGATGCTTAGGATAATTATAATAAGGTCTAGTTTAATCAATATTGCTTAAGGAAGAAATGGTTACCTTTTTATGCTCAACCTAGATTTCAATCATGCCTTGTTTAAGAGTAATCTAGAATCAGTAGAATTGTCTTGTACCTTAACTCCATATCATCATTCTCATGAACATTCATCATTGCATCCGTATAGTTGACGAAGAAGGACCTGAAGTCGAGGTAGCCACCGAAGGATCTGTTCCCGAGGCGACCCCGAGCTCCGACACCTACTCCTACCCCGAGTCTGCTCTTTTTGCCATCCAAGGCAAGCCCCAGTGCATTTAACCCTACCCTTGAATTTTATAAAATGATTTCCTTAAATGTTTTTGAGTTAAATTACTGCATTAGGTTTATAGGAGTTGGGTGATATCCTATCTGATGCATTATCCACCTTGACCACTGATACACCCGATACCTGCTTTCAAAAACTAGTTGCAAAATGCTTAGCAATGCTATACAATAGATTTGCAATAAAAATGCCAATTTCAAAAGTGTGATCACTTAAGAATATTTATGGGAATTTCTGGTTTACTCCCACTATTGGCTAAGTATCGGATCCGTACTTAGTCAATGGGAAGGAGAGGTTGTCCTTGCGTACGGTGCCGTCATGTCGTAGTCCGGGACTCGACAGTTGACACCGACCGGGACGGGTTGAAAAACTGACAGGACTGTTGCGCTTGGGTGAGATATAACCAAGGCACAGTTGCTGGCTGGAAAATTAGGGACCATCCGTATGGGGGCCTGCTGGGCAGGACTTGCAACTATTCACATACTACGGAAAGCTCTGGCTCCGAGAAATCCATTATTGGACCGACAACCGCGCACTGGGAGTGGAGAGATGGCGGAAGTAGCATGTACCCACGTGGGTTAGAGTCCCGGAATGGAGTGGTGTACTGTACTTCCGGGTGGCGTAGGACCGGGCCCAATAATGGAGGAATCGTGGTAGACGAGTTGGCATATGCAAGCTTGGGTGCTACATCTGCAGTGTGAATAGGGATCCTCAGCTGAGTATTCTTTATCCGGATTAACGTTGCTCCTCGGTTATGGAGACTTGTTCCATTGACTCTCAACGGAGAGTGGTTCTCAACTAGGAATGTTTTGAAATATAAAATGAATCATGAATGATGAGGAATTGAGGAATACCGAATCTTTCAAAAATAAAATAAGGTTTACAAAATGTTTTTCTGCAAAATACTTGATCTTGCTTAAGCCTTACCTTGACTACCCTAAGCTTTCATTCCTGAGTCTTCTCCCTTTTTCTTTAGTCGGGTAAGTCTTGTTGAGTACCTTTGTACTCAGGGTTTTATTACCCATGTTGCAGGTATGGCAGATTCCTCAGTATGCCTTGGACCCTGCTGTGTGACTGTTGTTCAGGAGGAGGCCGATGAGGCCGATGAGTGATTATTCACCCTCGGACGGGGTGATGTATCTTTACCTTTAGTTGTTGTCATATGCTACTCTGCCAACTCTATCTATTTGAACTATGGTCTGTAATAACTTCGCTTAAATTTATGATGAACCCTGGTTTGTAAAACTATTGTTATCTAAGTCTTCCGCTATTTACTCCGATGTTATTTGTCAAAATGTTAAAGAGATTGTAACTGAATTGTGAGATGATCCTGCGGACATCGGGCACTGATGTAGCCCAGTAGCGGAACCGGTCCTAATCTCTTGGCTGTACGGATCGACTGTCAGTGGTTGACGGTGATCAGTGGGCCATGGGATTAGAGCCGTTACGTTACAGAGTGGTATCGGAGCATCTCACTATGACGTTGCAATCTTTTTGCGAAAACTTCAAAATGTTTTTAACAAAAACTAAACTTGACTATTTTTGAGTCCAAATTGCTTCTCTCATCTCATCTTGTCTTTGGCAACTAGTAGCAAGACAACTTGTATAAAGCCCTATGTACCATACCTTAGTAATTGCATTGCCTTGTTCCGTAGGAACGATTCATGCATCATGTCACATTCACTTAAGTTTATAAAAGAGTTCGATGGGTTAGTGTGCCTATACCTTTTTCTTGCTAGCCTTTCTCATCTATAACCTCTTATCCAGATATGGCCATCATCAAGCGGACTGCCCGCAAGTCGACTGGACCAAACGGTGTGCCGCGTCACCAGCTGGCGCCACGAACCGGGGAAGAAATTGGAGAATCCTCCAATGGTCGTCGCTTTCCCCGCCGCACCCGCAAGCAGCTGAAGGAGGAAATCAAGAACCTAAAGGCTGAAATGGAGAATATGGAGCATGACTTCTACCTCTCCCGCATGGAGTTTTATGAGGCACGAGCTTCCCTGGAGCAGGCCAACCGGAACACGATTCGCGCTATCGAGCAGCGCAATGATGCTTGGACCCGCGAGGATGTCACCAGAGCCCAGCTCCATGGACTGCAGCAATACACCGCCCAGATCGAGCAGTACAATGATATGCTTCACGAGGAAGTGCATCAGCTGCATGATCAACTCCATCCCTTGGTACCCCCGGTTATGGAAGACCCCGAAGACGGAGTCGTGGAGGAACCTGAAGTGGAAAACAAGCCCGATCAGAACGTGGAAGTGGAACCTGCTGAAGATGTCCACGTTGAAGATGAAGATGAGGAGGAAGAGCCTGAGCTTATCATCGAGGATGATGATGATGACGAAGAGTTGATCTTCATCGATGATGACTAGACTCCTTGTGTCTGTACCATCTGCTTACCTAAAACCTTAGTCTAGGTTTGGGAGCGTTAGTTTGTCTGTTGCCAAGTCTGGCATGTATCTTTCTTTTCGTACCTTATCAGTCGGTTGTCATCTTTATCAAGTCAGCTATCTTTGTATCAGTGAAGTTGTCAATCAAGTTGTTTCAGAACCTTTGTCCATATATGCTGAGTTCCAAGTTGCTTATACAGATGCCTGTGAACACCCGTACCGGAGCTGGAGGTTCTGATGATGCCAACATCCCAAACCCTCCACCTGTACCAGCTACCCTAGCTGATGCCATTGCAGCCTTGGCCGCCGCTGCCAATCTGATGGCTCAGAATCAAGGGCAGCAGAACAACGGCAACCGTGGTCGCCGCAACAACCAAGAGACAACCTATGTGGAATTCACCGAAACACGCCCACCGGTCTTCACAAAGGCCGATGAACCTCTCGAGGCTGACGACTGGTTACGCACCATGGAACAGAAGTTCAGTCTACTGCACTGCACGGAGATCCAAAAGCCTCGGTTCGCTTCTCAGCAGCTCCGTGGCCCTGCAAGTGCCTGGTACGCCAACCTGTTGGCGGCCCAGCCGGAAGGTCACCAGCTGACCTGAGAAGAGTTCCGCACCGCTTTCAGAGCACATCACATCCCTTCGGGATTGATGAAAATGAAGTTGGATCAGTTCTTGGCCCTGCAACAGAAGGATGCCACCGTCATGCAGTACGTGGGACAATTCAACCACCTCAGCCAGTATGCCTCCGACTATGTCAACACGGAGGAAAAGAAGAGAGATTGTTTTCTGAGGGGTCTGCACCCTAAGATTCGCAGAGGTTTGTCCAACAACCTAAACGGATCCTACCATGATGTCGTTGACCGTGCTGTTGCTTTCGAGGAAAGCAACCGCCAGTATCAGGAAGAGAAGAAGAAGAAGAAGGCTGGGTCTAGCAGTTTCTCCAGCAACCATAAGCGCCCAAGAATCATCTACCACCCCAGCCACCACCAAAACCGTGCCCCATACCCCCATCAGCAAGTGGTCGTTCGTACCGCGGCCACCACCCACAATGCCAACCAGCAAAGTGCCACTCAGCCGAATGCCCCCGGTGTTCGTGTCACCACCCCTCAAACAGCTTACAACCATCCATGCTACAACTGTGGCCAAGTTGGTCACTGGGCTCGCGAGTGCCCAAAACCCAAGAAGAGTGCCCAGCATGCACAGAAAGGCCCTGGAGGATCACAGCAGCAGCACCGTGCACCGCAGCAGCACGTCCAGAAGGGCAAGCTTGTCAGGAAGCACGGGCAAGTCTACTTCACCACCGTCAGTAACATCCCAGACGGAGAGCCCGTCATGCTCGGTAGGTTTCCTGTTGCCAATCATCCTGCAGTCGTCTTGTTTGATTCTGGTGCATCGCATTCCTTCATCAGTCGCACTTTTGTCATCAAGCATGAGTTACCCATGGGGGAGTTAAAAGAAAGTTTCTGCATACTTTCGCCTGGAGGGCGGATAAATACTAAGGAAGTGGTCCGCAGTATACCAGTAATGTTGGGGAAACATGTCTTTCCTACCACCATGATAGTACTGCGCGATCAAGAGATAGATGTCATCTTAGGCATGAATTGGATGTGTCAGTATAAAGCCATGATTGACATCTTGAATAGAGTTGTGAGAGTGGATATTCCTAACAGTACCTCCAAACTCCTTCTCCAACTTCCTATGCCTTCAAAACCAGCTACCACACAGCTAAATGCTACCTATGATCAAGGGATCCGAGACATCCCTGTAGTCTGTGAGTTCCCTGATGTCTTTCCTGAAGATTTACCTGGTCTACCTCCTGACCGTAATGTTGAGTTTGCTATAGAGCTAAAGCCCGGGACTGCTCCTATATCCCGTAGAGCTTATCGAATGCCTCCCAGAGAGTTGGCAGAGCTGAAGATCCAATTGCAAGAGCTATTGGATAAGGGTCTCATTCGCCCAAGTTCATCTCCTTGGGGCTGTCCTGCTATCTTTGTGAAGAAGAAGGACAAAAGCCTTCGTCTATGCGTTGACTATCGCCCGCTCAACGAGGTCACCATCAAGAATAAATATCCCTTGCCTCGCATTGATCTTCTGTTTGATCAGTTATCTGGAGCCAGAGTGTTTTCCAAGATCGACCTCAGATCTGGCTATCACCAAATAAAAATTCGTCCCGAAGATATCCCCAAAACAGCTTTCACCACCAGATACGGTCTATATGAGTACTTGGTCATGTCTTTTGGCTTGACCAATGCCCCCGCTCATTTCATGTATCTCATGAACTCTGTGTTCATGCCAGAGCTCGATAAATTTGTAGTCGTGTTCATTGACGACATCCTTGTTTATTCAAGAACTCCTGAAGATCATGCCAAGCATCTTCGTGTCGTTCTCTCTCGTCTCAGAGATCACCAGCTGTATGCCAAGTTCAGTAAATGTGAATTCTGGCTAGACCGAATTCAATTCCTTGGTCATGTCCTGTCCGCTGAAGGTGTGTCAGTTGACCCTGAAAAAGTGGCAGATATCTTGGATTGGAAGCCACCTACCACTGTCCGCGAAGTTCGCAGCTTCATGGGAATGGCTGGATACTATCGTCGTTTCATCCCAGATTTCTCCAGAATAGCCAAGCCTATCACAGAGTTGTTGAAGAATTCCGTGGAATTTGTTTGGTCACCAGCCTGTGAGCAAGCTTTTCAAGCCTTGAAGAAACTACTAACTACATCACCAGTCCTAGCTCAACCAGACATCGAGAAACCCTTTGATGTATACTGTGATGCATCTGGTATTGGTTTGGGTTGTGTTTTGATGCAAGAAGGTCGAGTGATCGCTTATGCCTCACGGCAGCTTAAGCGACATGAGGAGAATTATCCAACCCATGACCTTGAGTTAGCAGCAGTGGTACATGCTTTGAAGATATGGCGTCATTATCTGTTGGGCAGTGCCTGCAATGTGTACACCGATCATAAGAGCCTGAAGTATATCTTCACCCAAGAAGAGCTGAACATGAGGCAGCGAAGATGGCTTGAGTTGATTAAAGATTATGATATCGAATGTGCATTACCATCCTGGTAAGGCAAATGTAGTTGCCGATGCCCTCAGTCGCAAGTCATACTGCAACTGTCTGACAACGAAGCCCTATGATCTTTCCTTGTGCCATGCTCTTGAAAGGATGGGTATTGAGATAGTTCCGCAAGGAAGCCTGAACAATGTCAGGATAGAAACATCGGTCAAGGAACAAGTCATCGCTGCACAGAAGGATAACCCTGGAATCAAGCACATCATCGAAAAGGTCCAGACCGGTAAGGCTGATTGTTTCAGGATCGATGATGTAGGAGTTGTTTGGTTCAAGAACCGTCTAGTAGTTCCTAAGGTGCCTGAGTTGAGACAGTCGATCCTTGATGAGGCACACCTGTCTAGGTTTTCCATCCACCCCGGCAGCAACAAGATGTACCAGGATCTAAGGCAGAGATTCTGGTGGACAAAGATGAAGATTGAAATCGCTCGCTATGTCGCTCGCTGTGATACTTGTCAGAAAGTCAAAGCCGTGCACATGAAGCCTGGAGGAGAATTGCAGCCTTTATTTGTACCTGCCTGGAAGTGGGAAGATATCAGCATGGATTTTATTAATGGGCTACCCAAGACTCGGAAAGGTTTTGATTCCATTTGGGTAATCGTGGACCGACTCACCAAACAAGCTCACTTTCTGCCAGTCAAGACCATTTACACCGTCCCCACATATGCCGCCTTGTACAAGAACAACATAGTGAAGATTCATGGCATACCCAAGACCATTGTCTCGGACCGCGGTACCCAGTTTGTTGCAAAGTTCTGGAAAGCGTTCCATACCTCACTTGGAACCCAACTCTTATACAGCACAGCGTATCATCCACAAACAGATGGACAAACTGAGCGAGTCAACCAAGTGTTAGAAGATATGTTGAGAGCATGTGCGCTCACCTTCGCAGATACTTGGGATGACTGTTTGCCCTTGGCGGAGTTCTCATATAATAACAGTTATCAAGAGAGCATCAAAATGGCACCATTTGAAGCACTGTACGGTCGTCGTTGTCGTACACCCCTCAGTTGGTCTGAGCCCGGAGAAAGAGAATTCTTTGGAGTTGACCTGGTCAAAGATATGGAAGAGAAAGTCAAGCAGATACAAGAGAACATAAAGATTGCCCAATCCCGACAAAAGAGTTATGCTGACAAGAGACGTCGACCTCTGAAGTTTCAAGTTGGAGATTACGTATATCTCAAGGTCTCACCAACTAAAGGAGTCACTCGTTTTGGAGTAAAGGGAAAGTTAGCACCCCGCTACATTGGTCCGTTTCAGATTTTGGAATGTTGTGGCAAGGTAGCTTACAAGCTGAAGTTGCCCGATCATCTCTCTGCTGTCCACAATGTTTTCCATGTCTCCCAACTCAAGAAGTGCCTCCGAGTACCAGAACATGTCATGGAAGTTGAAGGTGTCGAGCTAGAGCCTGATCTATCCTACTCGGAATATCCAGTTCGCGTGTTGGATCACAAAGATCGAGTTACCCGAAGAACTACCACAAGGTGGTACAAAATCCAGTGGAACCAGCACTCTGAAGAAGAAGCTACTTGGGAATCCGAGGACTTCTTGGCAAAGAACTATCCCGACTTTCTCGAATCCCTGTCCATGTAAAGTTTTGTCTTTTTCCCTTCTTTGTCCTTTCTTAAGACGTAGAATCTCGGGGCGAGATTTCTTTAAGGGGGGAAGGCTGTAACACCCCTGGTGTTTAAGCATGTAATTAACTTGACATATCATCATTAGCATCATTAATCATCTTGATCATGATTTCATGTGTATGCATTTGCTTAGTGTATCATTTTATGTGATGTACCTCTATTGCAAAAACCTTTTTTTTAGCCCACTTCTTCCTATAGGGGCAAAATGGTAACTTCACCTCTGTGCCTAGTTCTATGAATTCTTGTTCAAATTTAGTTCCCTGATGTTTGTTGCTTTGATCCAAGTTCTAAAATCAGATTTGAATTGAGTTTCCTTTTGCAAAACCCTAAAATCCCAAATCCTGGATTTATTCCCTTTTTAATAACTTTTTCAAAATTCAAAATTTTGAGTTGGTTCAAAAAGCAAAGTTGCGAATCTGATCAAGAGGAACAACTTTGGTATTTACAGATTTCTATGTTTCTATATAAAATTTGAAGTAATTTCAAATTCATTCAAATTCCAGTTTTTGTCCCCTTTTCGGTTTTAAAAATTTATTCAAAAACTATTGAGTTTCAGAAAAGGTGTATATTAGCAAAGTTGTAGGTTTTGACAAATGGAACAACTTTCATATTGGAAGATGTTCAAGTTTCAGTTTGAAATCCAAAGTAATTTTGATTTGAATCAAATTTGAAAAGTGTCTCCTTTTCTGTTTTTGAATGTAGTTCAAAAACTATTTGGAATTTGAAAATGTTCATATTGACAAAGTTGTAGATCTCACTTTTCTGAACAACTTTGGTGTTTTGAGTTTTTGTCGCACAGTTCAAATTTTGGGAGATTTTTGCAAAATACAGAATCAGCCAAAAGTCAAACCCTAGACCCTAGCACTGTTCTTCTTCCCGTAGAGCCAGAGGGAAAAGGGGGGGGGGGGCCGGCCATGGCGCCGGCGCTGCGGCTGCAGCGCAGGCGGCTGCTCCCCACGCGCCACCAACCTGCCACCGCTGTTCCCCGGTTCCCTCCGCGCCCGCACGCGAGCGCTGACCATCGCTCTCGGCCCCTACAGTGCCCAGCCGCCGCCGCCGCGTGGCCATCGCCGGCCGAGCTTGCGCCCGAGCCCCGGCTGCACGCCAGCTCGACCGCCAGAGCGCAATCGAGTGCGCACGCTCCCGCAAACCTTATCCACCCCACCCCGAGGTCTCTACCGTCCCATAGCCGCGGCTATATAAGCCGCCGGAGCCCGAGCTCCTCACCCCACCTCCGCCACCGTGGCCAGAGCTCTCCAGACACTCCGCCTCTCCACCAGCTAGCCCGAAAGCTCCGCCTTGAGCCCGTGAAGCTTTCCCACCCTTCAATTTCATCCCTACCGCCCTCAGTCGCCCGGCGTAAGCTCGCCGTCCCCATCTCCGGCAAAAACCCGGCGAGCTCGGGTTCGTGGAATTCGCCGCCTCCGGCCTTGATCATCCTCCACTGACCCCCTCATCACCTTCCTTACTCCTTTGCGTCTCTGACTGACCCCTTGCGGTCGCTGTTGTTGCTCAGGACCGCCGGACCGCCGGAGCGCCGCCACGGTCATCTTCTCCCTCGAGCGAGTCGAGCCTCACCCTCGAGAACGAGTCGAGCCTCACCCTCGAGCCCTGCCTCCGACACGTGGTAAGCATCCGAGCCTTCGGCCTCTGCTTCCACTCCGCTTCGCCCGAGCCCAAGCCTCGAGCACGCGTTTCCGTCTCGTCCGAGCCCGAGCCTCGGGCGGACCGACCCTCGCCACTTCGCTCGAGCCAGGCCTCGAGCGAACTCGAGCACCCTCCGCTTCGCCGAGTCAGGCCTCGGACGGAAGCTCAATTCTCCGTCTCGCCCGAGCCTCCGGGCCAGGCCTCGGACGAAGCTATCGCTTCCGTATCGACCGAGCCTTCCGTTTCGCCCGAGCCCGTTCCGACTCGAGCACAGTGCTCTTTTCCTTTTAAAGATGTGAATAGTGTTCTGTTTTCTCTTTTTGTATGATTTTCTGAGTGCATCCAAAAATTCTGAAATTTTTGTGGTAGACTCTTTATGTTCTGGAGTATTTTATAAAAATATGAAACTTGAATTTTGTGCAAAAATTTGAAAATGTAAAATTCCCCTTTTAATTGAAAAATGAAAGTTTTGGTATTTTTGGAGGGTGATTTATAACTCCAAAAATCTTGAGACAAATTTTTGTGAGCTTCTTATGCCATGTTTAGTCTCTGGTAAAATTTTGAAGTCATTTGAAACAAGTTGATTTTTGAGCTTTTATTTTAAGTATTAAATAGTGCCTTTTGCTAATTAATGTCCGATTTTATTTGAGCACCTTAATGACCTCCAAAAATTATGAAATTTGTTTTGCCATCTATCTACACCATAATGAACTTATGTGATTAATTTGGTAATTTTTGGAGCAACTTCATAAAATGACCTTTTAAATAAATTAAGAAAATAGAAAGGATGGATTAGGGTTGGTAATAAGTGTTGATGATGTGATCTTCGGATTGATTGATGTTCATAGACCCCTACCCTTTGGTCTATGATGTTTGTGATGCTATGTTTGGTTGATGCTTAGGATAATTATAATAAGGTCTAGTTTAATCAATATTGCTTAAGGAAGAAATGGTTACCTTTTTATGCTCAACCTAGATTTCAATCATGCCTTGTTTAAGAGTAATCTAGAATCAGTAGAATTGTCTTGTACCTTAACTCCATATCATCATTCTCATGAACATTCATCATTGCATCCGTATAGTTGACGAAGAAGGACCTGAAGTCGAGGTAGCCACCGAAGGATCTGTTCCCGAGGCGACCCCGAGCTCCGACACCTACTCCTACCCCGAGTCTGCTCTTTTTGCCATCCAAGGCAAGCCCCAGTGCATTTAACCCTACCCTTGAATTTTATAAAATGATTTCCTTAAATGTTTTTGAGTTAAATTACTGCATTAGGTTTATAGGAGTTGGGTGATATCCTATCTGATGCATTATCCACCTTGACCACTGATACACCCGATACCTGCTTTCAAAAACTAGTTGCAAAATGCTTAGCAATGCTATACAATAGATTTGCAATAAAAATGCCAATTTCAAAAGTGTGATCACTTAAGAATATTTATGGGAATTTCTGGTTTACTCCCACTATTGGCTAAGTATCGGATCCGTACTTAGTCAATGGGAAGGAGAGGTTGTCCTTGCGTACGGTGCCGTCATGTCGTAGTCCGGGACTCGACAGTTGACACCGACCGGGACGGGTTGAAAAACTGACAGGACTGTTGCGCTTGGGTGAGATATAACCAAGGCACAGTTGCTGGCTGGAAAATTAGGGACCATCCGTATGGGGGCCTGCTGGGCAGGACTTGCAACTATTCACATACTACGGAAAGCTCTGGCTCCGAGAAATCCATTATTGGACCGACAACCGCGCACTGGGAGTGTAGAGATGGCGGAAGTAGCATGTACCCACGTGGGTTAGAGTCCCGGAATGGAGTGGTGTACTGTACTTCCGGGTGGCGTAGGACCGGGCCCAATAATGGAGGAATCGTGGTAGACGAGTTGGCATATGCAAGCTTGGGTGCTACATCTGCAGTGTGAATAGGGATCCTCAGCTGAGTATTCTTTATCCGGATTAACGTTGCTCCTCGGTTATGGAGACTTGTTCCATTGACTCTCAACGGAGAGTGGTTCTCAACTAGGAATGTTTTGAAATATAAAATGAATCATGAATGATGAGGAATTGAGGAATACCGAATCTTTCAAAAATAAAATAAGGTTTACAAAATGTTTTTCTGCAAAATACTTGATCTTGCTTAAGCCTTACCTTGACTACCCTAAGCTTTCATTCCTGAGTCTTCTCCCTTTTTCTTTAGTCGGGTAAGTCTTGTTGAGTACCTTTGTACTCAGGGTTTTATTACCCATGTTGCAGGTATGGCAGATTCCTCAGTATGCCTTGGACCCTGCTGTGTGACTGTTGTTCAGGAGGAGGCCGATGAGGCCGATGAGTGATTATTCACCCTCGGACGGGGTGATGTATCTTTACCTTTAGTTGTTGTCATATGCTACTCTGCCAACTCTATCTATTTGAACTATGGTCTGTAATAACTTCGCTTAAATTTATGATGAACCCTGGTTTGTAAAACTATTGTTATCTAAGTCTTCCGCTATTTACTCCGATGTTATTTGTCAAAATGTTAAAGAGATTGTAACTGAATTGTGAGATGATCCTGCGGACATCGGGCACTGATGTAGCCCAGTAGCGGAACCGGTCGTAATCTCTTGGCTGTACGGATCGACTGTCAGTGGTTGACGGTGATCAGTGGGCCATGGGATTAGAGCCGTTACGTTACACCCTTGTTCCGCCCCGCCGAGCCCTGCCTCTGACCCGTGGTAAGCACTCAAAGTCCCCGGTCTCTGTTTTCACGGCGCAAAGCTCGAGCCAGGCCTCGAAGCGAACACACACCGTCACCACTTCGCCGAGCCTAGCCTCGAGCAAGCGTGCACCCTCCGCTTCGCCCGAGCCAATCGAACAAACCCGCGTTTCCGTCTTGCCCGAGCCTCCCAGCCAGGCCTCGGACGGATGCTTGTTTCCGTCTCGCCCAAGCCTCCCAGCCAGGCCTCGGACGGACGCTTGTTTCCGTCTCGCCCGAGCCTCCCAGCCTGGCCTCGGACGGACGCTTGTTTTCGTCTCGCCCGAGTCTCCCAGCCAGGCTTCGGACGGACGATTGTTTCCGCCTCCCCGAGATTCGCCCAAGCCCTGCGAGGAAGGAGCACAGTGCTCTTTTCTTTTCCCTTTTTGAAAAAGTGTGAATAGTATTCTGTTTTCTCTTTTTTGTGTGAATTAATCTGTTGTTCCTTAAATCCTGAGAAAATTATGGTATGCTCCTTGTACTGCGTAGTGTTTTAGAAAAATATGAAACTTGACTTTTCTACAAGAATTTAAAATGTAAAATCCCTCTTTTAATTAATAAATGGATGGTTTTGGATTTTTAGAAAATCTTTTATAACTCCAAAAATCATGATGTAAATTTTTGTGAGCTTCCTATGCCATGTTTAGTCTCTAGTAAAAATTTTGAAGTCTTTGGAACAAGTTGATTTTTGGGCATTTATTTTAATTGTTAAATAGTGCCTTTTGTTAATTAATGTCTGATTTTATTTGAGCACCTTAATGATCTCCAAAAATTATGAAATTTGTTTTGTCATCTTTTTATACCATAATAAAATTATGAGATTAATTTGGTAATTTTTGGAGCAACAGCATAAAATGACCTTTTTAAATAATTAAGAAAATAGAACAAGTGATTGGGGTTCATGTTGTATGCCTTGTAATATGACTTTTGGATTGTTGCTGCCCATAGACCCCCACCCAAATGGTCTATGATGATTATGCCATGCAATGATTTGTGTTTAGGTCGGGTAAATGATGCTTAACAAGTTTGATTAATCTTGCTTAGGGGTACCGTTTAGTAACTTTGTGTCTATACTAGGAGTTACTTACGCGTTGGAAAGTTGTACTCTAGAATCAGTGGGTTTGTCCTGTGCTTTATCGTTCATGCCAGCATTCTCATAAGCATACATCATTGCATCCGTATAGTGACCGAAGAAGAAGGCATCAAAGTCGAGGCCGCCGCTGACGAACCTATCCCCGAGGCGACCCCGAGCGTCGACACCTGCACCGCCGACCCCGAACCTGTCCTTTTTGCTCTTCAAGGCAAGCCCCGATGCATTTAGCCTTTCCTTGCTTTTATAAAAGTTTTACTTAAATGCTTTTGAGTTAAATTACTGCATTAGGTGATAGGAGTTGTGTGATGACCTATTACCTGCACTTTACCTCCACCAAAGATCCCCTACCCTATTTAAAAACTATTTGCAAAATGCTTAGCATTGCTATACAATAGATTTGCGATAAAAATGCCAATTTCAAAAGTGTGACTGCTTAAAGAATTTTTATGGGAATTTGGCTTTACTCCCCGAGTGTTGGCTAAGTATCTGATCCGTACCTAGTCAACAGCGAGGAGAGGTTGTTCGAGCGTACGGTGCCGTCATGCTGAAGTTCGGGACTCAACAGTTGACACCGACCAGGACAGGGTTGAAAAACTGACGGGACTATTACGCTCGGGTGAGATATAACCAAGGTATAGTTCTGGCTGGAAAAATTAGGGACCATCCGTATGGGGCCTGCTGGTCAAGACTTGTAACTATTCACATACTTCGGAAAGCTCTGGCTCTAAGAAATCCTTGATTGGGACCGACAACCGCGCACTGGGAGTGGAGAGATGGCGGAAGTAGCATGTACCCACGTGGTCGTCGTACCTGGAAAGGAGTGGTGTACTGTACTTCCGGGTAGCGTAGGACCGGTCCAATCTTGGAGGAATCATGGTAGACGGGTTGGCCTATGCAAGCTTGGGTGCTACCTATGCCGTGTGAATAGGGATCCTCAGCTGAGTATTATTTATCCGGATTAACGTTGCTCCTCGGTTATGGAGACTTGGTCACTGACTGTCAACGGAGAGTGGTTCTCAACTAGGTATGTTTTTGAAAGGTAAAATGAATCGTGAACAATGGAGAATTGAGAAATACTGGAATCTTCCCAAAAATAAAACAAGGTTTTCAAAATGCTTTTCTGCAAAATACTTGATCTTGCTTAAGCCTTACCTTGACTTTCCAAAGCCTCTCATCCCTGAGTCTTTCCCTTCCTTTAGTCGGGTAAGTCTTGTTGAGTACCCCAGTACTCAGGGTTTGTTACCCCCTGTTGCAGGTACGCCTGAGTATCCGATGTGTCTTGCACCCTGCTGCATGACCTTCGTTCAGGAGGAGGCCAATGAGGCCGAAGAATAGATGTGCACCCTCGGGCTGGGTGAAGTATCTTTTTATTGTTGTATTCCGCTATGTTGACTACTTTGAACTGTCAAAACATGGTCTGTAATAACCGCACTTCTTTAAGTTTATTTGGACCCCAGTTTGTAAAACTAATGTTATTTAAATCTTCCACTCTTTATTCCGCTGTTATTTGTGAAAGAATCAAATGCTGTAACCGAAAGGTGAGTGATCCTGTGGACATCGGGCGCTAATGTAGCCCGGTGACGAACAGTCTTAATCACGTGGAACATAAGTTCGGCTGTCAGAGGTTGACAGGGACCTGTGGGCCATGGGATTAGGATCGTTCCGTTACAAGAGCTATGGTTCCCAATGGCACCTTCGTACATGAGTTATCCAAGCCTTCAATCCATGAGAAGGAAGAGGTTGACCCAGCACCCTCCGCTTAGGTTCTAGCCCTAACACCCGACTGGACACAAGTCTTCATCGACTACTTCAAAGAGCATAAACTGCCAAGTGACAAAACTGCCGCAGAGCAAGTCACCACAGGTAGCAAAAACTATGTTCTAGTTGGGGACAGGCTATATCGACGCGGTGCTTTGTCAGGAGTCCTCCTCAAATGCATCTCACCAGAGGAAGGAAGAGATACTCAATGAGGTTCACTCCGGGTGTTGTGGCAGCCTTGCAGCATCAAGAACACTAGTCGGAAAAATCTTCAGATCAGGGTACTATTGGCCCTCAGCCTTGAAAGATGCAGAAGACCTAGTCTGCCGCTGTCAATCATGCTAGTTCTTTGCCAAACAGCAGCATGTACCCGTACATGAGTTGATCTGTATTCCTCCATCATGGCCTTTCTCATGTTGGGCACTCGACATGATGGGTCCTCTTAAGCGAGCTCCAGGCGAATTCGAGTACATCTACGTCGCAATCGACAAATTCACTAAGTGGAATTAGTACATGTCATTGGTCAAGTTCAATGCATCCAAGTCAGTACAATTCATGCAGAGCATCTTCCACCGCTTTGGGATGCCACATAGAATTATCACCGACCTTGGGTCCCCTTTCACGGCTATTGAGTTCAAGTCATGGGCCAGCGACTGTGGAATCAAGATAGACTACGCATCAGTAGCCCATCCACAATCCAACGGCCAAGTTGAATGAGCAAACGCCCTGATTCTTGCAGGATTAAAATCAAGGCTATTTGACCTTCTAAAAAATCACGGCAGAAAGTGGGTTGAAGAGCTACCTAAGGTAGTCTGGGGGCTACGGACACAATGAAGTCGGGCAACAGGCCAAACTCCTTTCTTCTTGGAGTATGGCACTGAGGCAATCCTCCTGGCTGACTTAATCTGGAACTCCCCACGAATAGAGCAGTACAATGAAGGCGAAGCTGATGATACCAGGCGACTAGAAGTCGACAGACTTGAAGAAGCCCAATTAACCACACTCTTTCAGTCAGCAAGATACCTTCAAGGGATGAGGTGCTACTACGACAAGAACGTCGATCACCGCACCTTCCAAGTAGGCGACCTGGTCCTAAAGAAAATTCAGAATACCATAGGGCGCCATGAGCTCATGAGTCCATGGGAAGGACCCTACATAGTATCTAAAGTAACATGACCCGGGTCATTTGAGCTAGTCACTGAGGATGGTTCTCCGTTGCCAAATTCATGGAATATTGAGTATCTGAAGAAATTCCATACCTAAGGAGTAAGCTACAAATCTGACTCATGGCAAATATACTTATTACACGGATATTAATAAAGTCTAGAGTTCATCAGCAACAAGAGCTTTATTCTTCTATTACACTTCATCACGACTATTTAGTCGGATGAAGCCCATCAAGCATACAATAAGCTTAAGCTATTATATCCCACCGACTAATATATAATATTACTCGGATGGCTTGGTTCAGCGGAAACCACAATCTAGTTATGAGCTCCAAGCTCAATACAACTCAAAAGATAGTATGGTCTAATACCTGGCTGTCAGCCTATAGTGAATATGGTGTCTACAAAAGTAGATACTAGTTCTTATAAGGTATAACAAGGTGGGGAAGTACTCACCCTATTACATATTTACTGGACAGAGGTCCACCCACTTTTGCACTCAAGCTGCGAGTACCAAGAGGATATGATTCACCCAGAAGGAACCATTGTTATGGTCCTTCAAGAGGTGCTTGCGGATACATGGGTGTATGCCGAGTCTCTGAGTGATGAGTGATTGTCAACGGGTTTGATCGCATGTTCTTTGGCTTGTGTTTGCAGGTGTCGAGCACGGAGACAGATATTGAGGGCAAGGTGAAGGTCAAGTAGAGACGTGCCGTGCCGATGGACCCGGAGCGGTGAAGGGCGGACGTGAGGCTTGGACTGAGGGACCGGTGGCCTGAGGATCAGCTGTGGTGGCTGGCAGCCTGGGACAGCGACGAGCGGAGACTTGCGGGGCATGGTGTTGCTCGGGTCAAGGACCTAGGGACACGTGTCGGTGGACGGGGTGCATGGGCGGTGCATCCCCTCTACAGCTCCGGTTTGGTGGTTGAGCCAGAGAAAAACCATCGGGTGGACGGTTTCCGAGATTGGGCCACAAAACTCGGGTGGACGGTTTCCAGGTTTGGGCCACAAAACCTGGGTGCTGCGGGTTTGCCGAGTTTGGGCCTCAAAACTCGGCCTGAGGATGGTTTCTAGGATTGGGCCTCAAAACCTGGGCGCTGGTGGGTTTCCTGGTTTCGGCCACAAAACCAGGGGATGGACTTGGAGGCTAGTTTCTCGGTTTAGGCCTCAAAACCGGGGGATGGCGTGAAAAGCCTGGTTTCCCAGTTTCGGCCACAAAACCGGGGGTGCAGAGCGAGGGCGGCACGTGGCGGCAATCGGGAGGTTGCGTCGAGGCAACGCTACGAGTTGTGCGGGCGTGGCCGTCGGATCACCACCTACCTTGAGATGGTCCAGAATAACCCTAGGGTTTAGCAGGTTCGCTCTGTAATTAGAGAGGGGTAGAGTAGGAATTAGAATTAGGAGAAGTAGAGGGAGACACCCTCCTCACATTATATCTCAGTCATTTGCTCTTTTAGTCTTAGGGTTTCCTGCTCTCACAATCCCCTGCTGTAGCTAGCTGAGATCCGCAGAGAACCATACCTCTGTGTACTAGAGATTTTGAGGAAGTGAGGCCGTAACCTCACTGTTGTAGCATGTGGTAGCCACACGGTTGTAGATTGATGTGTTGATTAGCGTTTTGGTTCGTGTTTTTCGCGTTCTTCATTTCTCCGTGTTTTTCCCATCGCTCGATCTCTCTTTATATTGCGTCTTTGCGAAATCCGTTTGAATCATTTTGTTTGTTTCAGTGAGGAGGTCATTTCGACCAAAAGAATTCATCTAACTCCTCACGAACAAGTAGATCGGGTTGATTTCATTTTCCTGGCGCTTTTTCGGTTCATACACCTTCCCCTTCGATTTTCCGTTGATTGCATTAATTTGAGCGGATGATTTCTTGGGGATAGTCTTCCAACTATCTCGTGATCATCCTCTCCAAGTTTGGGATCAAGGGATTTTGATTTGGATCGAATTTGGAGAAATTTGGGGAGAAGGCGACCAAAATCGCCCTCTCTGTTCATCCGCGGACAGTCCACCGTTGGACCCGCGGATAGTCCGCGCATCGGGACTTGGCCAGATCAGTGACCGCGGGTTCCTACTGTTTGTGTTCAGGTTGACCAGCGGACAGTCCGCCGTTGCAACCCGCGGACAGTCCGGGACTGTCCAGAGGTGTTTCAGTAGGTTTGCTGTTTTCGGTGTTTGGCCGGTGGACAGTCCGCCACTGGCTCGCGGACAGTCCGCAGTTAGCCTGGACAGTCCAGGACCGTACTCACGGACAGTCCGGGATCCTGCAGACTAGTGCTTTTCAGTGCATTTAGTCTCCCGGCTTTTCCTCTTGGTTTTCGGACTTCTCGTTTGGCCCTATAGTTAACCAAGAAACATTTCTAGGTATCTTTGCTACTTGTTAGCTTCGGTATTTAAGTATTTCTCGACGTAGCCCTCAATCTACGTTCGGGACTCGGTTTACAAGGGGCGAACTTGAGCTGGAACTTTTGGGTCTTGGTTTGCTATCGCTTTGTGGTGCCTCGCTGTGATCCTAGGGATCATCCACCCTCCTCCAAGGGTCGTGGGCATCACGGTTTCGGTCGTAGCTTCTGGGGTTGATTTTGGGACATTTGGCCTAAAGTTTCGAGAGAAATTTTGTTGGCTCCCATTCACCCCCCTCTGGTCGCCTTGCTATTGCATTTTCGGTCCTTCAATTGGTATTGGAGCGGGTTAAGGATCTTCCACCTTAGCCGGTTCCAGATCCACCGAAGGCAACATGGATCGCGGCGTTGGCAAACCGCTGTTCTTTGATGGGATGAACTATGCGTATTGGAAGATACGCATGTTGGCCTATCTCCAGAGCATGGGCTCTTCTGTTTGGGAGATTTGCAACAAGGCCTATTAAGTTGTTCTGGCTGCTCGTGTCTCTCAGCTTTAGATCGATGAGCACGAGGCAAATAGCCGGGCGCGTAACACCTTGTTCTCCTTTTTGAGCATGTCTGAGTTTGATCGCCTTTCTCACCTCCCCACGGCTCATGGGATTTGGGCGACCCTCATGCGCTTCCATGAGGGAACCACTCAGGTCAAATCCCGTCTCTACGAGTCGCACAAGCGGGAGTATGAGAACTTTTGGCATATGCCTGGCGAGAGCATAGAGAGTTTATTCGCTCGCTTTCAGGTCATTATCAACAAGATGAGAGCGAACAAGGAGCTGTTGCCTTTCGACGATCATGAGAGAGCTTTGAAGCTTTTGCATACTCTTGATTGGTCGGTGTGGGACTCAAAGGTCCAGGCGATCATCAAATCATCTAACTATGAGACTCTCACTTGCGATGAGCTCTTTAGTATGCTCAAGTCTAGTGAGATTGATGCCATGTCGAGGACATCTTATGACAATCCTTCTGGCCCGACTATGGCTTTGGTTTCTGGCTCTTCTGCTAGCCCCTCTTGTGGCTTTGCACTCTCTTCACTCTTTTCTGTCACAAAGGACCAGCTGGAGTCTTTAGGGGATGATGAGTTGGCTTTGCTTGCCAACCGATTCTCACGGTTCCACAACAACCGCATGAACCGTCGCCGCGAAGGAGGACACTCGGGCTGTTTTGAGTGCGGCGACCCCGACCACTTCATCGTCGACTGCCCCAAGAAGAAGAAGCATTCGGGGAAGGGCGATCACGGGCACAAGTACGACTCCAGCAAGCGCAAGGAGAAGCACGTCCCCGCAAGGCGCAAGCGGAGGGGCGGCTTCGACAAGGAGTACATCAAGAAGTACTTGGAGAAGGCCCAGGCTGAGCAGCGTGCTTTCTTTGCCACGCTCAGCAACGTCGACGGCTCGGATGATGACTCCACTTGCTCAAGCGATGACGAGTCCGAGAAGATGAAGAAGATCGAGGACAAGCGGAATGGCCTCTGCTTCTTCACCGACAACGAGGGCTTCTGCACCATGGCCCTCGGCAAGGAGGTCGACAGCCAGCTGGAGGACACCCCTTGGAACGACAATGACGACGACAACACCTCCTAGGTATCTCAGACCTCCGATGAGCTTTCTGCTGAGGTCGAGAAACTTACTGCCATGCTTCTTAGTCAAGATAAGCTGCTTATGCATGCTGCTAGAGAGCGCAAGGAGTTTAGGCAGAAGTGGGAGGACGCGGTGAAGGTGCTTGAGTTTGCTAGGTCCACCGTGGTCATTTCTGAAGAGGGTGAGTGCGAGTCGTGCACCAAGCACATGACTGACCTTCTCACTTTGAGGAGTAGGTATGTTGCTTTGGTAGGAGAGGTGGATGAGCTCCGGGCTAGGGCCTAGTTGTTGGGTGCGTGCAAGACCTGTCCAGGCTTGCAAACCGAGTTGGCAGAGAAGAATGCCAAGATTGAGTCTCTTGAGAAGGCCAGCTCGGGTAGCACTTGTGTGACTAGGTGTGCTTTGTGTGAGGGTTTGGAGATGGAGATTGCCAATGTGAAGCATGGCAAGATGCAAACCGAGGAGGAAAACACATACCTTCGGACCATCTTGTCATGGGTCTCTTGTATTGAGCCGCAGCACGGGATGATGATCTCCCAATTGAAGCAAGCTGCTGGAGGTCCTGGTGTAGGTTTTGCTCCGGGTGTTGATCTTTCTGCTTTTGGGAAGATTGGAGAGTCGAGTGGTCTGAACCCATGTGAGAAGCCCAACTCCACCACCACTCCCAAACTTACCAGGCTTCCACCCAAAGAGCCTCTCAAGCCTAACACCAAGGATGGGGTGTTTGAGGAACCCCCGAGAGCTCCACCCAAGAACCAAGTGTGGCATCCCAAACCCAACCACCTCAAGAACAAGCTGGATACAATGCCACCTATCCAGGACGAGCTTATGCCACAGAAGGGCAAAGTGATCCACACCCACAACTGTGAGTACCAACAACCCCCTATGAGAGCGGTGAGGTACCATTGTGAGCACTGTCGAAGGGATGGACACTTGAGGGAATTCTGCTTTAGGCGCAAGCGAGAGGAGCGCTGTTCTAGGGAGATGAACAATCCAGACATGTACCATCCTTTCCATGATGTGCATGTGCCGAATGTTCAGAGGAGAGCTCTGAGGAGAGCTGCTAGGCCTAGAGGTGCAGTACCTCAAGGTCCTAGGCGTTAGGGAGGAGGTGCCCGACGGGGTCCTGCTTTTGTAGGATACGGACCCCGTGGCGGAGGCTTTGTTGAGCGTTTTCCCCCACCAAGTTTTGAGTATCGTGATGGACGCTCTTTCCTTAGCGGACCACGTTTTCCTGTGTGTGATGATCGCTATCCCCATAGGCAGCCTAGGAATGGTTTTTACACTGACCGTTCTTTTGAGCAGCCGGCCCAACACTGGTACTCTTCCTACTTCACTAACCCCAGTGTTGGACCGTATGCTCACCCTATGTCTTTTTATTGATGTAGGTAAAATGGTTGGAGGACATTTGGATGGTGGATTCTGATTGCTTGAGACACATGACCGGAAACGCAAAGTGGTTCTCCAGCCTTAGCCCTATTGCCGGAAAGGAGGTTATCACCTTCGGCGATAATAGCAAAGGTAAGGTGTTATCTCGTGGGTCGGTGCAGGTTAATGAGCACATTGTGTTGCGCGATGTTGCTCTTGTTTCTAACCTGCATTGTAACTTGCTTTCTGTTTTGCAACTTTTTGATGATGACTATGAGATTCATTTTAAACCGAATCTCAGTCGCATTTTAGATCCTCAGGGCAATCTTGTATGTTTGATTTCGCCCTTTGGGAAAGTCTTTCGCATGAATTTCTCAGAGTCGTTTGGTATTTCCCGCTGTCTTTTGGCTAGTCCTTCCTCCTCTGATCTTTGGAAGTGGCATAGGAGGCTCGGTCACTTAAGCTTCGACTTGCTTGCAAGACTTAGCTCACTTGGCCTAATCCAAGGATTGCCCAAATTGTCGATGGAGAAGGACCTTGTTTGCCATTCTTGTAGACATGGAAAGATGGTTGCCGCTCCCCACCATCCAGTGACTCAGGTCATGACTTCGCACCCTAGAGAGCTTTTACACATGGACGTTGTTGGTCCGGCTTGGGTGAGCTCGGTTGGGGGAAGTGGTATGTTTTGGTTGTTGTCGACGATTTTTCGAGATATTCGTGGGTCTTCTTTTTGACTGAGAAGACTGAGACTTTCTCTTTTGCTCGCAATCTGATTTTGCGTCTTCAGAACGAGTTCCCTATGAATTCGGATTTTGCGTCTTCAGAAGGAGTGATAATGGTTTCAAATTCAAGAATTCGGATTTTGAGAAGTTTTGTAACTCTTTGGGTTTGGAGCATCAGTTTTCTTCCCCCTACACACCGCCACAAAATGGTGTTGTAGAGAGGAAGAATCGGACCCTTGTAGAGATGGCCAGGACGATGCTCGATGAGCATAGGACTCCTAGGCGATATTGGGCCGAGGCTATGAACACTGCATGCTATATTGCCAATCGCATTTTTCTGAGAGCGTTCTTGAAAAAGACTTCTTATGAGTTGCTGAATGACCGAGAATGCAACCCGAAAGCGACCAGAGGAGGGGTGAATGAGAGCTTCAAAATTCCTTTGTCGCCACTGTCCCAAAAATCAACCCCAAAAGCAAACCCTAGAGCTCACAAGTGTCCATGACCCTAGAGATAGGGTGGATGCTTCCAAGAAGCACAACGGGACAAAATACGACTCTAGAAACCAATCGCAAAAGATGGAAACCAAAACCGACAACGAACGAGCTATCTACGAACAAAACAGCACAACCCAGTACTAACCGGTCTCTGGCCTGCGTCCGATCAGGGAGGACCGGACGCGTCCGGTCTCAAAAATTCTGCTCGGGAACCTTACTCGAAACGACAGGACTCACAGAGAATTGAGCGTCCGGTCAAGCGAGGTGCGTCCGATCAAGCACAAGTAAGACAATGAACAGTGTCTCAATTGCATCCGATCATGCAAGGTTCCAAGCGTCCGGTCAAAACACAAAGCAGATCGGTTGGAAGATCAACGACCGGACTCTATGACCTAGCGTCCGGTCCGCCGAAGCTAGCGTCCGGTCACCCCGCGACTACACTGTTCGACCACCAATTTCGCTCAATCTCACCCAAAACGAATCCTCTAGGGATCAAACTTGGTGAGAGGAGTCACAAGGAGGATAGTGAGCTATCTCTAAGAGATCTTGCCTTGAACCTATCTTCAAATCGATGAATGGAAGAATTTCGGGGGAAGGAAGAAAAACATGACCCGAAACCAAAATCGACCGATCTCCTAGACCGTGAGGTTAGAGGTTAATTCCTTCGGTGGAAAGAAGTGCCTCACGACCTAGAACAACTTGGTTCAGACGGATTTGCAAAAGATGAACCAAGCAAAGAGATCAAGCGACGGGAAAATGAGGTGAAAAAGGATTCCGCGAAGAACACAACCAAAACGCGAATCACAGGCACCAAATTGCAACCGTGTGGCTACCACATGCTACAATCGTGAGGTTACGGCCTCACTTCCTCAAAATCTCATGGACACAGAGGTATTGTTCTCAACTCTGTGGATCTCAGGTTCGCTATAACAGGGATGTCGGAGAGCAGGAAACCCTAGAAGCAAAAGAGCAAATGACTGAGATCATTGGGGTGGACGGTGTCTCCCCCTACTTAACCTATTCCTAATTCCTACTCTACCCCTCTCTAATTACAGAGCGAGCCAGCTAAACCCTAGGGTTATTCTGGACCAACTCGTGGTAGGTGGTGATCCGACGGCCACGCCCGCACAACTTGTAGCTTCGCCTTGACGCGACCTCCCGATTGCTGCCACGTGCCGCCACCGCTCTGCCCGTCCTTTTCCTGGACTCCGCACCCCCGGTTTTGTGGCCGAAACCGGGAAACCAGCCTTCACGCCATCCCCCGGTTTTGAGGCCCAAACTGGGAAACCAGGCTCCAAGTTCGTCCCTTGGTTTTGTGGCCGAAACCAGGAAACCCGCCAATGCCTAGGTTTTGAGGCCCAAACCTGGAAACCGTCCTCAGCCCAAGTTTTGTGGCCCAAACTCGGAAACCCGCCGCACGCCCAGGTTTTGTGGCCCAAACCTGGAAACCGAGCACCGAGTTTTGTGGCCCAAACTCGGAAACCGTCCACCCGGTGGTTTTTCTCTGGCTGAACCACCAAACCGGAGCTGTAGAGGGGATGCACCGCCCGTGCACCCCGTCCATCGACATGTGTCCCCAGGTCCTCGACCCGAGCAACACCGTGCCCCGCAAGCCTCCGCTCGTCGCTGTCCTAGGCTGTCAGCCACCACAGCTGATCCTCAGGCCACTGGTCCCTCAGTCCAAGCCTCACGTCTGCCCTTCACCGCTCCCGGTCCGTCGGCACGGCACGTCTCTACTTGACCTTCACCTTGCCCTCGATCACTGTCTCTGGGCTCGACACCTGCACAACACAAGCCAAAGAACCTGCGATCAAACCCGTTGACAATCACTCATCACACCGAGACCCGGCATACACCCATGTATCCGCAATCTTCCCCTTGATGAATGCATTGTCAACTACTCACACAAATCATAATAGAAAGTAGACGGAAGGAAGAAGGAGAAGAGAGAACTCAACCAAATGACCCAAAAGCATAGCAAAGCCGAAGAAGGTCAAGTGGAAGGAGCGAAACAACTTGGTCCCCAAAGACATGGGCAACGACTCGACGCAACCAAGCAAAGCAAAGCTAGCCCTCAAGAAGAGGTAGAACAGGCTCAACACCGCTAGCAAGAACCAATTGAAAGCTTCAGAAAAAGAGCTCGACAGTAATTGAAACAAAAATGAGAAATCGAAGCAAATGCTAGTCCCTCAAGATAGAGGCACAGAGGCTCAACACAACTAGCAAGGAAATCACTCCGAACCAATGCCTTACGGCCAACAAGAAGTCAAAAGAAGCAAACTCCCCCTCGAATAGTGCAACCCAACCAGAAGGACTTCCCCTTAGTTCAACTAGAAAGGACATGATTTGCAATAATTCCTCCCCCTTAGTTAAACGTTCGGAGAACACATGATTTGACAAAAATTCTCCCCCTTAGTTGAAAATGCACTTATCAAGCGAAGAAGATATCATCAAGCGAAATTTCTCCCCCTTGACCAAAAAATCTCCCTTCCAAAATTCATGAGTCAAAATGAAAGTTAGCAGCTTCAGGCATATAGTCAAAAGAATGCAAATATGCTCTAAACAACATAACTCCAATGGCACAACTAAGCACGCATATAACAGAGGCTCAAACTGATCACCGAATACTTAATATGAACATATGAGCAAAGTGAGCAGTTTTTATCCAAAAGATAGTCACCATCAAAATAGCACTACACATGTATAGATAGGAATATGAACATGTGCTAAACATGTATACAAGGTGAACTACCCCTAGCAAAGTTCAATCATCATGCTGAAGAATGAAACACATACTTGTGATTTTAGTTTTAGATCGGAGTCGCAGCGGTGAAATTACACAAGTTCAAACATTAGCATGCGGTTGCGAGAGGTTGAAAGCTTGTCATTGCCTAACTTTTCAACCGAGCGAAGCCTATGCCGAAGCAATCAGAAGCTTAAAGCTACGGTTTCGGTCATACACTACACGGCTCAAGTTTAACTCAAAGTGCAACGAGAAACAGTCTCGATACCGTGATGTGTTGACAAGCAATCCCATCTCGATCTTTTCGGTTCACTAAAACTTGGTTCAAAATTTTAAGCATGATATGAACAGACCAAGCAAGTGAAAGACTCAGAACTAGAGACATAGCAACCTAGCATATATGAAAAGCACAAGTGAACTCAACACATCCTACACATGCTAGTTGCATATCTCAATGGTGAACATTTTCAGATGTTAAGTTCATTAGACATGTTCATCATTCAAAAATAGCTCAGTCCACAATATGTATCAATGTTCAGAAAGAGCATAAGCTACAAGCATCAACATAAGCATCGAAGCATACTAAACAAAGCATAGTTACATTCTGGTGATTATATACATGAAGCTAAGAATGTAAATGCGTATGCTAAAATGCAAAAGAAAAGAAAGTCAAAATAAAATAAGTCAGTCTAAAATACAATATCCAAAATGTTTCCCCCATCTAAAAGGGCAAACACACACCAAGCTCACCCCTCAACCGATTAAAGGTTGATTCATCTAAAGGCTTGGTGAAAATATCAGCCAGTTGATGATGAGTATCGACATGGCGAAGCTCGATATCACCCTTCTCCTGGTGGTCTCGCAAAAAATGAAATCGCACATCAATGTATTTGGTCTTCGAGTGAAGCACGGGGTTCTTAGCAATGCTAATAGCACTCGTGCTGTCACAAAGCAAAGGAACGCGAGAAAAGCTCAGACGAAAATCACGCAAAGTGGCCATCATCCAAAGTAACTGGGAACAGCAGCTAGCCGCAGCAACATATTCAGCCTCTGTGGTAGACTGAGCGACATTAGACTGCTTGCGAGAAGACCATGATACAAGAGAAGAACCAATAAACTGGCAAGTCCCAGAAGTGGTCTTGCGCTCAATACGGCAACCAGCAAAATTGGCAACAGAATAACCGCAAAGGGAGAGGGTGGAGGAAGCAGAATACCAAATCCCAAACTCAGGTGTGAAACGAAGGTACCTGAAAATCCGCTTCACCGCCTGACGGTGAGAAGTGCGCGGCGACGCCTGAAAACGCGCGCACAGACACACCGCGAACTGGATGTCCGGGCGTGTCGCCGTCAGGTAGAGCAGCGACCCAATCATGCTTCGGTACTCCTTCTGGTCCACTGCTTCTCCATCCTTGTCCGCATCCAGGGCAGTCATCGTCGACATGGGTGTTGGAAGAGGCTTGGCCTCACCCATATCGAACCGCTTCAGCAAGTCTTTGGTATACTTGCCCTGGTGCACAAACATCCCCTCTCGAGATTGCTTAATTTGCAACCCGAGAAAGAATGTCAACTCACCCATCATGCTCATCTTGAACTCCCTGCTCATAATATCTGCAAACTTGGCAACCAAAGCATCAGAAGAAGAGCCTTTTACTTCAGTGCCATTAAAAAAGATGGCCTAATCGTCCATGTCCCTGAAAAGTTGAAACTACCGTGTATGTCCGACCTCTGAAAACTTTTCTCTTCCACACCATTCCGTCCACTTCTAATACTAACGGTGTCAAACTGATGGATAAAAAGACCAAGTTACCCTTTGGTGGGGTCTGCATGTCAGTCACACCTTCCTCTCTCTTTCCCTTCCTCTCTCTTTCCCTTCTCTTTCCTGTGCCAACAGAGGAGGCAACAGATGAAAAAAGAGAAAAACAGAGGCCGCATGGTGCACGCCACCGCCGCCGGGTGCGGGTCTGAGCGCGGGCCGCGTGCTGCCAGCGCAGGCGCCGCCGCGGCCTTTGTGCGGGCGCGAGTGAGCGTGCCACCGACGCGGGCGCGGAAGCCGCCGCAGCCGGGCACTGGCGCGGGCGCGAGCCCAGCGACCGCGCCGTTCCTGCGCCGCGCCGCTAAGCGTGAGTCCGAGCGTGGGCGGCGTGCAGCCAACACCGACGCCGCCTGGCGCGGGCGCGAGCGAGCGTGCGACCGCCGTGGGCGCGGGCGCGGACGCCGCCACATCCAGGCACAGGCGCGGACGCCGCCGTCAGGCGCAGGCACGCGTGCCGCGGGCGCGCGCCGTGGGCGCCGCTGCTCCGTGCGCACGCGCCGCGCTGCCGCCGGGCCCAGCTGCCTGCCCACGCGCCTTGGCCGCCGCTCCATGCCGCGCGCGCGCCGGGCACGGCTCCGCGCTGCTCCGCGCCGTGCCTCGGCGCGTGCCTCTGCTCTGCGCCGCGCCGCGCGCACGCCGGACGCGGCTCCGTGCCGCTTCTGCTCTGCTGCTCCGCGCCGCTACGGCTCCGCAGCTACCGCTACGGCTGCAGCTCGGACGACTTGGCGATCTCGTCGATGAGCTGGGTCTTCTCCTCGCGCGGGACGGTGGGGTTGTCGAAGAACTCGGCGACGGTCTCGTCGGAGAAGATCTTCTCTAGCTTCTCCAGGTCGGAGACCGTTTGGTCGAGGGTGCCGTTCTCGGCGGCCACCTCCGACAGCGCGGACGCGTAGCTCTCCGCCGCAGCCTCGGCCGCGGCGCGGGGCCGGACGAGGTCCCCGCGGCGTCGGGGCGGGGCCAGGCAGAGGGAGGGGAGCCCCCGCGCCGTGCGGGCGAAGGAGGCGGACTGGGGCACCGCGGGGGTCGCGCCGGAGGAGGCGGAGGCCGCCGCGGCGGCGGGACGGAGGGTGAAGGAGGCGAGGCGGAGCGCGGCCATCGCGTCGCGGAGCGTGCGGTCGGAGTGGTGGACTCGGGGGGAGTGCGGCCTCGCTCTGGTTTGGTTGGGACTTGGGAATGGGAGGTCGGTTCGGGGGAGAGGAAGAGGACAGAGGAGAAAGAAGTCAAACTGAGGGTATTTAGGACATTTACATTGACCGGACCCACATGTCAGGTGTTCCAAACGTCTGAAAACTAGCGGAGTATGAACGGAATGGCGTGGAAGAGAAAAGTTTTCAGAGGTCAGACATACACGGTAGTTTCAACTTTTCAGGGACATGGACGATTAGGCCATCTTTTTTAATGGCCCTGAAGTAAAAGGCTCTCAGAAGAACCACCGAAAATGATATCATCCATGTAAATCTGGACCAAGAGAGTTTCTTTGCCTTGCCTGAGGAGAAAGAGCGTTTTATCTACACATCCCATTTTAAAACCCTTAGGTAGCAAAAAAGTTTTCAATCTATCATACCAGGCTCTAGGGGCTTGTTTCAAACCTTATAAGGCTTTGTGAAGTTTAAAAACATGGTTTGGAAACATGGGATTTTCAAAACCGGGGGTTTGCTCAACATAAACTTCCTCTTCTATATAGCTGTTTAGGAAGGCACCCTTGACATCCATTTGAAAGAGTTTAAAACCTTTGGATGCAGCAAAAGCCAAGATTATCCTAATAGCCTCCAAACGAGCTACAGGAGCAAAAGTCTCCTCAAAGTTTATCCCCTCCTTCTGACTATAACCCTTGGCCATAAGATGCGCTTTGTTTCTCACAATGTGGCCATCCTCTCGTTGTTTGTTTTTGAAAACCCATTTTGTCCCAATAGTATTACAGTTTGGAGGAGGTGGAACTAGAACTCAAACCCAATTTCTCTCAAAATTTTGTAACTCCTCATGCATGGCATTGACCCAATCCGGATCCATCAAAGCGTGTCCAACATCTCAGGGTTCAAAATTAGCAACAAAAGCAGAATGAGGAAAGTGCGAGATTTGCTGTGACCTGGACCGAGTGACACGTTCGTCGATGCTGCCGATCATCTGCTGTGGGGGGTGCTGGCGCTAGATGTGTCGTGGCGCCTCCTGAGAAGAAGTGATCTCCCCCTCAACTGTAGCTGGTGCCTCCCCGGGTACAAAAGGTACCGCTCGGGGTGGCGGATCCCACGGCCCCCAAGAAGAAGAGGTATCGGGGCCATGAGTCGTCGTAGAAGCCGCTCTTTGTGGCACAACAGGTGGAGGCGATGTTGGGTTATCTATGCCTTCAGCATCCTCGTCCTCATCATCGAAAAGAGGCTCACCAACCTCATGATCACCTGCATGCTCAAAACGAGAAGAAGGACAAACAAGAATCTCATTGAAGATGACATCTGATGTCTCCATGACTCGGTTAGTATCAAGGTTAAGTACACGATATGCGCGAGTATGAGTGCCATAACCCAAAAATACACCGTCAGAAGAACGAGACTCAAACTTGTCCAGGTTGCCTTTTTTTAATATAAAACAGTGGCAACCGAAGACTCTAAAATAACTCACCTTACGCTGTCTACCAAAACGCAACTCCTAAGAAGTCTTCTTCAAGAAAGCTCTCAGAAAAATGCGATTTGAAATGTAGCATGCAGTGTTCATAGCTTCGGCCCAATATCGCCTAGGAGTCCTATGCTCATCGAGCATCGTCGTGGCCATCTCTACAAGGGTCCGATTCTTCCTCTCTACAACACCATTTTGGGGCGGTGTGTAGGGAGAAGAAAACTGATGCTGCAAACCCAAGCGGTCGCAAAACCTCTCTGTAACACCCTAGGTGTTCGCCGTCAGTTAAGCCATTAGTTGAGCACGAACTTGGTATATCAAGCAACGAAGAACTGAATTCAAGGATAGTCAGTAATGACCGAAGTGTCAGGATCAATCTCAGAGGCAGAATCTCAGTTTGAATTATTCGAGAATTAATTAACAGAGCCAGTTAATAACGACTGCTAATTTAAGAATATTCAGGATTTATGCTAAACATGGATTTTTCATGTGACCCACCTCCAATCCTGTCTATAGTAACTGGTCAAAAAGTTTCGTGATGTTTGGAATCAAAAAGTCACATGAAATGATGAGTCACAGTTGAATCAAAAAGTCACATGAAATGACGAGTCACAGTTTTGCCTGTACCAGCTGATTAACTGAAGAAAATCATTTGAGTTCAACCAAGTGTTGCAGTTGTGCCCAAACAACTATATAAGAACTCACGGTCAAAAGTTATGAAAGTTCCGTGTTGAGCAGACGACCGGAAAATGTTCTGACCGACGAGAAACCCTAATTCGGATCCTACCGGGTGATTGCTTTGACCGGTGTTGAACGATATTTTCGGGTGTTCGCATGTCGACGCGCCTTAAACGAAAGTTGTAGTACAAATCGAGAGGAACAAATTTCGTTTTATGGCGGAGACCTGGATCGGTGCCGAAAATGGAAAAAACGAGCTCGCAAGATGGAGTACAGCGCAGTTTTCAGAAGTCTGTACCGCAAAATTGGAATTCCGGTCGCCGCGAAGCTGCCGTCGATGATCGTTACCGGGCAAACTGTTGGGAATTTGACCAAGTGCCTTTAACAAAAGTCAGAGTACTCGTCGAGACAGCGACAACAAATTGGTTTCGTCGAAATCGGAGTCCGTTTGAGCAGTGTTTGCAATTTTGGAATTTGACCGAAAGTTTCTGGAAACTTGCCATTTTGGGAAAGAAATTTTGGGAAAAATTTCACTATATTTTTTTCCCGTGGCCGCCAGGCCGTGCCTCCTCCTCCGTAAAAAGCCGAGTCGGCTTCTTCCCCTTCCCATCGATCTCTTCTCTCTGTTAGCTCCATGGCAGAAACCAGCAACCCTCCTCCCTCCTCTTCCCAATGGCGAGCTGTCACACCCAATTTTAAGAACAAAATTGAATGCAATAACTCATGTGTGCCCAGAGATCAATCACACACATAAGCCACAAATTTAGGAAGTACCATCACATATGTTTATTACATAACGAATATTAATCAAAGTCTTTACACAGCAGCGGATAAATAAAGTATCTCTCGCGGTAGCTCCATCACAGGGAAGATGACTGGTTGACAGCAAGACTAGAACTCTTCAGGGAAGTCATCATTACCATAGCAATCTGTTACCCATCCGGGATTTTATCCAAGTAGAAAGAAAACAAACAAGCATAAGTACATCTCGTACTTAACAAGTGTAACATGGGGTTCATGAGGCTCAAATAAGGCTGACACTGGTTAAACTGCAGTAGCTTTTATTTGTCAACATTTTAACTTTAAGGAGAACATATATGAATGCTTAAACCCAATCCACATGATCATAATAACTGAAACATAGCATTAATATAATCAACATGAGCAACATAAATAAACAACATATAACAACTAAGTCTGTGAGTTTTCCGGGCCGCTCGTATCCGTGAGCACGGCTGTTATAATAGTTTATTAAACTCTGCAGAGGTTGTACACTTTACCCGATGAGTCGTGATATCCAGATGCCCGGGTTAATTACTCCCATAACACTTCTGAGGTGAGTGGGCAGGACACACGCAAAGCCTTTCAAAGGTTCGTCTAACAAGTTAGGGCCGCTAGGTCTTAAGGCAAGGGGATGTAGAGCCCTCCTTCCAGGTGGCACAAAAACACGCAGCCTATACTCACGTGGACACAAGCCGCACTATACCCGTCTCGTCAAGCGCCTTATGCGCCCTTTCGGGTAACCACTAACAAGCTAGAAAAGGTCCTTATACTGAGCTAAGGTCGGAGCCATGTAACCCTCATGGTTGCACTGTATGTCCCAGCTTTTGCTAACAGAAGGTCCTAAACCATGTTGCTAAAAAGATCAAGTTTTATTCATCGTTATTAGATCATGTTTGGTTTAAATAAGGCTCTAGCAAAGATTCTACCCATATGCATAGCAACCCAAGGTTTACAAGGTAACAGGTCAAAGATCTAGGATAAACTAGATAGGAGATCAAAATTAGACACATGCATATGAATTTAGATGCTTCATGGTAAATAGGTCAACAAGGATGGTCCCATGCTATACTTGCCTGATTCAAAGAACTCTGGTTGCTCTTGGTTGTCGTAGAAGGGCTCCTGATCACCGGCGTATGTCTCACCGTCTATACTCGATTACCACGTCAACACACAATCATCGGGACAACAATCATGCAAAGTAAACAAGTTATAATTAGAACATTACACCAGTCAGCAAGAAAATAATATAAAAAAGCTTTGAAAACAGAAAGTACGATCTACCATGGTCACATAAACGCGAAGATCACGAAAAACGGAATTATAACGTGAAAGTTACGTGCTAAACAAGTTATAAAACCTTAATTAGTAGATTAAATCTAACTCAAATTTTAATTACCAAAAACAGTAGATATTTTTGTACATATAGATAGATCTTTTCAAAACGAATCTAACGCAACTTGAACGGACTAAATCGGACTAAAAACGTAGAAGTTATAAGCATTTGAAACTAGTGGCAAAACTGTAATTAAATCAAACTTAAATTTGAATTTAAATTGATTTAAACGAGTTTCAGATCTGACTGGACTGCGCCTCAATTTGGACGAAACGTAGGGGCTTAGATGGAAGAAAACACAGATTCAACGCACAGTGTCGATAGGACCGCGGGTTGATGCATAAAAAGGTGTAAGGTTCTTTTTGTAAAACAGGCAACGAAGGGGTATCGAGCTCTGGTGTGCGTCGGATCTTAGATGGACGCTCGGGATTATATCAGGGAGGGCTGGCGGCGCTTTTCGCCCGAGCAGAAAGAGGGCGCGGCGGCGCCATGGCCGGAAAGCGGCGGCGCGGCTCGGGATTCCGCTATAGTGCGGTAGAGACCTCGGGAGTAGGCTCAAACGAATGAGAAGCTCAATGCGAACTCACCCGAGGCACAGACGAAGTCGGAGACAGTCCGGTGGCGACGGATTGCTCGAGATGGCGGCCGGCGGCGCTGCAACACGACGGCGAGCAATTTAGGGATCAAACCGATGGAGAAAAAGAGGGTAAATCACTCGGTTAGGTTCGAGAGATCAAGGAGAAGCTCAAGGTACCACTTACGAGCTCTGAAACTCGATGAATCGTCGGGTTGATGGAGCGGACCTTGGCGGACGGCGGAGTTCATCGCGAGAGCGAACTATGGCACGAGAGCAGGAGCTTGATGCGTGGGGAGAGGCGGCGGGCTCTCGGGGATCTTATAAGGGGGGTTGGCTCAGTTGATTAGGTGCGCACGGACGCGCAGCCAGGGTTGGAGTCGGTACGGTCATAGAGTCCGCCATGGACTCGAGTAGGAGAGGGGAGGAGGGTTGCTGACATGCGGGGATGCGTCGTCAGCGGCTGCAGGAAGAGAGAGCGCGCGCGGGCTGGCAGCACGATGCGGGCCGTCGGCTGGGCCGCGCGGTGAAGGAGAGAAAGGGGAGAAGGGAAAACAGGCCGGCGGGAAAAAGGCCGGGAGAGGAAAAGGAGGTCCGGCTAGCTGGGCCTGCTCGGGCCAAAAGAATAGAAAGGGAGAGGGAGAGAAGGAAAATGGTTTTCCATTTTCAGAAACATGTTTTCAAAGGAAATTTGAAATCTATTTGAATTCAAACGAGATTTTGAGCAAAACCAATCATCACAAAAATTTAAATATGCACTAGCATGTATGCATCATCATGGTCTTTGGCCTATAGTTTATTTTAGCTTTTGCAAATCATTTATTAACTAGATTCTATGCAACACATAAGAATGCATAAATTAAATCATATTGCCTATTTCAAATTGATGCAATTTTTGGGATGTTACAATTCTACCCCCTTAAAGAATCTCGTCCTCGAGATTCCAGCGATGCTTACTCAAACAACTGTGGGTAAGACTTTCTCAGATCCTCTTCTCTTTCCCAAGTTGCCTCTGCTTCTGAGTACCGATTCCACTGAACCTTGCACATCTTTATTACTCTGCTCCTGGTAACTCTTTCAGCGGTCTCCAAAATCTTCGTCGGATACTCATCATAAGTCAAATCTTCCTTAACTGTGAGCTCTTCCAACGGTATCTGCTCTTCGGGCACTCGCAGGCATTTCTTCAACTGAGAGACATGAAACACATCATGCACTCCTGATAAGCTTTCAGGTAACTCTAACTGATATGCCACTTCACCACGTCTTTCAAGAATCTTGAACGGTCCAATATACCTTGGTGCTAGCTTTCCTTTCTTAATGAACCTTTTCACACCTCTCATTGGTGACACCTTCAGGTAGACATAGTCACCTACTGCAAAGGATAGATCTCGACGACGGTTATTGGCATAACTCTTCTATCGGGACTGAGCGGCTCTCAGGTTATCTCTGATTATTCTGACGTGTTCCTCTGCATTCCTCAACACATCAGGTCCAAACACTTGACTTTCACCTGTCTGATCCCAGAACAACGGTGTTCTACACTGTCTCCCATATAAAGCTTCAAACGGTGCCATCTTAAGACTCTCCTGATAACTGTTGTTGTATGAGAACTCTGCATAACTCAGATTCTTGTCCCAACTGGTGCCATACTGTAATGCACAAGCTCTTAACATGTCTTCCAGAATCTGATTGGTTCTTTCCGTCTGTCCATCAGTCTGTGGATGATAAGCAGTACTGAAGTTCAACCTTGTGCCTAATGATCGATGTATCATCTGCCAAAAGTGAGAGGTGAACTGAGTACCACGATCTGACACAATCTTTCGGGGCACTCCATGCAAACATACTATCCGTTCCATGTACAATTCTGCCAATCTAGCTCCCGTATAGGTAGTTTTGACCGGTATAAAGTGAGCGACTTTGGTCAATCGATCAATTATTACCCATATGGAGTCATAGCCTCTCTGAGTACGAGGTAACCCAACTATAAAATCCATACCGACTTCTTCCCACTTCCATTCAGGTATCTTCATAGGCTGCAACAAACCAGCGGGTCTTTGATGTTCTGCCTTCACTCTCTGACAGGTATCACATAGAGCGACGTACTCGGCTACATCCCTTTTCAATCCATCCCACCAATACTTCTTCTTCAGATCAAGGTACATCTTAGTGCTTCCAGGATGAATGGAGTAAGCTGACTCATGCACTTCTCGCAGTATAGACTCACATATCTCCTTGATTGCAGGTACACATAACCTATTCCCATGCCATAATGTACCATCATCGTCTAGCCAGAAACCTGACGCTTTGCCAAGAACAATATTATCGGCTATCTGCTTTAACTTCTCATCTAACATCTGACCCTTACGTATCTCTTGCATCAATACCGGTTCAAGTTCTAACTCCATTCTGTTGATCACAATTCCCAAATTCAGATGTGCAAATTCAGCACACAACTCCTCTGGCATAGAAGCAATTCGGATCTCATTAGCATGGCTTTTTCTGCTCAAGGCATCTGCTACAACATTAGCCTTCCCGGGATGGTAGTGTATTTCGAAATCATAATCCTTAATCAATTCTAACCATCTGCGCTGTCTCAAATTCAAATCAGACTGAGTGAAAATGTACTTCAAGCTCTTATGATCAGTATAGATGTCTGTCTTATGTCCCACTAAATAGTGTCTCCAAATTTTCAATGCATGGACAACAGCTGCCAATTCAAGATCATGTGTAGGGTAGTTCAGTTCATGCTTTCTCAACTGCCTCGATGCATATGCTACCACTCTGCCTTCTTGCATAAGAACACAACCCAAACCTTGACGAGACGCATCACAATAAATAGAGAAATCCTTACTTAGATCTGGCAGTATCAAAACCGGGGTTGTGGTCAGACGTTTCTTCAACTCCTCAAAATTAGCTTGACACTTATCAGACCAAATAAACTTAGCATTCTTCTCTAACAGAGCTGTCATTGGCTTAGCAAGCTTGGAGAATCCTTCAATGAACCTTCTATAGAAACCGGCTAATCCAAGGAAACTACGAATCTCGGTCACATATGTTGGTGGCTTCCAATTCAACACATCTTCAACCTTGCCCGGATCTACTGAGATGCCTCCATTAGAGATAACATGTCCAAGGAAAGAGACTTCCTTCAACCAAAACTCACACTTGCTGCGCTTGGCATACAACTTGTGCTCTCTGAGTTTCTGTAACACTAACCTCAGATGTTCAGCATGATCTTCCTTGTCCTTAGAGTATACCAGAATATCATCAATAAACACAACTACGAACTTGTCGAGATATTCCATGAACACCTTGTTCATCAAGTACATAAAGTAGGCAGGTGCATTGGTCAATCCAAATGACATGACTGTATACTCATACAACCCATACCTGGTAGTGAAAGCCGTCTTGGGAATATCAGATGCTCGAATCTTCAACTGATGGTAACCAGAACGCAGATCAATCTTAGAGAACACACATGCACCTTTCAGTTGATCAAATAGATCATCAATCCTTGGCAACGGGTACTTGTTCTCGATAGTAACCTCATTAAGCGATCTATAGTCAACACACATCCGTTGACCACCATCCTTCTTGTCAACAAAAATAACAGGAGCTCCCCAAGGCGATGAACTAGGACGAATAAACCCTTTTTGTTGTAACTCCCTAATTTGCTTCTTAAGTTCTTCTAATTCAGGTATTCCCATCCTATATGGTCTTTTAGCTATGGGTGCAGTTCCAGGTAAAAGCTCAATAATAAATTCAATGTCGCAATCAGGTGGCATACCTGGCAAGTCATCGGGGAACACATCCGGAAACTCTTCCACCACTGGATCTTCCTGGAAAACCTCTTCATTCATCTGGTTCACTATTGCGGTTGGTGTTGGTTGTAGCACTACATTTACACTGATTCTGTCTCCCTTAGCTGTGGAAATTGTCACAACTTTATCTTGACACTGAATGTTTGTTTTGGTTTTCATCAGCCAATCCATACCCAGTATCAAATCAATACCAGCTGTCCTTAGCACAATTGGGGATACTGAGAAATCTACCTCCCCTAGGGACACATCTATAGGCATACACTGAAGCGTAGCTTGCAAACCTCCACCCGGTGAGGTAACCAGTATGGGGGTTTTCATGAGACTAACAGGGAGATCATGCATTCTAACAAATGTATGTGATATGAAAGTATGTGATGCACCAGAATCGAAAAGAACTGTAGCGGGGATGGAACTGATGTTGAACGTACCAAGCATAATTTCTGGCGCTTCCTGCACGGTCTCTGTGGACACGTGATTCACCTTGCCGGAGTTAGGTGATGGATTTGGACGTCCCATTTGATTGTTGTTCTGACTCTGAGGAGTCTGTTGATTCTGCTTCTTAGGACAGTTGTAGGAGAGGTGTCCAGCTTCACCACAGACATAGCACTTGTTGGGAGTGTTAGGCGCACTATTCTTCATGGGGGTGTTGACGGGGGTACCTTGGCGTTGAGCTTGGTTGTTGTTCTGCTGCTGCTGAGGGCGCTGATTGTTGCCTTGCTGCTGGTATGAGGGACGTTGCTGTCCCTGGTTGCGGTTCCCCTGAGAAGTAGGTCCCTGGTACCTCTGCTGGTTGCCTGGTGCAAAGTTAGGACGAGGGCGGTTGTTATTACCAGAGGACTGACCTTGAAGCTTTCTCTTTCTAGCCTCCATCTCTTTGCGCTTGTTGTCAACCACTATGGCACGGTTGACTAGAGTCTGGTAATTGGCGAACTCATTGGACATCTGCTGAAGTGTCAGTCCATCATTCAGACCCTTGAGGAAGCGACGCTGCTTGTTGGCATCCTCAGCAATATCAGCGGGAGCATAGCGCGACAACTGAGCAAACTTGTCACGGTACTCAGCAACAGTCATGGCTCCTTGGCGTAGAGATCTAAACTCTTCCTGCTTTAACTCAATCAGGCCAGCAGGAATGTGATACACTTTGAAGTTGGTCTTGAATTCTTCAAAGGTGATAGGTGGGGCAGTGTTGTCTTGACCGAACTGAAATGATTCCCACCAATCTAGAGCAGCTCCTTGCAACTGACCAGTAGCATAGAGCACTTTCTCCTGATCATTGCATTGCGCGATGGTAAGCTGGCGTTCAATAGCACGAAGCCAGTCGTCAGCCTCCAGGGGATCTGCCGCATGAGAGAACACTAGCGGGTGACCCTTCAAAAACTCACTCCTCTTGTCCCTCCCTTGCATCGGTGGTGCGCCACCAACTGGCTGGTTCTGCATGTGTTGCATCATGGTTTGCATGAATTGGGCTTGGATGCCCATCAACTTCTGAATGTCAACTGGGGTGGTGGTGGTGGGTTAACAGGTGCTCCACGACCACGGCCACGGCCACGACCACGTTCACCTCCAATACCACCTTCTCTGACAGCCATCTGTGTTTCCAAACAAGGATCACGGTTAGTGAACTTTTCAAAACAAAGATCACTTATACAAGAAGATACAGGAGATCTGAAAATTTCTGGGCGAGATTCAGAAACAGCAGTACAGAAAAACAGTCATATCTTGAGTTCCAGAATTCCAAACAGGGCGTGCTATATACGGTTGGAAAGATAAAGAAATTATCTACAACTTTTATTTAAGTGACTTTCCCAGATTCTGTCGTTAAATTGGCCGAAAATAGAGAACAAACAGATCTGTCCAGAGTTTAGAACTGCGCAGACACTCTATCTTGAAACAGACGTATCTCACAAACCATAACAGCTATTGAGATGATTCCAAAGGCATTGATCATATCCAGAAGTCTATTTTCCACCGTAAAATTTTCAGCCATGTTGCACGAACAGAACTTGAGATATAACCAAAAGATCACAGGTTGCTCCGAAAACAGCATAGGACAAGATATAACTAACCCTCTTATTATTCATAAACGATATGTATAACTATGAGGTTTGTAGACAAGCCTACAATATCTCAACACTCATTACAAAGAACCAAATCACACATAAGCATAATGACAATTCAACTCAAACATAAAGAAGCACACTAGCACAACACTTGACTAGACGCGACAGAACGCTTGCTAAAAACGTCTTATGATATAAAGGGTATCCTATGCCTATTTGTAGAGCGGTTCACGGAGCCTCTTGTACATCGGGGGTTGATCGAGCAGCTCCAAGAGACCATCTATGGTGCTATAGCATCTTTTGAGATCCTTTCCCAAAGATACCACCTCTTTCTCCAAATCTGCGTTGGACCTTTCCCTGTCAAGCAGGAAGTCTCGTGTGGCCTTCACAGTTGGAGTTGCATGCGGGTCTTCTACCATGGCCTCTTGATTCTCATGGTTCCAATAAGGCAGGTAGCGGTATGCATCATCCCTCATGTCTTCAATGCGACGACCTCGGAATGCTTTGTAGGCGTCAACGGCCACGACCTCTAAGGCTGAATCTAGAGAGGATCGACGAGCTCGGTGGCCAATAACCATCTCATGCAGGTATAGGCCACTTTCTGGTTCTCGAACAGAGACGGTCATCCTTGCCTTCCAATAGGTCCTTTCCATGGGATGGTTGTACCTCCAGTGGGTGTACTGTACGTTGATGTCCTTGTCGGGGTAGTAAGCATCAAAGAGTCCCATCAGCCTGTAGTGTGAGGGGCTCTGGGCAGCTGTAGGTGCTTCAACGAGATATGCGGAGTCCACGTCCCAACCCATCGGGGGCTCTTCATCGTCTTCGATCTCTAGCACTTCTGGGGGCACTGGCGGGAGGTTCTGGAGTTTGCGGAGCTGGAACTTGCGGTAAAGGTGCTGGTACTTGTGGTGCCGGCTCTTGTGGTTCCACTTCTTGGGGTGCCTCATCTTGCAGTGCTGGCTCTTGCGGTGCTACCTCCTGCTGTTCTGGCTCCTGGGGTGCTTGCGGTACGGGGTTGCCTGCCTTCAGGCCTGACCTCATGCGACCACCGACAGACTTGCGGGCGGTGCGACGAGCCATCTATGGAATAGACCAAGAGACAGATACAATAGAATCAATATATTTATATAATAGAGCAAGTAGAAAGAAGCATATAATTTGATAAATTAACAAGGCTAAGATAAATAGCAAGAATGGGAAGCAAAGACCACTAAAACGACCATAACTAACTAGGCTTGTGTCCTACAGTCAACATAGCTCCGATATCAATTTGTCACACCCAATTTTAAGAACAAAATTGAATGCAACAACTCATGTGTGCCCAGAGATCAATCACACACATAAGCCACAAATTTAGGAAGTACCATCACATATGTTTATTACATAACGAATATTAATCAAAGTCTTTACACAGCAGCGGATAAATAAAGTATCTCTCGCGGTAGCTCCATCATAGGGAAGATGACTGGTTGACAGCAAGACTAGAACTCTTCAGGGAAGTCATCATTACCATAGCAATCTGTTACCCATCCGGGATTTTATCCAAGTAGAAAGAAAACAAACAAGCATAAGTACATCTCGTACTTAACAAGTGTAACATGGGTTTATGAGGCTCAAATAAGGCTGACACTGGTTAAACTGCAGTAGCTTTTATTTGTCAACATTTTAACTTTAAGGTGAACATATATGAATGCTTAAACCCAATCCACATGATCATAATAACTGAAACATAGCATTAATATAATCAACATGAGCAACATAAATAAACAACATATAACAACTAAGTCTGTGAGTTTTCTGGACCGCTCGTATCCATGAGCACAGCTGTTATAACAGTTTATTAAACTCTGCAGAGGTTGTACACTTTACCCGATGAGTCATGATATCCAGATGCCCGGGTTAATTACTCCCATAACACTTCCGAGGTGAGTGGGCAGGACACACGCAAAGCCTTTCAAAGGTTCGTCTAACAAGTTAGGGCCGCTAGGTCTTAAGGCAAGGGGATGTAGAGCCCTCCTTCCAGGTGGCACAAAAACACGCAGCCTATACTCACGTGGACAGAAGCCGCACTATACCCGTCTCGTCAAGCGCCTTATGCGCCCTTTCGGGTAACCTCTAACAAGCTAGAAAAGGTCCTTATACTGAGCTAAGGTCGGAGCCATGTAACCCTCATGGTTGCACTGTATGTCCCAGATTTTGCTGACAGAATGTCCTAAAACATGTTGCTAAAAAGATCAAGTTTTATTCATCGTTATTAGATCATGTTTGGTTTAAATAATGCTCTAGCAAAGATTCTACCCATATGCATAGCAACCCAAGGTTTACAAGGTAACAGGTCAAAGATCTAGGATAAACTAGATAGGAGATCAAAATTAGACACATGCATATGAATTTAGATGCTTCATGGTAAATAGGTCCACAAGGATGGTCCCATGCTATACTTGCCTGATTCAAAGAACTCTGGTTGCTCTTGGTTGTCGTAGAAGGGCTCTTGATCACCGGCGTATGTCTCACCGTCTATACTCGATTACCACATCAACACACAATCATCGGGACAATAATCATGCAAAGCAAACAAGTTATAATTAGAACATTACACCAATCAGCAAGAAAATAATATAAAAAAGCTTTGAAAACAGAAAGTACGATCTACCATGGTCACATAAACGCGAAGATCATGAAAAACGGAATTATAACGTGAAAGTTACGTGCTAAACAAGTTATAAAACCTTAATTAGTAGATTAAATCTAACTCAAATTTTAATTACCAAAAACAGTAGATATTTTTGTACATATAGATAGATCTTTTCAAAACGAATCTAACGCAACTTGAACGGACTAAATCGGACTAAAAACGTAGAAGTTATAAGCATTTGAAACTAGTGGCAAAACTGTAATTAAATCAAACTTAAATTTGAATTTAAATTGATTTAAACGAGTTTCAGATCTGACTGGACTGCGCCTCAATTTGGATGAAACACAGGGGCTTAGATGGAAGAAAACACAGATTCAACGCATAGTGTCGATAGGACCGCGGGTTGATGCATAAAAAGGTGTAAGGTTCTTTTTGTAAAACAGGCAACGAAGGGGTATCGAGCTCTGGTGTGCGTCGGATCTTAGATGGACGCTCGGGATTAGATCAGGGAGGGCTGGCGGCACTTTTCGCTGGAGCAGAAAGAGGGCGCGGCGGCGCCATGGCCAGAAAGCGGCGGCGCGGCTCGGGATTCCGCTACAGTGCGGTAGAGACCTCGGGAGTAGGCTCAAACGAATGAGAAGCTCAATGCGAACCCACCCGAGGCACAGACAAAGTCAGAGACAGTCCGGTGGCGACGGATTGCTCGAGATGGCGGCCGGCGGCGCTGCAACACGACGGCGAGCAATTTAGGGATCAAACCGAGGGAGAAAAAGAGGGTAAATCACTCGGTTAGGTTCGAGAGATCAAGGAGAAGCTCAAGGTACCACTGACGAGCTCTGAGACTCGATGAATCGTCAGGTTGATGGCGCGGACCTTGGCGGACGGCGGAGTTCGTCGCGAGAGCGAACTAGGGCACGAGAGCAGGAGCTTGATGCGTGGGGAGAGGCGGCGGGCTCTCGGGGATCTTATAAGAGGGGTTGGCTCGGTTGATTAGGTGCGCACGGACGCGTAGCCAGGGTTTTAGTCGGTACGGTCATAGAGTCCGCCATGGACTCGAGTAGGAGAGGGGAGGAGGGTTGCTGACATGCGGGGGCGCGTCGTCAGCGGCTGCGGGAAGAGAGAGCGCGCGCGGGCTGGCAGCACGATGCGGGCCGGCGGCTGGGCCGCGCGGTGAAGGAGAGAAAGGGGAGAAGGGAAAACGGGCCAGCGGGAAAAAGGCCAGGAGAGGAAAAGGAGGTCCGGCTAGCTGGGCCTGCTCAGGCCAAAAGAATAGAAAGGGAGAGGGAGAGAAGGAAAATGGTTTTCCATTTTCAGAAACATGTTTTCAAAGGAAATTTGAAATCCATTTGAATTCAAATGAGATTTTGAGCAAAGCCAATCATCACAAAAATTTAAATATGCACCAGCATGTATGCATCATCATGGTCTTTGGCCTAGAGTTTATTTTAGCTTTTGCAAATCATTTATTAACTAGATTCTATGCAACACATAAGAATGCATAAATTAAATCATATTGCCTATTTCAAATTGATGCAATTTTTGGGATGTTACAATTCTACCCCCTTAAAGAATCTCGTCCTCGAGATTCTAGCGATGCTTACTCAAACAACTGTGGGTAAGACTTTCTCAGATCCTCTTCTCTTTCCCAAGTTGCCTCTGCTTCTGAGTACCGATTCCACTGAACCTTGCACATCTTTATTACTCTGCTCCTGGTAACTCTTTCAGCGGTCTCCAAAATCTTCGTCGGATACTCATCATAAGTCAAATCTTCCTTAACTGTGAGCTCTTCCAACGGTATCTGCTCTTCGGGCACTCGCAGGCATTTCTTCAACTGAGAGACATGAAACACATCATGCACTCCTGATAAGCTTTCAGGTAACTCTAACTGATATGCCACTTCACCACGTCTTTCAAGAATCTTGAACGGTCCAATATACCTTGGTGCTAGCTTTCCTTTCTTATTGAACCTTTTCACACCTCTCATTGGTGACACCTTCAGGTAGACATAGTCACCTACTGCAAAGGATAGATCTCGACGATGGTTATTGGCATAACTCTTCTGTCGGGACTGAGCGGCTCTCAGGTTATCTCTGATTATTCTGACGTGTTCCTCTGCATTCCTCAACACATCAGGTCCAAACACTTGACTTTCACCTGTCTGATCCCAGAACAACGGTGTTCTACACTGTCTCCCATATAAAGCTTCAAACGGTGCCATCTTAAGACTCTCCTGATAACTGTTGTTGTATGAGAACTCTGCATAACTCAGATTCTTGTCCCAACTGGTGCCATACTGTAATGCACAAGCTCTTAACATGTCTTCCAGAATCTGATTGGTTCTTTCCGTCTGTCCATCAGTCTGTGGATGATAAGCAGTACTGAAGTTCAACCTTGTGCCTAATGATCGATGTATCATCTGCCAAAAGTGAGAGGTGAACTGAGTACCACGATCTGACACAATCTTTCGGGGCACTCCATGCAAACATACTATCCGTTCCATGTACAATTCTGCCAATCTAGCTCCCGTATAGGTAGTTTTGACCGGTATAAAGTGAGCGACTTTGGTCAATCGATCAATTATTACCCATATGGAGTCATAGCCTCTCTGAGTACGAGGTAACCCAACTATAAAATCCATACCGACTTCTTCCCACTTCCATTCAGGTATCTTCATAGGCTGCAACAAACCAGCGGGTCTTTGATGTTCTGCCTTCACTCTCTGACAGGTATCACATAGAGCGACGTACTCGGCTACATCCCTTTTCAATCCATCCCACCAATACTTCTTCTTCAGATCAAGGTACATCTTAGTGCTTCCAGGATGAATGGAGTAAGCTGACTCATGCACTTCTCGCAGTATAGACTCACATATCTCCTTGATTGCAGGTACACATAACCTATTCCCATGCCATAATGTACCATCATCGTCTAGCCAGAAACCTGACGCTTTGCCAAGAACAATATTATCGGCTATCTGCTTTAACTTCTCATCTAACATCTGACCCTTACGTATCTCTTGCATCAATACCGGTTCAAGTTCTAACTCCATTCTGTTGATCACAATTCCCAAATTCAGATGTGCAAATTCAGCACACAACTCCTCTGGCATAGAAGCAATTCGGATCTCATTAGCATGGTTTTTTCTGCTCAAGGCATCTGCTACAATATTAGCCTTCCCAGGATGGTAGTGTATTTCCAAATCATAATCCTTAATCAATTCTAACCATCTGCGCTGTCTCAAATTCAAATCAGACTGAGTGAAAATGTACTTCAAGCTCTTATGATCAGTATAGATGTCTGTCTTATGTCCCACTAAATAGTGTCTCCAAATTTTCAATGCATGGACAACAGCTGCCAATTCAAGATCATGTGTAGGGTAGTTCAGTTCATGCTTTCTCAACTGCCTCGATGCATATGCTACCACTCTGCCTTCTTGCATAAGAACACAACCCAAACCTTGACGAGACGCATCACAATAAATAGAGAAATCCTTACTTAGATCTGGCAGTATCAAAACCGGGGCTGTGGTCAGACGTTTCTTCAACTCCTCAAAATTAGCTTGACACTTATCAGACCAAATAAACTTAGCATTCTTCTCTAACAGAGCTGTCATTGGCTTAGCAAGCTTGGAGAATCCTTCAATGAACCTTCTATAGAAACCGGCCAATCCAAGGAAACTACGAATCTCGGTCACATATGTTGGTGGCTTCCAATTCAACACATCTTCAACCTTGCCCGGATCTACTGAGATGCCTCCATTAGAGATAACATGTCCAAGGAAAGAGACTTCCTTCAACCAAAACTCACACTTGCTGCGCTTGGCATACAACTTGTGCTCTCTGAGTTTCTGTAACACTAACCTCAGATGTTCAGCATGATCTTCCTTGTCCTTAGAGTATACCAGAATATCATCAATAAACACAACTACGAACTTGTCGAGATATTCCATGAACACCTTGTTCATCAAGTACATAAAGTAGGCAGGTGCATTGGTCAATCCAAATGACATGACTGTATACTCATACAACCCATACCTGGTAGTGAAAGCCGTCTTGGGAATATCAGATGCTCGAAACTTCAACTGATGGTAACCAGAACGCAGATCAATCTTAGAGAACACACATGCACCTTTCAGTTGATCAAATAGATCATCAATCCTTGGCAACGGGTACTTGTTCTTGATAGTAACCTCATTAAGCGATCTATAGTCAACACACATCCGTTGACCACCATCCTTCTTGTCAACAAAAATAACAGGAGCTCCCCAAGGCGATGAACTAGGACGAATAAACCCTTTTTGTTGTAACTCCCTAATTTGGTTCTTAAGTTCTTCTAATTCAGGTATTCCCATCCTATATGGTCTTTTAGCTATGGGTGCAGTTCCAGGTAAAAGCTCAATAATAAATTCAATGTCGCAATCAGGTGGCATACCTGGCAAGTCATCAGGGAACACATCCGGAAACTCTTCCACCACTGGATCTTCCTGGAAAACCTCTTCATTCATCTGGTTCACTATTGCGGTTGGTGTTGGTTGTAGCACTACATTGACACTGATTCTGTCTCCCTTAGCTGTGGAAATTGTCACAACTTTATCTTGACACTGAATGTTTGTTTTGGTTTTCATCAGCCAATCCATACCCAGTATCAAATCAATACCAGCTGTCCTTAGCACAATTGGGGATACTGAGAAATCTACCTCCCCTAGGGACACATATATAGGCATACACTGAAGCGTAGCTTGCAAACCTCCACCCGGTGAGGTAACCAGTATGGGGGTTTTCATGAGACTAACAGGGAGATTATGCATTCTAAAAAATGTATGTGATATGAAAGTATGTGATGCACCAGAATCGAAAAGAACTGTAGCAGGGATGGAACTGATGTTGAACGTACCAAGCATAATTTCTGGCGCTTCCTGCACGGTCTCTGCGGACACGTGATTCACCTTGCCGGAGTTAGGTGATGGATTTGGACGTCCCTTTTGATTGTTGTTCTAACTCTGAGGAGTCTGTTGATTCTGCTTCTTAGGACAGTTGTAGGAGAGGTGTCCAGCTTCACCACAGACATAGCACTTGTTGGGAGTGTTAGGCGCACTATTCTTCATGGGGGTGTTGACGGGGGTACCTTGGCGTTGAGCTTGGTTGTTGTTCTGCTGCTGCTGAGGGCGCTGATTGTTGCCTTGCTGCTGGTATGAGGGACGTTGCTGTCCCTGGTTGCGGTTCCACTGAGAAGTAGGTCCCTGGTACCTCTGCTGGTTGCCTGGTGCAAAGTTAGGACGAGGGCGGTTGTTATTACTAGAGGACTAACCTTGAAGCTTTCTCTTTCTAGCCTCCATCTCTTTGCGCTTGTTGTCAACCACTATAGCACGGTTGACTAGAGTCTGGTAATTGGCGAACTCATTGGACATCAGCTGAAGTGCCAGTCCATCATTCAGACCCTTGAGGAAGCGACGCTGCTTGTCGGCATCCTCAGCAATATCAGCGGGAGCATAGCGCGACAACTGAGCAAACTTGTCACGGTACTCAGCAACAGTCATGGCTCCTTGGCGTAGAGATCTAAACTCTTCCTGCTTTAACTCAATCAGGCCAGCAGTAATGTGATACGCTTTGAAGTTGGTCTTGAATTCTTCAAAGGTGATAGGTGGGGCAGTGTTGTCTTGACCGAACTGAAACGATTCCCACCAATCTAGAGCAGCTCCTTGCAACTGACCAGTAGCATAGAGCACTTTCTCCTGATCATTGCATTGCGCGATGGTAAGCTGGCGTTCAATAGCACGAAGCCAGTCGTCAGCCTCCAGGGGATCTGCAGCATGAGAGAACACTAGCGGGTGACCCTTCAAAAACTCACTCCTCTTGTCCCTCCCTTGCATCGGTGGTGCTCCACCAACTGGCTGGTTCTGCATGTGTTGCATCATGGTTTGCATGAATTGGGCTTGGATGCCCATCAACTGCTGAATGTCAACTGGGGGTGGTGGTGGTGGGTTAACAGGTGCTCCACGACCACGGCCACAGCCACGACCACGTTCACCTCCAATACCACCTCCTCTGGCAGCCATCTGTGTTTCCAAACAAGGATCACGGTTAGTGAACTTTTCAAAACAAAGATCACTTATACAAGAAGATACAGGAGATCTGAAAATTTCTGGGCGAGATTCAGAAACAGCAGTACAGAAAAACAGTCATATCTTGAGTTCCAGAATTCCAAACAGGGCGTGCTATATACGGTTGGAAAGATAAAGAAATTATCTACAACTTTTATTTAAGTGACTTTCCCAGATTCTGTCGTTAAATTGGTCGAAAATAGAGAACAAACAGATCTGTCCAGAGTTCAGAACTGCACAGACACTCTATCTTGAAACAGACGTATCTCACAAACCATAACAGCTATTGAGATGATTCCAAAGGCATTGATCATATCCAGAAGTCTATTTTCCACCGTAAAATTTTCAGCCATGTTGCACGAACAGAACTTGAGATATAACCAAAAGATCACAGGTTGCTCCGAAAACAGCACAGGACAAGATATAACTAACCCTCTTATTATTCATAAACGATATGTATAACTATGAGATTTGTAGACAAGCCTACAATATCTCAACACTCATTACAAAGAACCAAATCACACATAAGCATAATGACAATTCAACTCACACATAAAGAAGCACACTAGCACAACACTTGACTAGACTCGACAGAACGCTTGCTAAAAACGTCTTATGATATAAAGGGTATCCTATGCCTATTTGTAGAGCGGTTCATGGAGCCTCTTGTACATCGGGGGTTGATCAAGCAGCTCCAAGAGACCATCTATGGTGCTATAGCATCTGAGATCCTTTCCCAAAGATACCACCTCTTTCTCCAAATCTGCGTTGGACCTTTCCCTGTCAAGCAGGAAGTCTCATGTGGCCTTCACAGTTGGAGTTGCATGCGGGTCTTCTACCATGGCCTCTCGATTCTCATGGTTCCAATAAGGCAGGTAGCGGTACGCATCATCCCTCATGTCTTCAATGCGACGACCTCGGAATGCGTTGTAGGCGTCAACGGCCACGGCCTCTAAGGCTGAATCTAGAGAGGATTGACGAGCTCGGTGGCCAATAACCATCTCATGCAGGTATAGGCCACTTTCTGGTTCTCGAACAGAGACGGTCATCCTTGCCTTCCAATAGGTCCTTTCCATGGGATGGCTGTACCTCCAGTGGGTGTACTATACGTTGATGTCCTTGTCGGGGTAGTAAGCATCAAAGAGTCCCATCAGCCTGTAGTGTGAGGGGCTCTGGGCAGCTGTAGGTGCTTCAACGAGATATCCGGAGTCCACGTCCCAACCCATCGGGGGCTCTTCGTCTTCGATCTCTAGCACTTCTGGGGGCACTGGCGCGGGAGGTTCTGGAGTTTGCGGAGCTGGAACTTGCGGTAAAGGTGCTGGTACTTGTGGTGCCGGCTCTTGTGGTTCCACTTCTTGGGGTGCCTCATCTTGCAGTGCTGGCTCTTGCGGTGCTACCTCCTGCTGTTCTGGCTCCTGGGGTGCTTGCGGTATGGGGTTGCCTACCTTCAGGCCTGACCTCATGCGACCACCGACAGACTTGCGGGTGGTGCGACGAGCCATCTATTGAATAGACCAAGAGACAGATACAATAGAATCAATATATTTATATAATAGAGCAAGTAGAGAGAAGCATATAATTTGATAAATTAACAAGGCTAAGATAAATAGCAAGAATGGGAAGCAAAGACCACTAAAACGACCATAACTAACTAGGCTTGCGTCCTACAGTCAACATAGCTCCGATACCAATTTGTCACACCCAATTTTTCTAACAAAATTGAATGCAATAACTCCTGTGTGCCCAGAGATCAATCACACACATAAGCCACAAATTTAGGAAGTACCATCACATATGTTTATTACATAACGAATATTAATCAAAGTCTTTACACAGTAGCGGATAAATAATGTATCTCTCGCGGTAGCTCCATCACAGGGAAGATGACTGGTTGACAGCAAGACTAGAACTCTTCAGGGAAGTCATCATTACCATAGCAATCTGTTACCCATCCGGGATTTTATCCAAGTAGAAAGAAAACAAACAAGCATAAGTACATCTCGTACTTAACAAGTGTAACATGGGGTTCATGAGGCTCAAATAAGGCTGACACTGGTTAAACTGCAGTAGCTTTTATTTGTCAACATTTTAACTTTAAGGTGAACATATATGAATGCTTAAACCCAATCCACATGATCATAATAACTGAAACATAGCATTAATATAATCAACATGAGCAACATAAATTAACAACATATAACAACTAAGTCTGTGAGTTTTCCGGGCCGCTCGTATCCGTGAGCACGGCTGTTATAACAGTTTATTAAACTCTGCAGAGGTTGTACACTTTACCCGATGAGTCGTGATATCCAGATGCCCGGGTTAATTACTCCCATAACACTTCCGAGGTGAGTGGGCAGGACACACGCAAAGCCTTTCAAAGGTTCGTCTAACAAGTTAGGGCCGCTAGGTCTTAAGGCAAGGGGATGTAGAGCCCTCCTTCCAGGTGGCACAAAAACACGCAGCCTATACTCACGTGGACAGAAGCCGCACTATACCCATCTCGTCAAGCGCCTTATGCGCCCTTTCGGGTAACCTCTAACAATCTAGAAAAGGTCCTTATACTGAGCTAAGGTAGGAGCCATGTAACCCTCATGGTTGCACTGTATGTCCCAGCTTTTGCTGACAGAAGGTCCTAAACCATGTTGCTAAAAAGATCAAGTTTTATTCATCGTTATTAGATCATGTTTGGTTTAAATAAGGCTCTAGCAAAGATTCTACCCATATGCATAGCAACCCAAGGTTTACAAGGTAACAGGTCAAAGATCTAGGATAAACTAGATAGGAGATCAAAATTAGACACATGCATATGAATTTAGATGCTTCATGGTAAATAGGTCAACAAGGATGGTCCCATGTTATACTTGCCTGATTCAAAGAACTCTGGTTGCTCTTGGTTGTCGTAGAAGGGCTCCTGATCACCGGCGTATGTCTCACCGTCTATACTCGATTACCACATCAACACACAATCATCGGGACAACAATCATGCAAAGCAAACAAGTTATAATTAGAACATTACACCAATCAGCAAGAAAATAATATAAAAAAGCTTTGAAAATAGAAAGTACGATCTACCATGGTCACATAAACGCGAAGATCACGAAAAATGGAATTATAACATGAAAGTTACGTGCTAAACAAGTTATAAAACCTTAATTAGTAGATTAAATCTAACTCAAATTTTAATTACCGAAAACAGTAGATATTTTTGTACATATAGATAGATCTTTTCAAAACGAATCTAACGCAACTTGAACGGACTAAATCGGACTAAAAACGTAGAAGTTATAAGCATTTGAAACTAGTGGCAAAACTGTAATTAAATCAAACTTAAATTTGAATTTAAATTGATTTAAACGAGTTTCAGATCTGACTGGACTGCGCCTCAATTTGGATGAAACGCAGGGGCTTAGATGGAAGAAAACATAGATTCAACGCACAGTGTCGATAGGACCGCGGGTTGATGCATAAAAAGGTGTAAGGTTCTTTTTGTAAAACAGGCAACGAAGGGGTATCGAGCTCTGGTGTGCGTCGGATCTTAGATTGACGCTCGGGATTAGATCAGGGAGGGCTGGCGGCGCTTTTCGTCGGAGCAGAAAGAGGGCGCGGCGGCGCCATGGCCGGAAAGCGGCGGCGCGGCTCGGGATTCCGCTACAGTGCGGTAGAGACCTTGGGAGTAGGCTCAAACGAATGAGAAGCTCAATGCGAACTCACCCGAGGCACAGACGAAGTCGGAGACAGTCCGGTGGCGACGGATTGCTCGAGATGGCGGCCGGCGGCGCTGCAACACGACGGCGAGCAATTTAGGGATCAAACCGAGGGAGAAAAAGAGGGTAAATCACTCGGTTAGGTTCGAGAGATCAAGGAGAAGCTCAAGGTACCACTTACGAGCTCTGAAACTCGATGAATCGTCGGGTTGATGGCACGGACCTTGGCGGATGGCGGAGTTCGTCGCGAGAGCGAACTAGGGCACGAGAGCAGGAGCATGATGCGTGGGGAGAGGCGGCGGGCTCTCGGGGATCTTATAAGGGGGGTTGGCTCGGTTGATTAGGTGCGCACGGACGCGCAGCCAGGGTTGGAGTCGGTACGGTCATAGAGTCCGCCATGGACTCGAGTAGGAGAGGGGAGGAGGGTTGCTGACATGCGGGGACGCGTCGTCAGTGGCTGCGGGAAGAGAGAGCGCGCGCGGGCTGGCAGCGCGATGCGGGCCGGCGGCTGGGCCGCGCGGTGAAGGAGAGAAAGGGGAGAAGGGAAAACAGGCCGGCGGGAAAAAGGCCGGGAGAGGAAAAGGAGGTCCGGCTAGCTGGGCTTGCTCGGGCCAAAAGAATAGAAAGGGAGAGGGAGAGAAGGAAAATGGTTTTCCATTTTCAGAAACATGTTTTCAAAGGAAATTTGAAATACATTTGAATTCAAACGAGATTTTGAGCAAAACCAATCATCACAAAAATTTAAATATGCACCAACATGTATGCATCATCATGGTCTTTGGCCTAGAGTTTATTTTAGCTTTTGCAAATCATTTATTAACTAGATTCTATGCAACACATAAGAATGCATAAATTAAATCATATTGCCTATTTCAAATTGATGCAATTTTTGGGATGTTACACGAGCAGCAGCCTCCCCTCTCCATGGCCGACCCCCTGCTCCTCCCCTCCATGGCGCCTCCTTCCTGCTCCCCACCATGGACGCCCCTCTCCACTTCTTCCTCCTCTTTTCTCTGTTGCAGCAGCAGGCAGCAATCTTCCTCCCCTCTCCCCCTCCAGCCATGGCAAGCAGCAGCTCTTCTTCTCCTGCTTCTCCTTCTTCCATGGCCGGCAGGAACAGCAGCCGGAACAGCAGCACCAACCAACAGGTCCAGCAGCAGCCCAGCAGCGAGCCCTAAAATCCCTAGCCCCGAACCCTAACTATGGCGCCTGTCCCCTCTCCTTCCCATGAGCAGCAACAACGCCGGCAAGGGTCTTCGTTGGAGATGGTTGTGGATTTTGTTTTTCCTTAATGCTTGATATGTGGCTGATTTTGTAAATATTGTGCTCTGTTCTTAAGTGTTGATGTATATTTATGGCATAGGTGGTTTAAATGTAAATCAAGCAAGTGATGGATCAATTTACTCAAGTGCTGAAATTTGGTTGCATGTGCAGTTTCTGATGTTGTACTAATTTCGTGATGAAAATTATGTTTTCTGTAGTGTTGGTCTACATGAAAGTTGTAGATAGCTTCCTTATCTATCTGGTCCTAAAAGTTCATGATTTTAGGCCAAATGGTTTAGGAGTTATAGATTTTACAATTGCTGTCAGGTTTTGCCTAAATCTGTCCAAACTCTGGACAGTTGTTGGAACTGTCTGAATTACACGTTGATAAGGAGGTCTCTTGGGAAGTTTGTTAATAACAAAGTTGTAAAGAATTGCATAATATATCTTGTGTTAATATTTGGTGATTTTTGGCTTAGTAGTTTAGGAGTTACAGCTGTTTAAAGTTGGGTTCAGAAATAGTGGCTCTCTGAAATGCCTAGATCAGATTCTGTAAATGTGTATGCTAGACCATTTTTATTTATGAATCATGTTGTGGTGATCAAAGATAAAAGGTATATAATTTCATAAGCTTTCTAGAATGTCTTGTTGTGTGTCATTTGGAGTTGTGTAGCTCTAGTTGTGATTTAATTACCTAGCTGCTATATGTATGTCCAGTTTTTGCTGAATGGCTGCAGAGACAGTTTCCATTGTAGTAATTATTTCATGTTGTAGATTTTGTTTGCTGTAGAAGTATCCTATATAAAAGTTGTAGATAACTTTTTAATATTGCTTTTCACCAAATTGCATGGCCATAGGCTTAATAGTTTAAGAGATATGGCTATTGCAATTTGGCTGTCAAGGTTTGCCTACATTCTGTCCAGATCTGAATGTTGGGCTTGTTTCACCTAGTTAACTTGTGATTCATGCTTAGGTGCTTATGAAAGAGTTGTAGTGCTTTTCATAGGATTTCTAAATTATCTTAGCTCATGTTCATTGGAGTTATATAACTTGAGTTATGACTGTTTTAGTATAGATGGCTAAATCTGTCCAAGTCTGGACAGAGATGCCTATTTATGTTAATTAGACCTTGTTAGCTTGTGACTCATCTTAAGATGATTATAGATGATTTGTATACAACTTAATAAACTTTCTAAAAAGTCTAGGGGCAAGTTGCCAGGTATTATAAATCTTTAGATATGGTTGTTGTAAGTTGCTGTTGATGTTGTGTATCAAGTTCTGTCCAAGTGTGGGCAGAGCTGCACTAATCGTGTTATTTGACTTGGTTAACTATTAATTCACCTTTAGCTAATAATAAGAAAGTTTTAGATAATCTTGTAAACTTTCTAGAATGTCTAATTGCATGCTCATGTGATGTTTATATTGAGAGTTATGCTTCCTTGAAGCTCTGTCTGTCCTGCTGTCCCACAGTTGGACAGAGCTGCATAGTTATCTATTTTTGAGTTAGATAACCTTTGAATTAGCTCTTGTCTTGAATAGAAAAGTTGTGGGCCATCTTGTTAGATTTCCAGAAAGTCTTAGTTTTCCCTTTTTGGGTATTTGTATCTCGAGTTATGTTTAAATTAGTGGACTACTGTCCTGCTGTCCAGAATTTGAAGTGTGACTTGTTTATGTGCAACTTAATTGCTTGATAGGTCTAACTTTCATGGATTAATTAGTAAGCCAAATAACCCTTAAATGTGTAACCTGCTGGTTGTTGTTGGTAGGATTAATTGGTCTATGGTTGTTAGTGTCTTGCACTAGCTTAAGTTAAATTGAATTAGGTACTGGGTCGATAGATCTTGTTATATTGTCGTGTGTGCCTTATGTTGCATCATGTGTTGCATCCCGTATGTTCATACATATGCATTGTGCACCTCATGCTAGGTACGCTAGATAATGAATGCATGAAATGAAGTGCGTGATGATGGAGCTAAGCCCGAAGATGGTGTTGGGTGGCCATCCCGAAAAGGTGTTTGGCGAACCCCACAAGTTCCTGGAGCGGTGATGTCTCCGAGTTGGTGTCAACTAACACTAGCATAAGTGTTGTTTCCCAGGCAAGGCGCAGAGCATTCTAAGTCTCCTGTCAATCTTTTATAAATGCAATCGAGTCAATATAATGATTATTGCATTAAGTTATAGGAGTTGAATGATACCGTTGATGCATTACTTACTTATCCTTGTCCACCTGCAATTATTATCTTGATATCCCTGTTAGCTCTAGGCTCGATTTATATGCTTAGTCCTGCTTAGACCGGTAAAAGTCAGGTGATTTCCTATCTCCCGCATATAGGTGGATACTGATCATGACTAGCCTGGTGCTATCATGGAGATAACCATGTGATAATTAATTTGAGATAGAGGCGGGATGTAAGAGCAGCAGGACATGGGTTCTGTGTGCTAGTAGGCTCCCGTCTGTGTCGCATAGGACCCGTTCGGGAATGTGCCTTCAGTCAAATTGAACGCGTCGATCACTTAACGGAGTAGGTCAGAGTACCTCCCGCGAAGCCGAGTAAGGTTATTCGAGCCGGTGATGGAGATGTTGACGCCTAACACCTAGGGCCTCAGCTGTACCGTGGGCAACTATTCTGATCAACCTGGCATGGTCCGAGGGCAGGCAGGGCCTGATCGACCTGGCATGACCGTGGGCAGTTATAGCTTGAGCGACCTGGCACTGAGATAACCCCCGGTGTAGAAGGGCCCATGTCCGTCCCGCGCGTTGTGTTCTTGAATCTCCTGACTGGTAGCTTACGACTGCCGTGGCTGGAATGTGCCGAGCGAGTGTGAGACATTTTATCCCCAGCTGGGTAGGAATCGATTATAATCGCCATCGCTCCTGGACAGTGAGCAATTGACTGTAGATCATCTCCCGTAGAACTTATGGAACTAAAGATGGTTATGATATTGAATCTGAAAGGCTATTGATGAAATAGTCACTCTTGCTTGATTAATTAGTCAAGTGATTGCTCTAGATAAGGTGCAAATCTAGTTAATCAGGTTAATTACATAAAATTGATTGCTAATACTCTAATGATTATTATCTAATAATGAAAATGCTTTTATGCAAAAAGGTAAGTAAAGCCAACCCCAGATACAGCCTTGCATACTCCTTGGTGTCACTTTGTTTCTAGTTTATGACGGGTAAGTCTAGCTGAGTACATTCGAGTACTCAGGGTTTATCCCACCTTGTTGTAAGTGAAGGTTAGGCCTGCCGAAAGGTGATGGCCAGTGCCGGTGGGCTCGGCAGTTCCATATTTCTTCTGTTATGCTGTTGTTGGAGGATGTCACTCAAGCTAGCAAAGTATTTCAACTTATGTTATGGTATTCATTTCAAAGCTATGTTGTTTCTTCTAAATTAAATGGAACTCAACTTGTATTATTAATTGTAAACTCTATTGTAATATTATTTCCGCTGCAAAGCTCCGTGGACATGATTTGTATTTGCTTGACCATGCGATCTTGGTTGAGATGTTGGAAATGTTTGAAATCCTTCGAGATTTCCAGACTACCGGGTTTATATGGGCTCAAGTGTGCTAATTCAGCTGCTTCGGCGGAGGTTTCGCACTTGTGCTCTTATAAATTGGTCGGTTCTGTCACAGCTGGCATCAGAGCAAGGTTAAGCATAATACTGTCATGTGCATGGTTTGAAAACAAAGTTTTGTTTTGAAAAGCCTATTTTATCTAAAAATCTTTAGCTAGTAGGCAAGTTTGTCAAAACCTAATTTGTAAACTATGTGCTAGCGACAACCTCCAGTTATGCCCAATTAGGACTTTCAGGTGGCCTAGTTAAGTAATACTAACTTTGGGGGTTTTATTTTCTTGCACTACAAGGTTTTTCCCCTTTAGCATCAACGAAAATACGTTGTAATAAGCCTATTTTGGTTGCAATATGAGCAATTGCAACCAAACCATTTCGTTAAATGGTGTTGAGTAAAGCCCGGTGGTATTAACCATTTCGCCAGGACTGTCTTTTGGTGGTTGCAGGAGGTTACGTATTGCAACACATTGAGGCGTTGGAACAAGCATCTAGCGCCACGCTCGAGTTGGTTGCCATGCATCCTATCGCAACCACATTAGGTGATGCCAGATGTTTCAATTGCACCATCTATAAGCGTTGTAATGTGTAAAATGAAGCGTTGCAAAAATGTTGTATTGCGACACCCCAATTATGGTTGCTACAGGGACAACCCCTCTATTGTCACAAACTAGAAGTGGTTGTTATATGTGGGTTCCTATGTTGCCACGAAATGGATCTAGGTGCAATAGGGGTGCCCTCTCTATTGCTACCAAGTGTGTTTGGAGGCAAGAGGTGGGACACTCTATTGCCACATAACGTGATTGGTTGTGACATGTGATCTCCTCTATTGCTTCCAAAAAACATTTTGGTTGACTAAAGTTCATACCTCTATTACCGCCATGATAAACTGGTTGCAGCATGTGTATCTCCCTTTATTGCCACGACTCATTGTGACATCAAAAAAAGTAGGTTGCAACTTGTGTACCTCCCTTTGTTGCCACGATCTGTTGTGACATCGAAACAAGTAGGTTGTGATAAAATAAATTATCTTTTGCAACGAATGGTGTCGCTTTTATTATTTTTGTACATACTGCCACGTGTCACCAACAATTAAAAATAATATTATATTATAAATCATAACAATTAAACAATCAAACATGCATCAAAACCCAATTTAACCATAAAAGTAGTAATCAAATTACAGCACACCACATACTTAAATGTTTCGCACTGCATCCACACCACACATGTAGCACTTTCCTATAAAAGTTTGCGACCACCACACACACACTCCTCCACTGGTTCCAAGAAATCTAAATGGCGACTTGATACGATCAAAATGAATATCATCCTAGGCTAATTGATACGAAATGAAGCACTTCATCAACACTCCCATCACGTGATCACCAAGATGATGACTCCAAGACGATCCCATCACTTCTCGCTCCATCGCAAAGCCTTTACCTTCCTGGATAGAATGAATGACATATGTTTTAGCATCAAGTAAACTAAAATTAACATTAAGGGTGCATAGCAGCAGACACTAAACCAAAGTTTTCATTATTGATCATAAACTTTTATGATTTGCTCATCAAAAAATTATATGAATTGACCATCAAAAAATTATCAGAATGACAGCATGTAATGAACTCAACTATAAACACTTTAATAGCTGAAATAGAAACAATTACCTGTTGGCTTCTTGCTGGTGTTGTCGTTTCGTTTCTTACTAGGTTGTTGCTTCAACTACTGTAGAGTAACGAATCTGCTCGTGGCTGCCTTAGATGGTTCATTTTTTGCAGCTCTAGCACTTCTTGTTTGTCGAGCGACAATTGTCCTTTCTTGAGAATCCTCCAGGTTGCCTTCAGGCTCCTTGTCCTGGGAACAAATTAGATGCAAGGATAAAATTAATTAGGCACCATTTTGTGCAGTATTATATGATAGCATTAAAAAGTTGTCAGTTCAAAGTCAACCTGATTTGAGTCCACTAACATCTCTGAGGTAGGGTCATCAACTCGAGTACTTGTGTTGTCTCCAACAGCCATCTCCTCTGTAATTGCACTGACATTGTTGTTTGGCTGGACAAATAGAGATGGTTAGTTATAGACCCAAAGGAAATAAAGTCATTCAATGACTAGGTTTTACAAATTAATATTTTGTATTACTAGTACCTGCTGCAACACTGGCTGAGCTTGTCCTGCTAGCAATGCTTGGATCTCTTGCCTAAAGGCTTCTTTATCAGCCTCCCTTGCACTCATAATTTCTTGAATTTGTCCTGCATCAAATGTCCTTTGAGCTTCCCTTTCAGCTGCCAATGCAGGTGCCCTGTCAGCTTCCCATGCTTGCATTTGTTGTTGTAGCCTATCAAATTCTTCCATGAGCTGGTGGTGTTCTTCATGCTGTTGCTGTTCCCTACGATTTTGTTCCTCGCGTTCCGCATTCAGCAGCTGCCTTCTAGTTTGGTTTTTTGCAAGGTACCCATTGCCATGCAACTTTTTGGATTTGTACTTTGTCACTTCCTTGTATGCCTCCTGGAAAAGCTCGTTCCTCTCATTTAGTGAAAGGAAGTTTCCCTCTGCCTTTAATTCCTTATCAGAAATAATCCTCCTTGCTGTATCATAAAACTTACAAGGCACAGATGAAGGAGTTAGTTGATGACGACATTGCAGGCACTCTTTACTTGCATGCACTACAAACTTATGCACAAGTTCATTGGGAACTTACATAGACTTCTTCAGATGATTGGTCTTTCCATGCCCCATTCTTAGTGTGAGTAATGTACCAAAGGTCCAAGTCATTGGGCTCCTCACCAGTTAATGGGTCTCTCTGATATGACAAGAACAGAACAAATTAGTAAATCATGCAGAAAGAAAGCTTGTAGATGTGCTTCTCTAGTTATTACCTTCTCATAGCTACACTGAGAAAAAGGCTTAGAGCCTGACAAATGTGTGGTCTTTTTCTTGGATCGATTCCCAACGTTCTTCATGCTCTTTTCCTACAGAATGCAATTTGAACAGACATCTTATTAATGAGTTAGACATCGCCATTCTTCCTAATTTGCTAATGTTAAGAATAGTAAGAATGTGAAACAAACCAGGAACTTTGCACTTTTAAAATACTTCAACAAATAGTGCCATTCTACAATGTCCAATTCTTCAGGCATATGGCTCATTCTCTCCTCGTAGCTGCTGTATGCCTTGGCTGTAGCACTTAACGTTGCACGCTACCCTTTGTAACGCTCTTTAGCAATTGCCCATATCTTCATCTTTGAATCATGTGCATCCTCAAGGTCCCACCTAGCCTATTATATAATTACAAGGACATGCAAATACTTGGTCAGTTGTTACGCTATTGTATAATTAAAATGTATACACAAGCAAAGAATGTTACCAATATGTTAGATGCTATTGATTGTTTTACATCATCATGGATATCTTTCCATGTTCTCACTCCAATGAGTGGCGCCCTTTTCCTTGTAAAAACATCACTATTTCATCAGTGAACGTGCGCGCGTTCTCACCTACCGCTCCTCCGAGTCTGGAGAACTCAACATGGAGCTTCTGATTGCCAGCCTTGTGTCTCTTGGAGAGTACCTTTAAGCATTTTAGGGTACCACGTCCTCTTTTCTTCCCATTTTTTGAGCCTATTCCATGGAAACAAGAGGTTACAATTGATATTAAACGACAACAGTTGAGGGTACCACTCCTTCTTTTCTTCCCATTTTCTGATCCTATTCCATGTAAACAAAATGTTACAAATTGATATTAAATGACATATTCCCTAAGCTCAGAGCTAAGAAATCAAAGAAAATTGGTTTCTCTTTATGGCTCAGAGCTTAGAGATCAAAGAAAAATACCTTGAACTGATCTAAAACGCCGAGCATGAGATGGTCCCTTCTCTGTTGTTGATTGGTTGCTGTCTTGACTGGAATGTATCTGATTGCTAGGATCCTTAAAAGCATCTGCATACAATATTGTCACATGATCAGCTAGCATACATAGAACTTTGCAAAAGAATTGTAATTTGTTTGGCAATTAGGATAGGGTGATTACTGATGTCATCAAGATCTCCTTGAACCTTCAACCATTCTATGAATGTATTGATTATGTCCTCCCTGTATATATCTTGTAACTCTGAAAAAGAACAATAATATGAGTGCACATTTCAAAATCCATATATATACACACAAGGGATTTTTTTTAACTCACCGTCCTTGGAATGCAGATAAGATAGCCAATCTTTGTAAGCATCTAAATCAAAAGCTTCGTCTTCTTCATCATCAGAGGTACCTTTCTTCTTTTTGATGGGTGTTATGGCAACACATAGGTCTGCTGCTGGATTCTTTGAAAAAACTAATCTAATCTCCCTCTCATCGTGGCAACTATCTACCATGTCTGATGCATCAACATCGTATTCAAGTTCATTTAGTGTTGCTCACTCAGGATCATCAACAGTTCTCTTCTTGAAATACATGTAGTCCCTGGACCCATACCTTAGTTTTGATTTCAATATTGTTAAGTTACCTAGATTGATTTCTCTCTTGTCAATAGAAAATGCCCTATAAAACTGTTCTCCCTCTTCAGTCCCCTTGCAGACAACATGTATTGTCCATCGATCTTCCATGCTGCATATTAGGCGATGACACTTACATTAAATCGGTAGCATAGAATGATATAACACACTACTGAAAATATTAATAGGAACATTGCATAGGGATCACATTTACTTATTACTCAAATATAAGTGTCATAGACCTAGCTCATGGTAATTAATAACAACAAGATCCACAAGATTCTCTACTTGCATTCACTAGATCATGTCACAAGACTTACTGCAGATGCTTTTAGTTTAATCCTAGCAAACAAATCTAATACATTCCAAAGAAAACTAATATAGCAACGACCCTGTTAATTGCGTACCTGTTCTCGATCTCGTCCTGAGACGAAGGTACTGAAACTTGTGGATCTTGGCTGTCATGGATTGTGTCGTCAATGGACAAACTCTTTTCCCGAAAGAGCAAAGCCGTCGCCTTAGATCTGCTGGGCGCGACCATGGAAGGTGCGGTCGTTGGTGTCACCATGGTTGTAGGCAGCATCGCCGACGCAGGTGTGCGCAGCATTGTCGACGATGAGGGGGTCCCCCTTGTCGCGTCGCTCGAGGTAGGCATCTAGGCCGGGAGATGGGAAGACGATTGAAAACACAGTGTGGTGGCGGCGGCGTTGTCTATGGAACCCTAAACGAGCGAAAGGTGATTAATTAAGATCGGATTTGAGGAGGGGGCCTATATATCAACGCGGCTGTTCAGCTTAAACGTGGTCATTGGCGCGTTAGATTGGCACTCTTGCTAAATAATTTCAGAGGGAAAAAATGGCGCCACTTTTGGTTCCCACTCATCAGCGCGCCGGCTACAAAATTTGGAAAGAAAAAAATCAGGCGCGCTTTCGTAGCTTCATGCTTTTGAACATAGGCAAGCGTTTGTAGTTATTTGCTGGCGCTCATGACGTGATCTTCTGGCCAAGTTTAGTTTCGGAAATTTCCAAAAACAACTGACTAAGAAAATGTGCTAAAATTTATATTTTGGGATGTGCCCCGAAAACACTTAATAAAATCAATGTTCGAGGGGAAAAAAGGGTTGCATTATCCAGCCTTTTTTAGCTAGGCAAGGCAAATCATTTGAGGCTAGGCCCTAGAAAGGCACATATGCACACCATAGACAATAACTGCATAAAGTCTAACTACCTAAAGTTCAGCATGGCATTGTCCGAATCCCATCATACAAGAAAACCAAAAGCTAACATCTTGGAAGGGCCATGACATCAGTACACCTAAAGTTCAACTACCTGCATATAGACCGCAGGTATATAACAACCTAAGCTTGCATTAGTTCTAACTAACTACCAGATCAGATAACATAGTTCTTTCATTATTTAATACACTACCAGCAGCACATAAACTGCACAACAGAAGCTTCGCAGACCAGAGTTACTTCTTCTTCTTCATCTTCTCTTCCAGACCTTTCAGCACACTATGCTCCATGTCGTCGTACAGTGTCTTGAAGCACGTTTCAAGGTCATTGCACATCTTGTAGGCCTGGCTAATGACCTGCTGCTTTTCTTCGGGCTTTGCTGCATGAACCATCTCTCACAGCAACTTTACAGAAGAAGACTTCTTGGTCTGCTCAAATGGTTCCAGCACGTTGTACTTGAAGTCGACCAAGAGGTTCTCTAAGGAGTCATCAACTGCATAGGACATCTTCTTTGTGCGTCGCTTCAGCTTTTTATTGACATCGTTTTCAGCTGTCTCAAACAGCCAATGCGCCATGGAAGCAGCATGTTCGAGTTCATCCTCTTGCTCCTGCTCGTAGAAGGCAAACGATGAATCTTACACATCACTGTCATAGCGTACCTGCAGGTCACCATTAACCAAAATAAGCATTTGAGCCCCAATGTCAGTCCACCAGCGACCATTGACCCTAAATAGTTAACGGACAAGCTATATAATTAACCATTGACCACTGTCTCAAATAGTTACCTAACAATAGTATGAGACTTGGTTGTTTTCCAGACATAGATAGCAGCAAGAGATAATTTTTGAAGTACAATATACATGGCAAGAATGACTCTTTTTTAGGGACGAAGGGAGTTTGAAAAAAATCTAAGACGAACATGTACATGGCATCTTATTGTATTTTTGAAGTACAATATAACACAAAAGTTAATTTACAACACAGACAAACATGTACTAATAAGTGTATTTTCAAATATCTATGTTATATTGTGCTTTGGAGGCAAGTTATTGAATCCCTATCCATAACCATAATTAACATGGCATGCAACAAAATCACAACATAGAGCATTTTATGAGACACTTAACAACACAACTTGCAACATTTTTGGAGCATATATACATGAGCTACAGATAACAAGAATATACATATATTTGCATAACAGAAAACACCCTTTTTCATTCCCGAGGAGGGGAACGGCAGAACTGACCTTCTTCTTCCCATTGTTGCTATGGTTAGGGTTCTTCGACGACTCCCCTTTGGTCTTTTTCTTCACCGGGATTTGGGTTGAACTCACCCCTTTGATGTGCTTAACCTGGGGCACACACACCTCCTCATAATCTTTGTCATTGGAGGAGAGTACGATGAGCTTGCCGTACTTGGCCTTCGCTGGCGAACCCATGCTCGCCTAGAGTTAAATTGGCATTGACAAATTAAATCAGGCAGAGGATTGGGGAAAGGGGGGAGGTCGACCTAAACATACTCAGATTAGCCCCAATGTTAGTCCGTCAGCGACCATTGACCCTAAATCCCGGCACTACGGCTTCCCCCCAAATAAAACCGAAAACCCTAAATCAGAAAGGGGGAATTTTGCGTGTACCTTTTTCAATGAGGACGGCGCCCCTTTGCCACCCGTGGACCCTCTGACGGCACCATTCTTCCTCACCGTGGACGCAACCTTCATCGCTGTCGGGGCTACCATATCGCCATCGTCGGAGTCGGAGTGGACATCCAACATCTGGCGCATGGGGGCGAACTGGCCCTTCTCGTTGCGCTCCTGAATGCGTGCTTGCTTGGAGCGCTTTCCGACGGCCATCGTCGCCGGCGTCGGTTGGCCTCGCCTCGCGTCGCTCGTCCGGGTCACGGGATGGGGAAGGAGAAGGGAGTGGAGACTGCGGCAACTTATTCCACTCACTTGGACGTCTTCAAGTGTTCATGCAAATGGGCCGGCCCATTCAACTTAGCAATGTTCAGGCGTGCATGTGGTTTCGAGTACAACAGACCAAATGCATTAGTACCACCTCACAAGTTCACACAGAGCAAACGCTGCTTAAAAGCACAAGCCAGCGCGCTGCCTCGAACTCACTATAACAGACACCTATTGACAGCTTTGTTGGGTCGGGGCTTTGTTGGGCTCCTGTTTGTGGTTGATCCTGTGATCCTTCTTTCGGTTGAGCCTAGCAGAGCCCATGGCCCACATGCTGCAAATTTTTTTATTTTTCAAATATTTTGTTCTTGCGTAAAATTTAATTTTGAATATCATGTCACTAAAATAAGTTCATCTTTTGAAGTATTTTGTTTTGTGTACAATTTTATTTTGATTATCATGTGCCTAAAATAAGTTAATCTTTTCAAATATTTTGTTTTGTGCAAAATTTATTTCTGAATATCATTTACCTAAAATAAGTTAATCCTACACAGTACAACTACTACTTCAGTACAACTACTAATCATACTACTACTACATACTACTACTACTAGCACTACTACTACTACAACTACTACTACAACAACAACAACTGCTACTACTACTACTACTTACTACTACTACTTACTACTACTACTAGCACTACTACTACTACTTACTACTACTACTACTAGCACTACTAGCACTACTACTACTACTGCTGCTACTGCTACTGCTGCTACTACTACTACATACATACTACTACTACTAACTACATACATACTACTACTACTACACTTCTAGTTACTATAATTATTTGTTGATTTTCTAAAGGAAAAATAAAATAAATACCTAAAGTCCATAGAAAATTCTAAAAATTTGCATGGGCATATAGTTTAGGTGTGTTATGATGAGAAAAAAGTATCAACCAATTTTAAGAAAGTGGTCAAGGACATGCTTACAAAGGCACCCATCTCTCTCACATGTCCTAGTCACTATGCAAAGAGGTGTAGAGGGATATGGTGACTTTTTTTGGGCTGTCGAGATCGTCCCAGGAGCCTCCGCCGCTCGTGCCCGCCACGCCGAACCACGTCCGACGTTCAAACGTTGACGTCATCCCGGGAGTCTCCGCTGCTCGGAAACGCGACGTCGGTTCACGTCAGAAGAACAGCCGTCAAAGTCGTTCAAGGAGCCGATCCACACCCAGCGTTGAGTACGTACGTGATTAAGTCTCCTTCTCTTTGTAGCTACATATATACATAATATAGATGTTTGTTACTAATTTAGTCCAGCCGCCAGACACGCGACGCCCGGCCACGCCCGGCCAAACGCCGTCGGCCACGCGTCGCATGAATCAACGTCGACTGGGCACGTCCGGCCAGTCGCACAAACACTCTTGTCTAAAACATACACTATGTTACAAATGTATATTGTTTATTTTTATCTGTATGCCAAAATAAAGCCATAACTTTAGCACGAGCATTATACTAGTGATGTTGTGTGCACCTCAGCATTTTTTGCACAAAGTTTACCTATTACTATAATTATTTGTTGATTTTCTAAAGGAAAAATAAAATAAATACCTAAAGTCAATGCATGGTCAATATTTGTCAAATGACGGCAGGAATCTTTGAGGGTGGGGCCCATACGTAATTTGAGCCATGAAAACAGGGGCACGCCACTTCACTTCCCCAACCGCGGGAGATTAGCACCAATCTGTCGCATCATCTTCCCTCTCTTCTCCCTCGACGCACTCACCGCGCAACAGCCATTGGCGACATGGCCGGCGTTCGCAAAACCCGCTCCCGCAACTGCTCTCCCCGAACCCCTGCTGCGCCCACCAGAGCTTCGCCGGCATCAGTGCACCACTCCATCAACCAGAACCGCGACAGCAGGGGAAGGTTCGCGAGCAAGACGAACGGGACGCCGCCGGCGATTCGGAGGTGGAATCTCATGGCGGGGTTTGCGGCGGCGGCTCCAAGTTTCCCCGATGTTCCTCCTGGCTTCACGCCGCGCGACCGCGTCGCGAATCGGATCCAGGTGGCGGCACAGCCTCCCTCCCTCCAGAAACCCCAGGTTGGTAGGGTTTTCTTGGTCTACTGTTGATCGTATGCAAGTGCAGATTTGGTGCTTTATTTTCCAGTTTCGAATCTATTTGATGTCTATCATTTATGTGCAAATGATTTAGTGCCTATAGGATTCTGATCTAGATTGGATTAGGGAGATTGAATCTGTTCTGAAGAAAACCCCAATCTATTTGAATTCTAACTATATATGGTATAAGTAAGGATTAATTTATAAGTGCTGCGGAATTGCTTTGAATTCTTACTATATATTGGAAAGGAAGGATTAATTTATAAATGATGTAGAATTGCTTTGAATTCTTACTATATATGGTATAGTAAGGATTAATTTATAAGTGCTGCAGAACTACTTTGAATTTTTTCTATATATGGTATAGTCAGAATTCTCACTATCATAATTTAGCACTTGTAATCATTCATGTTAAATTGACAGTCCTATATATAGTCTACTTGGAATTGTTTGTTGATTAAATTAGCATTTGCATTAATCCCTATTTCAGATTCTAATTGAGAGTCTAATTTTGTTTATGAAGGTTCCTGTTCCTGAACACCCTAATGTGTTCATTGTCAATTCGAAGATTGCAATCCATTGCACATTTTCTCACGAGAGCGACGAAGAGACCGAACCCTATCCCATCCCGAGGAACAGGGAGGTAATATGGCTCCTCTATAGCTTAAGTATTGGTTAGTTGCTGCATGGCAATGTTAATGGATGAAGTATATGCTAACTTGCCCCAATTTGAACTGACAGCTCAAGAAATTGGGTGAGAAGATGCGAGTCTGGCTGAAGCGCAAGTACCAACATAGGGAAGAGGTATTCACCATAACCGAAGACGATGGCGGCGGCTCCTTGTCCTCCTCCGGATCCTCCTCCATGTGATGCAAGTGAAGAAGATGGTGGCCGGCCTGTGTCTCTAGCTTTTGTTGAAATGAAGTTCATGTAGTGGTCTCTAGCTAGGATTAGACTAAGTAGTTGACAATTAAGTTATATTCAGTTAAGTATTTTGTGAACTTGCATGATCTGGGCGAAGCTGATAAGTATATTCAGTTAAGTATTTTGTCAAAATTTGGGCTACTGCACTGGAGCATGCATGCACTTGCATGGAGGGATATTGCATGCTGCAAGTTTCATGCTTTCCTACAAATGTTGCAGAGTCAGATTTGGGGATATTGCATGTCAGTATGTTTCATGCTGCAAGTTTATAATATCGCCAGTTCCAATAAACAGTAGTACTTTTTATTTGCCGCATATTTGGACATGGAGTTTTCTATTCAAATAATTTGGGTACAAAAAACACTTAAAATTCATTTTAACAATATCCTAATAAATACAGCTGTTGGAAATAACTTTTGGACAACAAGTCTACTAAGAGACCTCATAAACTATCATGAAGTAATTTGTTCATTCCTCTGATAAATAATGTGCGTTATACTAAGAGACCTGATATGAATTTTGGATGTACGTTATACTATTTAAATTTATATTAGTGTTGTATAATGAACTATGTAATTTTATGTTTTTACGTTTAGTTTAGGAGATTTCCAAAAACTTTCAGCTAGCTGAAAAAAATAAAAAATGCACCTAAACCAAGGATCGAACCCAGCAGCTCAAGTACGTTTAGTTTAGGAAATTTCTGTCTATGTTTAGGAGGTGAAACAACATCTAAACCTGGCCGCCACTAGTACACACGTCTTGGCACCGCCAATCGAAGCAACTTCAATTCATCGTCGATCTGGATTGCGAAAGGAAAATTTTGATGGTAACTCGATTAACAATAATCTACATCTATGCGCGGCCAACTTAGTGTCTCATATGCCCTAGTTCATGCATGCTATAGATCATGATGGATCTCGTCTATATGTAGATTTGAATGTCATCAAATGAAGATAGGAGTTGGATGCGCTTGCCTCGACATTCAGAGGAGTGGAAGGCCAAATTCCGAACTTTTGTTGAATCCTTTGGCACATCAGCAAATCTGACTGGTGGATCCATTATGTGCCCATGTTCTCAATGTCAATGCATGACAAGATTTAGTGATGTGTTTCAAATCCATCTTCATTTAGTTGGATTTAGTGATGTGTTTCAAATCCATCTTCATTTAGTTTCTAAAGGGTTTGCTGATTGTTACATCAATGAATTTGAACGACAACAAACTTCTTCATCAAATGAGGGACGTGTCAATCCTGGTGCCGATCCTGATGTGAATCCAGATATAACAGAACTTGAAGATGTTGTAGGCAATGATGAAGCAATACTCCCTTATTTTGGAGAGGACGATGAAGAAAGCGATGACCCTGCTGCCACTAATACTATGATTAGAAACATTATCAGGTCCTCTATACATGGAGAAAGCCATGATGATGACAAACCAAATAAGGATGCAGAGATATTTTTGAAATTATTAGAGGAGACTAAGAAGGAATTGTATCCAGGATGCAAAGAGGCAACTAAGGTTTCTTTTATCGTGCAACTTTTTTTAGATAAAGTGCATGTATGGTATTAGTAACGCATGTTTGGAGGCCATACTCAAACTGTTCTCAAGGATTCTCCCAGAAGGCCATTGTATCCCTGACTCCTTGGATAAAGTGCAAAAGGTGGTTCGAGATCTAGGCTTGGACTATGTCAAGATACACGCATGCAAGAATGATTGTGTGTTATTTTTTAAGGAAAATGAAAATCTGCAGGAATGCCCCACATGTGGGGAGTCTAGGTGGAAAGTGGTCGAGAACTCCTCCAATGGTGCTACTATCAAGAAGCGGCTTCCAGTGAAAATCCTACGCTACTTTCCTCTTATTCCTCGGCTACAAAGAATGTATATGTCGAAGAGCACATCAGAGGACATGCAATGGCATAAGAAAGAGAGGGTCAATGATCGAAAAATGTGTCACCCTGCTGACTCGAAGGCATGGCAGCACGTGGATAACAAATATAGGTGGTTTGAAAAAGAAGCTCGTAATGTTAGGCTGGGTCTTGCTTCGGATGGCTTCACTCCCTTTGGGATGCAAAGTACAACCTACTCCATATGGCCTGTTGTCTTAATACCTTACAATTTGCCTCCTTGGTTGTGTCAGAAACAATCAAACTGGATGATGTCAATGTTGATCCCTGGTCCGAAATCTCCTGGAATGGATATTGACGTATATTTGAGGCCTCTTATATTAGAGCTCAAGGTGCTTTGGGAAGAAGGTGTTAGAACATGGGATGCACAAACTAGGAAAAACTTTAGATTACGTGCTATTTTACTTTGGACAATTAATGACTTCCCAGCATATGCTATGCTGTCTGGTTGGAGCACGAAAGGAAAGTTTGCATGCCCATATTGCCACAAAGATACTGATTATTTATGGTTGAAGCAGGGAAGAAAGCATTGCTACATGGCCAGTCGACGTTTCTTACCCTTGGACCATATTTGGCGCCAGAACATGGTCAGCTTCAACAACATGGTCGAAACCAGGGAGGCACCAGTACCACTGACTAGTGCACAGGTACTTGAGCAGTATGAAAATTTTGAACAAGTGAGTTTTGGAAAGACATTGACCAAAAAAAGGAAGCGTGATGATGATGAAAGATGGCACAACTAGAGGAAGAAGAGTATTTTTTTGAGCTCCCATACTGGTCTTCTTTGCTCATTAGGCATAATTTGGACGTCATGCACATTGAGAAAAATATATGTGAATCCATATTAGGCACTCTGCTAGAATTGGATGGTAAGTGTAAGGATGGGGAGAAGGTCTGGCTTGACATGCAGCAACTAGGGGTAAGACCAGATCAGCATCCTGTGATCAAGAAAGATAAGTATACCTTGCCAGCAGCCTTGTACAAGTTAGATAAGGATGAGAAGGATAATTTATGCAAATTTCTATATGGAGTGAAAATGCCTGATGGGGTCTCCCCAATATAAGAAGATGTGTAGACCTAAAAGCATGTAAGGTGTCTGGCTTGAAATCTCATGATTACCATCTAATTCTACAGAAACTGTTACCCTTAGTGGTGCGGAGGATTTTGCCACAACAAGTTGTCGTTGCATTGATCCAGCTCAGTAATTTCTTCGATGCACTATGTTCCAAGGAGCTGGTGGAAGCAGACTTGGACAAACTTAGTACTACAATTGTTGATACTCTATGCCAACTTGAGATGTTATTCCCACCTTCATTTTTTGATATCATGCTGCATTTGCCTATTCATCTAGCTGAAGAGGCTAAACTTGGAGGGCCCGTTTGTTATAGATGGATGTACCCTGTGGAGCGGTACCTACGTACTGTAAAAGGATATGCGAGGAACAAGGCACACCCGGAAGGATCAATAGCTGAGGGATACAAACTCGAGGAGTGCCTTACATTTTGCTCTAGATTCTTGGACATGGACACCAAACTGAATCGTTCTGATCATCATGAAAGTGTTGCCGTGAATGAGCCGGGTCAGAGCGTATTTGCTGCAATGGATTATAAGAGGAGAGGACAGACTGCCCAACTCCTTGAAAGAGATGAGATGCGGAAGATGAAGCACTACATAATTTCTAATTATGATGACGCTAAACCATTCATCGAGTAAGTTTTACATTTATTTATTTAACACGACAATATTTTTAAATATTATAATTTATACTTACATTATTAATATAACTTTTCTATATGCAGTGAGCATCAGGCAGAACTGGAGCTACGTGGTGGTACAAGAAATCTTAAAAAGCGACATGAGGAACAATTTGTATGATGGTTCGAGGGCAAGGTCAGAGAGAAATATGCCAAAGGGGAAGTAAGTGCCGAGATGTTTGCACTTGCTGACTAGACTGACAACCGAGCTCGTATATTGCATAGATGCCATATCAATAATTGGCTATTTCGAACAGTTGACATTGAGAAAAGCCTCGTAACACAAAACAGTGGTGTGCTTGTCAAGGGCGACCCTAGTACTGGTAACATGTGCTTGTATGGGGTGATTAAAAGAATGATATCACTAGAATTCCCTGGACAAAAGGAAGCTATTTTGTTCGAGTGTGACTGGTATGATGTGCATGCTGCCAGTACAAGCAGAGGAAGAGGATACAATAAGGATCAGTTTGGGGTTATTGATATCGATACTACTTGAAACAGGTATGAGAATGAACCCTATATTCTAGCGACACAAGCAGAACAGATGTTTTATGTGGATCTGGTAAACAAACCTGGTTGGAGAAGTGTTATTGCAATGAAACCTAGGGACTTGTATGCCATGCCTGAATTAGAACTGGAGGACTCAATTGATGTGGGTATTCAAGGCACAAATGATTTACTCGGTGGACAAGAGGATTTGACAACAAATTGGACAAGATCGGACAAGGAAGGCACAACCGGGGATGTATCTGTTATTGCTCAGGTGCAGGCTGAAGCAGTTGATGAACCAGACCATGTGGCCTTATTAGATGATGATGAAGATGAGGAAGATGACATGTACATAGAGGATGGAGTTGTTGCACCAATTGTTTCTGAGGAAGAATTCAGAGATGATGACTTTTTTATTTGATTACTTATACGAATTCGTTTAGGTGTGAACAAAAAAATGTTAGTAATAATTTTGGTTTTGGATATCCATGAAAGGAAAAATAGAAACAATTGTATGATATAGCGCAAATAGTCTTTTTATTTAAAATCATAATACATCTTAACAAATTGTTCAGGGTAAAATTGTTCACGTTGTTCAATCCTAACAACAAATGACGTGCCTAGGGTCAATGAATGGTCAACATTTCTCAAATGACGCCAGAGACTATTGATGGTGGGGCCCACATGTAAAGATGTCCATGATCGATAACACTGGACGAGTTACCTTCTTCCTTGTGTGCCGCCATACCTAGATCGATAACATGACGGCCAACACGTCGGGCGTGCGACGAGCGAGAAGGGGGTGCGGGTGCGGGGGGCGATGATGGTGGCGGCGGTGGCCGGGTTTGGGAAGGAAAACGTGGCGTGCGGATTGGGAACTGTCGACCTACCTATATATAAAGGAGAATAGAAATTAAAGTGCAACCAATTAAGACTTCGTTGCAATAACAATATAACAGTTGCCACGACTATGGACTAGTATTACTACCACGCACAAATAGTGCCAATACGTATATATATTGCATCTCGCAGCAAGAAAGGATGCAATAGTCATCTAGCTTTTGCCACAAGCAACCAAAGCATGTTGCAACCTAAATCAATCGTCGTGATTGTGCCCTTCATAAGCAACCAAAGATAATATGGTTGCCATATCACCACTCCTTTGCAACACACGTAATGCTAATGCAACCCAACATTGGTGTAGCTATTCATCGCACAAATTGCAACAGAAATCCTTAAAATGGGTGCATTATCATGCACTAATTGCAACTAAAAAAACAATATCGCAACACAATAAAAGTGTAGCAATATGTACCCATATTACTACCAATTTAGTGTTTGGTTGTCAAAGGACCCCCCAATTGCACCCAAATTAGTGGTGTTGCCAAAGTGTTTTGTGGCTACAGGGGAAAAACCATGTAGTGTTGCAACGACACATCGACTCAAAAAGGTACGTGTTGATGACCCCACTATGCTACCTTTTGGTCTAATGTTGGAGGTAGCCCTCACATATGATGTACTCATATATGTGGGGTAGTTGAATTTATTTTATGCAATGTCGCACCTACGCTCAGGTAAGTGTGAGTTGTGAGAGCATGACCAAACAACCGTTGGTCTAGGGAAGTGCTAGTTTGGTACTGGAACTTGTACTCGTTAAGCACGCGGGTACAAGTGAAGGTATTTAACTGCGGGTAGATTTAGGACCTGGGTAGAGTAATGTTAAGTGAGAGCATGATCGGACAACCACCGATCTAGGGGTGTGCTAGATTGGTACTGGAGTATATACATGTTACACACAGGTATATATGAAAGTATTTAATTGTGGGTAGACTTATCATTCGGCTAGTCGGTGCTACATATATGTATTGGGTATGCATATATGGGAGTACTTAGATTTAAATTCCTACAATTTATTTATATCTGTTGTGGGAATAGGCTGAAATGAGATTTTCTACAGGTACGCTAACCTCGAATGCGTATGTATAGTGGACGACTAGCTATATCAAGAGTGCGTGTTATGCCACCGACCTAGAACGCGATTGGTACCTCAGGTTGGCAATTTGTGAGGACGTATAGGACGAGCATACATCTTTTTGTGCATTGCTCATGAACATGTTTCTCTCACCTTTGTTCTAATAATAAACAACCTGTTGTCAAGTGTGACTAATGTTATGTTAAAACCTGATGGTTGTTGTGCATAAACAAAATGCTTCCCCACCTCTGTTCCTGTAATGGTGAAAGTCTGTTGTGCACTAGTGCTTCAATAGGATGTGCTAGACTACTTGCAAAAGTTAGAAATGGATGTTCTGTTTGATAAGATATGTTGCCCTAAGTCAGATGTAATATGGTCTTGTTCTTGATGGTTGGTAGGGTGTGCAATGTTTCATATGGGTGCTTTCATGTTAGCTAAATAAGTGATTGCTTGTTTAGACTAGAAATAAATACCTATATGATGTGGTTTAGATAACCTTGCTAGCTCATCATGATTGTGTGTGGTCTTGCTCACCATGTTGGTGTGTTGTCTTACTCTGCTTGATGCTTTCTAGAAGAGTAGTTAGACAATAGGATTTTAATGGTTAAAAGTTTCCCCCTTTGTTGAAATGTCTTGTAGTAACTAAATGTCTTGTGTGTTGTTATCCTGCTTGTGTGGTAAAGCTATGCTATGTTTGTAATTCAATGTTTGGGCTAGGAAACATCCTTTTGGGGTGAAACCAATTGAATTAGTGTTGTTTTGAAATGCTCCACCTAAAGAAACAATAAAACTTGCTGCTTGAGCCAGTTTTGTATGCAGTTTTGTTTGGGTACGCTAAGTGCTTCCTAAACATGTAATTCTAGTTTTGTTTAGCTTTAGCATACTTTAACAAGGAAATGCACTAAAACCTGTTGTTTAGTTGCTTTTTCATGCTATAATAATGTAATTGTGTTCCCTGCTTATTTTCGTGCAATCATGAGAACTAGAGTTATATGAATTAAAAGTTGGTGAAACTAATTTTCATACCATACTAGTATCATGTTGCTGCAAGAAACTGCAAAACTTGCTGTTTAACAACATTAAATGGTTTAAACCTGTTGAAGTTGTTTTAAGCATGCTTACTTACTAGAATTGTGTAGGTTGTGTTACTTGCTCAAAATATATTGCAATGCTAGTAATAGCCTACTAAATGCATGAGTGAGCTGCCATAATCTTCCTAGAATTCTCTGGAATTAGATTGAAACAGCTCTATGTCTCACCTTGCTAAAATAGGTAAAGTAACAAGTGCATGTAAGAAATTTAATTTGGGTGCACCATGAACCTCTCTAACATGTTTAAGATGTATACAAACTGTTTTCATACCAAGAAATTTAATTTGGGTGCACCATGAACCTCTCTAGACTTTATGTTTTTATGTGCACCATGCCTTGTAATTGCTCTCTAATCTAGCTTTAATTTATATTAGCTTATATGCTTGTTAAAATTAAATGCTTGCAACTAATTTGACTGGCTATAGTTTAGCTTTTCTAACATGATTAGAATGTTTAAGCTGTTGATTACACTTGCTTGCACCCTAAAATCAAGTTGTTGCATGCTTCTTGTTAGTTGTTATTACTTAGTGTCTGTTTATTCCTTTTTGGAATATAGACTATGCATGAACTTGTTGCTTGGTTGATAGCTTCATATGCTAGATAAGTGAGTTAACATAAAGTTGTGAACTGTTATAGTTAACAAACAAGTATGTCTTAGTTTGCTTGGTATGTTTGCTCCTAGATATAGAGTTGTGCTACAATCTAGTAAACAGGAAGTAAAGGATGATAGCATTTGTTTACAATGTATTGCATGTCTATGTTTGCTTGTGTGCCAGAGATAGATGCTTGTCTTGTTTGAGCTTGGTGGTCAGTGTTGGTTGCTTTAGCAGATTGGTTGTGTGCTCCAAATGCTTGTTAAGGCTGTGTGTAGATGTGCTGTTATCTAAGTGGTGCCTTGGTTAGTCAACCTTTGTCCTCGGTGAGTGCATGAGTGGTTGGTCAGCCTTCGGTTAGAAGTGTTGCCCGAGCCCTCCTGACCTTCCGAGACGCCTTTAGTTGAACCTTTGCTGCTTGAAGGCCTATGTTTTCTGCGTCCAGTCTTGATGGTTTAGAATGATCATGCCAAAAAAAACCTAAACCAAGGTTGTCCATGCCTTTTTGTTGGACCAGTTGGCCCTAGCTAACCTTCCAAAAATCCTAGTTCTGAACCGTGGTATGCCTATGCTTGTTATGTAGCCATGACTCTAACCAACCTGTAGACCCAAGTTTGGTCTTAAGTGTTGCCAAACCCATAAATGTTTAATACCCTTTTGCTGTAACGGCCTTTGTTTGGTTGACCAGCCAAGTTAAGTTCTTGTTACTCTCAGCCTTTGACCATAGTTGTCTTGCCCAGATGTGGAGACCATGTCCAAACCTATGTATCCCCTAGGTTGCTCTTTTGTTGCTGCTTGGCCAAATCAAGTTCATGAAATCTTTTATCTTGTCATGACCATGATGTGCACCAGACGAATCCTTGTTGTCTTGAGCCATGTTTTATCCTTGAAATCACCTCCTTGTTGGTTTCCAAACCATGTAATCATTCTTGTTTTGCCATCTTATGCCTTGCATGTGATGTCTATCCATGCAAGATTTATCTGCATCATGTGGGATTCCTCACTGGTTGTGGATTCGGTAATAGTGTCTTGATTAAGAACTAATGGTGCCACGACGAAACCGAGAGCCTCTTATGGCGGTCGACACAAGTTTGTGCTGCTCGGCATGCGCTGGAACCATGGGTTGTAATCAAGATCTATTATAGAACTACGCCAATGTTTTATCTTTCATGGAGCTTCCTCCTTGTTATCTCCTATATTCCTTCTGAAAAATCCTTATGTCGGCTCGGATAAGGCAGTGTTTCTTTCTGAAAATGGCAAGAAGGATGACCTTTTCTAGAATCGATCAAAGATGAAAGCAATAATAGACTCTAAGAGGTGGCAGACAAAGGACTCTATTGGATCGACAACAAAGAGTGAGCATCGTATATGGTCACAGTGAAACAAGTGGCACAGAATTCTTAAAGGTGGGCAAGTATTAGCTGAAGGATGAGTACCAGAAATGGTGTGTTATTTATCCAAATCTCTGAGGTCCAGAAGCTTTTTGTCTGAAACTAATACATTTATCTGCATGGTGATCTGGTAGTCAACCCAAGCTTTCAGGTGTGTCTGATTCTCTACTGGCTTGGTGGTGACTATGTGCACTAAGATTCGATAGCGCTAGTAGTAAAGCTGAAATCTTGGAACTTTTTAGTGTTGAGAGGCAACTGATTAGTTTCGGTCATTGAAAAGCTAATCTCCAGTCCAGAAACGACTCTTTGGTAGCTATGAAGGCTATGTCTCACAGAACAATGTTATGCCAGAAGTCTGTAAACCAGCTGATTTTGTTGTAGCACTTGTACATCCAAAGTCTCTGACATGTTCCAGCTAACCCTATCTTGGGAAAAATCTCAATGGTAATACAAGACGGTACGCCAACCCAGTAACTCAGTAAGAATTATGCCTCAAGTAAGGACTACCTGGTAATACATTGAGTACTATGGAAAGATTTATTCAAAATTATTTTCAGTAAAGCTAGAAAGGAATTCAGAATCAGTCCCTTATTATGGAGGAGTCAAGGTGTCCTACAAAAAAAATCAACTCTTAAGAAGTGCAGATTGATGGCAATTGAAGTATCAAACGACAGATTTTGGATTATGTTCGTGCATTGCTGAGTGAATTTGAGAAGATCACTCTATAACCCAAGTAGTGTAACAAGTCAGTCTCACTGAATTGCAACTACACCATGAAGAAGAATGATGTTGATCTGCTTGGTAGTACAGAGATTCAGTAACCTGGTATTTCTATCCAAGAGGTTGCATCAAATTTAACCTGAGTGACTATCGCAGCTTAAGGAACAAGAATTTCTGTGCAGAAGGATTAGTGAAAATGTGGAATTGGTGGAGTCAGTTATCACATTCACCGCTATCTTATCAGATTCAGATAATATAGTGTTATCCTCAGAGAAAGAGAACTGCACACGTGGAACCTTATGTGGCTTTCCATTGATTGCTATGTGATTGATCAGACATTCACAGTAGTATAAACCGTGGTTACCGTCAGTCAGTTCCTGACCGTCTCGAGGATGTATATTTGCTATAGCCTCAATCGGACGGAGGTCTAAAAATTTGGAGTAATATTATCTTGGATTTCCTCCCAAAGTAATACTACAGTTTGGGTTCCTTTCAACCCGGCAGTGATATTGAGTGTACCTCAATGCTCGATGGAAGTCAGTGAAGTAAACTCTCCTGACAAGAGCTAGTAACGGGAAATGACATGAAAGATCGGGAAGTTGTTCTGTTGATAACAGTTTCCGTCTTACCGAGAAGTCAGTATTTTGAGTTGTCATTAGCCGATGATTAAGGATGGGTGCTATGCTTCTCTTCCCTTGAAAAGTCTTTCGTCCGGAATCTCAGGACGAGATTCCTTTAAGGGGGGAAGGGCTGTAACACCCTAGGTGTTCGCCGTCAGTTAAGCCATCAGTTGAGCACGAACTTGGTATATCAAGCAACGAAGAACTGAATTCAAGGATAGTCAGTGATGACCGAAGTGTCAGGATCAATCTCAGAGGCAGAATCTCAGTTTGAATTATTCGGGAATTAATTAACAGAGCCACTTAATAACGACTGCTAATTTAGGAATATTCAGGATTTATGCTAAACATGGATTTTTCATGTGACCCACCTCCATTCCTGTCTATAGTAACTGGTCAAAATGTTTCATGAAGTTTGGAATCAAAAAGTCACATGAAATGATGAGTCACAGTTGAATCAAAAAGTCACATGAAATGACGAGTCACAGTTTTGCCTGTACCAGCTGATTAACTGAAGAAAATCATTTGAGTTCAACCATGTGTTGCAGTTGTGCCCAAACAACTATATATGAACTCACGGTCAAAAGTTATGAAAGTTCCGTGTTGAGCAGACGACCGGAAAATGTTCCGACCGACGAGAAACCCTAATTCGGATCCTACCGGGTGATTGCTTTGACCGGCGTTGAACAATATTTTCGGATGTTCGCATATCGACGTTCCTTAAACGAAAGTTGTAGTACAAATCGAGAGGAACAAATTTCGTTTTATGGCGGAGACCTAGATCGGTGCCGAAAATGGTAAAAACGAGCTCGCAAGATGTAGTACAGCGCAGTTTTCAGAAGTCTGTACCGCAAAATTGGAATTCCGGTCACCGCGAAGCTGCCGTCGATGATCGTTACCGGGCAAACTGTTGGGAATTTGACCAAGTGCCTTTAACAAAAGTCGGAGTACTCATCGAGGCAGCGACAACAAAATTGGTTTCGTCAAAATCGGAGTCCGTTTGAGCAGTGTTTGCAATTTTGGAATTTGACCGAAAGTTTCCGGAAACTTGCCATTTTGGGAAAGAAATTTTGGGAAAAATTTCACTATATTTTTTTCCCGTGGCCGCCAGGCCGTGCCTCCTCCTCTGTAAAAAGCCGAGTCGGCTTCTTCCCCTTCCCATCGATCTCTTCTCTCTGTTAGCTCCATGGCAGAAACCAGCAACCCTCCTCCCTCCTCTTCCCAATGGCGAGCAGCAGCCTCCCCTCTCCATGGCCGACCCCCTGCTCCTCACCTCCATGGCGCCTCCTTCCTGCTCCCCACCATGGACACCCCTCTCCACTTCTTCCTCCTCTTTTCTCTGTTGCAGCAGCAGGCAGCAATCTGCTTCCTCCCCTCTCCCCCTCCAGCCATGGCAAGCAGCAGCTCTTCTTCTCCTGCTTCTCCTTCTTCCATGGCCGGCAGGAACAGCAGCCGGAACAGCAGCACCGACCAACAGGTCCAGCAGCAGCCCAGCAGCGAGCCCTAAAATCCCTAGCCCCGAACCCTAACTATGGCGCCTGTCCCCTCTCCTTCCCATGAGCAGCAACAACGCCGGCAAGGGTCTTCGTTGGAGATGGTCGTGGATTTTGTTTTTCCTTAATGCTTGATATGTGGCTGATTTTGTAAATATTGTGCTCTGTTCTTAAGTGTTGATGTATATTTATGGCATAGGTGGTTTAAATGTAAATCAAGCAAGTGATGGATCAATTTACTCAAGTGCTGAAATTTGGTTGCATGTGCAGTTTCTGATGTTGTACTAATTTCGTGATGAAAATTATGTTTTCTGTAGTGTTGGTCTACATGAAAGTTGTAGATAGCTTCCTTATCTATCTGGTCCTAAAATTTCATGATTTTAGGCCAAATGGTTTAGGAGTTATAGATTTTACAATTGCTGTCAGGTTTTGCCTAAATCTGTCCAAACTCTGGACAGTTGTTGGAACTGTCTGAATTACACGTTGATAAGAAGGTCTCTTGGGAAGTTTGTTAATAACAAAGTTGTAAAGAATTGCATAATATATCTTGTGTTAAAATTTGGTGATTTTTAGCTTAGTAGTTTAGGAGTTACAGCTGTTTAAAGTTGGGTTCAGAAATAGTGGCTCTCTGAAATGCCTAGATCAGATTCTGTAAATGTGTATGCTAGACCATTTTTATTTATGAATCATGTTGTGGTGATCAAAGATAAAAGGTAGATAATTTCATAAGATTTCCAGAATGTCTTGTTGTGTGTCATTTGAAGTTGTGTAGCTCTAGTTGTGATTTAATTACCTAGCTGCTATATGTATGTCCAGTTTTTGCTGAATGGCTGCAGAGACAGTTTCCATTGTGGTAATTATTTCATGTTGTAGATTTTGTTTTCTGTAGAAGTATCCTATATAAAAGTTGTAGATAACTTTTTAATATTGCTTTTCACCAAATTGCATGGCCATAGGCTTAATAGTTTCAGAGATATGGCTATTGCAATTTGGCTGTCAAGGTTTGCCTACATTCTGTCCAGATCTGAATGTTGGGCTTGTTTCACCTAGTTAACTTGTAATTCATGCTTACGTGCTTATGAAAGAGTTGTAGTGCTTTTCATAGGATTTCTAAATTATCATAGCTCATGTTCATTGGAGTTATATAACTTGAGTTATGACTGTTTTAGTATAGATGGCTAAATCTGTCCAAGTCTGGACAGAGATGCCTATTTATGTTAATTAGACCTTGTTAGCTTGTGAATCATCGTAAGATGATTATAGATGATTTGTAAAAAACTTAATAAACTTTCTAAAAAGTCAAGGGTAAAGTTCCCAGGTATTATAAATCTTTGGATATGGTTGTTGTAAGTTGCTATTGATGTTGTGTATCAAGTTCTGTCCAAGTGTGGGCAGAGCTGCACTAATCGTGTTATTTGACTTGGTTAACTATTAATTAACCTTTAGCTAAAAATAAGAAAGTTTTATATAATCTTGTAAGCTTTCTAGAATGTCTAATTGCATGCTCATGTGATGTTTATATTGAGAGTTATGCTTCCTTGAAGCTCTGTCTGTCCTGCTGTCCCACAGTTGGACAGAGCTGCATAGTTATCTATTTGTAGCTCGAGGTATGTTTAAATTAGTGGACTACTGTCCTGCTGTCCAGAATTTGAAGTGTGACTTGTTTGTGTGCAACTTAATTGCTTGATAGGTCTAACTTTCATGGATTAATTAGTAAGCCAAATAACCCTTAAATGTGTAACCTGCTGGTTGTTGTTGGTAGGATTAATTGGACTATGGTTGTTAGTGTCTTGCACTAGCTTAAGTTAAATTGAATTAGGTACTAGGTCGATAGATCTTGTTATATTGTCGTGTGTGCCTTATGTTGCATCATGTGTTGCATCCCGTATGTTCATACATATGCATTGTGCACCTCATGCTAGGTACGCTAGATAATGAATCCGTGAAGTGAAGTGCGTGATGATGGAGCTAAGCCCGAAGATGGTGTTGGGTGGTCATCCCGAAGAAGGTGTTTGGCGAACCCCACAAGTTCCTGGAGCGGTGATGTCTCCGAGTTGGTGTCAACTAACACTAGCATTGTAACACTCCGGTGTTAAGCAAACTAAAATCTGACATGTCATCATAAGCACTGGCATTTTCATTTGAGTGATAACCTGATATTGCATTTACTGAAACAAGTTTACCATTTGATGTTTGTGTTTAGTTGATAAAGAGTGCTTAAGTTAATCTCTAGTTTATAATTTCATATTAGTGTTTAATGCTTGTTTAATGTATAGGGGTATAATGGTAATTTCTTATATAGTAGTGAATTTTGGATCAAACTTTGGTTTTATGTCTCAAAGATGTATTTGGACCTTGATTCAAGTCATCAATGGGGTATAATTCAGTTTGGTTTAAAATTCATTAAATAGTTTAAATAATTCCAAAATCCTATTTTTATTCCCTTTTCTATAAATCAAAATCTAAAAAGAATTTGGGTATGCTTCAAAAAGCAAAGTTGCTCTATTTCTGATAAGGAACAACTTTGATGTGTAAAGTTTTTCAAGTGTTCATATAAAATCAAAAGTAATTGAGAAAGTTCTCTTTTACCCTTTTTGTCCCCTTTTGCATTTCAAACTCAAATTCAAAACCTAAGCCAAATCTGGGTGTGTTGCAAAAATAAAAGATGTTCAGTTTGAAATTCTGAGCATTTGATATTTTGGAATATTTTCAACTTCTATTCAAAAATTCAAAGTAATTTTAAATTTGGAGAAGGGTAGTTTGGGAAAGGGGGAGATAAGTGTTGGTCTCTGTTCATAGCGGCGGGAAAGGGGGACGATCTTTTGATCGATCCTGCGCGCGTGTAGACGTCGTTTATCTTCGAAGCTCCGCGCGACCGTGACCGTGGCAGAAGTTGCGCAGCTGCTGGCCAAGTCTCTCGCGTCGTGGCACCTCCACCGTCGCGCACCGCCGGCGACTGCCACCGCAACACCGACGGGAACAATCCCAGTCAAAACTCCAAATTCCCCGTCTCTTCTTGATCTTATCCAAATTCACCGTGCCTATAAGTACTCCACATCCTTGCGCACCTCCCGGACCTTACCTCTCCGTCTCTAACTCACCAGAGAGCTCACACTCGTCGGAGTTCTCCCCGCCGGACCAAAAATCGCCGCCGAGCTCGATCTTGCAGTGGTCAGCTCAACCGAGCATCTCTCCGACCACTCTATCTCGTGTTATCGTTTCATCTTGATCCTAGAAAACTCATCGGCTCGATGGTTCTTCGTTTGATGTCCAGGTTTCGCCAGAACAGCGCCACCTTCGCCGGAGTTTTCCACCGGAGGCCACTGCTCCGTGGACACCTACTCTCTGAGCTTCCTCCGTCCAAACCGTCTTCACCATCGGCATCTGGGTGAGCTACTAGACTGTCCTAGCTCCTCCGTTCGATCGCTCCTAGCCTAGGTTCGCCGGAACGGCTCGTCGAGATCCAGATCGCCGCCGTACGTGTGTGAGCATCTCCGAGTGGTAAAGTTAGGGGTCGGTAGCTCAATCCACTGCGGATGCTCCGCCGGAGTTGATGCGCATGTTTGTTAGATCTCTTCTGGCCGGAGTTGGCCGGCGTAAGGACCGCCGTCGCTCGGTTCGCCGCCGTGCGCGCCGGCCATGGTCGGGGACCTGACTTTTGTAAAGACAGGTCTTCTAAGGGTGTTAGTCGCAAAGTCATAGACTCAGGTGAATAGCGCTGTGGACTGCGGGTTAGTTTTGTAGAAGCCAAAGGGTTTTTCTGCAAAGCTGTCAGGGCGTACCGCTTCGCTCGGGCCGAGCCTCGGGCGAACGCGTTCACCGACCCGCCCGAGCTAGGCCTCGGACGGACGAGCGTTTTCCGTCTCGCCCGAGCCTCAAGTTAGGCCTCGAGCAGATGCACCCTCGTCTCCTCGCCGAGCCGAGCCTCAGGCCTCGGACGAGTAACTGGGTTCCGTCTCGCCCGAGCCTCGCGCCAGGTCTAGGACGGATGTCTGTTTACCGTCTCGAGCCGGGCCTCGAGCAAACGCGTACCCTCCGCCGCGCGCTCGAGCCAGGCTGAGTTGAGTTGGGCTGGGCCGTAAGCCCAGTATATGTTAGTTTGAGTTTTTCTTTTTCTGTCTTTTTGAACAGTGATCAAATTTGTTCTTTTTGCTGTATTTTATTTATAGCTCTGAAAATTATGAAATTTTGTGTGAAGTATTCTCAAGTTATCTAGTATTTATGAAAAATCTGAAACTTGAGTTTTGAGTAACTTTTAAAACTGATTTAAATAGGTATTTTAATTAATAAATGAAACTTTGATGATTTATGTAGTTTTCTGTGTTACTCCAAAAATCAAAAAATTTGACATGTGAATTTATATCACTGATATACGCTTTCATGATTATTTTTTTCAACAAACTTGTACCTTGTCTTTGTCATGTCATGAGCATTCCATTAATCATGCATATGCACTTTTACGTGTAGCTACCGCACCGGAAGAATCTGAAACTCCGTGGTTTTCTCTTGAGGGAGTGGATTCTTCTTTTCCTGAGACTCCGGACTTCGCTAACTCTCAAGGCAAGCCCCGGTGCATTTAACCTTATCCTTGTGATTTTCTACAGCTTTTTCACTTGAGTAATATGATGCATTAGGTAATAGGAGTTGGGTGAATCCTATTTGATGCATTACCAATCTTGATGATTCCAACACTTAACCTTGGTACCTGTTTTATGAAAATGCTTAGTATGCTTAGCCATGCTATACTACTTTATTATAGTAAGTGATTTTCAAAATGGTTACTATGTTATGGGGAAATAATGAAGCTGAGACAATATGATATTAATAGTAACTTACATCAAGAATGGAGTCTTGTTGTAAGGTTACTCAACTTAGGACCGTATCGTTGTTGGACCGCTGTGATTGAGACCTTTGAGTACAGCCCACATGCGGTCGTAAGCCTAGTCTATAGCTATTCCGATACCTGAGAACGGCTAATCGCGCACTGGGAGTGGAGAGATGGCGGGAGTAGCGTGTACCCTCGGGGCTATGAGATAGTCGGGTTCGAGGTGTACTGTACTCTCGGGTGGCGCGGACCCGTTCTTGTATGGGAGGATCTATAGATAGGGTTGATATATGCAAGATTAAGTTCTACATATGTCATGTGGTACTGAATCCCCAGCTGGGTTAATCGATTCGAATCGCCGTGTTTCCTCGGATATGGAGCCTCAATCCACTGTCCCGCACCGTAGTAAAGAATGGGATGGTTATGAAATGAGAATTTAAAGAGGATGAAAGTTTAAGAATCTTTGTTTAGTTACAAACTTGAGTTAAAACTTGAAAATAGGTTTTAATTCTAGTAAGCTTTTATGCAAACAAAATACTTTGACTTTGCTAAAGCCTTACCTTGAATCCTTACAGCCTTCATACCTGAGTCTTTTTCTTTTCACTAGACGGTTAAGTCTTGTTGAGTACTTTTGTACTCAGGGTTTGTTAACCCTTGTTGCAGGTGAGTACATGGATCCACCTTTTGATGGACAGTGCTACTTCACTCTAGTAGAAGAGAGTGATGATGATTCTAATGTGTGACCTTGGGCAAGTGAAAACTTTGGTGTGAAAATATGTAATATAAGTTCTGAACAAGTTATGTAATAAGTACTTTAGTAATGTAAACATAAGTTTTTCATCTATGTATTATAATCTTTCCGCTTTACTCTAATTTATCTTATCTATAAAACTGTTGTAATACTGTGATGCTTGATGAGGAATTATCCTGGAAAACATAAATGTGGATGATTCGGGTCTCCCGAGGACACCCGACAGATCTCTTGGATCATTTGGAACTCGTGCACGCCGATCAGAAGTCTTTAAGACAATGATGGGTGCAGGTGGGCCACTTAATTCAGGAGGTTCTGCCACAGCTGGTATCAGAGCAGGAATTCCTTAGAAAGTATGACAGTATTCATTTTTGAAAATTTCAAAAGTTTTGGGTCAAACTAAATTTCAAATTAGTTTGAGTCCAAATTGCTTCTAGACGTGTCTTATTCTTCTGACTTGTCTTAATTCATTCCTTAGACTTATCCTTCTATCTAAATGGATATGTTTTTAGTATAATTATGGTGATATTTATATCTAAGGAACAATGTTTATAATATTGCCCTAATTGTGAAAAGAAAGTTTATTCACTTCTATAGTAAGTGACTACTTTAAAGATAATTATTTGTTTGATGTATGTTTTGTTCGTAAGTACGATTCATGCATCATTATTGTTAACATAAGATTTACTTTCCCTCTTAAAAAGTTATATCTAAGTAGAGTTTATATCTGTCTATTTATAAAACTCTATCTCTTAATCTTGGAACCTATATAGTTCTAACCTTCAAAATGGATATATTTTAGTAGATGGCCCGTACCAAGCAAACAGCACGTAAGTGCACTGGACCACGTGGTGTTCCTCGGCATGCTCTCGCCCTGAGGCAAGCCGACCCTGCCGAAAGCGAAGGGAGTAACCAACCCATGGTTACTTACGAAGAAGGCGAAGGCAGCAATAGTGCCACTTCACGGCTACAGTCGGAAGTAGACCGCCTATACATGGAATTAGCTAGAGCAAATGGAGAAAGAATGAGGGGTAACCGAGAAAGAGAAGAGCTTAATGAACAAATGCAATATCACCACAAGAAACACCAAGTATATGAATGTAAGTGGAGGCAGGCAGTAGATCAGAGAAACCGGGCACGAGGTCGGTTCGATACCATGAGGGAGAACCAAACCCTCATGGCAAATCACCATGCGGAGTTACACAGGCAGTTGGAGGAACTAACTGCACGGTTGCATTCTGAACCTGCTATGCCGACCACTACTGAGGAGGAAACCGAAGAGGAAGAGGAAGATGAAGAGTTAGAACCTGAGGAGTATGAGATCTCCTCCGAAGCAGAATCCTAGATCTAGAGGTAGAATAATATGGAGATGTATCATAATGAATCTTTCTGACTTTGTAACATAGTTAGTCAGAAAAACCTCTAGACTGGTGATATATGTAATAATCTCAGTAATCCTTCTGTCTCAGAGTGGCTTGTTTGATAAATAAAATGGGCTTGATATGTTTTATATGTGAGATGATATGTTAATCAAGTATAGTTGTGTTAAACAGATGCCTGTCAATACTCGTGGAGCTAGTTCTTCTCATGGCGGAGATGATATACCCAACCCACCGCCAGTTCCACCATCCTTAGCCGATGCTATTGCAGTATTGGTCAATGCCACAACTCTCCTAGCTCAGAATCAGAATGCCGGACAGCGTGGTCATGGCCGATTCAATAGGGATGAAACAACTTATGTGGATTTCACAGATACACGTCCTCCAATCTTTACAAAGGCTGATGAACCTTTGGAAGCAGATGATTGGCTCCGCACTATGGAGCAGAAGTTTAGTCTTATCAATTGTACGGAAACCCAGAAGCCTGTATTCGCAGCACAACAGCTTCGGGGAGCTGCCGATGTTTGGTGGGCAAATCTTTTGGCTATACAACCAGCCGGTCATCGTATAACTTGGGTTGAATTTAAAGAAGCTTTCAGGGCACATTACATTCCGGATGGAGTCATGCAAATGAAACTTGAGGAGTTTCTGGCATTACGTCAGGGGGATGAACTGGTGATGCAGTATGTCGGGAAATTTAATCATTTATCTCAATATGCTTTTGAACAAGTTAATACAGATGCAAAGAAGAAGGCTTGCTTTATGAGGGGTCTAAATACAAAGCTACAATCTATGATGACTACTTGTGGCAATATCAGCTTTAATGAAGCAGTGAATATTGCTATAGCCAGTGAAGAGAAGAATCGTAAACATAAAGAGGCAAAGAAGAAGAGGGAAAATGTATCAAGATCTGGATTATCAGGCGGTAATAAGAAACGTCAAAGGCTGATTTACCATCCTATCCAGCAGTTTTGCACTCCATACCGTCCGCCTTATCGTCCCCCTCAACAGCAAAATTTTCACGGTCCTTTTGTAAGGCCGGCAATGCCTTACAATAATCAACGTCAGTCAAATGTTCCAGCTATTCGTCCACAGGTACCTCAAGCTATCAAATATCCATGCTTTAATTGTGGGAAAGCTGGGCATTTTTCTCGCGATTGTCCATACCCAAGGCAGAACATTCCAAATGTAAATGTACCAAGAGCAACCGGGAATCAGCAAGCAAGCCAAAACCGAGGGAATACCCAGAATACTCAAAAGGGTAAAGGTGTCCAGAAAACAGGAAAAGTATTTCATACTCAAATAGAAGCCATTCCTGATGGGGAGCCAGTTATGCTTGGTATGTTCCCTATTGCTCAACACCCAGCAGTTACACTTTTTGATTCAGGTGCATCTCATACATTCATGAATAGAACATTTGCAGAAAAGTATAACATACCTATTGGTGAAACCCAAGATAGCTTCTGTATACAGTCACCTGGGGGTAGACTTTGTACTAAGGAAATGGTACGGCAGGTACCAATAAATCTGGGAGGCTATATATTTCCAACCTCCATGATAGTTTTAAAAGGTCCCAGTATAGATGTAATCTTGGGTATGAATTGGTTGACCCAAAGAGGGGCAGTGATTGACACCTTGAATAGGACCATCAAGCTCAATCTACCTGATCACAAGTCTCAACTTCTTATCCATCTTCCTTCTGTTCAGAAAGCAGTTGAGCAAGTTTATGCTACCTCTATTAAGGAAATCCAAGACATCCCCGTGGTCTGTGAATTTCCTGATGTATTCCCAGAAGATTTACCTGGACTACCACCTGATCGAGATGTGGAGTTTGAAATAAAACTCAAACCAGGGACAGCACCTGTAGCCAGAAGAGCTTACAGGATGCCACCAAAAGAATTATCAGAATTGAAAACTCAGTTACACGGGTTGCTAGATAAAGGTTTCATCCGACCCAGTTCGTCACCTTGGGGTTGTCCTGCAATCTTTGTAAAGAAGAAAGACCATACTTTCAGGCTGTGTGTGGATTACCGTCCCTTGAATGAAGTAACAATTAAGAACAAGTATCTTTTGCCCCGTATTGATCTTCTCTTTGATCAACTTACCGGTGCAAAGGTGTTCTCAAAGATAGATTTGAGATCAGGATATCATCAGATCAAGATCAAACCAGAAGATATTCCAAAAACAGCATTCACTACTAGATATGGTCTGTATGAATATCTAGTCATGTCTTTTGGTCTGACCAATGCCCCAGCACACTTCATGTATTTGATGAATTCAGTGTTCATGCCAGAACTTGATAAGTTTGTGGTGGTGTTTATTGATGATATTCTCATCTTCTCTAAAACAAAAGAAGAACATGCAGAACATCTTAGAACAGTATTGACTCGTCTAAGAGAACATCAATTATATGCCAAATTCAGCAAATGTGAGTTCTGGATAAATGAAGTTCAATTCTTAGGTCATGTTTTGTCAGCTGAAGGAATTGCAGTGGATCCAAGTAAAGTTCAAGAAGTGCTAGACTGGAAGTCTCCAGTATCAGTGCATCAGATTCGGAGTTTCTTAGGATTGGCAGGGTATTATCGAAGGTTTATCCCTGACTTCTCCAAGATCTCCAAACCTATGACAACCTTACTGAAGAAGGATACTAAGTTCATATGGTCGTCAGTATGTGAAGAAGCTTTCCAGACTCTGAAAAAGTTGTTAACAACAGCACCAGTATTAGCTCAGCCAAATATTGAAAAGTCCTTTGATGTCTTTTGTGATGCTTCAGGCAAAGGCATTGGGTGTGTATTGATGCAGGAAGGAAGAGTCATTGCTTATGCTTCACGACAACTGAAACGACATGAAGAGCATTATCCAACGCATGATTTAGAGTTGGCAGCTGTGGTTCATGCTTTAAAGATCTGGCGACATTATTTATTGGGAAATATATGTCATATATACACTGATCATAAAAGTTTGAAGTATATCTTCACACAGTCAGAATTGAATATGCGACAGAGAAGGTGGCTAGAATTGATAAAAGATTATGATCTAGAAGTGCATTATCACCCGGGAAAGGCTAATGTAGTGGCAGATGCACTCAGTCGAAAGGATTATTGCAATTGTCTAGAAATCAAACCACTCAATAATACCTTGTGTTATGAGTTTGAAAAGTTAAATCTTGAAATGGTTCCACAAGGAAATCTCGCAAATGTGACAGTTCAATCATCGATTAAGAATCAGATCATTGCAGCTCAGAAAGAAAGCAAGGGAATGATTCATCTGAAAGAAAAGATTCTCTCAGAACAAAACTCCAATTTCACAATAGATGCAGCTGGAGTGATTTGGTTCAAGAATCGGTTAGTAGTTCCAAAGGTTCCTGAGCTCCGAAAACAGATTCTTGATGAAGCTCATGCCACAAAATTTTCCATACATCCAGACAGTAATAAAATGTATCAAGATTTGAAACAGAGATTTTGGTGGACTAAGATGAAACTTGAAATTGCCAGTTATGTAGCAAAGTGTGATACCTGTCAGAAAGTGAAGGCAGTTCATCTTAGGTCTGTAGGAGAGTTACAACCGTTATCAATACCTTCTTGGAAATGGGATGATATTAGTATGGATTTCATAGTAGGTCTACCCAAAACTTCAAAAGGATTTGATTCCATATGGGTCATTGTTGATCGTCTAACTAAGTCAGCTCATTTCTTACCTGTCAAGACAACATATCATGCATCCAATTATGCCAAGATGTACTTTGATCGAATTGTAAGTTTGCATGGTATACCCAAGACTATTATATCAGATAGAGGAACACAGTTTGTCAATATTTTCTGGAGGCATTTACATGAATCTTTGGGCACCAAGCTTTTGCACAGTACCGCTTATCATCCACAAACCGGAGGGCAAACTGAAAGAGTAAATCAGGTTCTAGAAGATTTGTTGAGATCCTATGTACTCACTTATTCAGAAAAATGGGATGAATGTTTGCCTCTAGCAGAATTTTCGTATAACAATAGTTATCAGGAAAGTATCAAAATGGCACCTTTTGAAGCACTATATGGTAGGAGATGCAGAACACCTTTGAACTGGTCTGAACCAGGAGAGCATAGTCTCTTTGGAGTTGACCTAGTCAAAGAAGCGGAAGAAAGAGTCAGATTGATTCAAGAAAATATGAAAATAGCACAATCTAGACAAAAAAGTTACGCTGATAAGAGACGCCGATCTCTCACTTTTGAAATTGGTGATTATGTTTACCTCAAGGTATCACCAATAAAAGGAGTAACTCGATTTGGAGTCAAGGGAAAATTAGCACCTCGGTATATAGGCCCCTATCAGATCATTAAAAGATATGGGAAAGTGGCATATCAACTAGAATTACCGCCACAGTTATCACTAGTCCATAATGTGTTTCATGTTTCACAATTGAAGAAGTGTCTCCAAGTACCAGATCGTGTCATTCATGGGGAGGAGATTGAATTAAAACCTGATTTGACATATTCAGAATATCCTATCAAGGTTCTTGATCAGAAAGATCGAGTCACTCGCAATAGAACAGTAAAGTTCTATAAGGTACAATGGAATCAGCATACGGAAGAAGAAGCCACCTCGGAATCCGAAGAGTTTCTCTCAGAAAACTTCCCTGAGTTCCTTTCTTCTATATAAACAAGTGTGATCTGTCTTATGAAGATCAGTTCCCTACTCTATATAAAGGTCAGTAATGGGAGTGTCTGACACATTTCCTTTTCCATTACTTAGCCTACAGGTTAAATCTCGGGACGAGATTTCTTTAAGGGGGAAAGAGCTGTAACACTCCGGTGTTAAGCAAACTAAAATCTGACATGTCATCATAAGCACTGGCATTTTCATTTGAGTGATAACCTGATATTGCATTTACTAAAACAAGTTTACCATTTGATGTTTGTGTTTAGTTGATAAAGAGTGCTTAAGTTAATCTCTAGTTTATAATTTCATATTAGTGTTTAATGCTTGTTTAATGTATAGGGGTATAATGGTAATTTCTTATATAGTAGTGAATTTTGGATCAAACTTTGGTTTTATGTCTCAAAGATGTATTTGGACCTTGATTCAAGTCATCAATGGGGTATAATTCAGTTTGGTTTAAAATTCATTAAATAGTTTAAATAATTCCAAAATCCTATTTTTATTCCCTTTTCTATAAATCAAAATCTAAAAAGAATTTGGGTATGCTTCAAAAAGCAAAGTTGCTCTATTTCTGATAAGGAACAACTTTGATGTGTAAAGTTTTTCAAGTGTTCATATAAAATCAAAAGTAATTGAGAAAGTTCTCTTTTACCCTTTTTGTCCCCTTTTGCATTTCAAACTCAAATTCAAAACCTAAGCCAAATCTGGGTGTGTTGCAAAAATAAAAGATGTTCAGTTTGAAATTCTGAGCATTTGATATTTTGGAATATTTTCAACTTCTATTCAAAAATTCAAAGTAATTTTAAATTTCAAGAAGGGTAGTTTGGGAAAGGGGGAGATAAGTGTTGGTCTCTGTTCATAGCGGCGGGAAAGGGGGACGATCTTTTGATCGATCCTGCGCGCGTGTAGACGTCGTTTATCTTCGAAGCTCCGCGCGACCGTGACCGTGGCAGAAGTTGCGCAGCTGCTGGCCAAGTCTCTCGCGTCGTGGCACCTCCACCGTCGCGCACCGCCGGCGACTGCCACCGCAACACCGACGGGAACAATCCCAGTCAAAACTCCAAATTCCCCGTCTCTTCTTGATCTTATCCAAATTCACCGTGCCTATAAGTACTCCACATCCTTGCGCACCTCCCGGACCTTACCTCTCTGTCTCTAACTCACCAGAGAGCTCACACTCGTCGGAGTTCTCCCCGCCGGACCAAAAATCGCCGCCGAGCTCGATCTTGCAGTGGTCAGCTCAACCGAGCATCTCTCCGACCACTCTATCTCGTGTTATCGTTTCATCTTGATCCTAGAAAACTCATCGGCTCGATGGTTCTTCGTTTGATGTCCAGGTTTCGCCAGAACAGCGCCACCTTCGCCGGAGTTTTCCACCGGAGGCCACTGCTCCGTGGACACCTACTCTCTGAGCTTCCTCCGTCCAAACCGTCTTCACCATCGGCATCTGGGTGAGCTACTAGACTGTCCTAGCTCCTCCGTTCGATCGCTCCTAGCCTAGGTTCGCCGGAACGGCTCGTCGAGATCCAGATCGCCGCCGTACGTGTGTGAGCATCTCCGAGTGGTAAAGTTAGGGGTCGGTAGCTCAATCAACTGCGGATGCTCCGCCGGAGTTGATGCGCATGTTTGTTAGATCTCTTCTGGCCGGAGTTGGCCGGCGTAAGGACCGCCGCCGCTCGGTTCGCCGCCGTGCGCGCCGGCCATGGTCGGGGACCTGACTTTTGTAAAGACAGGTCTTCTAAGGGTGTTAGTCGCAAAGTCATAGACTCAGGTGAATAGCGCTATGGACTGCGGGTTAGTTTTGTAGAAGCCGAAGGGTTTTTCTGCAAAGCTGTCAGGGCGTACCGCTTCGCTCGGGCCGAGCCTCGGGCGAACGCGTTCACCGACCCGCCCGAGCTAGGCCTCGGACGGACGAGCGTTTTCCGTCTCGCCCGAGCCTCAAGTTAGGCCTCGAGCAGACGCACCCTCGTCTCCTCGCCGAGCCGAGCCTCAGGCCTCGGACGAGTAACTGGGTTCCGTCTCGCCCGAGCCTCGCGTCAGGTCTCGGACGGATGTCTGTTTACCGTCTCGAGCCGGGCCTCGAGCAAACGCGTACCCTCCGCCGCGCGCTCGAGCCAGGCTGAGTTGAGTTGGGCTGGGCCGTAAGCCCAGTATATGTTAGTTTGAGTTTTTCTTTTTGTGTCTTTTTGAACAGTGATCAAATTTGTTCTTTTTGCTGTATTTTATTTATAGCTCTGAAAATTATGAAATTTTGTGTGAAGTATTCTCAAGTTATCAAGTATTTATGAAAAATCTGAAACTTGAGTTTTGAGTAACTTTTAAAACTGATTTAAATAGGTATTTTAATTAATAAATGAAACTTTGATGATTTATGTAGTTTTCTGTGTTACTCCAAAAATCATAAAATTTGACATGTGAATTTATATCACTGATATACGCTTTCATGATTATTTTTTCAACTAACTTGTACCTTGTCTTTGTCATGTCATGAGCATTCCATTAATCATGCATATGCACTTTTACGTGTAGCTACCGCACCGGAAGAATCTGAAACTCCGTGGTTTTCTCTTGAGGGAGTGGATTCTTCTTTTCCTGAGACTCCGGACTTCGCTAACTCTCAAGGCAAGCCCCGATGCATTTAACCTTATCCTTGTGATTTTCTAAAGCTTTTTCACTTGAGTAATATGATGCATTAGGTAATAGGAGTTGGGTGAATCCTATTTGATGCATTACCAATCTTGATGATTCCAACACTTAACCTTGGTACCTGTTTTATGAAAATGCTTAGTATGCTTAGCCATGCTATACTACTTTATTATAGTAAGTGATTTTCAAAATGGTTACTATGTTATGGGGAAATAATGAAGCTGAGACAATATGATATTAATAGTAACTTACATCAAGAATGAAGACTTGTTGTAAGGTTACTCAACTTAGGACCGTATCATTGTTGGACCGCTGTGATTGAGACCTTTGAGTATAGCCCACATGCGGTCATAAGCCTTGTCTATAGCTATTCCGATACCTGAGAACGGCTAATCGCGCACTGGGAGTGGAGAGATGGCGGGAGTAGCGTGTACCCTCGGGGCTATGAGATAGTCGGGTTCGAGGTGTACTGTACTCTCGGGTGGCGCGGACCCGTTCTTGTATGGGAGGATCTATAGATAGGGTTGATATATGCAAGATTAAGTTCTACATATGTCATGTGGTACTGAATCCCCAGCTGGGTTAATCGATTCGAATCGCCATGTTTCCTCGGATATGGAGCCTCAATCCACTGTCCCACACCGTAGTAAAGAATGGGATGGTTATGAAATGAGAATTTAAAGAGGATGAAAGTTTAAGAATCTTTGTTTAGTTACAAACTTGAGTTAAAACTTGAAAATAGGTTTTAATTCTAGTAAGCTTTTATGCAAACAAAATACTTTGACTTTGCTAAAGCCTTACCTTGAATCCTTACAGCCTTCATACCTGAGTCTTTTTCTTTTCCCTAGACGGTTAAGTCTTGTTGAGTACTTTTGTACTCAGGGTTTGTTAACCCTTGTTGCAGGTGAGTACATGGATCCACCTTTTGATGGACAGTGCTACTTCACTCTAGTAGAAGAGAGTGATGATGATTCTAATGTGTGACCTTGGGCAAGTGAAAACTTTGGTGTGAAAATATGTAATATAAGTTCCGAACAAGTTATGTAATAAGTACTTTAGTAATGTAAACATAAGTTTTTCATCTATGTATTATAATCTTTCTGCTTTACTCTGATTTATCTTATCTATAAAACTGTTGTAATACTGTGATGCTTGATGAGGAATTATCCTGGAAAACATAAACGTGGATGATTAGGGTCTCCCGAGGACACCCGACAGATCTCTTGGATCATTTGGAACTCGTGCACGCCGATCAGAAGTCTTTAAGACAATGATGGGTGCAGGTGGGCCACTTAATTCAGGAGGTTCTGCCACAAGCATAAGTGTTGTTTCGCAGGCAAGGCCTGGAGCGTTCTAAGTCTCCTATCAATCTTTTATAAATGCAATCGAGTCAATATAATAATTGTTGCATTAAGTTATAGGAGTTGAATGATACCGTTGATGCATTACTTACTTATCCTTGTCCACCTGCAATTATTATCTTGATATCCCTATTAGGTCTCGGCTCGATTTATATGCTTAGCCTTGCTTAGACCGGTAAAAGTCGGGTGATTTCCTGTCTCCCGCATATAGGTGGATACTGATCATGACTAGCCTGGTGCTATCATGGAGATAACCATGTGATAATTAATTTGAGACAGAGGCGGGATATAAGAGCAGCAGGACATGGGTTCTGTGTGCTAGTAGGCTCCCGTCTGTGTCGCATAGGACCCGTTCGGGAATGTCCCTTCAGTCAAATTCAATGCGTCGATCACTTAACGGAGTAGGTCGGAGTACCTCCCGCGAAGCCGAGTAAGGTTATTCGAGCCGGTGCTGAAGATGTTGACGCCTAACACCCAGTGCCTCAGCTGTACCGTGGGCAACTATTCTGATCAACCTGGCATGGTCCGAGGGCAGGCAGGTGCTGATCGACCTGGCATGACCGTGGGCAGTTATAGCTTGAGCGACCTAGCACTGAGATAACCCCCGGTGTAGAAGGGCCCATGGCCGTCCCGCGCGTTGTGTTCTCGAATCTCCTGACTGGTAGCTTACGACTATCGTGGCTGGAATGTGCCGGGCTAGTGTGAGACATTTTATCCCCAACTGGGTAGGAATCGATTATAATCGCCATCGCTCCTGGACAGTGAGCAATTGACTGTAGATCATCTCCCGTAGAACTTATGGAACTAAAGATGGTTATGATATTGAATCTGAAAGGCTATTGATTAAATAGTCACTCTTGCTTGATTAATTAGCCAAGTGATTGCTCTAGATAAGGTGCAAATCTAGTTAATCAGGTTAATTACATAAAATTGATTGCTAATACTCTAATGATGATTATCTAATAATGAAAATGCTTTTATGCAAAAAGGTAAGTAAAGCCAACCCCAGATACAGCCTTGCATACTCCTTGGTGTCACTTTGTTTCTAGTTTATGACGGGTAAGTCTAGCTGAGTACATTCGAGTACTCAGGGTTTATCCCACCTTGTTGTAAGTGAAGGTTAGGCCTGCCGAAAGGTGATGGCCAGTGCCGGTGGGCTCGGCAGTTCCATATTTCTTCTCTTATGCTGTTGTTGGAGGATGTCACTCAAGCTAGCAAAGTATTTCAACTTATGTTATGGTATTCATTCCAAAGCTATGTTGTTTCTTCTAAATTAAATGGAACTCAACTTGTATTATTAATTGTAAACTCTATTGTAATATTATTTCCGCTGCAAAGCTCCGTGGACATGATTTGTATTTTCTTGACCATGCGATCTTGGTTGAGATGTTGGAAATGTTTGAAATCCTTCAAGATTTCCGGACTACCGGGTTTATATGGGCTCAAGTGTGCTAATTCAGCTGCTTCGGCGGAGGTTTTCACACTTGTGCTCTTATAAATTGGTCGGTTTTGTCACACTCTCAAAATCCGAATTCTTGAATTTGGAACCATTATCACTTCTAATAGCTCGCATAGAGTTCAAAGGGAACTCGTTCTGAAGACGTAAAATCAGATTGCGAGCAAATGAGAAAGTCTCAGTCTTCTCAGTCAAAAAGAAGACCCACGAATATCTCGAAAAATCGTCGACAACAACCAAAACATACAACATCCCTCCAACTGAGCTCACCCAAGCCAGACCGACAAGGTCCATGTGTAAAAGCTCTCCAGGGCGTTGTGTCATGACCTTAGTCACTGGATGGTGGGGAGCGGCAACCATCTTTCCATGTCTACAAGAATGGCAAACTAGATCCTTCTCCATCGACAGCTTGGGCAATCCTCGGATTAGGCCAAGTGAGCTAAGTCTTGCAAGCAAGTCGAAACTCAAGTGACCGAGCCTCCTATGCCACTTCCAAAGATCAGAGGAGGAAGGACTAGCCAAAAGACAGCGGGAAACACCAAACGACTCTGAGAAATTCGCGCGAAAGACTTTCCCAAAGGGCAAAATCAAACATACAAGATTGCCTTGAGGATCTAAAATGCGACTGAGATTCGGTTTAAAACGAATCTCATAGTCATCATCAAAAAGTTGCGAAACAGAAAGCAAGTTAAAATGCAGGTTAGAAACAAGAGCAACATCGCGCAACACAAAGTGCTCATTAACTCGCACCGACCCATGAGACAACACCTTACCTTTACTATTGTCGCCGAAGGTGATAAACTCCTTTTCGGCAACAGGGCTAAGGCTGGAGAACCACTTGGCGTTTCCGGTAATATGTCAAGAGCAACCGGAATCCACCAACCAAATGTCCTCCAACCGTCTTACCTACATCAATAAAAAGACATAGGGTTAGTGAAGTAAGAAGAATACCAGTGTTGGGCCAGCTGCTCAAAAGAACGGTCAGTGTAAAAACCATTCCTAGCCTGTCTACGAGGGTAGCGATCACCACGCACAGGAAAACGTGGTCCGCTAAGGAAAGAGCGTCCATCGCGATACTCAATACGCGGTGGAGGGAAACGCTCAACAAAGCCTCCGCCACGGGGTCCGTATCCTGAAAAGTCAGGACCCCGTCGAGCACCTCCTACCTGACGCCTAGGACCTTGAGGTGTTGCACCTCGAGGCCTAGCAGCTCTCCTCGGAGCTCTCCTCTGGACGTTCAGCACATGCACATCAAGGAAAGGATGGTACATGTCTGGATTGTCCATCTCCCTGGCACGACGCTCCTCTCTCTTGCGCCGATAGCAAAACTCACTCAAGTGACCATCTCTCCCACAGTACTCACAATGGTACCTCACCGCACGCAAAGGGGGTTGTTGGTACTCACGGTTGTGGGTATGGTTCACTTTGCTCTTCTGTGGCAAGCACTCCTCCTGGATAGGTGGCATTGTATCCAGCTTGTTTTTGAGGTGATTGGGTTTGGGATGCCACACATGGTTCTTGGGTGGAGCTCTCGGGGGTTCCTCAAATACCCCATCCTTGGTGGTAGGCTTGACAGGCTCTTTGAGTGGAAGCTTGGTAAGTTTGGAGCAGTGGTGGAGTTGGGCTTCTCCAATCTTCCCAAAAGCAGAAAAATCAACACCCGGAGCAAAACCTACACCCGGACCTCCAGCAGCTCGCTTGAATTAGGAGATCATCATCCCGAGCTGCGGCTCACTACAAGAGTCCCATGACAAGATGGTCCGAAGGTATGTGTTTTCCTCCTCGGTTTGCATCTTGCCATGCTTCACATTGGCAATCTCCATCTCCAAACCCTCACACAAAGCACACCTAGTGACACAAGCGCTACCCGAGCTGGCCTTCTCAAGAGACTCAATCTTGGCATTCTTCTCTGCCAGCTCAGTTTGCAAGACAGGAGAAGTCTTGCACGCACCCAACAACTGGGGCCTAGCCCAGAGCTCATCAACCTCTACAACCAAAGCAGCATACTTACCTCTCAAAGTGAGAAGGTCAGTCATGTGCTTGGTGCACGACTCACAGTCAACCTCCTCCGACACGACCACGGTGGATTTAGCAAACTCCAACTCCTTCACCGTGTCCTCCCACTTCTGCTTAAACTCCTTGCGCTTTCTAGCAGCATGCCTAAGCAGCTTGTCTTGACTAAGCAAGGCGGCAGTAAGCTTCTCATTCTCAGCAAAGAGTTCATCGTGGGTCATCGATACCTGGGAGGTGTCGTCGTTGTCGTCATCGTTCCGAGGGATGTCCTCCAGCTGGGGGTCGACCTCCTTGCCGAGGGCCATAGTGCAGAAGCCCTCGTTGTCAGCAAAGAAGCAGAGGCCGTTCAGCTTGTCCTCGATCTTCTTCATCTTCTCGGACTCATCGTCGCTTGAGCAAGTGGAGTCGTCATCCGAGCCGTCGACATCGCTGAGCGTGGCAAAGAAAGCACACTGCTCAGCCTGGGCCTTCTCCATGTACTTCTTCTTGAAGTACTCCTTGTCAAAGCCGCCCCTCTTCTTGCGCCTTGGGGGGACGTGCTTCTCCTTGCGCTTGCCGGAGTCGTACTTGTGCCCGTGATCGCCCTTCCCCGAATGCTTGTTCTTCTTGGGGCAGTTGGCGATAAAGTGGTCAAGGTCACCACACATGAAACAGCCCGAGCGTCCTCCTCTGCGACGATGGTTCATGCGGTTGTTGTGAAACCACAAGAACCGGTTGGCAAGCAAAGCCAACTCATCATCCCCCAAAGACTCCAGCTGGTCCTCTGTAATAGAAAAGAGCGATGAAAGAGCAAAGCCACAAGAGGGGTTAGCAGAAGAGCCAGAAACCAAAGCCATAGTCAGGCCAGAAGGATTCACATAAGAAGCCCTTGACATGGCGTCAATCTCACTAGACTTGAGCTTACTAAAGAGCTCGTCGCATGTGAGGGTCTCATAGTTAGACGATTCGATGATTGCCTGGACCTTTGAGTCCCACACCGACCGATCGAGAGTATGCAAAAGCTTCAAAGCCCTCTCATGATCGTCGTAAGGCAACAGCTCCTTGTTAGCTCGCATCTTGTTGACAATCACCTGAAAGCGAGCGAATAAACTCTCTATGCTCTCGCCAGGCATATGTTGAAAATTCTCATACTCCCGCTTGTGCGACTCGTAGAGATGGGATTTGACTTGAGAGGTGCCCTCATGGAAGCGCATGAGGGTGTCCCAAATCTCATGAGCCATGTGGAGGTAAGAAACGCGATCAAACTCCGACATGCTCAAACAGGAGAACAAGGCGTTACGTGCCCGGCTATTGGCCTCGTGCTCATCGATCTGAAGCTGAGAGACACGAGCAGCTAGAACAACGTAATCGGCCTTGTTGCAAATCTCCCAAACAGAAGAGCCCATGCTCTGGAGATAGGCCGACATGCGTATCTTCCAATATACATAGTTCGTCCCATCAAAAAACGGCGGTTTGCTCACGCCGTGATCCATGTCGCCTTCGGTGGATCTAGAACCGGCTAAGGTGGAAGATCCTTAACCCGCTCCGATACCAATTGAAAGACCGAGAATGCAACCCAAAAGCGACTAGAGGGGGGTGAATGGGAGCTTCAAAATCCCTTTGTCGCCACTATCCCGAAAATCAACCCCAAAAGCAAACCCTAGAGCTCACAAGTGTCCACGACCCTAGAGATAGGGTGGATACTTCCGAGAAGCACAGCGGGACACAATACGACTCTAAAAACCAACCGCAAAAGATGGAAACCAAAACCGACATCGAACGAGCTATATGCGAACGAAACAGCACAACCCAGTACTGACCGGACTCTGGCCTGCGTCCGGTCAGGAAGGACCGAACGCGTCCGGTCTCAAAAATTCTGCTCGGGAACCTTACTGGAAATGACCGGACTCATAGAGAATTGAGCGTCCGGTCAAGCGAGGTGCGTCCGATCAAGCTGCGGATACATGGGTGTATGCCGAGTCTCTGAGTGATGAGTGATTGTCAACTGGGATGATGTGCATGTTCTTTGGCTTGTGTTGTGCAGGTGTCGAGCAGGGATGCAGTGATCAAAGGCGAGGTGATGGTCAAGTAGAGACGTGCCGTGCCGATGGACCGAGAGTGGCGAAGGGCGGACGTGAGGCTTGGACTGAGGGACCAGAGGCCTGAGGATCAGCTGTGGTGGCTGGCAGCCTGTGACGACAATAAGTGAAGAAATGCGGTCATGTGTTGCCTAAGTCGTGGACTTGGGGACACATGTCGGTGGACGGGGTGCACGGAGGTGCATCCCATCTTCGACGTCGGTTTGTTGGTTGAGCCAGGGAAAAACCATCGGGTGGTCGGTTTCCAGGTTTGGGCCTCAAAACCTGGGCATGGACGGTTTTCGAGTTTGGCCTCAAAACTTGGGCTGAGGACGGTTTCCAGGTTTGGGCCTCAAAACCTGGGCGCAGCGGGTTTCTGAGTTTGGGCCACAAAACTCAGGCGATGGGCTGGTTTCCCGGTTTGGGCCTCAAAACCGGGGGCGGAGTCCGTGGAGCGGACGCAGAGCGGTGGCTGCACGTGGCGGCAATCGGGAGGTTGCGTCGAGGCAACGCTATGAGTTGTCCGGGCATGGCCGTCGGATCACCACCTACCATGAGTTGGTCCAGAATGACCCTAGGGTTTAGCTGGTTCGCTCTATAATTAGCTGAGGGGTAGAGTAGGAAATAAAATTAGGATAAGTAGAGGGAGACACCCTCCTCCCTTTTCTATCTCAGTCATTTGCTATTCTGTCTTAGGGTTTCCTGCTTCCCCATTCCCTACTGTAGCCACTGAGATCTGCAGTTCATCTGTGTACTGGAGATTTTGAGGAAACAGGACCGTAATCCCGTTGTCTCCTCGTGGGGACGATTTGTGTCTGAAATTCGTGTCGTCGATTCGCGTTTTGGTTGTGTTTTTCGCGTTCTTCGTTTTTCCATGAATTTCCCGTCACTCAATCTCCCTCTCTGTTGCGTCTTTGCGAAATCTGTTTGAATCATTTTGTTCGTATCATTGAGGAGGTCATTTCGACCAAAGGAATTCATCTAACTCCTCATGATCGAATAGATCGGGACAATTTCGTTTTCGTGGCGCTTTTTCGGTTCATACACCTTCCCTTTCGATTTCCCGGTGATTGACTCGATTTGAGCCGATGATTTCTTGGGGATAGTCTCCTAACTACTCTGTGATCATCCTCTCCAAGTTTGGGAACTTGGGATTTTGGTTTGAATCGATTTGGGGAAGATTTGGTTCTTGAGCGACCAAAATCGACCTCTCTGGGTGTTGGCGGATAGTCCGCCACCCTAGCCGCGGACAGTCCGCGGGTCAGGGACGAGCCGAGTTCGTGGCTGCAGTCCTCGGCTGTTTGGCCTTTTACTTGACCGGCGGACAGTCCGCAGTTCAAAGTCGCGGATAGTCCGGGATCACCCAGGGACACTTTAGCAGTAGTGCGTTTCTGCACTTGTGACCGGCGGACAGTCCGCCACCGGTTCGCGGACAGTCTGCAGTAGGGGCGGACAGTCCGGGACTGGGAGTCCGGACAGTCCGGGACCCTGCTGAAGGGTGGTTTTTAGTGCAAACGCCGTGCTGGCTTTTCCGCTTGGTTTTCGGACTTCTTGTTTTGCCCTAAAGCTAACCAAGAAACATTTCTAGGTATCTTTGCTACTTGTTAGCATTGGTATTTGGAGATTTCTCGACGTAGCCTCCAATCTACGTTCGGGACTCAGTTTTCCAAAGGGGAACTTGAGCCGGAGCTTTTGATCTTTGCTTCGCTTGTGCTTGGTGGTGCTCCGCTGTGATCCTAGGGATCATCCACCCTCTTCCAAGGGTCGTGAGCATCAAGGTTTCGGTCGGTGCTTCTCGGGGTTGATTTTGGGACATTTGGCCAAAGTTTCTGAAGGAAAATTTTGAGCTCCCATTCACCCCCCTCCGGTCGCCATGCTAGTGCTTTCTTGGTCCTTCAATTGGTATCGGAGCGGGTTAAGGATCTCCTACCTTAGCCGGTTCCAGATCCACAGAAGGCGACATGGATCGTGGCATGGGCAAACCACCATTTTTCGATGGGACAAACTATGCATATTGGAAGATACGCATGTCAGCCTATCTGCAAAGTTTGGGTGCTTCCATTTGGGATATTTGCAACTCTGCCGATTACGTGGTCTTGGCTGCACGTGTCTCTCAGCTTCAGATCGATGAGCACAATGCCAATAGCCGAGCCCGTAATGCACTTTTCTCATGTTGGAGCATGAGTGAGTTCGATCGTGTTTCTCACCTCGCTACAGCTCGGGAGATTTGGGCTACCCTCATGCGTTTCCATGAGGGAACCTCTCAAGTCAAAACCCGACTCTACGAGTCGTTCAAGCGAGAGTATGAGAACTTTCGACATATGCCTGGCGAGAGCATAGAAAGTTTATTCGCTCGCTTTCAGGTGATTGTCAATAGGATGAGGGCTAACAAGGAGCTGTTGCCTTTCGATGATCATGAGAGAGCTTTGAAGCTTTTGCATACTCTTGATCGGTCGGTGTGGGATTCCAAGGATCAAGCGATCATAGAATTGCCAAACTATGAGACCCTCACATGCGACGAGCTCTTCAGTATGCTCAAGTCCAGTGAGATTGACGCCATGGCGAGGGCTTCTTATGAAAATCCTTCTGGCCCGTCGATGGCTTTGGTTTCTGGCTCTTCTGCTAACCCCTCTGGAGATTTTGCACTCTCTTCTCTCTTTTCTGTTACAGAGGAGCAGCTTGAGTCATTGGGGGATGATGAGCTAGCCTTGCTCGTCAACCGGTTCTCGCGGTTCCACAACAACCGCATGAACCGTCGCCGCGGAGGAGGACGCTCGGGATGCTACGAGTGCGGCGACCCTGATCACTTCATCGCCAACTGTCCCAAGAAGAAGCACTCTTCTAGGAAGGGTGACCATGGGCCCAAGTATGACTCCGGCAAGCGCAAGGAGAAGTACGTTCCCCCAAGGCACAAGCGGAGGGGCGGCTTCGACAAGGAGTACATTAAGAAGAAGTACATGGAGAAGGCCCAGGATGAGCAGCAAGCGTTCTTCGCCACGCTCAGCGACGTCGACGGCTCGGATGATGACTCCGCTTGCTCAAGCGATGACGAGTCCGAGAAGAAGAAGAGGATCGAGGACAAGCTGAACGGCCTCTGCTTCTTCGCCAGCGACGACGGCTTCTGCACCATGGCGCTCGACGGCGAGCTGGCGAGCTCCCCTCGGAACGACGACGGCGATGACACCTCCCAGGTATCTCTCACCTACGATGATCTTTCTTCCGAGGTTGAGAAGCTTACTGCCACGCTCCTTAGTCAAGACAAGTTGCTTAGACGAGCCGCTAGAGAGCGCAAGGAGTATAGGCAGAAGTGGGAGGACACGGTAAGAGAGCTTGAGTTTGCTAAGTCCACCGTAGTCGTGTCCGAGGAGGCGGATTGTGAGATGTGCACCACGCACATGACTGATCTTCTCACCTTGAGGAGTAAGTATGTTGCATTGGTAGGAGAGCTAGATGAGCTGAAGGCTAGACCTTGGTTGCTGGGTGAGTGCAAGGCTTGTCCTGCCTTGCAATCCGAGTTGGCAGAGAAGAATGCCAAGATTGTGTCTCTTGAGGAGGCCATCTCGGGTAGCACTAGTGTGGCTAGGTGCGCATTGTGCGAGGGTTTGGAGATGGAGATTGCCAATGTGAAGCATGGCAAGATGCAAACCGAGGAGGAAAACACATACCTTCGGACCATCTTGTCATGGGTGTCTTGCGGTGAGCCACAGCTCGGGATGATGATCTCCCAATTCAAGCGAGCTGCTGGAGGTCCCGGTGTAGGCTTTCCTCAGGGTGTTGATCTTTCTGCCTTTGGGAAGATTGGAGAGTCGAGTGGTCTGAATCCATGTGAGAAGCCCAACTCCACCACTACTCCCAAACTTACCAAGCTTCCACCCAAAGAGCCTCTCAAGCCTAACACCCAGGATAGGGTCTTTGTTGAGCCTCCGAGAGCTCCACCCAATAACCAGCAATGGGCTCCCAAACCCAACCACCTAAAGAACAAGCTGGACACAATGCCACCGATCCAGGAGGAGTTGCCACTGAAGGGCAAAGTGATCCACACCCACCACCATGAGTACCAACAACCCCCTTTGAGAGCGGTGAGGTACCACTGTGAGTTTTGTGGGAGAGATGGACACTTAGGAGAGTTCTGTTTTCGGCACAAGCGAGAGGCACGTCGTGCTCAGGAGATGAACCACCCGGACATGTACCATCCTTCCCATGATGTACATATGCCGAATGTTCAGAGGAGAGCCCCAAGGAGAGCTGCTAGGCCCAGAGGTCCAGAACCTCAAGTGCCCAGGCCTAGGCAGCAGAGAGCTCCGAGGAGAGACGATAGGCCTAGAGGTGTTGAGCCTCAAGTTGCTAGGCCTAGGCCTCGTAGAGAGCATGCCCGGCGGGAGCCTGCAGTTGTAGGCTATGGACCCCGTGGCGGTGGCTTTGTAGTTGAGCGTTTTCCCCCACGCGTTTTCAGTATCGCGATGGATGCTCCTTCTGTAGCGGACCACGTTTTCCTCAACGTGGTGATCGCTCCTCTCGTAGGCATGCTAGGAATGGCTTTTATACTGACCGTTCTTTTGAGCAGCCGGCCCAACACTGGTATTCGCCTTATTTCACTAACCCCAGTGTTGGATCGTATGCTCACCCTATGTCTTTTTATTGATGTAGATAAAACGATTGGAGAATGTTTGGTTGGTGGATTCTCGTTGTTCGAGGCACATGACCGGAAATGCCAAGTGGTTCTCCAGTCTTAGTCCAGTCGCCGGAAAGGAGGACATAACCTTCGGCGACAATAGCAAAGGTAAGGTGTTGTCTCGTGGGTCTGTGCGGGTTAATGAGCACTTTGTATTGCGTGATGTTGCTCTTGTTTCTAACCTGCATTTTAACCTTCTTTCTATTTCGCAACTATTTGACGACGACTATGAGATTCATTTTAAGCCGAATCTCAGTCGTATTTTGGATCCTCAGGGCAATCTTGTTTGTGTGATTTCGCCCTTTGGAAAAGTCTTTCGAGCGGATTTCTCGGAGTCGTTTGGCATTTCCCGCTGTCTTTTGGCTAGTCCTTCCTCCTCTGATCTTTGGAAGTGGCATAGGAGGCTCGGTCACTTAAGCTTCGACTTGCTTGCAAGACTTAGCTCACTTGGCCTAATCCGAGGATTGCCCAAGCTGTCGATGGAGAAGGAACTAGTTTGCCATTCTTGTAGACATGGAAAGATGGTTGTCGCTCCCCACCATCCAGTGACTCAGGTCATGACTAAGCGCCCTGGAGAGCTTTTGCACATGGACCTTGTTGGTCCGGCTCGGGTGAGCTCGGTTGGGGGGAAGTGGTACGTGCTTGTTGCTGTCGACGATTTTTTGAGATATTCGTGGGTCTTCTTTTTAGCTGAGAAGACCGAGACTTTCTCCTTTGCTCGCAATCTGATTTTGCGTCTTCAGAATGAGTTCCCTTTGAACTCTATGCGAGCGATTCAGAGTGATAATGGTTCCGAGTTTAAAAATTCGGATTTTGAGAAGTTTTGTGACCGCTTGGGTTTGGAGCATCAGTTTTCTTCCCCCTACACACCGCCCCAAAATGGTGTTGTAGAGAGGAAGAATCGGACCCTTGTTGAGATGGCCAGGACGATGCTCGATGAGCATAGGACTCCTAGGCGATATTGGGCCGAGGCTATGAACACTGCATGCTACATTTCCAATCGCACTTTTCTATGAGCTTTCTTGAAGAAGACCTCTTATGAGTTGCGTTTTGGTAGACAGCCCAAGGTGAGTTATTTTCAAGTTTTTGGTTGCCATTGTTTTATATTGAAGAAAGGCAACCTGGACAAGTTTGAGTCTCGTTCTTCTGACGGTGTGTTTTTGGGTTATGGCACTCACACTTGCGCTTATCGAGTGCTTAACCTTGATACTAACCGAGTCATGGAGACATCAGATGTCACCTTCGACGAGTCTCTTGTTTGTCCTTCTTCTCGTTTTGAGCGTGTAGGTGATCATGAGGTTGGCGAACCTCTTTTCGATGATGATGAAGAAGGTGCTGAAGGGATAGATGACCCAGCGCCTCCTCCACCTACTGTGCCGCAAAGAGCGGCTTCTACGACGACTCACGGCCCCGACACCTCTTCTTCCTAGGGGCCGTGGGATCCTCCACCTCGCGCGGTACCTTTTGTACCCGGGGTGGAACCAGCTGCTCTTGAGGGGGAGATCACATCTGCTCGGGAGGCGCCATGACATATCCAGCGCCAACATCCCCCTCAGCAGATGATCGGCGACATTGACGAGTGGGACACTCGGTCCAGGTCTCGTATCTCTCACTTTCCTCATTCTGCTTTTGTTGCTGATTTTGAGCCCCGAGATGTTGGACACGCATTGACGGATCCAGATTGGGTCAATGCCATGCATGAGGAGTTAGAAAACTTTGAGAGGAATCGGGTTTGGGTTGTAGTGTCTCCACCTTCTGAGTGTCATCCAATTGGGACTAAATGGGTTTTCAAAAACAAACAGGGAGAAGATGGCCATGTTGTGAGAAACAAGGCCAGACTCGTAGCCCAGGAATATAGTCAGAAGGAGGGGATAAACTATGAGGAGACATTTGCTCACGTAGCTCGTTTGGAGGCGATTAGGATTCACTTGGCTTTTGCTGCATCCAAAGGTTTCAAACTTTTTCAAATGGATGTCAAGAGCGCCTTCTTAAACACCTACATAGAGGAGGAGGTATATGTTAGACAATCCCCCGGTTTTGAAAATCTCAAGTTTCCAAACCATGTCTTTAAACTTCACAAAGCTTTGTATGGTTTGAAACAAGCCCCTAGAGCCTGGTATGATAGGTTAAAAACCTTTTTGCTAGCTAAGGGTTTCAAAATCGGATGTGTAGATAAGAAGCTCTTTCTCCTCAGGCAAGGCACTGATACTCTCTTGGTCCAAATTTACGTGGATGATATCATTTTCGGTGGTTCTTCTCACGCTTTGGTTGACAAGTTCGCAGATACTATGAGCAGGGAGTTTGAGATGAGCATGATGGGCGAGTTGACGTTTTTCATCGGACTGCAAATCAAGTAGTCTCAGGAGGGAACATTCGTGCACCAGGGCAAGTACACTTGCGATATTCTAAAGAAGTTCGACATGGGTGAGGCCATGCCTCTTCCAACACCCATGGCGACAACGACGGCCCTGGATGCGGACAAGGAGGGAGAAGCAGTGGATCAGAAGGAGTACCGAAGCATGATCGGGTCGCTGCTGTACCTGACGGCGACACGCCCGAACATTCAGTTCGCGGTGTGCCTGTGTGCGCGCTTTCAGTCTTCGCCGCGCACTTCGCACCGTCAGGCGGTCAAGCGCATTATGATGTATTTATCCTTCACTCTAGAATTTGGGATTTGGTATTCTGCTTCCTCCACCCTTTTCCTTTGCGGTTATTCTGATGCCGACTTTGCTGGTTGTCGTATTGAGCGCAAGTCCACTTCCGGGACTTGCCAGTTTATTGGATCTTCCCTTGTTTCGTGGTCTTCTCGCAAGCAGTCTAGTGTCGCCCAGTCTACCACGGAGGCTGAGTATGTCACTGCGGCTAGCTGTTGTTCCCAGTTACTCTGGATGATGGCCACTTTGTGTGATTTCAGTCTGAGCTTTTCTCGTGTTCCATTGCTTTGTGACAGCACGAGTGCGATTAGCGTTGCTAAGAACCCTGTGCTTCACTCGAAGACCAAACACATTGATGTGCGCTTTCATTTTCTGCGAGACCACTATGAGAAGGGTGATATCGACCTTCGCCTTGTCGATACTCATCATCAGCTTGCTGATATTTTCACCAAGCCTTTGGACCAATCAACCTTTAATCGGTTGAGAGGTGAGCTTGGTGTGTGTTTCCCCTTTTACATGGGGGAAACATTTTTGACTTTGACTTACTCTTTTTCATTTGTTTTTACTTTCTTTTGCATTTTTAGCATACGCTTTACATTTTGAGCTTCATGAATATAGTCTGAAGAATGTAACTATGCTCTGTGTAGTTTTTACTCCATTGCTTTATGATGCTATAGCTTATGCTCTTTCTGATCACTAATACATGTTATGAGCTGAGCTACTTTTGAATGGTGAACTTGTTAATGAACTAAAAATACAAAAATGTTCACCATTGAGATATGCAACTAGCATGTGTAGGATGTGTAGAGGTCACTTCTGCTTTTCATATATACTAGGTTGCTATGTCTCTAGTGTTGAGTCATTCACTTGCTTGGTATGTTACTTTCTGCTAAAATCTGAACCAAGTCAAGTGAATTGGAAAGATCGAGATGGGTTTGCTTGTTAACACCTCACAGTTTCGAGACTGTTTCCCAATGTACTTTTGGGTTAAACTTGAGCTGTGTAGTGTATGACCGAAACTATTGCCTTAAGCTTTCGATTGCTTCTGCATAGGCTTCGCATAGTTGAAAAGTTAGGCAATAACAAGCATTCATCCTCTCGCAGTCACATGCTGTTTTCTGAACTTGTGTAATTTCACCGCTGCAACTCCGATTAAAAACTGAAATCACAAGTATATGCTTTAATCGCTTCAATTGGTGTCAGCATGATGATTGAACTGTGCTAGGGGTAGTTCACCTTGTATACATGTTTAGCACTTGTTTGACTTCTTGTCTATACATGTCATGTGCTATTTTGATGGTGAATACTCTTTTCGGCTAAAAACTGCTCATATGTTCATATTTCATATTTGGTGATCAGTTTGAGCCTTTGCTAGCATAATGTGCATTTTCTGCATCATCGGATTCTAACTCCATAGAGCATCTTTGCACTCTTTTGAGTATACTCCTGAAGCTCCTAACTTGCATTTTGACTCATGTGCATTTTGGAAGGGGAAGTTCTTTACTCATTTGCCTGTCGATGCCTTTTCTTGATAAGTGCATTTTCAACTAAGGGGGAGAAAAAGGGGAGAAAAATGACAAATCATGCGTTCTATGAATGTTGTTTGCACTTTTCGAGGGGGAGTTTGCTAGTTGTGTTGAGTCTTTGCCTCTGTCTTGAGGAACTAGCAAACATTGTCTTCAGGGCATTTGTTTTAGATTAGTTTGGAACGTGTTTGGTTCGGAGCGAGCCTTCTTGCTAGTTGTGTTGAGCCTCTGTGCCTCTATCTTGAGGGACTAGCATTTGCTTCAATTTTCAAATTAGTGTTGAGTTTTTTTTTCTGGAGTTTCTCGATTGGGTTTTTCTAGCGGTGTTGAGCCTATTCTACCTCTTCTTGAGGGCTAGCTTTGCTTTGCTTGGTCGCGTCGAGCCGTTGCCCATGTCTTTGGGGACCAAGTTCTCTTTGCTTCTTCCACTTGACCTTCTTCGGCTTTGCTATGCTTTTGGGTCACTTGGTTGAGTTCTCTCCTTCTCGTTCCTTCCTTCTTCCTTCTATTTCTATTATGATTTGTGTGAGTGTGTAGTTGACAATGCACTCATCAAGGGGGAGATTGTGGATACATGGGTGTATGCCGAGTCTCTGAGTGATGAGTGATTGTCAACTGGGATGATGCGCATGTTCTTTGGCTTGTGTTGTGCAGGTGTCGAGCACGGATGCAGTGATCAAAGGCGAGGTGAAGGTCAAGTAGAGATGTGCCGTGCCGATGGACTGAGAGTGGCGAAGGGCGGACATGAGGCTTGGACTGAGGGACCAGAGGCCCGAGGATCAGCTGTGGTGGCTGGCAGCCTGTGACGACAATAAGTGAAGAAATGCGGTCATGTGTTGCCTGAGTCGTGGACTTGGGGACACGTGTCAGTGGACGGGGTGCACGGAGGTGCATCCCATATTCGACGTCGGTTTGTTGGTTGAGCCAGGGAAAAACCATCGGGTGGTCGGTTTCCAGGTTTGGGCCTCAAAACCTGGGTGTGGACGGTTTCCGTGTTTGGCCTCAAAACTCGGGCTGAGGAAGGTTTCTAGGTTTGGGCCTTAAAACCTGGGCACGGTGGGTTTCTGAGTTTGGGCCACAAAACTTAGGCGATGGGCTGGTTTCCCAGTTTGGGCCTCAAAACCGGGGGCAGAGTCTGTGGAGCGGACGCAGAGCGATGGCAGCACATGGCAGCAATCGGGAGGTTGCGTCGAGGCAACGCTACGAGTTGTGCGGGTGTGGCCGTCGGATCACCACCTACCATGAGTTGGTCCAGAATGACCCTAGGGTTTCGCTGGTTCGCTCTGTAATTAGCTAAGGGGTAGAGTAGGAAATAAAATTAGGATAAGTAGAGGGAGACACCCTCCTCCCTTTTCTATCTGAGTCATTTGATATTCTGTCTTAGGGTTTCCTGCTTCCCCATTCCCTGCTGTAGCCACTGAGATCCACAGTTCATCTGTGTACTTGAGATTTTGAGGAAACGGGACCGTAATCCCATTGTCTCCTTGTGGGGATGATTTGTGTCTGAAATTCGTGTCGTCGATTCGCGTTTTGGTTGTGTTCTTCGTGTTCTTCGTTTTGCCACGAATTTCCCATCACTCAATCTCACTCTCCGTTGCGTCTTTGCGAAATCCGTTTGAATCATTTTGTTCGTATCATTGAGGAGGTCATTTCAACCAAAGGAATTCATCTAACTCCTCATGATCGAATATGTGACAGAACCGACCAATTTATACCAGATTAAGCACTGAATCGCTGCTTTCACAGAGATTGCAAGTACTTAAGCTCGTACAAACCCGGTAGTCCTGAAATCTCGAAGGATTTCAAGTCATTCAACTTTAACCAAGATCGTAATAGATTAGCGTACATGCCCACAAGTTACATTCAGTTCGCACATACTTCAAATACATTGGAGTTCAACAGTTATTACAAACCATAGTTCGAATTTCTGAAGCGGAAGCAACATAGTTTTGAAACATAAGTTCTCAGTTCACAACATAGTGCCATAGCCTGATTAGTCCACAAAAGCATCAGGAGAGATTAAGAGATGACCATGCCCTTGGTCTACTCATCACCCGTAACGGGATACAGGCAGTTCTCGCAATACCCGTAGAAGCATTGCCCATCTGCAATAACAAAAGGGATAGAACCCTGAGTATGAGAAGGTACTCAGCTAGGCTTACCCATCATAAACCAGAAATAATTGACACCAAGGAGTATGCGAGGCTGTATCTGGGGATTGGCCACACTTACCTTTTTGCGTAAAAGCATTTTATCAAGAAATACTCATTGTTTAAGTAAGAGCAGTTACTTTTAAGTCATCGACCTGATTAACTAGATTTGCACCTGATCTAGAGCAAACACTTGGCTACTTAATCAAGCAAGAGTGACTATTTGATCAATAGCCTTTCAGATTCAACATCATAACTATCATTAATTCCATAAGTTACTACGGTAACACATGCTCAGTCAAGTTACTCACTGTCCAGGAGCGATGGCGATTATAATCGATTTCTACCAGCTGGGAATAAAGATGTCGCACACTCGCACGACACACCCTGCCAGGTGGCCGTTGGTGACCAATTCAGGAGGTTCGAGAACACAACACGCGGGACGGTCATGGGCCCTTCTACACCGGGGGTTATCTCAATGCCAGGTCGCTCAAGCTATTGCTGCCCACGGTCATGCCAGGTCGATCAGGCCCTGCCTGCCCTCGGACCGTGCCAGGTCGATCAGAATAGTTGCCCATGGTACATATAAGGCCCTGGGTGTTAGGCATCAACATCTCCATCACCGGCTCGAAAAACCTTACTCGGCTTCATGGGAGGTACCCGCACCTGCTCCGTTAAGTGATTGACGCGTTCAAAATGACCGAGGTGTGCCTTCGTCGGTTCCTAATCGACACAGACAGGAGACTACTAGCACACAGAACCCATGTCCTGCTGCTCCTACATCCCGCCCGGTCTCAAATTAATTATCACATGGTTATTTACATGATAGCACCAGGCTAAAAATGATCAGTATCCACCTATATGCGGGAGACAGGAAATCACCCGACTTTTACCGGTCTAAGCAGGGCTAAGCATATGATCGAGCCTAGACCTAACAGGGATATCAAGATAATAATTGCTGGTGGGCAAGGATAATTAATCGATGCAGCAACGGTGTCACACAACTCCTATAACCTAATGCAACAAGCATATCAGGTTAACTTTGTAAATAGTAATTTGCAAACCGCAGGAGTAAGATGCTCCGGGGCTTGCCTCGCTCAAAGTCGGAGGGTCGGTGATCGCGGCACTCTGGCAGGTCTTCAACGTCTCCTTCCGGAACCCTCTCCTCTAGCGTCTCCTCCTGCCACGGCTCCTCTGGTGGCGGATCCTGAACTTCCACTACCGATCCTGCATGATGCATAACATGAATAAATAATACGAATGCACATGGGATGCATGGTGATGCAACATGAAGCTGAAGGACCGAAAAGCGACCAGAGGGGGGTGAATGGGAGCTTTAAAATTTCTTCTCAGAAACTTTTAGCCACTGTCCCAGAAGTCACCCCAAAGGCAAGCGTAGAGCTCGAATAATGCCCACAACCCTATCTGTAGGGTGGATGCTTCCAAGGAGCACAGCGGGACACTACACGACTCTAGGAACCCAACGCAAAAACCGGAAATCAAATCCGACAACAGACGAATGAACCGCGGACGAAAACATGCGGAATCAGACGCATCGGACGCTGACCTGCGTCCGATGCCTGATCACCGGACGCGTCCGATGCACACAGTGCGGTTCTGGAACCTTACTGTTCCACCATCGGACGCTGTGAACAGTGATCACCCAGCGTCCGATGCAAAGGCTCCGGCGCGTCCGATGGACAACGGACGCGTCCGATGCCTAGCGTCTGATGCTACCAAAAACGCTGCGAAAGTGACACGCGTCACCGGAGCGTCCGATGCTATGACTGCAGCGTCCGATGCTCCGGTGCCGAGCGTCCGATGCTCCCGATATCTGTGCGGTTCTTCGGTGATTGAACCGGATCTCCTCCGAATCAAATGCTCTAGGCCTAGGATTCGATCTGAGGAGTCATCCTTCTTGGCCATCCTTCGCCATCCTTCTTGGCCTCCCGCCAAGTGTCACAACGCCATCACCTTCCTCCCGACTCAGCCGATGCACCGCACATCCCCATGCCTTCTTGCTTGTCGACGCCATGTGCTAGCTACCACAGCTGGTCCTCAGGTCTCCCGGTCCGTCAGTCCAAGCTCCACGTTCGCCCTTCACCGCTCTCGGTCCGTCGGCACGACACGTCCCGCTTGACCTTCACCTCACCTTAGACCACTGTCTCCGAGCTCCGCACCTGTACATCAACACAGCCAAGAGACATGTTGCCCGTTGATCGATCACTCATCACTCAGGAAGGGAACCACAAGGGCACATATCAACCTTGTGTTCTCAATCTCCCCCTTGATGAGTGCATCGTCAACTCATAGTAACTGTAACAAAAGATAAAAGAAAACAGAAATAGATAGAAGGAGAAAACTTACTTGAGATGTCCAAAAGCCAAAGAAAAGGCCGAAGAAGAACACTCAAGATAAGCGATGCTTGGTCCCCAAAGACATGGGCCAGAGGTTCGACACAACCAAGCAAGAAATCGGAGCAACAACTCATCAAGGAGCAAAATCCGATCAAAACCAGAGCAAAAGACTTGGTTCCCAAAGACATGGGCAACGGCTCGACGCAACCAAGTCAAGGACAAGCTAGTCCTCAAGAAGAGGCAGAGAGGGCTCAACACCACTAGCTGAAAGCTCGAATACCAACTGAAGACTGCAAAGAGAGCAACTACTGTTAGTCCCTCAAGATAGAGGCACAGAGGCTCAACACAACCAGCAGTAGACACGATACCAATCAAGAATCTTCACAGAAAGATGAAAACAGCTAGTCTCTCAAGATAGAGGCACAGAGGCTCAACACAACTAGCTGAAAAGATCGTTATCAAATAAAAAGCACATCCAGAACTCCCCCTTACTCAAAGACTCCCCCTCAACAAGTGAAGCACAAATTGCAAATTGTCACCACAAATCAACTTTCTCCCCCATGGGGGCAATTTGCAATCAAAAGACACAGGGTAAAAAATGAATCAGGCAGAGCTAAGATCATGCCTATCGGAGCCAGACACATGCATATGAGTCAAAAATGCATGTTAGCAGCTTCAGGTATATATTCAAAAGAGTGAATGAATGCTCTAATGAGTACTGATCCGACTACATAGCAACATACACAAGTGCTAGCAAAGGCTCAAACTGATCACTAATTACAAGATATGAAAGCATAAGCTTCAGTGAGCAGTTTTAAGCCATTCTGAAAGAGGTGTCACCATTAATATAGCACTAAACATGTATAGACAGGAAGTCCATAAGTGCTAATACATGTATACAAGGTGAACTACCCTAGCAAAGTTCAACCATCATGCTATAGAGTGAAACATAGACTTGTGTTTTCAGTTTTTATCGGAGAATTTGCAGCGGTTATTAACACAAGTTCAAAATCAGCATGTGATTGCGAGAGGTTGAAAGCTTGTCATTGCCTAACTTTTCAACCGTGCTAAGCCTATGCATATGCAATCAGAAGCTTAAAGCATTGGTTTTGGTCTTACACTACACGGCTCAAGTTTAACTCAATGTGCAATGAGGAACAGTCTCGATACCGTGATGTGCTGACAAAGCAATCCCATCTCGATCTTTTCAAATCACTACAACTTGGTTCATTTTAAGTAGAATATGAACAATCCAAGCAAGTGAATGACTCAGAACTAGAGACATAGCAACCTAGCATATATGAAACAGCTCAAATGACCTCAACACATCCTACACATGCTAGTTGCCAATCTCAATGGTGAACGTATATCAAATTTTAAGTTTATTAATCATATTCATCATTCTGAAAAATAGCTTAGCTCACAATATGTATCAGTGATCAACAAGAGCCTAAGCTACAAGCAACATCATATATCATCGAAGCATACACTGATTAGAGCATGGATCCATTCTCAAGAATATAGACATGAAGCTTGAAAATGCAAGAAGTATACATGATGAAGACAGAAACGTAACCAAAACTAAACTAAAAAGACTCAAGACCCAAAAACAAAGGATCAGAAAGTTAGTGTATGGTACAAGGACAAAATGTTTCCCCCATCTAAAAGGGGAAACACACACCAAGCTCACCTCTCAACCTAGCAAAAGTTGAGAGATCCAAAGGCTTGGTGAAAATATCCGCAACCTGGTTATGGGTGTCTACATGCCTAAGGTCAATGTCGCCTTTCTCATAATGATCATGAAGAAAGTGAAAGCGAACATCAATGTGTTTGGTCTTGGAGTGAAGTACTGGGTTCTTTGCTACACTAATGGCAGAGGTGCTATCGCAAAGCAAAGGGACCCGACTGAAATCTAGACCAAAATCATGCAATGTAGCAACCATCCATAAAAGCTGCGAAGCACAAGAAGCAGCGGCAACATACTCGGCTTCAGTAGTAGACTGGGCTACGTTCGACTGCTTGCGAGAAGACCACGAAACCAAGGAAGAGCCAAGAAACTGACAAGTCCCAGAAGTAGACTTGCGCTCAATCCGACAGCCAGCAAAATCCGCATCGGAATAACCACAAAGCGAGAGGTTCGAAGAGGCAGAATACCAAAGTCCGAACTCAGGAGTGTATCGAAGATACCTCATGATGCGCTTAACCGCCTGCTTGTGGGAAGTCCGAGGGGACGCTTGAAAATGAGCGCACAGACACACAGCAAACTATATATCTGGCCTCATCGCCGTCAGGTACAGGAGCGAGCCAATCATGCTCCTGTACTCCTTCTGGTCAACCGGCTCTCCATCTTGGTCCGCATCCAACGCCGTAGTCGTCGGCATGGGCGTTGTAAGAGGCTTGGCCTCGCCCATGTCGAATTTCTTCAGGATGTCTTTTGTGTATTTACCTTGATGTACAAACGTCCCGTCCCGGGTTTGCTTAATTTGCAACCCGAGGAAGAAAGTCAACTCGCCCATCATACTCATCTCGAACTCCCTGCTCATAGTATCTGAAAACTTTGCAACAAGAGCATGAGAAGAGCCACCAAAGATAATGTCATCCACGTAAATCTGGACTAACAGGATATCGTTGCCTTGCTTGAGGAGAAACAAAGTTCTATCGACCCGTCCCATTTTAAAACCCTTAGAGAGCAAAAAGGTTTTCAAACGATCGTACCACGCTCTTGGGGCTTGTTTCAAACCATACAAAGCTTTTGAAAGTTTATAAACATGGTTTGGAAACTTGGGATCCTCGAAACCTGGGGGTTGCCTAACATAAACCTCCTCCTCTATATACCCATTTAGAAAGGCACTCTTTACATCCATCTGATACAGCTTAAAACCCTTCGAAGCAGCAAAGGCTAGAAGGATTCTAATGGCTTCTAAACGGGCTATAGGGGCAAAGGTTTCCTCATAGTCTATCCCCTCTTTTTGGCAAAAACCGTGGGCTACTAGCCTAGCCATGTTTCTCACTACCATCCCATCCTCACCCTCTTTGTTTTTGAAAACCCATTTGGTACCTATAGGGTGGCATTCTGGTGGTGGTGGAACTAGGGTCCAAACTTGGTTTCGCTCAAAGTTCTCTAACTCCTCATGCATGGCATTGACCCAGTTAGAATCAGAAAGTGCGTGTCCAACATCTTTGGGCTCAAAAGAAGCAACGAAAGCAGAATGAGAAAAATGGGAGATTTCATACGCTCGTGACCGCGTGACTCGCTGGTCGATGTTGCCGATCATCTGCTGCGGGGGGTGAACTTGCTGAATGCTTCGGGGCGCTTGCCTCGCCGAAGTCGCCTCCCCCTCGCCAGACGCTGTAGCTCTCTCGTGTTCAACCGGTGCTTGCTGGAGAGGTGGCTCCAGAGGACCCCAAGAAGAAGAAGTAGTGGGATCGGGTCCTCGAGCTGAAGTAGTCGTTGCAGGGTCAACGGGGGCAGCCAGTGGAGTTGGCTCGGGATCACCCCAATCGGCATTCTCCTGCTCCTCCTCCACAAAGATAGTCTCTCCCAGCTCCTGTTCTCTTGCAACATCAAAAGCAGAAGAACCACAAGGCATAGTTTCGTCGAATGTGACCTCGCAGGTCTCCACTATCCGGTTAGTTTGAAGGTTAAGAACTCGATAAGCGCGCGAATGCGAAGCATAACCAAGAAACACGCCATCAGTAGAGCGAGATTCAAACTTGTCCAAATTACCTTGTTTCAGGATAAAGCACTTACACCCAAACACCCGAAAATGAGACACCTTGGGTACACGTCCAAAACGCAACTCATAAGAAGTTTTCTTCATGAAAGCTCGAAGAAAGATGCGATTTGAAACATAGCAAGCGGTGTTGATTGCCTCGGCCCAAAACCCCCTAGGAGTCCTATGCTCATCGAGCATCGTCCTGGCCATCTCAACAAGGGTCCGGTTCTTGCGCTCAACAACACCGTTTTGCTGGGGGACATACGGAGAAGAAAACTGATGCTCAATTCCATTAGAAGAACAGAAAGAGGAAAACTGAGAGTTATCAAACTCAGTACCATTATCACTACGAATAGCTCTAATGGTATCAGGGGGAAACTCAGTTTTCAACTTCAAAATCAAATCATGAACAAAAGAAAAAGCTTCATCCTTACCCTCCATGAAAAATACCCAAGAGTACCTTGAAAAATCGTCAACGATCACTAGAACGTACCACTTCCCACCCGCTGAGCAAACCTGAGCTGGACCAACTGTGTCCATATGTAAAAGCTCGCCGGGTTGCTTGGTCATCACCTGATTAACAGGTGGGTGAGAAGCAGCAACCATCTTCCCGTGACGACAGGGATGGCAAACAAGGTCCTTCTGAAACTTAAGCTTGGGCAATCCTTGGATTAGGCCAAGTGAGCTAAGTCTTGCAAGCAAGTCAAAACTCAAGTGACCGAGCCTCCTATGCCACTTCCACAAATCAGAAGAAGAACCAGCCATCAAACATCTAGCAGAGCCAAAAGAACGAGAAAAATCGGCTCTGAAAACACGGCCATAGGGAACAATCCAACAAACAAGATCTCCCCGAGGGTCTAAAACACGACTTAGACCCTTCTTAAAGCGCACTTCAAAATCATCCTCAAGAAGTTGCGAAACAGAAAGCAGATTATATTGCAAAGTAGAAACCAAGGCAACATTCTTCAGGACAAAGTTCTCATTGAGCCGAATGGCTCCTTGAGAAACGACCTTACCTCTACTATTATCCCCGAAAGTGATGTACACCTTGTGCATCACGGGGCTAAGGCTGGAGAACCATTCCTTCTTTCTGGTCATGTGGCGCGAACACCCGGAATCCATGAGCCACATGTTCTCCAACCGAAGTTCCTGCATCAATAGAAAGGCAGGAAGTGAGCGTATGGCACAACACTGGGGTTAGTATACTGAGAAGGATACCAGTGCTGTGTCATAGGCCCAGAACAAGTGTTAGTAGCAACACCAAACTGTCCTCGTCCCATGGGTGGATAGCGATCACCACCAACCTGAAAGGGTGGTCCGCTATGGAACGGAAATCCTCCAAACTGACCTACTTGTCCCATCTGAGCAAAGTGATCACCACCATACTGAATAGGTGGTCCGCTATGGGACTGAGCAGCAAAGCCTCTTACACTCGGCTCCAGGTCGTATTGAGAACGACCGGAACCGCGATGGGCACGACCACCACCCAGTGGTCTAGCTGCCTGGGGCCTAGCTACCTGAGGGGGTGCACCTCCAGGCCTAGCGCCCTGCCTCTGAACTCCCCGACCTTGCACACCATGGTGAGGGTGGTGCCTGGCCTGGTTGTTCAGCTCCAACTCCTTCCTAGCGTCTCTCTTCCTCCGAAAGCAAAACTCAGCTAGGTGACCCTCACGGTGACAGTACTCGCACTCAAACCTCACCACTCTCTTGGGTTGTTGGTTTCTATGGTTGCGAGGGTTGTTCATCCTAGCTGTCTTCTTGCCTTTTGGAAGGGGATCACTAGAGACGTCAGGAAGGGTGTCAAGTGTGTTCCTAAGATGATTAGGTTTGGGAACCCACACTTACTTGCGAGGTGGAGCTTTGGGAGGTTCATCAAGGATGCCATCCTTGGTGATAGGCTTGGGAGGCTCAGGTGGGGTGATCTTGGTGAGCTTAGGGATAGCGGATGGTTTCTAACTAGAGTTCACTCCACTAAACTCACCGATCTTGCCAAAGACACTAGCGCCCTTCCCACCTGAAGCAAAGCCTACTCCCGAGCAATCAGTTCCCCTCTTGAACTGACTGATCATCATGCCCAACTGCGGCTCGATGCATGACACCCAGCTCAGAATGGACCGAAGGTATGTGTTTTCCTCCTCGGTTTGCATCCTGGCATGCCGGCAGTTGGCAATCTCCAGCTCCATCCCCACGCATCGCTCACATGGAGCGGACAAGGTGCTAACTGAGCTGGCCTTCATGGCTTCAGCAAGCTTGGCACTAACTTCTGCCAACTCAGTTCGCAAGCTGGGACAAAGCTTGCACGCACCCAACAAAGAAGGCCTCGCCTTCACCTCCTCCAGCTCCTTCTTCAGAGAGGGACACTCCTTGCAATCACCCACCAAGTCTAGCCTACTCTTCAGCTCATCATACACCTCAATCAAAGAGGCATACTTGGTTTGCAGGGTGGCAAAGTTTGTCATATGCATCGTGCACTCCTCACACTCCTCCTCATCGGTCACCTTCACCTCGGACCTAGCAAACTCAAGCTCCTTAAGCGCATCGTTCATCTTAGCCTTAAACTCATTGCGCTCACGGATGGCTCGCTTGAGGGTCTTATCCTGACCTAGGACTATCTCGGCGAGAGAATCACGCTCACCGGTGAGACGATCGATAAGAGAAGAGGCTGATACCTCGGAAGCGTTGTCGTCGTCGTCGATGTCATCGTCCTTGTCTTGGTGCTTGCAGTCCTCCCCATCCAAGGCCATGGTGCAGAAGTTCTTGGAGGAATCGCCGAAGAAGCAGAGTCCGTTGAAGCGCTCTTCAGTCTTGTGCTCGGACCCATCGTCACTGGAGTCGCCGTCGGAGGTCTTCTCGCCATCGCTGAGGTTGGCGAGGAAGGCGCGCTTGCCAGCGTCGAAAGCCTTCTCCACGTCCTCTCAGCGGTAGCCGCCCTTCTTCTTCTTCCCGGCATAGTTCTCCGGCTTGCCCTTGCGCCTGGAGTTGCGGTTCTTGCCGGGGAAGGACTTGTCGCGCTTGGGACAGTTCACAATGAAGTGATCCAGATCTCCACATCCGTAGCAGCCCTCACGTGCGCCACCACGCCGGCGATTCAGGCGGTTGTTGTGAAACCGCGAGAACCGGGTGATGATGAGGGCGAGCTCATCATCGTCCAACGCCTCCACCTACTCCTCAGTCACTGAAAGCAAAGAAGACAAAGCAAAGAGAGGTGGTGAAGCATCAGAGGAAAGAGTCGATCCACCCTTGCCTGAGACCAAAGCCATGGAATGTGAAGATGGGTTCTTCAGCTTGGTCTGAGTCAGGTGATCGATCTCAGTGGACTTGAGCTTGCTGAACAACTCGTCCACGGTGAGGGTGTCGTAAGAAGGAGACTCAATGATGGTCGACACCTTCACCTCCCATACCCTCCGATCCAGGGCGTATAGCAACTTGAGAGCCCTCTCATGATCGTCATAGGGTAGGTTGGCCCGATTGGCACGCATCATGTTCACAATCGTTTGGAAACATGCGAACATGGCGTCAATCGTCTCTCCCTCCAACTGAACAAAGTTCTCGTACTCTCGCTTGTAGGTCTCGAAGAGTCTGGTCTTAACATGAGCGGTTCCCTCATGATAGCTTTGAAGCTTCTCCTAGATCTCTCGTGTCGTCTCAAGCTCTGAGATACGTTCAAACTCAGGAAGGGAGAGGCTGGCCAGAAGAGCATTACGAGCCTTGGAGTTGGCCTCGTGTTGGTCAATCTGGATCTGACCCACACGAGTCGCAAGGCCTACGTACTCAGCGTTCTCACAAATCTCCCAGACAGAAGATCCGATGCTGTTGAGATAAGCACGCATCCGAATCTTCCAATAGGGGTAGTTCGTTCCATCGAACCAAGGAGCCTTGCTATTCCCTCGTTCCATGTCGCCCTTAGGATCCGAAACCGATTAAGATAGAAGAGATCCTTAACCGGCTCCGATACCAATTGAAGGACCGAAAAGCGACCAGAGGGGGGGTGAATGGGAGCTTTAAAATTTCTTCTCAGAAACTTTTAGCCACTGTCCCAGAAGTCACCCCAAAGGCAAGCGTAGAGCTCGAATAATGTCCACGACCCTATCTGTAGGGTGGATGCTTCCAAGGAGCACAGCGGGACACTACACGACTCTAGGAACCCAACGCAAAAACCGGAAATCAAATCCGACAACAGACAAATGAACCGCGGACGAAAACGTGCGGAATCAGACGCATCGGACGCTGACCTGCGTTCGATGCCTGATCACCGGACGCGTCCGATGCACACAGTGCGGTTCTGGAACCTTACTGTTCCACCATCGGACGCTGTGAACAGTGATCACCCAGCATCCGATGCAAAGGCTCCGGCGCGTCCGATGGACAACGGACGCGTCCGATGCCTAGCGTCCGATGCTACCAAAAACGCTGCGAAAGTGACACGCGTCACCGGAGCGTCCGATGCTATGACTGCAGCGTCCGATGCTCCGGTGCCGAGCGTCCGATGCTCCCGATATCTGTGCGGTTCTTCGGTGATTCAACCGGATCTCCTCCGAATCAAATGCTCTAGGCCTAGGATTCGATCTGAGGAGTCACAAGGATGTTAGTGAGCTACTCCTAAGAGATCATGGCTCGAACCTAACTCCAAATCGGTGAATCGGAAGAATTCGGGGCAAGGGAGCAAGAACTTGATCCAAACTAAAAATCGTTTGATCTCCTAGACCGTGAGGTTAGAGATCAATTCCTCTGGTGGAAAGGATTGCCTCACGATCTAGAACAACTTGGTTCAAGTAGATTTACAAAAGACGCACCAAGCAATGAGATCAAGCAACGGGAAAATAGGACCAAAAAGCAATCCACGAAGAACACAACCAAAACGTGAATCACAAGCCGGAAATTGCAACCGTGTGGCGAACACACGCTACAAACGTGAGATTACGGTCTCACTTCCTAAACTTCCCAAAAACACAGAGGCATGATTGAGTCTTCTCTGTGGATCCTCTACAACCAGGTATGATTAGAACTAAGCTAGAGGCTAGAGAGAGAGTGCTTAGGACAAATGGCTGAAAGGATGAGAGGAGAGGAGGGGTGCCTCTCTTATTTATAGCCTAAATAATAATCCCCTTCTAACCCTAGGTAGGTGAGCGAAACGGCCAACCCTAGGGGTATCCCGATCCAACTCTGCTTGAGGTTGATCCGACGGCCCCGCGCCTTCCTCACCCTTAGCTTCGCCTCGACGCAAGCCTCAAGATGCCGCCACGTGCCGCCCTGCCGACCACCGCGCCTTCCTTGTGGATAGCTACGCCGCCGCGCCAGCCTCTCCACATCGCCACGTGTCGACCGTCCTTTTTGCGGACCTCCCACCGGTTTTGAGGCCGAAACCGGGAAACCTGGGCCTTCCCCCGGTTTTGAGGCTGAAACCGGGAAACCTATCCTCCGGCTGAGTTTTGTGGCCCAAACTCAGAAACCCGCGCCCCAGGTTTTGTGGCCCAAACCTGAAAAACCGTCCTCGCCGAGTTTTGAGGCCCAAACTCGGAAACCCGCCACCCCGAGTTTTGTGGCCCAAACTCGGAAACCGTCGATGGTAGCTTTTTGAGGCTCAGCTACCGAACCCGTGCCGTAGACGGGATGTGGATCGCACACCCCGAGTTCCAGCACCGATGCAGGAGCATGTCCAGCCTCCACGCCGGGCACAGTGCATTCGCCATCCTTCTCGGCCTCCCGCCAAGTGTCACGACGCCATCACCTTCCTCCCGACTCGGCCGATGCACCGCACATCCCCATGCCTTCTTGCTTGTCGACGCCATGTGCCAGCTACCACAGCTGGTCCTCAGGTCTCTCGGTCCGTCAGTCCAAGCTCCACGTTCGCCCTTCACCGCTCCCGGTCCGTCGGCACGACACGTCCCGCTTGACCTTCACCTCACCTTAGACCACTGTCTCCGAGCTCCGCACCTGTACATCAACACAGCCAAGAGACATGTTGCCCGTTGATCGATCACTCATCACTCAGGAAGGGAACCACAAGGGCACATATCAACCTTGTGTTCTCAGAAGCAAAACATTTCAGGAGATAAGCACATGTCATCTACTGCTACTCAACCACTTAATCTACCATAATTAGCTTACTAAGCCCTGTTGTCACCACATCAAAGTCTACTTATTGAGTTCACTCACCTCTAATTACTTGCTGAAATAAATCCAATTAAACAAGCTTATAACAGCAACCCATCCTAGACAGCTTCAGAAAAATCTACAAAAATTACTGGAGATTAACAACACACAATCTAACCCTCTGTCCAAATTTCACCCCATTTGGACATAGACTCCATCCTCCATGAAAAAGAAAAATTCTATCATGAAAAGGTGCTTTGAACTACACACCCTAGCACAGTGTCAAACAACAATTTTCATAATTTTCTTCTGAACTTCTTAGCACAAGAGCAGTCAGCAAAATTTACCAAGTTCATACTCCTCATATTTTAATTACTACAAAAATAAACAAAGAAACAACATTTAACCATTTTAATTACTATTGCCAAATTATTTCACAGAGCAACCTCATTTTGCATTTTTCCCATAAACTATTCCTCAACACAAACCTGACAAAACAAGAATCACATTTTTCTGAGCTATACATACTTTACTATGCATTTAACAAGATTTCAGCCTAAACATGAATTAAATATTATCACAAACTGGACGTATTATATTTTTCATGCATAGAACTCATCACAACAATCCTAACAAAACTTGTTTCACCTTTTTAGCACTTATATTTTGCAAGATATGAATTAAACAAGCAATTCCACATTTTCTGAAAACTATATAAACAAAACCCTGAAAAACATTCAAACCTAAACTGCTACGCGCACCCAAACTAGTGCACCCAGTCTCACTGACATCAGAACCCGAGTCAATGACGTGCGGGCCCCCAGGTCAAACTGACCCCACCTGTCATCCCCACCGAGATAGGGGAGGAGTTGACCACGGCGGAGCTCGCCGTCGGCGACTTCTCCGGCGAAACTAACCCCACCGATGGACTCCCCTTCTCCTTCCGCACCCGATGGTGCCCCTATTTGGCCAAGCGCACACACTGATCGAGCTCGCCGTCGGCGATGGCGGACACGGCGGCGCGGCCTTGGCTACGCCGGCCGACTTCGGCTCCGACGAGCTAAACTAACCCTCGCTACCTACTCCGGTGACCTTCCTAACCCTAACCCAAGGCCTAGAAGCCAGGGTGCATGCTCCAAGCAGCCGCGTCCACGGCTATGCCAACTCCGGCGACCAAGCAAGCGGCGGACGATGGCGAACTAGCCACTATCGAACCCTAATCGGCCAAACCATCACCACCACCAGCTCCGGCAGACCGAGGCGACTCGAGAATGCTAGCTAGGACGAACGGATGAGCTCAGAAAGGGGTTGGCCATGGTGGACCGAGCTCGCCAGCCATGGCGGACATGGCGGACTCGTGCTCCGCGACTCACCCAAGGGCTTTTGGCTCGAGCTAGCTAGGACAGGAGGTGGAGCGGGTCACGGCGACTCGATTCAGCGGGTCGGTTGTGATGGAAACACGGTGGAGCGGCGGGAGAACGCTGGCGGACTTGCGGCGGCGCTTACCGGCTCGGGCGACAATGAGAGAGCGAGAGAGGGAAAGAGAGCGCGCGCGGGCAACAGAATGGAGGGAGGGAGGTTCAGACAGAGGGCGAGGCGGCCTTGTGCTCGCCACGCCGCGCGCGAGCGCTGGCTTGGCCGGCCGTCGAGCGCCACGCGGCGGGCGATGCCTGACGCGGTCGGCCACGACGCCGCGTGCGCGTCGGGCACGGCACGGCCCAGCCCGGTTCAGTGGCCATCAGGCCGACTGACAGCCGATCTTTGCACGCGATTAACTACTAATCCACTCGATGAAACACTAAACCACTTGTTCCATTGAGTAGAGCTATGTACCAACTACAACTTTGGTTACAAGGTTGATCTTTGGTTCGGCCTAGATTGCTCCCGAAAAAGCTCCAAAGTTAGCTAGATGAAACTGTTTCGACAGTTAAGGACTTAGAAAATTTTCTAAGTCAAAACTCCCTCAAATCTGCCTTGTGGGTCCTAGAACACCTTGTTAAACCCATTTTCATGAGTTGGGCCTTAAACAACTTTTGTTCTACACTAAATTCTACACACTTTTGGTTAAGGGCCCACAGCCATACAAAGCTTCTATCAAGAAAGTCTTAGTTAGTCAAACAAAAGGACTCCTAGAGCTCTATTAAGGCAACTAGGGTTAGAGACTTGGTTAGCCTAAATGACCAACATAAACCTAGCTTCATTTTGACTCCTCAACAAGGTTCCACTACTTAGAAGACTTAAACACTCCACAAACAAGACAAACAAGCATCCTCCCAAGCATAGCATTACAAGTGCACACATGAAATGACACTTTACAAGAAGAATGCAACATGAGACGATGATGCTTTATGCTCATGAGATGTCAAGTTATGCATTTAGGGTTGCTTAACACCTAGGGTGTTACAGCCCTCCCCTCCTTAAAAGAATCTCGTCCCGAGATTTGAGTTACTAACCAGTCTTTATAAAACTGTGGATACACTTCCTTTAGATAGTCTTCTGTTTCCCATGTGGCATCTCGGTCGTCTTGTTCACTCCAAGACACCTTATATTGCTTCTTGATTCTTCCGCGAGTTACTCTTTCTTTCTCATCAAGTACTTGATAAGGCTTCACCGAGTAGGTGAGGTCGGATTGTAACTTGATATTGGCCGGTTGTACTTCTTCTTCTGGGACTCGAAGACATTTCTTCAGTTGAGACACATGGAATACATGGAATATTGCTTTCAAATGTTCAGGTAACTGTATTTGATAAGCTACTTCTCCTCTTCTTTCCATTATCCTGTATGGTCCCACAAATCTCGGTGCTAGCTTCCTTTTCACGCCAAAACGTCTAACACCTTTCATGGGTGATACCTTTAGATATACATAGTCACCAACGTTGAATTCAAGCGGTTTTCTTCTCTTATCGGCATAACTCTTCTGTCGAGACGGTGCGGCTGCTATGTGTTGTTGAATTATTATAACTTGTTCTTCTGCTTAATTAACAAAGTCAATTCCATAGTAACGACGCTCTCCTGGTTCAACCCAATTTACTGGTGTCCTACATCTTCTGCCATACAGAGCTTCGAAAGGTGCCATCTGAATACTTTCTTGATAACTGTTGTTGTAAGCAAATTCTGCTATTGGCAACCACTTCTCCCAAGATCCCTTCGCTGAAATTACACATGCTCTCAACATATCCTCTAATACCTGATTTACTCTTTTAGTTTGCCCTGAGGTTTGAGGATGATAAGCTGAACTACGGATTAACTTAGTGCCTAATTCCTTTTGCAGTTTCTCCCAGAATGGTGCATTAAACTGCGTTCCACGATCTGATACTATGACCATGGGTATACCATGTAATCGGACAATCTGATTGATATAGATCTCTGCATAGTCCGGTGCTCGATAACAGGTTTTAACTGGTATGAAATGAGCGGTCTTGGTGAGACGGTCAACTATCACCCAAATCGAATCGTTTCCCTTCTGGGTGGTTGGCAAACCGGTGATAAAATCCATACTCACTTCTTCCCACTTCCATTTGGGTATTGGTAACGGTTGAAGTGTTCCGGCTGGTTTCAGGTGAATAGCTTTCACCCAGCAAAATATGTCGCATCTGGCTACATATGTGGCAATCTCCTTCTTCATTTTGGTCCACCAAAATCTTGGACGTAAATCCTGATACATCTTGGTGCTTCCGGGATGAATAGATAACTTGGAGAGATAAGCCTCATCCATGATCCGGTTTTTGAGTTCTCTGACTTTGGGTACCACTAAGCGATTATCAAACCATAACACTCCTTTGTCATCAACTCGAAAATGCTTTACTAGCTCAGTGGCAGTTTTCAGCCTCTCTTTAATTTGATAAATTCCTTTATCTATTTTCTGCCCTTCAAGTATTTGATTGACTAGAGTGCTCTGCAGTTCAATGTGATGTAGAACCACAGGTTGTACGAGACTAAACTCGTCTTCTGGTCATAACCTCAAGTTGTTGCAGCGTGATTTCCGACTCAAGGCATCTGCAACCACATTTGCCTTTCCCGGATGATAATATATCTGCAAATTGTAATCCTTTATTAACTCAAGCCATCTTCTCTGCCTCATGTTCAACTCTGGTTGGGTGAAGATATACTTATCAGTGTACATGTTGCAGACGTTTCCAAGCAAATAGTGCCTCTAAATTTTCAGAGCGTGCACCACAACAGCTAATTCCAAATCATGTGTAGGATAATTTATCTCATGTTTTCTTAACTGACGTGAAGCATAAGCAATCACTCTGCCTTCTTGCATAAGAACACAACCTAAGCCAACTTTCGATGCGTCGCAAAAGACATCAAATGGCTTCTCGATATCCGGTTGAGCTAAGACAGGAGCAGTGGTCAACAGTTTCCGCAAGGTATGAAAAGCTGCTTCACACTCCTCTGTCCATTCAAACTTGTGGTCTTTCTACAACAAGCTGAAGGACCGAGAAGCACTCAAAAAGTGACCAGAGGGGGGTGAATGGGAGCTTCAAATTTTCCTTTCGGAAACTAGTAGCCACTGTCCCGAGAATCACCCCAAACGACAAACCTTAGAGCTTGCTAGTGTCCATGACCCTAGATGTAGGGTGGATGCTTCCAAGAAGCACAGCGGGACACTACACAACTCTAGAAAGCCAACGCAAAAGACGGAAATCGAATCCGACCAAGAACGAGCCAACCGCGAACGAAAACGTGCTGAGACAGCACTGACCGGACTCACCCTGCGTCCGGTCAACAGGCACTGGACGCGTCCGGTCAGCAAAATATGGATTTCGGTGCTCTCTGTGTTGGACCGGACTCACCAGAGTCGAGCGTCCGGTCAGATCACAGTGCATCCGGTCACACAAGCCAAAACACGTGAACAGTAACACCGAAGCGTCCGGTCATGTGCAAACACCAGCATCCGGTCAAGTCAGAAAAGCGTTGCACGATATTCAACCACCGGACGTGTCCGGTCAACGCGAGGACAGCGTCCGGTCACCCCGACAGCAGCCTGTTCATCCACCGATTCGACTCGATCTCACCTAAAACGAATCCTCTAGGGATCAAACTTGGTGAGACGAGTCAAAAGGAGTATAGTGAGCTATCCCTAAGTGTTGGCACAAAAAGTGGCGCACTATGCCAATCACACAGCAAGCCGAAGAAGCTGGCTTCAAATGTGGCCTGGGTGCTCGGAAGTCCGGTGCGTGCCAGTTAGTTTGTCCTGCAACTAACAAAGGAGATAAACTGTTAAATACAAAAGATGGAACATGCCGGGTGTGACCAGACAGCTCCATATTTACGGCCCTGAAGCCACTTACGATGACATACAGCTATAGAAAGCTGTCTGCCAAGCATGTTCATGAAACCATTCGGCTAAGTCTAGGTGTAAACATGTAAGTTGTAACTTGCTGAATGATCAAATAACGAAGGGATGCATGAATGAATAACAATTGGCCGTGTATACGATTTATGAAAGAACATGATCTAGACCAAAGATATCATCAAGCATGGTAAATTATCAATAGGTAACTCGTAGATATAAATCTATTTGAACAACACATGCATAGGCCCAATTCGGCTAGTCTGCCGCACGTCCAGCCTTCATAAACCCGTCAGGTGTAAACTCAAGAAAAGCTAATCCACTGCATGATACCACTTGCTATAAATCTACTCCACTCCTTATAATTAGATTAATCCACCGCATGATACAATCTAATTATAAGAAGCTAAAAGCATGCATATGTCCACACAGATCCATATATACTCATTACTCATGTAAGCATAACTAGAATCGGCAAACTAACCGAACTGGGGTCCATGAAGAAGAAACATACAAACAGAGCATGATTAAACTAATCTAAAACCTGTACCTGCCGCACGGCACCCAGCTCTATCAAAGCCTAAACATGATCGGCATGTATGAACCCGCAACATGTAACAACCTAGATTGAAAGTCGATTCAGCCATCATGATCTTATGATTAGCAAAGCACAAGCAAACCCGTGCAACAAGGCCGAACGAAAATCAATCTAGATTGGGCAAAAGAGTGTTGTACGAATTAATTAAAACAAAGCATTGCAACACATGATAACTTAATGAATCTATTAGACCTGCCAAATCTAACAGAGCCGATAACTATTTTTACTCATGACTTAATCCACCGCACGATACAAGGCATAAGCAAAAACTTCCCGTCATAAGCTTAAATCCGCCGCACGATACTAAGCTTAACGTACGAGACTACTTGCACCATATCTAAATCCGCCGCATGATACTAGACATGATAGCAAGGTTGCCGGGACTTACGGAGGTCGACGGATCGATGATTCCTCTTGAAGAACACGACGACACGACTTGGACTCGATAGGTGGCACGGAGCCAGGTTGGTTGTATTGATTGTGTATATGTGTGTTTACAATGGTCGAGGGTTTATATTTATACCCTGGACGAGACATGAATCCTAGTCAATTACGACTTTACAACGATAAAATTAGGAAACTATCTAAAACACGATGCCTTCTGCTCCAAGCTTCCCATAATAACCAGCGCGCTAAAAATGACGAGATCCTCGTTGCCAAATCTTCTGACATGCCGCATTTGTCATCTTTTGGCGCAAACCGACCTTAATCTGATGTAGCCAACCGCAATGTCATATTGCCGAACCTGCTTGCTATTGACTAACCGCTTTCACAGCCTTGCCGAATATTGAGTTAGCCGACCGCGCAGATCAAGAGCCAACTAATCGTCGATCACTTGCCGAATCCTTCTCCTCCTGCAGGCTGAACCCATCTGTCATATCTTTTCGTGTGCGAAAATCTGGTTTTAACACAGGCCCCCTCAATTTTTCGAACAAAGGAATTTGTTCTAAAATTGGTCACGAGTTCGTCGCGCATCTTAGGTCAACATCCCTTCAAGCTCTGCCGCCGCCATCCGAAACATCAACTCCCGCGGAACTCAAGTTCTCAGCTTAGTCTCCCATGGCGACCTTCGATGTAGTCCCGGAGGTAAGAACTCTAACCACAATTACAATTTTGGTGATCTCTGGTCGTTTTCTTCACATTATTCGGCTCTCTGATCTTCTCTTTGACCTTTCTCCGCCAGGATCTCAAGTCCGAAATTCTAATCCCACTCTCAGCCAATCCTGACTCCTACTTCCTCGGTCCGATGGGAAGTAAAGATCCAACTGATTCCATCGAAATCGAATCTCAGAGACTCCCCTTCAAGTCTGGGATGTTGGTGCCAAAACAATGGAAAAAGACTTTCAAGAACTGGCCCCTTCCCTCTATCGCCGGTTGGAGAGATTGGTACAGGAGAACTTACAGCCAGTATGGCGTCACATGGGAAGCTCAAGAAATCAACCATGCCTTGGAGCTGTCTCTCTCAGAAATGCAAAAGAATGAATCCCTGCTAGTAGCTGCATCTCATTTCTGGTCAGATGCTCTTAATGCCTTTGTCTTCGGTCACGGCATAATGTCTATCACGCTGTCCGACATCTATCTGATGACCGGCTTGAACATTACACTCCCGATCACCCATGACCTATTCTCAGAGAAAATCAACCAGGGAATATTGAAAGTTAAGACTGGATGGGCAGGCTATATTCACGAACACAGCAAAAAGTCCAAATCTGTTAATAAAACAGAACACAAAGCTTTTCTGAATATGTGGCTATGCAGATTCTTCTTTTGTGGGAAAGCGAACGAGCCGACTCTGAACTATTTCATTCTAGCCGACCAACTCTCAAACGGCAAGTGTCTCCCTATGGGCAAGCTATTACTGGGCACTCTCTATCACATGATGCATCAAGTATCTTCTGAAATGTACCGCATCAATCATTACCCAAACGGGAAAACAGCCCAGATGCCATGCTTCAATGGCCCTTGGTGGATGATCCAAATGTGGCTGCAACTACATATGCATGAGATAATATCTGTCCCACTCGGCAATCACTCCTTCCCATCGATCAACCATGCCGAAGGACAAAAGAAGACCACCAAAGGTTGCCAGACATATGGGGAAGTAGCAACAGCTATCAAAGTTAGAAAGGACATCGGCAACCTTTTTGAACTCTTCTTCAAAGGCTTCCCGGGCGTAGACTGGTTACCTTACAGTGGGCAAAATGACATCACCTTTCCTCTGCATTTCAGTTATGAATCGGGACCTTCCGATGAAAAAGCCGCAGAAATATTGAATGCCTTCATCAGACCCTATATCCTCCCAGCCGAATTCCATCACGGCCAACAAGCCGTATTTACATACGAATTCTATCAGCCGAACACAGTGGCTCGCCAGTTCGGGTGTGGTCAGCTCCCTCCAAGGCTCACCCTTTCCAATGCCATCAACCCCAGGAAAGCAATCCCCAAAGAAGGTATTGAATTCCTGAAAGTCTTCTCCTTGGGAGAGGATTTAACAGAGAGGAAAATATCAGCTCTCCATTTGATAAACAACATCCATTCTCTTTACGTCCCCTGGTGGCAAAAGCTGCATGGTCATGTCTTCAATGTGCCGGTCCATCCTTTATGCCGCCAATTGCAAGAGGACTTCGTTTCCGAAAGCGAGGTAACATTCAATTCTATCACAATTCATCATGCGGCCCTCTCCCATCATCCTCTGCTCTGACCTTTGCTCCCTTTCAGGATATTACCCCGGCACCTTTCACCAGTTCGGTCAAATACAAGGCTCCAAACTCAAACCAGCCCAAGAGGACTTCTGCTTCACAATCCACCACTTCCTCAACACCGGAGAAGAAGAGGGCAAGGGAAGATGACTCTTCCAGCTCCAAGCGAACCAAGGAAGTTGCAGGATCTTCTAAGGTACCATACATCATCTTCAGGTACTTGGCAATTTGGCTATCACTCTAATCATTGTTTTCCTATAGCCGAAAACCAAAAAACTTAGGACAACCAGGCAGGCTAGTACTCCTGTACCTCCCCAAATCCTCACATTAGAGGAAGGTGAGACTACCACTATTGAAGGCCAAGAGCATGAACCGTCTTCTGAAGCAGACGTCGGTATGTCTCTGGTCATTCTTCTTCCCGAACACAATGATCTTTTATTAATGTTTTCGTGGGCAGACACATTCCTGAAGAGCATAATGCAAGGAGACTCCTCTCATGGCTCCGATCCAGATTCACAAAATCCACATGATCACACAGATTTTATGCCAGATCAGAGTCCTCCCAGGGTTGAGACACAATCCATTTGGCAAGATATCTAGCCTCCAAATCCTCTTGAACTTATGCAGTACACGGGCCAGAGTTTTTCCGAATCTGTCGATCAGCATGCACGTGAAAACCGAACCATGGACGAATCAACTCAACAGGTGATAACCCCACATTTATCCTTTATGACGGACTTATGCATTCGGATGAATTTCTTACTTCATTTTTCTTAGATGATCATCGGGACTTCAAGCTATCCTTTTGATGTCAAAGAATTCCTCAAGCAAGAATCACCGAGCCGAGGCCAAGGCTCTTTTCCGATTGTTCAAAGTTGTTTGAAGGATATAGCGGCTTTGCTTGGCGGAGACATCATCCATCTGGTTCGGGATGCGGATCAAATCAAGCAGCTGCTGGTTCCCATTAGACAATATCTTCCTGTCAACGTACAATTTTCCCTGGATGCCGCATCTGACCTTAACAATCATTTTGCTCCAGTGAAAAGGGCTGTTAGGAACACATCCAGCAAGAGCATTCTTCAGGCTGCGAAACTTCAAAGCTCTCAAATGGTTATCACTTCATATGAGGAGTATCAATCAATGAAGAATTCTCAATGTAATCTGGAGCTAGAGCTGAAAAACTTGGAAGAAGAAAAGGCCAATCTAGAAGCTCGACTAGCCCAAGTAACTATCGATATTCAATCTCGCAGTTCCCAACTTTCCAGTTTGCCAAACGCGCTTGAAGGTGCTTCATCCAGGGTAACAAAATTCTTACTCAAAGATCGGGTTCTCGACCAAAAGCTCGCCAGGATCCAACACGAGGAAGACGAAGATCAGAAGATCCTGGACCGTGTCCAACAAGTAAAGGAGTCAGCCTTGGATGCTCTTACCGAATTCCTGAGTGCCGGAGCATCATTGCAATAAACTCCGGGCTTCGAACGCTTGTCTTGTATGTAATATATCTATGCACCGTGCAACTTAGTTCCCTTCTGCACTCGTTGAATGTTCGATTCCCTCTTTTAGCCAATTACACAGCACTGCGTGTATATTGGCTCTGTGTCTTTTGTGCTAAAGGCGACACACACATCATGTTGGCTATTTTTCTGTTCTAAGGGCGATAGATTCTATCGGCCATTTTTGTGCTAAGGACGACACGATTCTGTATCGGCCATCGGTGCCTGTCAGTCCTTGAATCCATTATGCACCGACCTCCATGCTAGGACAAAATCTTTTCAGGCATCGTCCGTTAATCTAGCAGAACCTTCCCTTGGAGGATTTTTCATATACGTTGCCTGGAATACCCTTCAGAACTCGAAAAGGCCTTTCCCAGTCAGGGAACCATTCGCCGAACACCTTGTATTTGGTACTGATCGGCGAGATATTTCTTCAGATGAAATCTCCCTCTTCGAATTCCTTCAAAGATCTACTAATTGCACCCAACAATCAAGGCCTAGACCAGAACCCACGAGCATCGGCCTCCTTTTACTTGCGTCACCAACATCTATCTCTTTCAGTTTATCGGCCGATGTTTCCCTCGGGCTATCCACTTTAAAAGAAACTCTGAGAGCCGATTGCTTGTATCGGCTGTTGATTCTCGCCATAGACATTGACAGGGTCTTCCTCCCACTTGCGACCGGAGAAGCAATCCATTTCGTCGAATTCCCAGTAAGTGGGACCAACGGTAGCAACACTCACCGAGTCGTCAGCTTGGACAATTTCGATGTCATCCCCATCCCACTGTATGAGCATCTGGTGCATGGTTGAAGGTATGCAGCAATTAGCGTGGATCCAATCCCTGCCAAGGAGCAAGCTATAGGTCCCCTTGCCATTAATGACGAAGAAAGTCGTGATGAGCGTCTTGGATCCAATCACCAGTTCCACATGCACGGCACCCCGAGTGTCAGAAGGATTGCTGGCGAAATCACGGAGTATCATATCCGTTTGGAGCAAGTCTCCATCATTCATACCCAGCTTTCTGAAAGTAGCATAGGGCATGAGGTTGATCGCCGCACCACCGTCAACGAACATCTTAGTCAGCGGTTTACCATTGACGTACCCCTTGATATACAACGGCTTTAGATGCCGATGCTTGGCCGGCTTGTCAAATGCTGCCTTCTGAGACAACACGAGCTATACCGCGAGCTCGTCGTACTCGGTATCATCAGAGTCCGAATACACCTCGTCCTGTGCCCCCAGTCGGCAGGGGCCATAAAGTCCAAGGGTAGGAAGAAAGTCATCGCCACGTCAGCGCCTTTGTTGGTGTCGTCCGGTTTTCCCTTCGGGCGCCACTCTTACATCTTCTCATCGGCAGTTGCTTCCTCCAATTCCTTATTCCGGAGGCGTTGCACTCTCCTTTTCTGGCTCTTCCTCAGTCCTGGCGGGCACCACTGCCCCTTTTGCCACCTATATGGGCGAGGTTGTGCCCCCTTATCGTTGTCCTGGTGGCGTACCCATTCCTGATCGGCATATCTTTTGGCTTGCCGATCCGGACTTTCCATTTTTAGGCACCGATTGTCCTCTGGAACCCTTGCCCCAAGCCTTTCATGGACAGACCGGCGGTTGACTCGAGCCTGCCTGTACCCTTCGTATTGGTCGCTGCACTCGGGACAGTTATTGACGGCGGGCAGCTTCAAGCCTTCGTTCCAGCAATACTGAAAGAACGAGCATTCCCAATGAGACCGTTTCCGTTCCTCCACATCTTCTCGTTCTTTTTTGTATACTCCCTCCTCATATCTTCTTTGTTCTTCCAGGAACCTTTGTTCTTCATAAGATCTCTGCTTCTGATTGTTTTCCTGTTCCCGATGCCACTTGTTGAGGAGGTTCCTGTGAGTGGGCCTGCGCCTAGATGATGACTCCTCGCGCTCATGCTGACCGTTCGCGATTTGGGTACGCTGTTGAAGTTCATCGCCAGTGATTTGCTGATCAGGGTCCACCGCACCAGGCTTACGTGCTCTATCAGAGGTGAGGACCTTGACTTTGCCCCTGTCATCGGGATGACCTGGAGCCACCATGTTCACCGAGAAGAATACGGCGTTCTGGGCGAAGGGGTTGGCATCGATCTTCATCTTGCCATCGAATTTGATATGGCGGTCCTGGATGGCCTTCTGGATTCTTGTCCTGAACACACGACAATCATTAATAGAATGAGTATTAGTGTTGTGGAAGCCGCAGTACTTCTTGTCAATGCCTCCAGGACGCAGCATCGGATGATCCATGTAACACCCCTGGTGTTAAGTGTTAATTAAAACCCTAAGTATACTGATTAGTATACATAATCATCTGGCATCATGGCATAAAAGCATTGCATGATTAAGTCATAATTGTGATGCTTTGTATGATCGACTTGAGTGTTGCATAAATGTGTTATGTGTATCATATGAAATGACTACTCAAAATTGAACTTAAGAAAACTCTGGTTAATTCTAAAATTTATTTTTCTGAAATAAACCTGGGTCAACTTTTGCTCTAATCAATAGTGAAGATAGACCAATAGTGTTATATGGTTCATGAGAATAAGTCCTTATAGTGGCTCTATGATAAAGACTAAAATCCAAGCTGAATCTGGACATGGCCCTAAAAACAAAGTTGTAGATACTAATGAATGAAACAACTTTGGTATATAAAGTTAACAAAGATTCTGCACAGAATTTGAATTAAATCAAATTTGCTTAAACCCTAGAATTTACCCTTGAACTACAACTTTCAAACCATTGAGAATCTGACCTTGGTCCTTTAATCAAAGTTGTAGGTAATCACAAATGGGACAACTTTTATGTTCACAGAATTTGAACTTCTTCAGAAAATTTTAAAGTAATTTGAGAAATCAGTTTGGGTCAAATTTGAATTCAAACTATAATTCAAAAACTAAGCCGAATTGGCACATGGTTCTTTAAGCAAATTTGTAGATCATAAAATTCTGAACAACTTTCATTCTTACAGATTTTGCACTTTAGTTCAAAATTTGGGCGCAATTCAAAAGGGGACAAACTGCACTGTAGCTACAGTCCCAGGAGTCCTACATGGCCACCACGACGACCGCCGCGGACACCTCGCGCATTCTGGCGCCGACACGCCGCCTCCACGCGCCAGCTCGTGCGCGCGCATGCGCAATGCGTTGGCACACCGTCCGCACACGTCCTCGTCCATAAAACCACCTCCCTGTCGCCTCCCCATTCTTTTCTTTTCTCTCTGCTCGCGCTGGCCACGGGACAGGGAACTCCGCCGACGAAATTCGTCGCCGTTGAGCTTCCTCCGCCGTCGCCGGCTTAACCACAGCTCCGCCATGACCTTGCCCATCTCCCCAACCCACTGAATCGAGCTCTAACCGCCCACATTGCCCGGACGAAGCTCATCTTCCCCAACTCCGGCAGACGGCCGCCGCGGTCGGGTTCGCTGTTGCACGGTGGGTAAGGAGCCTCTCGGGTCAAATTGGTTGCACTGTTCGCTTCACCTTGACTCACTCTTTCGCATCGGCTCGCTACCTGGGTCTCTACCGCGCAGGAAGGGCCGGACCACCGCCGCAGAGCTTCGGGTCGCCGCCATCCTTGCCGTCGTAGTCGACCACTACCTCCCCGAGCACCTCCAACCGATTTGGCACACGCACCAACCCTAGTTGAGGTCTTTAATGCCGATGCTTGCATTCGTTTAGCCTCCACCGCCTTGGTTTGGCCGGACACCGCCGAGCCGTCGGGAACGGCGGAATTGCGCCGCCATTCGCGAGTCCGAGTTAGCTCTGTCCACGTTCACTCCCTAGCCCGACCGAGACCTTGGGCGTGCTCGCGAGGCAAACCCGAACACAATGGTAGCCTCGGCTGAGCCGTGGCCTCGCCGCCGGTGAAGTTCGGCCGGCGGTCAGTGCCGCCGTGCGCGGGTCCGCGCACCGGTCCGCGCACTGGTCCGTTTTGGTTAGCCTGACATCCGGATCCCGCCTGTCAGTAGCTTAAGTCGTGCTCTGGTCCGTTTCGCGTCGCTGGACAAGGCTGAGGTCGAGCCTGACCCTCGAGGTCGAGGCCGAGCCTCGAGTTCTCGTCCCGCCCGAGGCCGAGCCTGACCCTCGAGGTCGAGGCCGAGCCTCGAGTTCGCATCACGCTCGAGGTCGAGCCTGACCCTCGAGTCGAGCCTGACCCTCGAGGTCGAGCCTGACCCTCGAGTCGAGCCTGACCCTCGAGTCGAGCCTGACCCTCGAACCGAGCCTCGAGTTCGCGTCTCGCCGAGACCTGCGTCCGGTCAGCCTCGACTCTTTCTCCGTCTCGCCTGAGGCTGGCAAGCCTTTCCTCTCAGACCCTCGAGGTCGAGTCAAACCCTCGAGCCTGAGCCTCGAGTTCGCGCCCCGCGCCGCTGGTCGAGGCCGAGGCCGGCCTGACGACCCGATCCCGCTTGTCAGTGGCTTAGCGTTAGGGTTTTTAGTTTTTGCGCATGTGAATAGTGCAGCAACTTGTTATTTTTGCTGTATTTTTATTATAACTCCTAAAATCATGAAAATTTTTGTGTAGCCTCTCTGAGTTGTGAAGAAAATTATAAAAATATGAAACTTCAAGTTTGGTTAAGTTTTACTTTGGTATTAAAATAATCAAATAAATTGTTTGGGCACTTTAAATAATTGTGTAGGTTTCTCCCAAAGTCCAAAAATTATGAAACTAATTTTGTAGTACTTATCAACCTGAAACACACATTTAAAAAAATTATGGACCCCTTATGAGAAAATAAGTTTTTGGCCTTAATAATTAACCCATTTATTAAATAATAGAGAATAACTAATAAAGTCTTAATCAACTGTTTATCATTGCTGATCTAGGTTAATACTAATGTCAGGTTACCTCTTAAGGATCAACTTAAACACTTTGATGATTTGCATTTCAAATAAGGAATGAGTCATATTTAGTTGTGAAGTGGATCAAATAATGCGCTTGATCTTGCACCCATATTGATATGGCCGCTGGACCAGTTCTCGTTGAGGGACTGTTTTCATGAACAAAATTATGTTTTCTGTCAAAGTGTTGTATAGCAAAGTTGTAGTACTTTTGTATATCTAGCTGCTCCTAAAATTTCATAATTGTTGGATAAATATACTGGGAGTTGTGCTCTGTTCAATCTGGGTTTGTGCTGCTGTCCAGAATCTGGACAGTTTGTGCAAACTGAACTGTTTGGGGTATTTAATTTGTGAATCTGATCTGGTGTATTATAAGAAAGTTGTAGAAGATTTCACATGCTTTCTAGAATGGTCTAGATTACAATTTTTGAGGTCTCTGAGCTCCAGATATGGTCTGTGGAACAGTAGTGTATAGATCTGTCCAAATTCTGGACAGAACTTCTTCTTTGCACTGTTTGACCTTGTTAAGTCTAGAATCAACCTTTGGTGTTAATAACAAGTTTGTATACATTTATATAAGCTTTCCAGATTGTCCTCAACGACTATTTTTGGAGGTCTAGAACAATAGTTATGGATAAATCAAGTTGGTTGTGTAAATCTGTCCAAAATCTGGACTGCAGTGTTTCATTATATTGTTTGACCTAGTTAACTTTGAAATCACTTAAAGATGAAAATAACAAAGTGATAGCGAACTTAATGAACTTTTGTTATGCATTTGTTTGTCCTGCACCTTAGCATGCACTGCATCATACTAAAGCATGCATCATTGTTTACGTGTAGTTCATACGAGAGAGTCGCTGGTCGTGTTGAGCAAGCTTCGGAAGGTTGCGTTGATCAAGCTTCAGATCGAGGTGGTCCACATGATTCAGCCTCAGGAGGAGAACTTCGTCAGACAACCTTCTTCGGGAAGATTCGACTTCAAATCAATAAGGAACTAACTTCTGTTGATCTTTCGGAGATCCTAGTCTTCTCTGCAACACAGGCAAGCCCCGGTGCATACGCCCACTCTCTGTTTTACAAATACTTTATTACACTATATGTCTTGTGGAATGTGCATTAAGTAAGTAGGAGTTGAATGAAACCGTTGCTGCATGAATACCTTGATTTCCAGATAATCCCCTGATGATATCCTATCAGTAGTGATAAGACGATCCCAAATGCCTAGTAATGCTTAGACTTCGGTAGAAGTCGATCGATGGTTTCATCGTTCGCGAGATATAGGTTTGCCTGTTCTCTCTTTGACTCTGCCTATGGGTCGTGAGAACCCCAATATGATGATGATATTTAAACTGAGACCGGGCGGGTAACTTGCATAGGAATGGAGTCCTGGTGTAGTGTTTTCGCCTGTGTCGCTTAGGACCTGTCCGCTGTTGGCCCGTTGGATCGAGAACTATTTGTTAGTACTGGTCACATGCTACGGTAAGCCTTACTGTGGCTATGCTCTTACTGGAACTGCGCACCCGCGCACTGGGAGTGGAGAGATGGCGGGAGTAGCGTGTACCCACCCTGCACGGTCCCCTGTTGGACGGACTCAGCAAGGCCGTTGTAGGGCGGTGGTGTACTGTACTCCCGGGTGGCGCGGCTCCGGTCCGGTTTGAGCGGATCCATGGGACGGTTGATATATGCGAGTTTGGTCTCGCATATGTCGTGTGATAAGGAAGCCCCAGCTGGGTAGATCAAGCGGTTCGAATCGTCGTTTGCTCCACGAGAAAAGGAGACTCGTCCTCGCCCCCTCAGCGTAGTTTAATCAAGTGAAGATGATGGCAATAAAAGTTTATCTTGAGATGTGATGCTTAAACAAGTGTTTGATTTAGATAGGTGCAAAGTGGATACTGCTTAATAACTTAATGCACCGCTAAAACTTGAAAATAGGATGAACAACTAGAAAGCTTTTCTGCAAAGCTCTTCTCTTCTGCTAACCTCACTACATCCCTTAAGCCAGCATGCCCTTGGAGTCTTTTTCTTAGTCTGGTAAGTCTTGTTGAGTACCTTCATGTACTCAGGGTTTGTTAATCCCCTGTTGCAGGTTTTAGCTTGTGGTGTCTTTCTGGATCATATCCGTGGGCTCGATATGCTCTGGTGGTTTTCTCTTTGACTTAGGTGCTCTACCTAAGTCAGGTTCTATAGTGCTCCTCTTCTTCTGCAATCCAAGTAAAGTTTATTTGAAATGTAACTTATTCATGTTTTGTAAAATTTTATCTTACCTTGCTTCCGCTCTCCGATGTTAGTTTTGTATCAACTGCTGTAATGTTGTGGTTATTTCACTCAAATGGAGGATGATCCTGTAACTCGTGGATAATTTGGGGTTCTCTCGGGGACACCCGACGGATCTTTCCAGTAACGTGGTACGCATGCATGGTCATCAGGGCTCTGGGAGATGATGACGTGTGCAGGTGGGCCACATTACCGGGAGGTTCTGCCACAGGTTTGGTATCGGAGGAGGATCCTCCTCGGAGGGGAATAGTTACAACATTACTTTTAAAAAACTTCAAAATGATTTCTTAATCTAAAAGTTTTTGAAAGTAACAAACTAAAAATGCTCTTTCCTCAACTTCTTGCTGGAGAACCTTGTGGAGCTCCCTGTGACTCCAACGGTAGACACCAGGAAAGCTAATGTATAAAGTATAGCCCTATATCTAACTAACTTATGGAGGTAGAAAACTCCTAACTATGAGAGGCCGTATAGGACGAGCATACATGATATCGTGCATAATAATAAAATAACGTGCTAAACTTTCTCACCTAATTCTGAGAGCACCTATGATCCCTTAATAGAAATCCGTCTCTAGATTCTGTTACCCCTTTTCTAAGTTCTGATCCTTGAGAACTTTGGATATCCTTACATATTCCACTACATAAAATCAGAATCATGGTAACCTCCTTGATTCCTCTTTGATGTGCGAGTCAAGCCTTAAATTGACACGTGCTATTTGTTTGATACTGTGAAAACAACGAATGGTGGTCGAAAGTTACTAAGATCGTGTCCTACGAAGAAACCATGGTCCGTGGACTGGATAAAGGCGTCAAAACCTGGGGTCACCTATGGACGCATATGGTGTTACTGCTGGGCGCTCGCTAATATCCAGGTCGTTGGTCATGATTCTTTTTAGCTCACGATTAACGTGCTATCATTTCTGGACGCCCAAAAGGGAATTCAGAGCCCTATTTCATCCAGTTTTCTTTAAACCCTTATAATTATAACCAACGCTGAATTTGGTTATAATTTCCTCAATACGAGATGAGAATTACAGAAGTTGTGCTCTATTGTGGTGCCAAGATCGTGACCACAGTGCCGCGACGGAACCCGAAGAATCTTGTGTGACGGCCTACACAAGTTTCCGTTGGGCGCGCGCTGGTATCGAGGTCAGCTGTCATGATCCATTATAGCCCGCAACCAATGTACGCTCTCTCTTTGATAATCCTCTTTCATGTCACTCAAAATATCCACTACCTTGTTGAAACTATGTTTTGCTCACGGTTGTGATTTGAAAACCAACCTCAACTGCTTTGTGAACTCTTGTCTGTAAACCTTCTTGACCCATTTCCTTTTCCATTACTTAACTCCAGACTTGAGGTCCTTCTAAAATCTCCGGAAGAGATTTCTTTAAGGGGGGAGGAGCTGTAACACCCCTGGTGTTAAGCGTTAATTAAAACCCTAAGTATACTGATTAGTATACATAATCATCTGGCATCATGGCATAAAAGCATTGCATGATTAAGTCATAATTGTGATGCTTTGTATGATCGACTTGAGTGTTGCATAAATGTGTTATGTGTATCATATGAAATGACTACTCAAAATCGAACTTAAGAAAACTCTGGTTAATTCTAAAATTTATTTTTCTGAAATAAACCTGGGTCAACTTTTGCTCTAATCAATAGTGAAGATAGACCAATAGTGTTATATGGTTCATGAGAATAAGTCCTTATAGTGGCTCTATGATAAAGACTAAAATCCAAGCTGAATCTGGACATGGCCCTAAAAACAAAGTTGTAGATACTAATGAATGAAACAACTTTGGTATATAAAGTTAACAAAGATTCTGCACAGAATTTGAATTAAATCAAATTTGCTTAAACCCTAGAATTTACCCTTGAACTACAACTTTCAAACCATTGAGAATCTGACCTTGGTCCTTTAATCAAAGTTGTAGGTAATCACAAATGGGACAACTTTTATGTTCACAGAATTTGAACTTCTTTAGAAAATTTTAAAGTAATTTGAGAAATCAGTTTGGGTCAAATTTGAATTCAAACTATAATTCAAAAACTAAGCCGAATTGGCACATGGTTCTTTAAGAAAATTTGTAGATCATAAAATTCTGAACAACTTTCATTCTTACAGATTTTGCACTTTAGTTCAAAATTTGGGCGCAATTCAAAAGGGGACAAACTGCACTGTAGCTACAGTCCCAGGAGTCCTGCATGGCCACCACGACGACCGCCGCGGACACCTCACGCATTCTGGCGCCGACACGCCGCCTCCACGCGCCAGCTCGTGCGCGCCCATGTGCAATGCGTTGGCACACCGTCCGCACACGTCCTCGTCCATAAAACCACCTCCCTGTCGCCTCCCCATTCTTTTCTTTTCTCTCTGCTCGCGCTGGCCACGGGACAGGGAACTCTGCCGACGAAATTCGTCGCCGTTGAGCTTCCTCCGCCGTCGCCGGCTTAACCACAGCTCCACCATGACCTCGCCCATCTCCCCAACCCACTGAATCGAGCTCTAACCGCCCACATTGCCCGGACGAAACTCATCTTCCCCAACTCCGGCAGATGGCCGCCGCGGTCGGGTTCGCTGTTGCACGGTGGGTAAGGAGCCTCTCGGGTCAAATTGGTTGCACCGTTCGCTTCACCTTGACTCACTCTTTCGCATCGGCTCGCTACCTGGGTCTCTACCGCGCAGGAAGGGCCGGACCACCGCCGCGGAGCTTCGGGCCGCCGCCATCCTTGCCGTCGTAGTCGACCACTACCTCCCCGAGCACCTCCAACCGATTTGGCACACGCACCAACCCTAGGTGAGGTCTTTAATGCCGATGCTTGCATTCGTTTAGCCTCCACCGCCTTGGTTTGGCCGGACACCGCCGAGCCGTCGGGAACGGCGGAATTGCGCCGCCATTCGCGAGTCCGAGTTAGCTCCGTCCACGTTCACTCCCTAGCCCGACCGAGACCTTGGGCGTGCTCGCGAGGCAAACCCGAACACAATGGTAGCCTCGGCTGAGCCGTGGCCTCGCCGCCGGTGAAGTTCGGCCGGCGGTCAATGCCGCCGTGCGCGGGTCCGCGCACCGGTCCGCGCACTGGTCCGTTTTGGTTAGCCTGACATCCGGATCCCGCCTGTCAGTAGCTTAAGTCGTGCTCTGGTCCGTTTCGCGTCGCTGGACAAGGCTGAGGTCGAGCCTGACCCTCGAGGTCGAGGCCGAGCCTCGAGTTCTCGTCCCGCCCGAGGCCGAGCCTGACCCTCGAGGTCGAGGCCGAGCCTCGAGTTCGCATCCCGCTCGAGGTCGAGCCTGACCCTCGAGTCGAGCCTGACCCTCGAGGTCGAGCCTGACCCTCGAGTCGAGCCTGACCCTCGAACCGAGCCTCGAGTTCGCGTCTCGCCGAGACCTGCGTCCGGTCAGCCTCGACTCTTTCTGCGTCTCGCCCGAGGCTGGCAAGCCTTTCCTCTCAGACCCTCGAGGTCGAGTCAAACCCTCGAGCCTGAGCCTCGAGTTCGCGCCCCGCGCCGCTGGTCGAGGCCGAGGCCGGCCTGACGACCCGATCCCGCTTGTCAGTGGCTTAGCGTTAGGGTTTTTAGTTTTTGCGCATGTGAATAGTGCAGCAACTTGTTATTTTTGCTGTATTTTTATTATAACTCCTAAAATCATGAAAATTTTTGTGTAGCCTCTCTGAGTTGTGAAGAAAATTATAAAAATATAAAACTTCAAGTTTGGATAAGTTTTACTGCGGTATTAAAATAATCAAATAAATTGTTTGGGCACTTTAAATAATTGTGTAGGCTTCTCTCAAAGTCCAAAAATTGTGAAACTAATTTTGTAGTACTTATCAACCTAAAACACACCTTTACAAAAATTATGGACCCCTTATGAGAAAATAAGTTTTTGGCCTTAATAATTAACCCATTTATTAAATAATAGATAATAACTAATAAAGTCTTAATCAACTGTTTATCATTGCTGATCTTGGTTAATACTAATGTCAGGTTACCTCTTAAGGATCAACTTAAACACTTTGATGATTTGCATTTCAAATAAGGAATGAGTCATATTTAGTTGTGAAGTGGATCAAATAATGCGCTTGATCTTGCACCCATATTGATATGGCCGCTGGACCAGTTCTCGTTGAGGGACTGTTTTCATGAACAAAATTATGTTTTCTGTCAAAGTGTTGTATAGCAAAGTTGTAGTACTTTTGTATATCTAGCTGCTCCTAAAATTTCATAATTGTTGGATAAATATACTGGGAGTTGTGCTCTGTTCAATCTGGGTTTGTGCTGCTGTCCAGAATCTGGACAGTTTGTGCAAACTGAACTGTTTGGGGTATTTAATTTGTGAATCTGATCTGGTGTATTATAAGAAAGTTGTAGAAGATTTCACATGCTTTCTAGAATGGTCTAGATTACAATTTTTGAGGTCTCTGAGCTCCAGATATGGTCTGTGGAACAGTAGTGTATAGATCTGTCCAAATTCTGGACAGAACTTTTTCTTTGCACTGTTTGACTTTGTTAAGTCTAGAATCAACCTTTGGTGTTAATAACAAGTTTGTATACATTTATATAAGCTTTCCAGATTGTCCTCAACGACTATTTTTGGAGGTCTAGAACAATAGTTATGGATAAATCAAGTTGGTTGTGTAAATCTGTCCAAAATCTGGACTGCAGTGTTTCATTATATTGTTTGACCTAGTTAACTTTGAAATCACTTAAAGATGAAAATAACAAAGTGATAGCGAACTTAATGAACTTTTGTTATGCATTTGTTTGTCCTGCACCTTAGCATGCACTGCATCATACTAAAGCATGCATCATTGTTTACGTGTAGTTCATACGAGAGAGTCGCTGGTCGTGTTGAGCAAGCTTCGGAAGGTTGCGTTGATCAAGCTTCAGATCGAGGTGGTCCACATGATTCAGCCTCAGGAGGAGAACTTCGTCAGACAACCTTCTTCGGGAAGATTCGACTTCAAATCAATAAGGAACTAACTTCTGTTGATCTTTCGGAGATCCTAGTCTTCTCTGCAACACAGGCAAGCCCCGGTGCATACGCCCACTCTCTGTTTTACAAATACTTTATTACACTATATGTCTTGTGGAATGTGCATTAAGTAAGTAGGAGTTGAATGAAACCGTTGCTGCATGAATACCTTGATTTCCAGATAATCCCCTGATGATATCCTATCAGTAGTGATAAGACGATCCCAAATGCCTAGTAATGCTTAGACTTCGGTAGAAGTCGATCGATGGTTTCATCGTTCGCGAGATATAGGTTTGCCTGTTCTCTCTTTGACTCTGCCTATGGGTCGTGAGAACCCCAATATGATGATGATATTTAAACTGAGACCGGGCGGGTAACTTGCATAGGAATGGAGTCCTGGTGTAGTGTTTCCGCCTGTGTCGCTTAGGACCTGTCCGCTGTTGGCCCGTTGGATCGAGAACTATTTGTTAGTACTGGTCACATGCTACGGTAAGCCTTACTGTGGCTATGCTCTTACTGGAACGGCGCACCCGCGCACTGGGAGTGGAGAGATGGCGGGAGTAGCGTGTACCCACCCTGCACGGTCCCCTGTTGGACGGACTCAGCAAGGCCGTTGTAGGGCGGTGGTGTACTGTACTCCCGGGTGGCGCGGCTCCGGTCCGGTTTGAGCGGATCCATGGGACGGTTGATATATGCGAGTTTGGTCTCGCATATGTCGTGTGATAAGGAAGCCCCAGCTGGGTAGATCAAGCGGTTCGAATCGTCGTTTGCTCCACGAGAAAAGGAGACTCGTCCTCGCCCCCTCAGCGTAGTTTAATCAAGTGAAGATGATGGCAATAAAAGTTTATCTTGAGATGTGATGCTTAAACAAGTGTTTGATTTAGATAGGTGCAAAGTGGATACTGCTTAATAACTTAATGCACCGCTAAAACTTGAAAATAGGATGAACAACTAGAAAGCTTTTCTGCAAAGCTCTTCTCTTCTGCTAGCCTCACTACATCCCTTAAGCCAGCATGCCCTTGGAGTCTTTTTCTTAGTCTGGTAAGTCTTGTTGAGTACCTTCATGTACTCAGGGTTTGTTAATCCCCTGTTGCAGGTTTTAGCTTGTGGTGTCTTTCTGGATCATATCCGTGGGCTCGATATGCTCTGGTGGTTTTCTCTTTGACTTAGGTGCTCTACCTAAGTCAGGTTCTATAGTGCTGCTCTTCTTCTGCAATCCAAGTAAAGTTTATTTGAAATGTAACTTATTCATGTTTTGTAAAATTTTATCTTACCTTGCTTCCGCTCTCCGATGTTAGTTTTGTATCAACTGCTGTAATGTTGTGGTTATTTCACTCAAATGGAGGATGATCCTGTAACTCGTGGATAATTTGGGGTTCTCTCGGGGACACCCGACGGATCTTTCCAGTAACGTGGTACGCATGCATGGTCATCAGGGCTCTGGGAGATGATGACGTGTGCAGGTGGGCCACATTACCGGGAGGTTCTGCCACAATCCGGGGGTAGCCTGACTCTCCCTTCGGCTATCAAGAACTCGAAGAGCTTGTCGGCCTTTGTGACGTCGAAGTCGTATGCCTCCTTCTGTTGGCGCAGCCACTGCTTGTTGGCCTGGGTTGGCTCTTTGCTCCAGTTGAGCTCAGCAGCAGCCACCTCGTCTTCAGCATCGGAGTAGTCGTCAGCTTCGTCCAAGAAGGCCTGATACATCTGAGCCGTGACATCGTCCTTCTGGAAGCGTCCTTCCCTGCGGAAGCCTTGAGCTTGGATGGTCATCTCATTTAGCCGACGAGAGAGGTGACACAAATCCTCAAATTCCTGACCGAACAGTTTGTCTCTGATGCTTGGGAGCATGCCGGCTACGGCCAATGGTGGAAGCTGATCATCCGGCAGGTAAATGCCGAAGCACTGGCTCTTGACCTCCCTAAACCTGCGCAAGTAGTCTTGCGGTGTCTCATTCGGCCTTTGGCGCACATACATGATATCCACCAGCCTTTTCTCCTTGGTGCCCGTGTAAAAGTGCGTATGGAACTTTTGTTCCAAGTCTGCCCAGGAGAGAATGGATCCCGGCGGTAGTGACACGAACCATGCAAACGCCGGTCCAGTGAGCGATGACGGGAAGTACCGAACCCTGAAGGCATCTTCGGTACTTGCCTCCCCAAGCTGGAGCAGATAACGACTGACGTGTTCCAGTGTGCTGGTGTCATCCAAACTGGAGAACTTAGTCAGATCCGTCGGTACTTTGACTCTGGGAGGCAGAGCCACACGGTGAAACCATTCAGGGAACGGAGATCTGTAAGCATGGGTGTGCTTAGGCTTGAGGCCGAAAGTATGCTGCATCATGTTTGCCATCTTCTCCAGCATGACATCGACATTGGAGTCGGTAGTCTTTTCGGCCGTCGGCCTCCCATATCCTGGATGTGGAAAGCCCTCTAGGTGATGAGGCTCAGTCATCTCATGATATCCATTTCCATAGTAGTCCTTGATGAGCCTATGAGTCTGCGGAGAAATCTTGTGCGTTGACTCCGGCGGCTGACTCTTATTGCCGAACGTGATTTGACCCATGGTCGGTAATTGACCTTCTGGTGTATGTTTCTCTTGTACGGTCAGCCCGCTTGATTGAGCCTTAAGCGGGGTCTTCTCGCCTGCCTTCTTGAGGTGACTCGGCAAGTTGAACAGATGTGGTCCTGCTATAGGGCCAAACTCCGCCTCCATAAGTTCATCGGCCTTAGGGCCGAATTGAGCGATCATGATGGTGCGAAAAGTATTGAGAAATGCCCCATGCATGCGGCTAATGGTACCAGAGACAGCTTCGTTGACTATGCTGGACATCTTTAGCATTGCTTCCACCTCCTCGGGATCATTTGGATCGAGCTGGATAGGTTTCGGCAAGTCGTGCATGCGACGAACCTTTCTGCTCTTATTCTTGGAAAAGGCTTCTAGGCACTTGGCTTGGAATTCGGCACAAGCGTTAAGCACCTGATCTTTGTATTCATCGGGCAGTTCGGCGAGTTGCACATGCATGAGCTCCGCCTTGTCACTGGTTCCAGTTTCAGTGACTTCAACCAAGGTTGTAGGAAAAAGGTGTCCCACCGAGCATGCCAAAAAGTGTGTTGGCACAAAAAGTGGCGCACTATGCCAATCACACAGCAAGCCGAAGAAGCTGGCTTCAAATGTGGCCCGGGTGCTCGGAAGTCCGGTGCATGCCAGTTAGTTTGTCCTGCAACTAACAAGGGAGATAAACTGTTAAATACAAAAGCTATAACATGCCGGGTGTGACCAGACAGCTCCATATTTACGGCTCTGAAGCCACTTACGACGACATACAGCTATAGAAAGCTGTCTGCCAAGCATGTTCATGAAACCATTCGGCTAAGTCTAGGTGCAAACATGTAAGCTGTAACTTGCTGAAGGATCAAATAACGAAGGGATGCATGAATGAATAACAATTGGTCGTGTATACGATTTATGAAAGAACATGATCTAGACCAAAGATATCATCAAGCGTGGTAAATTATCAACAGGTAACTCGTAGATATAAATCTATTTGAACAACACATGCATAGGCCCAATTCGGCTAGTCTGCCGCACGTCCAGCCTTCATAAACCCGTCAGGTGTAAACTCAAGCAAAGCTAATCCACCGCATGATACCACTTGCTATAAATCTACTCCACTCCTTAAAATTAGATTAATCCACCGCATGATACGATCTAATTATAAGAAGCTAAAAGCATGCATATGTCCACACAGATCCATATATACTCATTACTCATGTAAGCATAACCAGAATCGGCAAACTAACCGAACTGGGGTCCATGAAGAAGAAACATACAAACAGAGCATGATTAAACTAATCTAAAACCTGTACCTGCCGCACGACACCCAGCTCTATCAAAGCCTAAACATGATCGGCATGTATGAACCCGCAACATGTAACAACCTAGATTGAAAGTCGATTCAGCCATCATGATCTTATGATTAGCAAAGCACAAGCAAACCCGTGCAACAAGGCCGAACGAAAATCAATCTAGATTGGGCAAAAGAGTGTTGTATGAATTAATTAAAACAAAGCTTTGCAACACACGATAACTTAATGAATCTATTAGACCTGCCAAATCTAACAGAGTGGATAACTATTTTTACTCATGACTTAATCCGCCCCACGATACAAGGCATAAGCAAAAACTTCCCGTCATAAGCTTAAATCCGTCGCACGATACTAAGCTTAACGTACGAGACTACTTGCACCATATCTAAATCCGCCGCACGATACTAGACATGATAGCAAGGTTGCCGGGACTTACGGAGGTCGACAGATCGATGATTCCCCTCGAAGAACACGACGACACGACTTGGACTCGATAGGTGGCACGGAGCCGGGTTGGTTGTATTGATTGTGTATATGTGTGTTTACAATGGTCGAGGGTTTATATTTATACCCTGGACGAGACATGAATCCTGGTCGATTACGACTTTACAACGATAAAATCAGGAAACTATCTAAAACACGATGCCTTCTGCTCCAAGCTTCCCTTAATAACCGGCGCGCGCTAAAAATGACGAGATCCTCGTTGCCAAATCTTCTGACATGCCGCATTTGTCATCTTTTGGCGCAAACTGACCTTAATCTGATGTAGCCGACCGCAACGTCATATTGCCGAACCTGCTTGCTATTGACTAACCGGTTTCACAGCCTTGATGAATATTGAGTTAGCCGACCGCGCAGATCAAGAGCCAACTAATCGTCGATCACTTGCCGAATCCTTCTCCTCTTGTGGGCTGAACCCATCTGTCATATCTTTTCGTGTGCGAAAATCTGGTGTTAACACTAAGAGATCATGGCTCGAACCTATCTCCAAATCGATGAATCGAAGAATTTTGGGGAAGGGAGAAAACTTGACCCGAAACGAAAATCGATTGACCTCCTAGACCGTGAGGTTAGAGGAGAATTCCTTCGGTCGAAAGAAGTGCCTCACGATCTAGAACAACTTGGTTCAAACGGTTTTGCAAAAGATGAACCGTGCAAAGAGATCAAGCGACGGGAAAATCGTGGAGAAAAAGGATTCCGCGAAGAACACGAACGAAACGCGAATCACAACCACAAATTGCAACCGTGAGGCTACCACACGCTACAACAGTGGGGATACGGCCTCACTTCCTCAGAATCAACAGTACACAGAGGCAAGTCTCTCTGCGGATCTCAGCTAGCTACAGCAGGGGATGGGAGAGCAGGAAACCCTAAGTGCGAAAGAGCAAATGACTGAGATAGGGGAGGAGGGTGTCTCCCTTGACTACTTATCCTATTCTAGACTAAGTCTATTTCCTACTCTACCCCTCTCTATTCTAATTACAGAGCGATCCAGCTAAACTCTAGGGTTATTCTGGACCAACTCAAGTGGTAGGTAGATCCGACGGCCACGCCCGCACAAGTCATCCGCGTTGCCTCCACGCAACCATCCGATTGCCACCACGTGCCGCCCTCGCTCTGCACCCCCGGTTTTGTGGCCCAAATCGGGAAACCAGCCTTTTCAGCAACCCCCGGTTTTGAGGCCCAAACCGGGAAACCAGCCCACCAGCGTCTGAGTTTTGAGGCCAAACTCAGCAAACCATCCGCGCCCAGGTATTGAGGCCCAAACCTGGAAACCGTCCTTAGCCCGAGTTTTGTGGCCAAACTCGAAAACCCTCAGCACCCAGGTTTTGAGGCCCAAACCTGGAAACCATACACCGGTGGTTTTTCGCTGGCTCAGCCACCAAACCGAAGCTGTAGAGGGGATGCACCACCCGTGCACCCCGTCCACTGACACGTGTCCCCAGGTCCTCGACCCGAGCAACACCGTGCCCCGCAAGTCTCCGCTCGTCACTGTCCCAGGCTGCCAGCCACCACAGCTGATCCTCAGGCACTCCGGTCCCTCAGTCCAAGCCTCACATCCGCCCTTCACTGCTCGATCCATCGGCATGGCACGTCCGCCGCACGGCACGCCCATCCTTCATCGCACCCAGTCCATCGGCACGACACGTCTCAACTTGACCTTCACCTTGCCCTCGATCACTGTCTCCGTGCTCAACACCTGCACAACACAAGCCAAAGAACATGCGATCAAACCCGTTGACAATCACTCATCACTTAGAGACTCGGCATACACCCATGTATCCGCACAAGCTTGTCATTGGCTTTGCAATCTTAGAGGAGTCAAGAATAAATCGGCGATAATATCCGGCTAATCCGAGAAAACTCCGAATCTCACCAACTGAGGTTGGGGCTTTCCAATCCATTACTTCTTGAACTTTACTAGGGTCTACAGAAATTCCTTCTTCTGATAGGATATGACCAAGAAAATGCACTTTCCTTAACCAAAACTCACATTTGCTAAACTTGGCATAGAGTTTATGCTCTCGCAGCCTCGTCAAAACAATCCTCAAATGTTTTGCGTGATCGTCTGGGTTCTCAGAATAAACCAAAATGTCATCAATGAACACCACTACAAACATATCCAGTTCTGGCATGAATACCGAGTTCATCAAACTCATAAAGTACGCTGGAGCATTTGTCAAACCAAAAGACATGACCAAATACTCATACAGCCCATATCTGGTTGAAAAAGCGGTCTTTGGAATATCTTATGGCCTAATCCTGATCTGGTGATAACCTGATCTCAAATCGATCTTTGAAAATACCTTGGCTTTGGATAATTGATCAAACAAAATATCTATCCGTGGCAACGGATACTTGTTCTTAACCGTCACGGCATTAAGCGGCCGATAATCCACAAACATCCGTAGAGACTTGTCTTTCTTCTTGACAAACAATGCAGGACATCCCCACTCTGATACACTAGGTTGAATGAAGCCCTTGTCTAAAAGTTCCTTAATCTGTGTTTTGAGTTCAGCTAACTCGTTGGGCGGCATATGATAAGGTCTTCTCGAGATTGGTGCAGTCCCGGGTAACAACTCAATAGCAAACTCCACAGCCCGCTTGGGCGGTAATCCTGGTAACTCATCTGGGAAGACATCTGGGAAATCCCAAACAACTGGAATTTTTGACAGGTCTTCTATAGATAAGGTACAAGATAGATCAACAAAATCAGCACCTCGAGGAAGAGAGATGCATAACTTGGTGTTTGTCCTTTCATCAGATAAGGTAAGAGTTCTATCTGTAGTATCTAACACCGCTTTCCACATACTCATCCAACTCATTCCTAGGACTACATCCATACCGAGTCCTGGCAAAACTACTAGATTGGCTCCAAACTTGTGCCCTCCGATGTCGATGGTTGCATTACAAACCATCTGCCTAGACAACACACTACTCCCCACGGAGCTTACGTGAAACCCATAATCCACTTCAGACAACTCTTGATTATGCTTTAGTGCAAATGCTTTACTCATGAACGAATACGATGATCCAGTATCAAACAAAACAACCACGGGATGATGGATAATAAGACACATACCGGCAGTCGCGGGCTCTCCGGCACGAGCTTCTTCAGCAGTCATGTTATGCAGACGTGCAGGGTAATTAGCCTGTTGCTTCTTCGGGTAGGGGCAATATCTTGCAAAGTGCCCCTCTTGGTTGCAGTTGAAGCATGGTCCCCGAACTATAGGTTTGCCTCCTGTTGGTATAAATTAATGCACACTCTACTTTATCCACAAGCGCACAGATAAGATCTACCGATATAGCACTTCACCGGAATAACCCAGTTTAATATCGAACCCAAAGGAACGGATAGCATTGAGTCTCAAGTGTATAACCCCTGAGTGGCTAACAAGGATGGAGAATCTAGAAGCATAGAGGGGATCACTAAGGTTATCTAAATCCAACTTAAGAGTGATATGTTTATTATTCTCAATGGGGAAGTTGCCATAAAAGGTCACAAACAGAGTATGAGTCTTTTATGCAAAATGTATAATCCTACCGGGCCTACACACGGGTAGTGGACTATAGAAGAATCAACAAGGCTATAAGAGTCACCCTTGCAAACTACCACTGTTACCGGTGTTATAGGAGGCATTTATGATGAGCTATCAAGTCTAAGAACCACGCTTACACTATCCAACCACTCTAACTCTAGAATGACTAGAATTAAAGTACTCAAAAGAGAGTCACAAACCTTAAGAATAATAAGAACAATAGCTCAAACTTAAATATAGACGTTGATTACCGAAACAATCATGAAGCAAGTCGATGAAGAACTTGAATCCACAGGTACAAGATGAAGAAGGTGATCCGACAGGCCGGAGCTCCTTCTTGATCTCTTCCTCTCTCTCTCTTCTAGTTCTTGAATAAGACTAGGTTCTAATCCTAATTGAGGGGTATCTAGTCTTCTACTTGATAGCTGGCTCTTGACTACAACAAGATGAACTAGATCTAATTCTAGATGAACTAGAAGAGATTCATCTAGAGGGACCTCTACTTCTACATTGGAACCCTAGTTTCTGATGTGGAGATGAATAATGAAGAGGGAGATGCCTGGAGAGGGGGTCTGGGGCTACTTATATAGCCCTAAGGGATCAACCGTAGCCATTCGATCAAACCGACTTCAGGAACGGTGGAGATGAGTCCAAGGGTTCGGTGGAGATAGCTTGCAGAAGATGGAACCCAGCTGGCCCTAGGGGGGACCGATCAGTCATAGGGTGGGACCGGTCAGTCCCACCTGGTAGCCTCTTGCGGTGGTCGACCTCCTGGTGTCTTCTTGCATCCCCTGGAGTCTTCTAGTTACTCTACACCTTGAATATTATCAGTTGAAACCCTAAACCTTTGTTGGTGATTGAATTCATGCCCTTTTCATATTTATTTATCCTCTAATTTTGATAGATAACCAGTGTCAACAAGTTCCCCCAAGCTTACCCTTTGCTAGTCCCTTAGCAAAACCAAAACTTATCAATGGATCAAGAGTTGCTACTATATCTTCACTTCCAACAAGTACACCTGCTGTAAAATAAAAATTCTCCGAAACATATCATGTTATTCTTCATGGGGCTTATTACTCTACCTTAGGTCTTGGATAATTAAGAGATTGAACGATCAAATCAAGCACTATGTCTCTAGTTCCTTCACTTGACCTTTATCCTGGAGTTTTAATTAATTTTCAAAAGCATTAATACATATGTTGTCAAATTAAACAATGGATCCAAAGAGGAAGTCAACCAACCATTGAATCAAGAAGTGTATGTGTATGGAAAAATAGAGTCGGATGCTCTTTTGAATGTATTCACTCTCTTCTGTTTTATCAGAGACATATGGCTATCAGGCTAATTCTACTGTCGGGCACGTGCCCATTTTTTTTTCTGACACACATTTTTTTCTTCGAGGTTCCGGACAATTGTTCCTTTTTATTTCCTCGGGATCTATCTTTTTGAGGTTTTGGACACTTGTCCCTTTTTATTTCCTCGGATCTTTCTTTTTTTTTCTTTTCTCTTTCTCTTTTTTTTCATAGCCACATGCTTCCAACAAACATCAGAGAGTATAGCAACAGATAATTATGAGCATTTATGCAGAAGATGGATGAAATGTGTAATTGATCTCAATTCAATGGCATGATAAACTACTCATAGGGTCAACAAAGCTCAATTTAACTCAATGCAATTATTAGTCATGTTTATATTTAGAAATCTCCGGAATTCTAGTGTTGTTTAGAACTAGATAATAGCAGCTCAGATCATCACATGTCATATCCCAATTACCTAGACCTTAGATTAAGTATTTGCCAGCCATGTATTTAATTTTATTTAAGGCATCATTATTAATGAGGAGAACTCATGCTTTAAAAGCTAGGTACTTGAAAGAAATTAGATAGAGCAACTATTCATCATTTCCATGTAAAAGATTAGAGAGGGTTCTTCTTTAGTCATCAACTTCTTCAAACAAACTAGACACACTATTTTATTTAATCTAACACACTTTAAGATAAAAGTGAATAGTAGTAATAATAATAATAATAATAATAAAGACATACCTGATTCGTGAAGATAACGGGGGTGCATCTCCCCTAAGCTGGTTCCCTTAATGTGCCCATATATTTTTGTCTTTTTTTTTAATTAATGGTGAGCCTTCATGTGCCCACATATTTTTGTTCTTTTCTTTTTAGGGGAGAGCCTTCATGTGCTCACATATTTTTTTAAAATTGAATTTGTTTATAGAGTGAAAAACTTAAGAGGATAGAGATACTTACATGGATACATGAGGGTTGCCTTCCCCCAAGCTGAATGTTGACGTAGTCATTCTATCTTGCCATGTAGCAGACTGGCAGTGGTTATGTCCTTCCTCTATTAGAGCTTTGATTGATGTTGATGTTTGTTGAGACAGTGCTCCGATAGTGGATGGAACATCCACTTGCCCGTCAGCTTTTCTTGGCCTTTCAAATCCTGTGAAACTCAAATAGACAACAAAACTTGTGGAACAGATTAAGCGTTAGTTGTTGGCCACTTAAGCCTTAGTTGTCCAGAATTTCAGTAAGATCTCTTTCTCAATATTTTTATATTTTTATTTGGCAAGAGAAAATGCAATAGGATGAGTGCATGCATATTTATTTTTTATTATTCTTATGCCACCACGGTGAATATTCCTGTGGGTTTTACACACCATAGAATTATTCACATGGGGCTTCATGGTTTATGATGTAGTGTAACAAATGCAATATTTTTATTTTCTTTTCTAATGCAATGCAGAAATTAAAATGTTTGTGAATTAAATATGATGATGCAATAAATAACTGAGAAATATGCAGGAAAATAAATATGAGGATAACTACCGATTTTTACCTTTGGCGAAGGTTCGGATATTTAGGTCCGACGAACCGGAGATTTCCTTGGTTCAGACCTCCCAAGGTATGTCAGAGTTTAGAAAGTTGTTATCGATTGTACCTCTTAGGTGCAGACATTTTCTTCCACACTTTCTTGGTCTGAGTCTTCACTTCCTGTGGCTCACTGTCTTGAGATGTCTTTTGTTCTTTCTTTTCTGGGACAGTGTCGATAACTTCTTCTTCGTGATTGGCCTCTCTATTCTTGATAGTCTGTCTTCTTTGGTGGTGAGAGCGGCGTCTTTCACTTTTGTTCTTCTTAGGTGCTTCATTGGAGATGTAGCTAATGAAGTTGCATCGTGCCTTTTCTCCAGGAAAGTGAAAAATGAATTTCCTCTTTAGATGATTGTACTTGTAGCGTAGAGGAATGGTCTTCCTAGGATGAGGTGGACATCATCGTCTTCTCATGTCGAGGATCAAGAAGTCTATGGGGACTTCATGACCTCTAATTCTGACTACAACGTCTTCCATCATTCCTTCTTTATTATGCCTCTTGATATGGTGTCACTCATGTCATTTGTTCGTCCAACAGTTTGAAGTGAAGCGTTAATTGTGGACGCTGGCAGTATCTTGCTCAGTGTGCATGTTCTTGTAGATCTAGGACCTTCACTTTGTAGAATTTGGGAGTGACTTCTCCATGTTTTGCTCAAGAGTGTGTCTTGCTCATAATGACAAGGTAGAGATCAAGTGCATAGGCTCTGTTGGTGGAAAAACACCAACAGAACCAAAAGTTTTGTTTATTCCTCTCTAACCTTAGGCACATTGCACAAGATAAAATTTTTGTTTATATGTTCTATTCAAACTTAACATGAGTGATAGGATCAGAGGATGAGCATGAAAGTAGCATCTTAAAATATTTAACAGATCAAATTACTTAAACCAAGGAAGGATAATCTATGCATAAAGTGTTGATCTTTTTATAATTGAGATATATCATCTTCCAAAGGTTAGATGCACAAAATTTCAGCTTATTTAGTTAAGACAGTGAGATTGAAGAGAGTAAAGCTATGAACAAAGATCAAAGGACTGAACATGTTGAGTTGATTAGGTTAGATTAAGTGAGGTGCAACTTAAACATGTTTAGTTCTTTATTTATGTTCATACTAGAATCAAGAAGAAGCTTTTATAGTGATGGTTACTTACCTTGAAATGTTACTTTGTTATTGAAGAATGATTGTGCTGAACCACCTTGTGGAAGCTCCTCTTGTCTAGCTGGCTTGTCGTCTTTTGCTTCTCATAGTTTGCTTGAGAGGAGGAAGATCACAGTGGAATCATCTTTAGAGGTATCGACCTTCCTTCTCTTGTGTTGACTTATCAGTGAAGGCACATTGTTCCTCGAGTATGCTGACTAGGATCCTCTTTCTTTCTTATATTAATTCTGTACTATGAGGATGTAGGGATACTTCCGTATTCTTCTCTATTCAACCTTTCTTGTTTTCCTTTAATCATTGGGTTGGCAAGAGACTTTAATTTAGAGCTGCTACTCGAGTGCCTCCATGAGAGTCTTTTGTCTTGTAATGTCACCACTGAGGCTTGTCCTCTCAACAATGTCTAGATGATGGAGATCTTATCGGTTGTTCTTCTTGATTTGTTAGCTTAGGTGTTATCTCTCCATCTTCTAACTCTTGTGGTGCAGTGGCTTCATCCTTCATGATGCCCTCCTCAATTCTTGGCAGTTGGTTTTCCCCTTGGCGTCTTCTCTTGGTTCTCTTTGGCTGCTCATAAGTGATGTAGATGTTGAAGATGCAGCAAAAGATCCAAAAGTTGACTTCTCCAGGTCCAGCAAAGATGATAACATTGATGGTGTTCACGAACGATCTTCCAAGAATTAGTGGTGGATCATATTCTTCTTCTCGACTGGGACAACTTCTAGTGGTTTGTATTGATCAAAGTGGCAGGTAGGAGATCAATATGCTTGAAGTTGGGTTTCTCCTTCCTCCCTTTGATTGTGAAATACATCTAGACAATGGAATTGTCTCCCAGGCTGGCTTGCGATGTAGATGGACTCCCAACAACATGTTCATGTGTTTGACTTGTAGATCTTGCTATTGTTGTAGTGGTACCAACTTGTCTCCCAAGCTAGCTCTTGATTAAAGAGAAGATAACTTCCCACTTCTTGTCTTGATGTCTTGGACAATGATGATTGCAGTCATAGGTTGTCTCATAAGAGGTAAGTTGCATCCTGTTTGCCATTAGTACCCAAGCAAGACTCAAAGCTAGGCTAGCACCATTTGTGATTTGAGAGTAGGTTTGTGTGTCTATGGTTTGGGTTTTGGATCTTCAATATTTAGACCAAACAATGGATGAACAAAATCTCTCTCCTGCATAACGTTAGTGGATGTATACCCGAAGGATTGCAAGAATTTAAAACATGGGTTGTTATCCATAACTTATGTATTTTTGCATCTATGCAAATAAAAAGATGTTTTTAGGATTATTTTAGCATAGACTAGTATTTCATATGTTTGCTGCACTTTAACATGATTCAAGGCAAAAGATAACCTGCAGTAGAAGACAAAATAATAAACTTTGATACTCACAGTTCTTTCATCTATGATGAATGAGCTGAGTCTTCATTGTGCAAGAGTTGTTGAAGTTCATTGTACGCCTTGCTTCATCTCCAGTGTGAGTTCATCTCTGGACTTTCCCAAATTGATAATGGAAGCTTTCCTGCAAGGGTTAGTCCAACAAAATATCCAATATCTACTATAGCATACTATCAATTCAGAAATCAACCAAGACACCACGTCTAATTTGACTTAGATAGGCATTTTAACCTAAGCACCATACTTAAATTAAAAGCCTTTAGAGGTAAAATCAGCACACCTTTTAGCTCAAGAATCAAACCAGACACCATGTCTTACTTTAATTCATGAAAACAGTTAAACTAAGCTCCATGCCTAATTTAAAAGGTGTATGATAAAACTTCAAAACCAAAGAATATACTATAGCAAATAAAGATAACATGAAAGCATTTTAGAGATTTTTTTAGATGGTGATGAAAGAGTATGATTAGTATATGAGCATATCCTAATGGTAGGGACAACCAACATAGTAACATGGCAAGAAATATTCTTAGAAAGTCTATTCCCCAAGCTTGGATTTTGCAAAAATCAAGATTGGATGAATGTAATTCAATGTTGCATGATGATTGGTGGGACATACCTTATGTTTGTTGTTCCTTCGTTCTTTTCTGCTCCAGACCTGGAAAGGTTAGTGACAAGAATACACGAAGGAATATTTTCACAATTATATTTCTATGCTCATTACAAGGACAGTGCAGCAGAAAGGTAGGCATAGCTCATAACCAAGTATTATGATGAGGTATAAGGATTCTACTGGTTATAGCTTGCTCATGGGGTAGTGATAGATAAGAGTGGAATTCAAAAATAACATTCATAAGAATGAAAACAAAAATAATGAAAAGACTGGGACAAAAAAGGAAAAGATAAAAGTATGATTACAAGGTTAAACTTAAGATGTAAAATGATCTACCGTTCCCCGACAACGGCGCCAGAAATGCTTGTTGGTATAAATTAACGCACACTCTACTTTATCCGCAAGTGCACAGATAACATCTACCAATGTAGCACTTCACCGGAGTAACCCAGTTTAATATCGAACCCAAAGGAACGGATAGCGTGGAGTCTTAAGTGTATAACCCCTGAGTAACTAACAAGGACGGAGAAACTAAAAGTATAGAGGGGATCACTAAGGTTATCTAAATCCAACTTAAGAGTGATATGTTTATTATTCTTAATGGGGAAATTGCCATAAACGGTCACAACAGAGTATGATTCTTTTATGCAAATGTATAATCCTACCGAGCCTACACACGGGTAGTGGACTATAGAAGAATCAACAAGGCTATAAGAGTCACCCTTGCGAACTACCACTATTACCGGCGTTATAGGAGGCATTTATGATGAGCTATCAAGTCTAAGCACCACGCTTACACTATCCAACCACTCTAACTCTAGAATGACTAGAATTAAAGTACTCAAAAGAGAGTCACAAACCATAAGAATAATAAGAACAATAGCTCAAACTTAAATATAGACGTTGATTACCGAAACAATCATGAAGCAAGTCGACAAAGAACTTGAATCCACAGGTACAAGATGAAGAAGTTGATCCGACAGGCCGGAGCTCCTTCTTGATCTCTTCCTCTCTCTCTCTCTCTTCTAGTTCTTGAATAAGATTAGGTTCTAATCCTAATTGAGGGGTATCTAGTCTTCTACTTGATAGCTGGCTCTTGACTACAACTAGATGAACTAGATCTAATTCTAGATGAACTATAAGAGATTCATCTAGAGGGACCACTACTTCTACATTGGAACCCTAGTTTCTAATGTGGAGATGAATAATGAAGAGGGAGATGCCGGGAGAGGGGGGTCTGGGGCTGCTTATATAGCCCTGAGGGATCAACCACAGCCATTCGATAAAACCAACTTCAGGGACGGTGGAGATGAGTCCTAGGGTTCGGTGGAGATAGCTTGCAGAAGACGGAACCCAGCGGGCCCTAGGGGGGACCGGTCGGTCATAGGGTGGGACCGGTCGGTCCCACCTAGTTGCCTCTCGCGGTGGTCGACCTCTTGGTGTCTTCTTGTCCCCTGGAGTCTTCTAGAATAATCCTGACGTGGCGATTGCGTTATCTCCCATCGGTTTCCTTCTAGGGGAAGGAATCAGCGCTGGTTTCCTGGTTTAGTCCCTGCAGAATCATAGTTCACCAAAACTCATGGAATATTATCAGTTGAAACCCTAAACCTTTGTTGGTGATTGAATTCATGCCCTTTTCATATTTATTTATCCTCTAATTTTGATAGATAACCAGTGTCAACACCTCCTGAGGAACTGCCTTGACCTCCACGAGCTTGAGCAGCGGCTATCTTATACGGCTTCTGATTGCGCTGAGCTTGTGGTTGATTCTTCTTCTGCGGCAGCTTGAAACGTGGCCCCGGCGCTGGTGGTCAATACTGAGTACGTTGTACCGGTGGTCCTCTGTGCTGAGACGGTCCTGAATCAAAAGTCCTTTTTCGAGCTTTACTTGCAGCATGCTTGTTGTTATGATTTTCTTGAATCAGACAGTCACTTATGAAGTCATTGAAAGTGGTACGGGAAGATGTACCCACTGACTTTCCCATTTTAGTGTTCAATCCTCGCTTGAAACAAGCAATTTTCTTAGCATCTGTGTCCACGAAATCTGGGACATAGCGAGACAGTGAATTGAACAAGTGATGGTATTCTGTGACAGACCGAGTTCCCTGTGCCAGATTCATGAACTCTGCCACCTTCATCTGGGTCAAGCCCGACGGAATGTAATGACCTCAGACAGCCTCACTGAATACTCTCCAGGTGATAGGAACATTGGCAGGATAGGTGGTACGATGATGACCCCACCAAATCCCGGCTGGTCCCTACAACTGATGTGCTGCATATTCTGCTTTAAGCTCCTTTGTGAGCCTGAGCAAACAAAACTTCTGCTCCAAGGTATGTAGCCATTCTTCAGCCTCCAACGGTTCCATAGCTTCCTTGAAGATAGGTGGTTTGGTATCCAAGAAATCCTTGAAAGAACTATACTGATTTGGCTCAGGGCGGGGATGGCCGTGCGCCAAATTCTCCCTCAGCAGAGCTTTGATGTTGCGCTGACTTCCAAGAAATTGAGCAAAAAGCTGCTCAGCCGTCGGTGGTGGAGGAGGTGGTGGATCGTGGTTTCCTCTGGGGTCCTCATTTCCACCACTACCGCTAGCTTCACTACGGGTGGTCGTCATCTGCATATACGATAGTAAGTGACCATTAGGCGAAGTTGCAATATTGTAGAGAACAATAAATCATACCCACTGAAATTATTCAGAAAAACAAATTCACCAAACAATCACAGAGGTATAATAAATTTCAATCCACATCGCATCAACACATAATAAGATTGCTTAGACCATAACATGCAGTAGTCAACATAAAACATCCATAGTCTTGCCCATACATATGGGACTTTTCAAGGTCTCACACCACATCTGCGGATACATGGGTGTATGCCGGGTCTCTGAGTGATGAGTGATTGTCAACGGGAATGATGCGCATGTTCTTTGGCTTGTGTTGTGCAGGTGTCGAGCACAGAGACAGTGATCAAGGGTAGGTGAAGGTCAAGTTGAGCTGTGCCGTGCCGATGGACTGGGCGCGATGAAGGATGGGCGTACCGTGCGGCGGACGTGCCATGCCGATGTATCGGACAGCGAAGGGCGGACGGGAGGCTTGGACTGAGGGACCGGAGTACCTGAGGATCAGCTGTGGAGGCTGGCAGCCTGTGACGATGACAAGCGAAGAAGTGCGATCATGTGTTGCCTGAGTCGAGGACTCGGGGACACGTGTCGGTGGAAGGGGTGCACGGGCGGTGCATCCCCTCTACGACGTCGGTTTGTTGGTAGAGCCAGGGAAAAACCAACGGGTGGACGGTTTCCAGGTTTGGGCCTCAAAACCTGGGTGCTGGGTTTCCAGGTTGAGCCACAAAACCTGGGCGCGACGGTTTCCAGGTTGAGCCTCAAAACCTGGGCGTGGGCCGGTTTCCGAGTTTGGGCCTCAAAACTCGGGCGCTGCGGGTTTCCGAGTTTGGGCCACAAAACTCGGGCTGGAGGCTGGTTTCCCGGTTTGGGCCTCAAAACCGGGGGCTGATGGAAAAGGCTGGTTTCCCGGTTTGGGCCACAAAACCGGGGGTGCAGAGCGAGGGCGGCACGTGGCGGCTATCCGGAGGTTGCGTCGAGGCAACGCTTCGGCCAGTGCGGGCGTGGCCGTCCGATCTACCTACCACACCGGTGGACCAGATTAGCCTTAGGGTTTGCCTGACCCGCTCTGTAATTAGAGTAGGGAGAGGTAGAATAGGAAATAGGCTTAGGCTAGGTTAGTATAAGTAGTCTAGGGGAGACACCCTCCTCCCCATCTCAGTTAGCGCAGTCATTTGCTTCCTTGCACTTAGGGTTTCCTGCTCTCCCGTTCCCTGCTTTAGCTAGTTGAGATCCGCAGAGAGACTCCACTCTGTGTACTGTTGTTTTGAGGTTGTGAGGCCGTATCCTCACCTTGGAGCACTGATCGATGTCTTGATTTGCGTCCGTGATTCGAGTTCGTGGCTGTGATTCGCGTTTTGTTCGTGTTCTTCGCGGAATCCTTTTTGTCCACGTTTTCCCGTCGCTTGATCTTTTTGCTCGGTTCATCTTTTGCAAAACTGATTGAACCAAGTTGTTCTAGATCGTGAGGCACTTCTTTCCACCGAAGGAATCATCCTCTAACCTCACAGTCTAGGAGATCGATCGATTTTTCGTTTTGGGTCACTTTTCTTCCCTTCCCCCGAAATTCTTCGATTCACCGATTTGGAGATAGGTTCGAGCCATGATCTCCTAGAGATAGCTCACTATACTCCCTGTGACTCATCTCACCAAGTTTGATCCCTAGAGGATTTGTTTTGGGTGAGATCAAGGCGAATCGGTGGACGAACTGTTGAAAATCGGGGTGACCGGACGCTCCATTCAACGACCGGACGCTGCTACAGTGCGTCCGGTGGTTGAACTCCGTCTGAGTTCTTTTGCTTGACCGGACGCTCTGTTCAAATCGACCGGACGCTCCCCTCCGTGAGTCCGGTCAAGAACAGAGAGGGTTCAGATCGAGTTTTCAGCGACCGGACGCGTCCGGTGTCAAGCGACCGGACGCTCTGGTGAGTCCGGTCAGTTTGTAAACCTGACCGGACGCTGCTGACCGGACGCTGATTCCTTTTGACCGGACGCTTAGCTGCTACTGTTCACTGTTTGCGTCTTCTTGTGACCGGACGCACTGTACACGACCGGACGCTCCATACTCATGAGTCCGGTCGCGAACAGTAAGGTTCAAAAGCCGTTTTTGGACGACCGGACGCGTCCGGTGCTTCCTGACCGGACGCTGGTCAGAGTCTGGTCGTTTCAGTTTCGCGCTGTCTCGTTCGCGGTTCGTTCGTTCGTTGACGGATTCGAGTTCCGTCTTTTCGGTTGGCATTCTAGGGTTATGTAGTGTCCCGCTGTGCTTCTAGGAAGCATCCACCCTACATCTAGGGTCGTGGACATTAGCAAGCTCTAGGGTTCACTTTTGGGGTTGATTCTTGGGACAGTGGCTCTAGTTTCCGAAAGGAAATTTTGAAGCTCCCATTCACCCCCCCTCTGGTCGCTTTCGGGTAGCTTCTCGGTCCTTCAATTGGTATCGGAGCGGGTTAAGGATCTTCCACCTTAGCCGGTTCCAGATCCACCGAAGGCGACATGGATCGCGGCGTGGGCAAACCGCCGTTTTTCGATGGGACGAACTATGCGTATTGGAAGATACGCATGTCGGCCTATCTCCAGAGCATGGGCTCTTCTGTTTGGGAGATTTGCAACAACGCCAACTACGTTGTCCTGGCTGCTCGTGTCTCTCAGCTTCAGATCGATGAGCACGAAGCCAATAGCCGGGCGTGTAACGCTTTGTTCTCCTGTTTGAGCGTGGGTGAGTTTGATCGCGTTTCTGACCTCTTTACGGCTCGGGAGATCTGGGACACCCTCATGCGTTTTCATGAGGGCACCTCTCGAGTCAAAACCCGACTCTACGAGTCGTTCAAGAGAGAGTATGAGAACTTTCGACATCAGCCTGGCGAGAGCATAGAGAGTTTATTCGCTCGCTTTCAGGTGATTGTCAACAGGATGAGAGCTAACAGAGAGCAGTTGCCTTTTGACGATCATGAGCGTGCTTTGAAGCTTTTGCACACTCTTGACCGTTCGGTGTGGGATTCCAAGGTTCAGGCGATCATCGAATCCCCGAACTATGAGACCCTCACCTGCGACGAGCTCTTCAGTAAGCTCAAGTCCAGTGAGATTGATGCTATGGCGAGGGCTTCTTTTGAAAATCCTTCTCGCCCGTCCATGGCTTTGGTTTCCGGCTCTTCCTCTAACCTCTCAGCTGTCTTTGCTCTTTCTTGTCTCTTTTCTGTTACAGAGGACCAGCTTGAGACGTTGGGAGACGACGAGTTGGCCTTGCTTGCCAACCGGTTCTCGCGGTTCCACAACAACCGCATGAACCGCCGTCGTGGAGGAGGACGCACGGGATGCTACGAGTGCGGCGACCCCGACCACTACATCGCCAACTGCCCCAAGAAGAACAAGCACTCGGGGAAGGGCGATCAAGGGCGCAAGCGTGACTCCAAGTACAAGGAGAAGCACGTCCCCCCAAGGCACAAGAAGCGGGGCGGCTTCGACAAGGAGTACATCAAGAAGAAGTACTTGGAGAAGCAACAAGCCGAGCAGCGTGCTTTCTTTGCCACGCTCAGCGACGTCGACGGCTCGGATGACGACTCCGCTGGCTCCAGTGAGGACGAGTCCGTGAAGAAGAAGCTGGAGGACAAGTTCAACGGCTTGTGCTTCTTCGCCGGCGACGGAGGCTTGTGCACCATGGCGCTCGGAGATGAGGTCGGAGGCGAACTGGAACACACGCCTCGGAACGACGACGACGACGACACCTCCCAGGTATCTCTCACCTACGACGAGCTTTTCTCCGAGGTAGAGAAGTTGACCGCTGCCCTCCTTAGCCAAGATAAGTTGCTTAGGCGTGCCGCTAGAGAGCGCAAGGAGTTTAGGCAGAAGTGGGAGGACACGGTGAAGGAGCTTGAGTTCGCTCGATCCACCGTGGTTGTGTCGGAGGAGGTGGAGTGTGAGTCGTGCACCGCGCACATGACTGACCTTCTCACTTTGAGAGGTAAGTATGCTGTGTTGGTTGGAGAGGTGGATGAGCTCCGTGCTAGGCCGCAGCTGTTGGGTGCGTGCAAGACTTGTCCTGTCTTGCAGTCCGAGTTGGCAGAGAAGAATGCCAAGCTTGAGTCCTTAGAGAAGGCCAGCTCGGATAGCACTTGTGTCACGAGGTGCGCTTTGTGCGAGGGTTTGGAGATGGAGATTGCCAATGTCAAGCATGGCAAGATGCAAACCGAGGAAGAAAACACATACCTTCGGACCATCTTGTCATGGGTCTCCAGTAGTGAGCCGCGGCTCGGGATGATGATCTCCCATTTCAAGCGAGCTGTTGGTGCCCCTGGTGTAGGTATGGCTCAGAGTGTTGATCTCTCAGCTTTTGGGAAGATTGGAGAGAGTAGTGGTCTGAACCCATGTGAGAAGCCCAACTCCACCACTACCCCCAGACTTGCCAAGCTTCCACTCAAAGAGCCCGCTAAGCCTATCACCAAAGATGGTGTGGTTGAGGAACCCCCGAGAGCTCCTCCCAAGAACCCAGTTTGGGCACCCAAGCCAAACCACCTCAAGAACAAGCTTGACACAATGCCACCCATTCGTGAGGAGATGCCACAGAAGGGCAAGGGCAAAGTGAGCCACACCCACAGCCCTAGTCACCAACAACCCCCTTTGCGTGCGGTGAGGTACCAGTGTGATTTTTGTGGGAGGGATGGTCACTTGAGCGAGTTCTGCTTTCGGCGCAAGAGAGAAGCGCGCAGGGCTCGGGAGATGGAGAACCCGGACATGTACCATCCAGCTCGTGGTGGACATGTGCCGAAGAGTCAGGGGAGAGCTGCTAGGTCTAGAGGGAAGGTTCCCAGGCCTAGGCAGGAGATGAGAGCCCCTAGGAGAGACACTAGGCCTAGAGGTCCAGGACCTCAGTTTGTTAGGCCTAGGCAGGAGAGAGCTCCGAGGAGAGACGCTAGGCCTGGAGGTGCAGTTGCCCAGGCTCCTAGGCGTAGACCTCGTAGAGAGCGTGCCCGGCGGGGGCCTGCAGCTGAAGGTTTTGGACCCCGTGGCGGAGGCTTTGGTGAGCGCTTTCTCCCACCGCAGGTTGAGCTTCGCGGTGAGCGCTTCTTCCCCAGCGGACCACGTTTTCCTGTGCGTGGTGATCGCTATCCTCTTAGACAGGATGGTTTTTCTGCTAACCGTTCTTTTGAGCAGCCGGCCCAACACTGGTATTACCCTCACTTCACTAACCCCAGTGTTGGACCGTATGCTCACCCTATGTCTTTTTATTGATGTAGGTAGAGCGGTTGGAGGACATTTGGTTGGTGGATTCCGGTTGTTCGAGGCACATGACCGGAAACGCCAAATGGTTCTCCAGCCATAGTCCGGTCGCCGGAAAGGAGTATATAACCTTCGGCGACAAAGGTAAAGGTAAGGTGTTATCAGTTGGCTCGGTGCGGGTTAATGAGCATTTTGTGTTGCGCAATGTTGCTCTTGTTACTAATCTGCATTTTAACTTGCTTTCTGTTTCGCAACTTTTTGATGAGGGCTATGAGATTCGGTTTAAACCGAACCTTAGTCGCATCTTAGATCCTCAGGGCGATCTTGTATGTCTGATTTCGCCCTTTGGGAAAGTCTTTCGTGCGAATTTCTCGGAATCGTTTGGTTCTTCTCGCTGTCTCTTGGCTAGTCCTTCTTCCTCCGATCTTTGGAAGTGGCATAGGAGGCTCAGTCACTTAAGCTTCGACTTGCTTGCAAGACTTAGCTCACTTGGCCTAATCCGAGGATTGCCCAAGCTTTCGATGGTGAATGATCTAGTTTGCCATTCTTGTAGACATGGGAAGATGGTTGCCGCTCCCCACCATCCTGTAACCAAGGTCATGACCTCGCACCCTGGAGAGCTTTTACACATGGACCTTGTTGGTCCGGCTCGGGTGAGCTCGGTTGGTGGCAAGTGGTATGTTTTGGTTGTTGTTGATGATTTTTCGAGATATTCGTGGGTCTTCTTTTTATCTGAGAAGACTGAGACTTTCTCTTTCGCTCGCAATCTGATTTTGCGTCTTCAGAATGAGTTCCCTTTGAACTCGATGCGAGCAATTAGGAGTGATAATGGTTTCGAATTCAAAAATTCGGATTTTGAGAAGTTTTGTAACCGCCTTGGTTTGGAGCATCAGTTTTCTTCCCCCTACACACCGCCCCAAAATGGTGTTGTAGAGAGGAAGAATCGGACCCTTATGGAGATGGCCAGGACGATGCTCGATGAGCATAGGACTCCTAGGCGCTTTTGGGCCGAAGCTATGAACACTGCATGCTACATTTCGAATCGCATTTTTCTGAGAGCGTTTTTGAAGAAGACCTCTTATGAGTTGCGTTTTGGTCGCCAACCCAAGGTGAGTTATTTTAGAGTCTTCGGTTGCCATTGTTTTATATTGAAGAAAGGCAACCTGGACAAGTTTGAGTCTCGTTCTTCTGACGGTGTATTTTTGGGTTATGGCACTCACACTAGAGCATACCGTGTACTTAACCTTGATACTAACCAAGTCATGGAGACATCAGATGTCACCTTCGACGAGACTCTTGTTTCTCCTACTTCTCGTTTTGAGCGTGCAGGTGATCATGAGGTTGGAGAGCCTCTTTTCGATGAGGAGGATGAGGGTGCTGAAGGTATGGATGAACCAGCACCCCCTCCACCTGCCGTGCCGCAAGGAGCGGCCTCGACGACGACTCACGGCCCCGATACCTCCTCTTCCTGGGGGCCGTGGGATCTTCCACCTCGCGCGGTGCCTTTTGTACCCGGGGTGGAACCAGCTGCTGTTGAGGGGGAGGTCACTTCTTCCCGAGAGGCGCCACGACATATCCAGCACCGGCACCCCCCTAAACAGATGATCGGCGACATCGGCGAGCGAGTTACTCGCTCCAGGTCACAGCACATCTCGCACATCGCTCATTCTGCTTTTGTTGCTAATTTTGAGCCCCGAGATGTTGGACACGCATTGACGGATCCAGATTGGGTCAATGTCATGCATGAAGAGTTAGAGAACTTTGAGCGAAATCGGGTTTGGGTTCTAGTTCCACCTCCACCTGTCTGTAAGCCTATTGGGACAAAATGGGTATTTAAAAACAAGCAAGGAGAGGATGGCCATGTTGTGAGAAACAAGGCCCGGCTTGTAGCGAAAGGCTATAGTCAGAAAGAGGGAATAGATTATGAGGAGACCTTCGCTCCTGTAGCACGTTTGGAGGCTATTAGGATACTCTTGGCTTATGCTGCATCCAGGGGTTTCAAACTTTTTCAAATGGATGTCAAGAGTGCCTTCTTAAACGGCTACATAGAGGAGGAGGTTTATGTTGAGCAACCCCCCAGTTTTGAAAATCCCAAGTTTCCAAACCATGTTTTTAAACTTCACAAAGCTTTGTATGGTTTGAAACAAGCCCCTAGAGCCTGGTACGATAGATTGAAAACTTTTCTACTAGCTAAGGGTTTTAAAATGGGATGTGTAGATAAGACGCTCTTTCTCCTCCGGCAAGGCAAAGACACACTCTTGGTCCAAATTTACGTGGATGATATCATCTTCGGTGGTTCTTCTCACGCTTTGGTTGCCAAGTTTGCAGATACTATGAGCAGGGAGTTCGAGATGAGCATGATGGGCGAGCTGACATTCTTTCTCGGGTTGCAAATTAAGCAATCCCGGGAGGGGACGTTTGTGCATCAGGGCAAGTACACCAAAGACTTGCTGAAGCGGTTCGATATGGGTGAGGCCAAGCCTCTTCCAACACCCATGTCGACGACGACTGCCCTGGATGCGGATGTGGACGGAGAAGCAGTGGACCAGAAGGAGTACCGCAGTATGATCGGGTCGCTCCTCTACCTGACGGCGACACGGCCGGACATTCAGTTCGCCGTGTGCCTGTGCGCGCGCTTTCAGGCGTCGCCGCGCACTTCTCACCGTCAGGCGGTGAAGCGCATCTTCAGGTACCTTCGTTTCACGCCTGAGCTCGGGATTTGGTATTCTGCTTCCTCCACTCTCTCGCTTTGCGGTTATTCCGATGCCGATTTTGCTGGTTGTCGCATTGAGCGCAAGTCCACTTCTGGGACTTGTCAGTTTATTGGGTCTTCTCTTGTACCTTGGTCTTCTCGCAAGCAGTCTAGTGTCGCCCAGTCTACCACGGAGGCTGAGTATGTTGCTGCGGCTAGCTGCTGTTCCCAGTTACTCTGGATGATGGCCACTTTGCGTGATTTTGGTTTGAGCTTTACTCGAGTGCCTTTGCTTTGTGACAGCACGAGTGCCATTAGCGTTGCTAAGAACCCCGTGCTTCACTCGAAAACCAAACACATTGATGTGCGCTTTCATTTCTTGCGAGACCACCAGGAGAAGGGTGATATCGACCTTCGCCATGTCGATACTCATCACCAACTGGCTGATATTTTCACCAAGCCTTTAGACGAATCAACTTTTAATCGGTTGAGGGCTGAGCTTGGTGTGTGTTTCCCCTTTTAGATGGGGGAAACATTTTGACTCTTGTATAGACTAACTTTTATTTGTTTGTCTTTCTTTTCTCTTGCTTTTTAGCATACGCATTTACATTCTGAGCTTCATGTCTATAATCACTGGAATGTAACTATGCTCTAATTAGTATGCTCCGATGCTGATATGGATGCTTGTAGCTTATGCTCTTTCTGATCACTAGTACATGGTGTGAGCTGAGCTATTTTGAATGGTGAACCTGCTTAAATAACTTAAAAACTGAAAATGTTCACCATTGAGATATGCAACTAGCATGTGTAGGATGTGTTGAGTCCATTCCTGCTTTTCATATATGCTAGGTTGCTATGTCTCTAGTTCTGAGTCATTCACTTGCTTGGTCCATTCATAATTGTTTAAAATTTGAACCAAGTGTTAAGTGAATTGAAAAGATCGAGATGGGATTGCTTGTCAACACATCACGGTATCGAGACGGTTTCTCATTGCACTTTGAGTTAAACTTGAGCCGTGTAGTGTATGACCGAAACCGTAGCTTTAAGCTTCTGATTGCTTCGGCATAGGCTTCGCTCGGTTTGAAAAGTTAGGCAAAGACAAGCTTTCAACCTCTCGCAATCACATGCTGTATAATTAAACTTGTGAATTCTTTACCACTGCAACTCCGATTTAAACCAAAATCACAAGTACTTCCTTAAATTGGTATTGGCATGATGATTGATCTTTTCTAGGGGTAGTTCACCTTGTATACATGTTTAGCACTTGTCTGGACTCCTGTCTATGCTTGTCTAGTGCTATTTTTGATGGTGAATACCTTTTCTGGCTAAAAACTGCTCACTTGCTCATATGTTCATATTTCGTATCTGTGATCAGTTTGAGCCTTCGCTATTTGAGTGCTTAATTGTGCTGTTGGAGCTATATCGATTAGAGCATCTTTGCACTCTTTTGATTATATGCCTGAAGCTTCTAACTTGCATTTCTGACTTCATATGCATTTTGAAAGAGGAAGCTTCAGTTAAGGGGGAGACTTTGCAAAGGAGGAGACTTTTGCTCCATTGCTTGATAAGTGCATTTTCAACTAAGGGGGAGAATTTTTGACAAATCATATGTTCTCTGGTTGCTTGCACTTGTCGAGGGGGAGTTTGCTAGTTGTGTTGAGCCGTTGCCTCTGTCTTGAGGGACTAGCAAATTCTCCATTTTGACTGATTTTCAGTTGATTTTCAGTTGGTATGGAGCATGGTTGGCCGTAAGGCATTTGTATCGAGCTTTATGTGCTAGTTGTGTTGAGCCTCTGTGCCTCTTTCTTGAGGGACTAGCATTTTGCTTCGATCTGTCTATTCGGTTTTTGCTAGCGGTGTTGAGCCTGTTCTACCTCTTCTTGAGGGCTAGCTTTGCTTTGCTTGGTTGCGTCGAGCCGTTGCCCATGTCTTTGGGGACCAAGTTGTTTTGCTCTTTCCACTTGACCTTCTTCGGCTTTGATATGCTTTTGGGTCATCTGGTTGGGTTTTCTCTTCTCCTTCTCCTTCCTCCCTCTTCTGTTACTGTGTTGATTTGTGGTGTAGTTGACAATGCACTCATCAAGGGGGAGATTGCGGATACATGGGTGTATGCCGGGTCTCTGAGTGATGAGTGATTGTCAACGGGAATGATGCGCATGTTCTTTGGCTTGTGTTGTGCAGGTGTCGAGCACAGAGACAGTGATCAAGGGTAGGTGAAGGTCAAGTTGAGCCGTGCCGTGCTGATGGACTGGGCGCGATGAAGGATGGGCGTGCCGTGCGGCGGACGTGCCATGCCGATGTATCGGACAGCGAAGGGCGGACGGGAGGCTTGGACTGAGGGACCGGAGTACCTGAGGATCAGCTGTGGAGGCTGGCAGCCTGTGACGATGACAAGCGAAGAAGTGCGATCATGTGTTGCCTGAGTCGAGGACTCGGGGACACGTGTCGGTGGAAGGGGTGCACGGGCGGTGCATCCCCTCTACGACGTCGGTTTGTTGGTAGAGCCAGGGAAAAACCAACGGGTGGACGGTTTCAAGGTTTGGGCCTCAAAACCTGGGTGCTGGGTTTCTAGGTTGAGCCACAAAACCTGGGCGCGACGGTTTCCAGGTTGAGCCTCAAAACCTAGGCGTGGGCCGGTTTCCGAGTTTGGGCCTCAAAACTCGGGCGCTGCGGGTTTCCGAGTTTGGGCCACAAAACTCGGGCTGGAGGCTGGTTTCCCGGTTTGGGCCTCAAAACCGGGGGCTGATGGAAAAGGCTGGTTTCCCGGTTTGGGCCACAAAACCGGGGGTGCAGAGCGAGGGCGGCACGTGGCGGCTATCCGGAGGTTGCGTCGAGGCAACGCTTCGGCCAGTGCGGGCGTGGCCGTCCGATCTACCTACCACACCGGTGGACCAGATTAGCCTTAGGGTTTGCCTGGCCCGCTCTGTAATTAGAGTAGGGAGGGGTAGAATAGGAAATAGGCTTAGGCTAGGTTAGTATAAGCAGTCAAGGGGAGACACCCTCCTCCCCATCTTAGTTAGCGCAGTCATTTGCTTCCTTGCACTTAGGGTTTCCTGCTCTCCCGTTCCCTGCTTTAGCTAGTTGAGATCCGCAGAGAGACTCCACTCTGTGTACTGTTGTTTTGAGGTAGTGAGGCCGTATCCTCACCTTGGAGCACTGATCGATGTCTTGATTTGCGTCCGTGATTCGAGTTCGTGGCTGTGATTCGCGTTTTGTTCGTGTTCTTCGCGGAATCCTTTTTGTCCACGTTTTTCCCGTCGCTTGATCTTTTTGCTCGGTTCATCTTTTGCAAAACCGATTGAACCAAGTTGTTCTAGATCGTGAGGCACTTCTTTCCACCGAAGGAATCATCCTCTAACCTCACGGTCTAGGAGATCGATCGATTTTTCGTTTCGGGTCACTTTTCTTCCCTTCCCCCGAAATTCTTCGATTCACCGATTTGGAGATAGGTTCGAGCCATGATCTCCTAGAGATAGCTCACTATACTCCCTGTGACTCATCTCACCAAGTTTGATCCCTAGAGGATTTGTTTTGGGTGAGATCAAGGCGAATCGGTGGACGAACTGTTGAAAATCGGGGTGACCGGACGCTCCATTCAACGACCGGACGCTGCTACAGTGCGTCCGGTGGTTGAACTCCGTCTGAGTTCTTTTGCTTGACCAGACGCTCTGTTCAAATCGACCGGACGCTCCCCTCCGTGAGTCCGGTCAAGAACAGAGAGGGTTCAGATCGAGTTTTCAGCGACCGGACGCGTCCGGTGTCAAGCGACCGGACGCTCTGGTGAGTCCGGTCAGTTTGTAAACCTGACCGGACGCTGCTGACCGGACGCTGATTCCTTTTGACCGGACGCTTAGCTGCTACTGTTCACTGTTTGCGTCTTCTTGTGACCGGACGCACTGTACACGACCGGACGCTCCAGACTCGTGAGTCCGGTCGCGAACAGTAAGGTTCCAAAGCCGTTTTTGGACGACCGGACGCGTCCGGTGCTTCCTGACCGGACGCTGGTCAGAGTCCGGTCGTTTCAGTTTCGCGCTGTCTCGTTCGCGGTTCGTTCGTTCGTTGACGGATTCGAGTTCCGTCTTTTCGGTTGGCTTTCTAGGGTTATGTAGTGTCCCGCTGTGCTTCTAGGAAGCATCCACCCTACATCTAGGGTCGTGGACATTAGCAAGCTCTAGGGTTCGCTTTTGGGGTTGATTCTTGGGACAGTGGCTCTAGTTTCCGAAAGGAAATTTTGAAGCTCCCATTCACCCCCCCCTCTGGTCGCTTTCGGGTAGCTTCTCGGTCCTTCAACATCACATAAGTCTATTACCCATGCTTACATCCAGCCCATAACAACAAAAGATCGGACTACTACAACACAAAAGATCACTAGTCGATTAGCGCTAACTAGTCTACTCTCTCATGGCACCATCACCGCTATCGTCATCACTAGACACATCTGAAGAGCCACTAGAAGAACTACACGGGTCCGGATCCTCCTGAGGAAAGATGGGGTTCCTCTCATTCTCCCTGCGATGGATCTCCTCATGCAAACGATCATTGTAGTCCTGCAGGTAACGAAGCTGTAGCTCTAAATCTCCCACTCGTAACCTCAGCACCCTGTTCTCCTCTGTAGCACGCATCCCCTCGATGCAAACACCTCGAAGCGACTCCTCGGTCTCCCTCATAACCAAGGCCAAGAAAGTAGCCGACTCCTGCTGAACAGCGAGCTGATGAGCAGTCTCCTGCTCCCTCTGATGTGCCTGGTCTCTCTCTACAGTCATCCGTGCCAACTCTGCGGTGAGACGGTCCATCTCAGCAGTATGCTCCTGCTGCCTCCGGTGCTGTGCAGCCATCTCCTCGCTAAGAACATGATCCAACTGCTCATAGCTGCGAGACAGACACCCGTAAGTAGCCATGAGTGCAGCCATGGCACTCCCAGCTGGTCCAGTACAATGCTCTCTCTCAAGCGAACTAGCTTCCAAGACAGTGGCTCCTGGCTGACGCCACACTGAAAGATATGGATCTGCTGTCAGAAAGATACTGGCAGTAGCCTGGGCAACCACCTCCGGATGATCCTCCATGATGTCCCGAAGAACACTGTATGCAACCTGGTTAGCTGCATCCCAGGGGGTCCTCCCTTGCAAAGCAAACACTCGGCGGCACCAGACGTGATCCTGCTCATCACGGCTAGGTACATCCACCTCCACTGTGTACACGTGACGATCCTCAGAAATCTGCACACGGTGCCAGTCGTACAGCGGCTCCTGGCCCTCCTGATATCCCACCAGGTGCAGAACTCTCCAAAGAATAGTAGGCATGCCGAACTCCTCTAGAAAGTCCTCTGATCCCTCATCAGTCCATGGCCCCAGCATGTAGTTAGGCCTCTTGCCTCCCGTTGACTTGCGAGCAGTGCACTTGGTGCGTGCCATCTGTAAGAAGTTTATCCACACATGTCTTACATTAGTTTGGAACAATTTTTATTAAGGAAACAGGACGAATAATTATAAGGAAGGAAGAAAAAAAAATTAATGCAAGATTTTGTGATCATGATGCATGCACGTTACGTACGTCCTCACTGTCTAACACTCTAACGGCTAGACGGTGGCATACACGTTCACTCATAGCGTTAACTAGGCGTACTACACATTCGTAGTTAGTATACCTGCATAAAAATTCATTTCAGCCCTACCCACAATATGAATATCATGCATTGCTGAAATTAAATCTAATACTCACTTAGGTGTACACCCGGTATACACGCAAGCAGTATATGCACCCATCAGAAAATATTGCTCCCACAATTAAGTACCTTCACATATATCTGTGTATAACATGTATATGTTCCAATACCAAACTAGCACACCCCTAGACCGGCGGTTGTCCGATCATGCTCTCACTTTCCTCAAACTACCCATTCCTTACATTTACCCGCAATTAAATACCTTCGCTTGTACTCGTGTGCATACGGGTACAGGCTCCAGTACCAATCTAGCTCTTCCCTAGACCAACGTTTGTTTGGTCATGCACTCACAACTCCCTAATTACCTTGGCGTAGAGGCAAACTTGATCCATTCATTACTATTCCGAGGAATAGCATCCATACAATTCCACACTATCGTATGGACAACAGTACAACAAGAATAAAATATGATGCATAACCCTTCCAAGTTAGTACATTAATAGCCACCTGAGTTCCTACTGGGCATAAGGACTTGATCAATGACACACCTTAATCTTTATCAATAAAGTTTTTCAGATCCTATTATAGCTATAAATTTGATAAATAGAAATTCTTATTTGAAAATACGGTTTTTTAAATACACTTGTGAACAGTAACGCTAACCACACTCCGATGCCAGCTGTGATAGAACCGACCAATTTATACCAGATTAAGCACCAAATCGCTGCTTTCACAGAGATTGCAAGTACTTAAGCTCGTACAAACCCGGTAGTCCAGAAATCTCGAAGGATTTCAAGTCATTCAACTTTAACCAAGATCGTAATAGATTAGCGTACATGCCCACAAGTTACATTCAGATCGCACATACTTCAAATACATCAGAGTTCAACAGTTATTACAAACCATAGTTCGAATTTCTGAAGCGGAAGCAACATAGTTTTGAAACATAAGTTCTCAGTTCACATCATAGTGCCATAGCCTGATTAGTCCACAAAAGCATTAGGAGAGATTAAGAGATGACCATGCCCTTGGTCTACTCATCACCCGTAACGGGATACAGGCAGTTCTCGCAATACCCATAGAAGCATTGCCCATCTGCAACAACAAAAGGGATAGAACCCTGAGTTCGAGAAGGTACTCAGCTAGTCTTACCCGTCATAAACCAGAAATAATTGACACCAAGGACTATGCAAGGCTGTATCTGGGGATTGGCCATACTTACCTTTTTGCGTAAAAGCATTTTATCAAGAAATACTCATTGTTTAAGTAAGAGCAGTTACTTTTAAGTCATCGACCTGATTAACTAGATTTGCACCTGATCTAGAGCAAACACTTGACTACTTAATCAAGCAAGAGTGACTATTTCATCAATAGCCTTTCAGATTCAACATCATAACCATCATTAATTCCATAAGTTACTACGGTAACACATGCTCAGTCAAGTTACTCACTGTCCAGGAGCGATGGCGATTATAATCGATTTCTACCAGCTGGGAATAAAGATGTCACACACTCGCCCGACACACCCTGCCAGGTGGTCGTTGGCGACCAATTCAGGAGGTTCGAGAACACAACACGCGGGACGGTCATGGGCCCTTCTACACCGGGGGTTATCTCAATGCCAGGTCGCTCAAGCTATTGCTGCCCACGGTCATGCCAGGTCGATCAGGCCCTGCCTGCCCTCGGACCATGCCAGGTCGATCAGAATAGTTGCCCACGGTACATATAAGGCCCTAGGTGTTAGGCGTCAACATCTCCATCACCGGCTCGAAAAACCTTACTTGGCTTCACGGGAGGTACCCGCACCTACTCCGTTAAGTGATTAACGCATTCAAAATGACCGAGGTGTGCCTTCGTCGGTTCCTAATCGACATAGACGGGAGACTACTAGCACACAGAACCCATGTCCTGCTGCTCCTACATCCCGCCCGGTCTCAAATTAATTATCACATGGTTATTTCCATGATAGCACCAGGCTAAACATGATCAGTATCAACCTATATATGGGAGACAGGAAATCACCCGACTTTTACCGGTCTAAGCAGGGCTAAGCATATGATCGAGCCTAGACCTAACAGGGATACCAAGATAATAATTGCTTTGGTCAAGGATAATTAATCAATGCAGCAACGGTGTCACACAACTCCTATAACCTAATGCAACAAGCATATCAGGTTAACTTTGTAAACAGTAATTTGCAAACTGTAGGAGTAAGATGCTCCGGGGCTTGCCTCGCTCAAAGTCTGAGGGTCGGTGATCGCGGCACTCCGGCAGGTCTTCAACGTCTCCTTCCGAAACCCTCTCCTCTGGCGTCTCCTCCTGGCACGGCTCCTCTGGTGGCGGATCCTGAACTTCCACTACCGATCCTGCATGATGCATAACATGAATAAATAACACGAATGCACATGGTGATGCAACACTAAGCAAAACATTTCAGGAGATAAGCACATGTCATCTACTGCTACTCAACCACTTAATCTACCATAATTAGCTTACTAAGCCCTGTTGTCACCACATCAAAGTCTACTTATTGAGTTCACTCCCCTCTAATTACTTGCTGAAATAAATCCAATTAAACAAGCTTATAACAGCAACCCATCCTAGACTGCTTCAGAAAAATCTACAAAAATTACTGGAGATTAACAACACACAATCTAACCCTCTGTCCAAATTTCTCCCCATTTGGACCTAGACTCCATCCTCCATGAAAAAGACAAATTCTATCATGAAAAGGTGCTTTGAACTACACACCCTAGCACAAAGTGTCAAACAACAATTTTCATAATTTTCTTCTAAACTTCTTAGCACAAGAGCAGTCAGCAAAATTTACCAAGTTCATACTCCTCATATTTTAATTACTACAAAAATAAATAAAGAAACAGCATTTAACCATTTTAATTACTATTGCCAAATTATTTTACAGAGCAACCTCATTTTGCATTTTTCCCAGAAACTATTCCTCAACACAAACCTAACAAAATAAGAATCACATTTTTGTGAGCTATACATACTTTACTATGCATTTAACAAGATTTCAGCCTAAACATGAATTAAATATAACTACACAGGAACTTATCACAAACTGGACGTATTATATTTTTCATGCATAGAACTCATCACAACAATCCTAATAAAACTTGTTTCACCTTTTTAGCACTTATATTTTGCAAGATATGAATTAAACAAGCAATTCCACATTTTCTGAAAACTATATAAACAAAACCCTGAAAAACGTTCAAACCTAAACTGCTACGCGCACCCAAACTAGTGCACCCAGTCTCACTGACATCAGAACCGAGTCACTGACGCGCGGGCCCCTGGGTCAAACTGACCCCACCTGTCATCCCCACCGAGACAGGGGAGGAGTTGACCACGACGGAGCTCGCCGTCGGCGACTTCTCCGGCAAAACTAACCCCACCGATGGACTCCCCTTCTCCTTCCGCACCTGATGGTGCCCCTATTTGGCCAAGCGCACACACGGATCAAGCTCGCCGTCAGCGATGGCGGACACGGCGGCGCGGCCTTGTCTACGCCGGCCGACTCCGGCTCCGACGAGCTAAACTAACCCTCGCTACCTACTCCGGTGACCTTCCTAACCCTAACCCAAGGCCTAGAAGCCAGGGTGCATGCTCCAAGCACCCGCGTCCATGGCTATGCCAACTCCGGCGACCAAGCAAGCAGCGGACGGCGGCGAACTAGCCACTACTGAACCCTAATCGGCCAAACCGTCACCACCACCAGCTCCGGCAGACCGAGGCGACTCAAGAACGCTAGCTAGGATGAACGGATGAGCTCGGAAAGGGGTTGGCCATGGCAAACCGAGCTCGCCGGCCATGGCGGACTCGTGCTCCGTGACTCAACCAAGGGCTTTTGGCTCGAGCTAGCTAGGACAGGTGGTGGAGCGGGTCACGACGACTCAATTCGGCGGGTCGGTTGGGATGGAAACACGGCGGAGCGGCAGGAGAACACCGGCGGACTTGCGGCGGCGCTTACCGGCTCGGGCGACGGCGAGAGAGCGAGAGAGGGAAAGAGAGCGCGTGGGGGCGACAGAATGGAGGGAGGGAGGTTCGGACAGGGGGCGAGGCGGCCTTGTGCTCGCCACGCCGCGGGCGAGCGCTGGCTTGGCCGGCCGTCGAGCGCTGGCTTGGCCGGCCGTCGAGCGCCACGCGGCGGGCGACGCATGACGCGGTCGGCCATGACGCCGCGTGCGCGTCGGGCACGGCACGGCCCGGCCCGGTTCAGTGGCCATCAGGCCGACTGACAGCCGATCTTTGCACGCGATTAACTACTAATCCGCTCGATGAAACGCTAAACCACTTGTTCCATTGAGTAGAGCTATGTACCAACTACAACTTTGGTTACAAGGTTGATCTTTGGTTTGGCCTAGATTGCTCCCGAAAAAGCTCCAAAGTTAGCTAGATGAAACTGTTTCGACAGTTAAGGACTTAGAAAATTTTCTAAGTCAAAACTCCCTCAAATCTGCCTTGTGGGTCCTAAAACACCTTGTTAAACCCATTTTCATGAGTTGGGCCTTAAACAACTTTTTTCTACACTAAATTCTACACACTTTTGGTTAAGGGCCCACAGCCATACAAAGCTTCTATCAAGAAAGTCTTAGTTAGTCAAACAAAAGGACTCCTAGAGCTCTATTAAGGCAACTAGGGTTAGAGACTTGGTTAGCCTAAATGACCAACATAAACCTAGCTTCATTTTGACTCCTCAACAAGGTTCCACTACTTAGAAGACTTAAACACTCCACAAACAAGACAAACAAGCATCCTCCCAAGCATAGCATTACAAGTGCACACATGAAATGACACTTTACAAGAAGGAATGCAACATGAGATGATGATGCTTTATGCTCATGAGATGTCAAGTTATGCATTTAGGGTTGCTTAACACCTAGGGTGTTACAGAATAGATCGGGACGATTTCGTTTTTGTGGCGCTTTTCAGTTCATACACCTTCCCTTTCGATTTCTCGGTGATTGACTCGATTTGAGCGGATGATTTCTTGGGGATAGTCTCCTAACTACTCCGTGATCATCCTCTCCAAGTTTGGGAACTTGGGATTTTGGTTGGAATCGATTTGGGGAAGATTTGGTTCTTGGGCGACCAAAATCGCCCTCTCTGGGTGTTGGCGGATAGTCCGCCACCCTAGCCACGGACAGTCCGCGGGTCGGGGATGAGCCGAGTTCGTGGCTGCAGTCCTCGGCTGTTTGGCCTTTTACTTGACCGGCGGACAGTTCGCAGTTCAAAGTCGCGGACAGTCCGGGATCACCCAGGGACACTTCAGCATTAGTGCGTTTCTGCACTTGTGACCGGCGGACAGTCCGCCACCGGCTCGCGAACAGTCCGCAGTAGGGGCGGACAATCCGGGACTGGGAGTCCGGACAGTCCGGGACCCTGCTGAAGGGTGCTTTTTAGTGCAAACGCCGTGCCGGCTTTTCCGCTTGGTTTTTGGACTTCTCGTTTTGCCCTGAAGTTAACCAAGAAACATTTCTAGGTATATTTGCTACTTGTTAGCATTGGTATTTGGAGATTTCTCGACGTAGTCTCCAATCTATGTTCGGGACTCAGTTTTCCAAAGGGGAACTTGAGCTGGAGCTTTTGATCTTTGCTTCGCTTGTGCTTGGTGGTGCTCCGCTGTGATCCTAGGGATCATCCACCCTCTTCCAAGGGTCGTGAGCATCAAGGTTTCGGTCGGTGCTTCTCGGGGTTGATTTTGGGACATTTGGCCAAAGTTTCTGAAGGAAATTTTTGAGCTCCTATTCACCCCCCCTCTGGTCGCCTTGCTAGTGCTTTCTCGGTCCTTCACAAGCACAAGTAAGACAATGAACAGTGTCTCCATTGCGTCCGATCATGCAAGGTTCCAAGCGTCCGGTCAAAACACAAAGCAGATCGGTTGGAAGATCAACGATCGGACTATATGACCTAGCGTCCGGGCACCCCGCGACTGCACTGTTCGACCACCGATTTCACTTAATCTCACCCAAAACGAATCCTCTAGGGATCAAACTTGGTGAGAGGAGTCACAAGGAGGATAGTGAGCTATCTCTAATAGATCATGGCTCGAACCTATCTTCAAATTGATGAATCAAAGAATTTTGGGGGACGGAAGAAAAACTTGACCCGAAACAAAAATCGACCGATCTCCTAGACCGTGAGGTTAGAGGTTAATTCCTTCGGTGGAAAGAAGTGCCTCATGACCTAGAACAACTTTGTTCAGACAGATTTGCAAAAGATGAACCGAGCAAAGAGATCGAGCGACGGGAAAATGAGGTGAAAAAGGATTCCGCGAAGAACACAACCAAAACGCGAATCATAGGCACCAAATTGCAACCGTGTGGCTACCACATGCTACAATCATGAGGTTATGGCCTCACTTCCTCAAAATGTCATGGACACAGAGGTATTGTTCTCAACTCTGTGGATCTCAGGTTCGCTATAGCAGGGATGTGGGAGAGCAGGAAACCCTAGAAGCAAAAGAGCAAATGACTGAGATCATTGGGGAGGAGGGTGTCTCCCCCTACTTAACCTATTCCTAATTCCTACTCTACCCCTCTCTAATTACAGAGCGAGCCAGCTAAACCCTAGGGTTATTCTGGACCAACTCGTGGTAGGTGGTGATCCGATGGCCACGCCCGCACAACTCGTAGCGTCGCCTTGACGCGACCTCCCGATTGCCGCCACGTGCCGCCACCGCTCTGCCCATCCTTTTCCCGGACGCAGCACCCCCGGTTTTGTGGCCGAAACCGGGAAACCAGCCTTCACTCCATCCCCTGGTTTTGAGGCCCAAACCGGGAAACCAGCCTCCAAGTCCGTCCCCTGGTTTTATGGCCGAAACCAGGAAACCTGCCAGTGCCCAGGTTTTGAGGCCCAAACCTGGAAACCGTTGTTGACGCTCACTAATGCTCATAATTAACCATCAACTATTGCATGAAATGACACTAAATGAATCACAAAGCATAGTTGTAGGGTTTGAAACTAACAAGTTCCACGAGTTTTGGTGCTCTCACTTGTTTTGTAGGACATCCATGTTTTTACCATATAGAAGTATCTCAAGTGATGAATTGGAGTACACCATTGCGAAGAGCTCATCGAGACGATCGAAACGGACATATTATTTGCTATAATCGGAGTCCCGGATGAAAAGATATTAATTTCACGACGAAATCTGCAAAAGAAGGATCTAGAAGACACCAGAAGACACCACGAGGCGGGCCACCACGTGGGCCCACTGGGCCAGACCGACTAGTCCCACATGGGAGACTGACCGGTCGGTCACGGAGCCCATTCGCTTCCGTCTTCTGCAAGCTTCTTCCACCGCCTCCTAGGATGCATCTCCACCATCCTCGAAGTCGGTTTGATCTAACGGTGGGCGATAAACGCGATTCCTTGCCCTCTACTCCACCTCGGGCTATATAAGCAACCCCAGACCCCCCTCTCCAGGCATCTCCCTCTTCATTATTCATCTCCACATCAGAAACTAGGGTTCTAATGTAGAAGTAGAGGTCCCTCTAGATGAATCTCTTCTAGTTCATCTAGAATTAGATCTAGTTCATCTAGTTGTAATCAAGAGCCAGCTATCAAGTAGAAGACTAGTTACTCCTCAAGTAGGATTAGAACCTAGTCTTATTCTAGAACTAGAAGAGAGAGAGAGGAAGAGATCAAGAGGAAGCTCCGGCCTGTCGGATCAACTTCTTCATCTTGTACCTGTGGATTCAAGTTTATCATCGACTTGCTTCAACGATTGTTTCGGTAATCAACATCTATATTTAAGTTTGAGCTATTGTTCTTATTATTCTTAAGGTTTATGACTCTTTTTGAGTACTTTAATTCTAGATGCGCTAGAGTTAGAGTAGTTGGATAGTTTAAGCGTGGTGCTCAGACTTGAAAGCTCATCATAAATGCCTCCTATAACGCCGGTAACAGTGGTAGTTCGCAAGGGTGACTCTTATAGCCTTGTTGATTCTTCTATAGTCCACTACCCGTGTGTAGGCCCGGCAGGATTATATATTTGCATAAAAGACTCATACTCTGTTTGTGACCTTTTATGGCAACTTCCCCATTAAGAATAATAAACATATCACTCTTAAGTTGGATTTAGATAACCTTAGTGATCCCCTCTATGCTTCTAGATTCTCCATCCTTGTTAGCCACTCAGGGGTTATACACTTGAGGCTCATCGCTATCCGTTCCCTTGGGTTCGATATTAAAACTGGGTTACTCCGGTGAAGTGCTACATCGGTAGATCTTATCTGTGCGCTTACAGATAAAGTAGAGTGTGCGTTAATTTATACCAACAAGCATTTCTGGCGCCGTTGCCGGGGATAGAGTTTATCTCTACTCTTGGTAGCAACGTTAGTAAGTGTCAACAAGCATTTTTGGCGCCGTTGCCGGGGAACGGTAGATCATTTTACGTCTTAAGTATAACCTTGTAATCATACTTTTATCTTTTCCTTTTTGTCCCAGTCTTTTCATTATTTTTGTTTTCATTCTTATGAATGTTGTTTTTGAATTCCACTCTTATCTATCACTACCCCATGAGCAAGCTATAACCAGTAGAATCTTTTTACCCTATCATAACATCTGGTTATTAGCTATGCCTACCTTTCTGCTGCACTATCCTTGTAATGAGCATAGAAATATAATTATGAAAATATTCCTTCGGGTATTCTTGTCACTAACCTTTCCAGGTCTGGAGCAGAAAAGAACGAAGGAACAACAAATACAAGGTATGTCCCACCAATCATCATGCAACATTGAATTACAGGCTTTCTATGAATCTTTCTTGCCATGTTGCTATGTTGGTTGTCCCTACCTTTAGGATATGCTCATATACTTTTTCATCACCATCTGAATAAATCTCTACAATGCTTTCATGTTATCTTTATTTGCTATAGTATATTCTTTGGTTTTGAAGTTTTATCATACACCTTTTAAATTAGGCATGGAGCTTAGTTTAACTGTTTTCATGAATTAAAGTAAGACATGGCGTCTGGTTTGATTCTTGAGCTAAAAGGTGTGCTGATTTTACCTCTAAAGGCTTTTAAATTAAGTATGTTGCTTAGGTTAAAATGCCTTCCTAGATCAAATTAGACGTGGTGTCTAGGTTGATTTCTGAACTGATAGTATGCTATAGTAGATATTGGATATTTTGTTGGACTAACCCCTTAGGAAACTTTCAATATCAATTTGAGAAAGTCCGGAGATGAACTCACACTAGAGATGAAGCTAGGCGTACAATGAACTTCAACAAATTTGCACAATGAAGAATCAGCTCATTCATCATGGATCAAAGAACTGTGAGTATCAAAGTTTATTATTCTGTCTTCTACTGCAAGTTATCTTTTGCCTTAAATCATGTTAATGTGCAGCCAACACATGAAATACTAGTCTATGCTAAAGTAATCCTAAAAACATCGTTTATTAGCATAGATGCAACATACATAAGTTATGGATAACAACCCATGTTTCAAATTCTTGCAATCCTTCGGGTATATATCCACTAACGTTATGCAGGAGAGAGATTTTGTTCATCCTCGGTTTGGTCTGAACATTGAAGATCCAAAACTCAGACCATAGACACACAAACCTACTCCCAGATCATGAATGGTGCTAGCCTAGCTTTGAGTCTTGCTTGGGCACTGACGACAAACAGGATGCAACTTACCTCGTATGAGACAACCTATGCCTGCAATCATCATTGTCCAAGACATCAAGACAAGAAGTGAGAAGTTATTCTCTTTTCTAATCAAGAGCTAGCTTGGGGAGACAAGATGGTACCACTACAACAATAGCAAGATCTACAAGTCAAACACATGAACATGTTGTTGGGAGTCCATCTACATCACAAGCCAGCTTGGGAGAGACAATTCCATTGTCTAGATGTGTTTCACAATCAAAGAGAGGAAGGAGAAACCTAACTTTAACATATTGATCTCCTACTCACCACTTTGATCAGTACAGACCACTAGATGCTGTCCCAGTAGAGGAGAAGAATATGATCCACCACTCATTCTTGGAAGATCGTTCTTGAACGCTATCAATGTTATCATCTTTGCCGGACCTGGAGAAGTCAACTTTTGGATCTTTTTGCTGATTCTTCAACAACTACATCAATTATGAGTAGCCAAAGAGAACCAAGAGAAGACCTCAAAGGGAGAACCAACTACCAAGAATTGAGGAGGGCATCATGAAGGATGAAGCCACTGAACCACAAGAGTTAGAAGATGGAGAGATAGTACCTGAGCCAACAAATCAAGAAGAACAACCAACAAGATCTCCATCATCTAGACACTGTTGAGAGGACAAGTCTCAGTTGTGACATTACAAGACAAAAGACTCTCATGGAGGCACTCGATTAGCAGCTCTAAATTCAAGCCTCTTGCCAACCCAATGATTAAAGGAAAACAAGAAAGGTTGACAAGAGAAGAATGCGGAACTGTTCCTACATACTCAGTGTACAGAATTAAGACAAGAAACAGAGAGGATCCTAGTCAACATACTCGAGGAACAATGCGCCTTCACTGATAAGTCGACACAAGAGAAGGAAGGTCGATACCTCTAAAGATGATTCCACTATGATCTTCCTCCTCTCAATCATACTGTGAGACAAACAAGAGAAGACAAGTCATTCATAAACAAAAACCAGCTAGACAAGAGTAGCTTCCACAAGGTGGTTCAGCACAATCACTCTCCAATGACAAAGTAACATTTCAAGGTAAGTAACCATCATTGTAAAAGCTTCTTCTTGATTCTAGTATGAACATAAATAAAGAACTAAACTTGTTTAAGTTGCACCTCACTTGATCTAACCTAATCAACTCAACATGTTCAGTCCTTTGATCTTTGTTCCTAGCTTTACTCTCTTGAATATCACTGTCTTAACTGAATGAGCTAAAATGTTGTGCATCTAACCTTTGGAAGATGATATATCTCAATTATGAAAAGGTTAACACTTTATGCATAGATTATCCTTCCTTGGGTTAAGTAATTTGATCTGTTAAATATTTTAAGATGCTACTTTCATGCTCATCCTTTGATCCTATCACTCATGTTAAGATTGAATAGAACACATAAACAACAAACTTGTCTTGTGCAATGTGCCTAAGGATAGAGGGGAATAAACAAAACTTTTGGTTCTGTTGGTGTTTTTCCACCAACAGGGCCCATGCACTTGATCTCTACCTTGTCTTTATGAGCAGGACACACACTTGAGCAAACATGGAGAAGTTTATCACTCCCAAATTCTACAGAGTGAAGGTCTTAGATCTACAAGAACATGCACCCTGAGCAAGATGTTGTCAGCTTCCATAATTAACGCTTCACTTCAAACTGCTGGGCAAACAAATGACATGAGTCACACCATATCAAGAGGCATAAACAAGAATGAATAATGTGTTGGCGCAAAAAGTGGCGTTCTGCGCCAGGCACACGGCAAGCCGAAGAAGCTGGCTTCAATTGCGGCCCGGGTGCTCAGAAGTCCGGTGCGTGCCAGTCAGTTTGACCTGCAACTAACAAGGGAGATAAACTGTTAAATACAAAGCTGGAACGTGCCGGGTATGACCAGACAGTTCCAAGATGTACGGCCCTGAAGCCACTTACGACGACATATAGCTATGAAAGCTATCTGCCAACAGGTTTAAAGATTATTCGGCAATATGAGCAGAGTCACATGAATAACAGGTTGCCGAACACGTTTGCATGAGAATCGTACTCGCATGACGTATTATATATAAGTTAAAACTTAACCAATCTCGATTGTACAACCGAGTTGGGGTCCATGGAGATTGAACATACAAGCTAAGCATGACTAAGCTAATCTAAAGCCTGTGCCTGCCGCACGACACCTAGCCTTGTCGTAGATCAAACACGCTTAACATGCATGAACCCTCACCACGTGGCAACCCAGATACGGTCCAATTCGGCTATTACGAACAATAGATCTACTGCACAACAGACTTTCCAATAATGAACGTGAAACAGAGCAGATCTATAAAGATAGAGCCGAACCGGACGGTATCTAGATTGGGCAAAAGTGTTATGATAAGATAAACGTAACAAAACATATAACACAAGGTAACTTAATGAATCTATCAGATTGCCAAATCTAACAGAGCCGATAACTATCTTTACTCATGTCTCAATCCGCCGCACGATACAAGACACAAACAAAGACCTCCCGTCATAAGCTTAAATCCGCCGCACGATACTAAGCTTAACGTACGAGACTACTTGCACCATATCTAAATCCGCCGCACGATACTAGACATGATAGCAAGGTTGCCGGGACTTACGGAGGTCGACGGATCGATGGCCCCTCTCGAAGAACACGACGACACGACTTGGACTCGAAGACGGCACGGGGCCGGGGTTGGTTGTATTGATTGTGAACAGATTTACAATAGTCTCAGGGTTTATATTTATACCCTGGTGTCCTACGAGTCCTAGGAGGACACGATTACAACGATAAAACAGGAAACCTATCTGAGTCCTAGAAGAACACGATCACAATGATAAATTAGGAAACTATCAGAAACATGATGCCTTTTGCTCCAAGCTTCCTTTAATAACCGGCATGCGCTAAAATTAACAAGATTCCCGTCGCTAAATCTTCTCGACATGCTGTATTCGTCGCAAACTGGCTTGGCTCGAGGTAACCGACCATAGCGTTACGTTGCCGAACTCGCTCGCTGTTGACTAATCGCTTTCACAGCCTTGCCGAATACATTGAGTTAGCCGACCGCATCTGCCATCTGCCGAATCCTTCCAGCGGCGGCGTTCGCCGAATTATCATAGCGCCGGTCCATTTGTCATAGTGCGAAAACTCAGTGTTAACACATGCCCCCTAATTTTGGGATAAATGTTTTATTCCTAAATTCATCTTCTTCTTTTCGCACCACTGTAGAGTCTCTGGAAGCGTCCGACTTCCTTTGTCATTAATCATCACAGCTGCCGACTCGCCTTCCAATGCATTCGAGATCCTTAAAAATTCTTTTCTATTCCATCTCGGCCTGAACTTTCCGAATTCCTCTGTTTAGCTTCTTCATCTAGAAAAAACCCTCTCTTCTCTTGCCCTGAACCGGAAAATGTCTTCCCAAGCAAGCCATTACAGTCTCGAGCATGGCGACACCAGCACTTCTAAGAGAAGGTTGCTTCTGCTTTGATCTTTTCGCTTTGGATAATTATGCCTCATTTTGTTTCCCCTTCAGGAGGACTGGCGACGACCTCACCGAGGACCTGGCTCAGAAGGTTACAGATCTCCAGTCTGATCTAGGAAAGAAGAATCAGGAGATTATTCAAATCTCTCAGGAGCGCGATACCTTTCGGGAACAAGCCATCGGTAAGCACCCTTCAACTGTCCTTTTCTTAGCCCTTCCTTCTGCTTGACCCCTTTTCCATTCAGCTCTGGAGACTAGGCTCCACTCCCTTGAAGCTGCTATCGCCGACCTTGCTACTTCAGTCAATGCACCAGACATGGTGTCTCTAAGGCAGGTGAATGAGATCAAGCGGATCCTTCCTGACATTTCTAGGGCCGGCATGGGCAATGGCGCAGCACTTGCTTTCAATGCCGTCCGGATCCATTCTGGTGCTGACTATCGCCATTTTGACGTTTGTGAGCGAGGACTAGAATTTAGGATAGCACGCTCTGTTGAGGATATGAAAGAAGCCGGAACAGACTTGGCCGACTCTTTTGATTCTGATCTTCCGATTAGAAATAGAATGACATGGACGAACTGATCCTTCATTTGTAATTGACTCCTGTTATGTGGATAAGAAGTCCTTTCATCTTTTTCTTGAAATCAATCTGTGACTGATCTTTCGGAATCAGGGCGTACTCTATTCTATGTGCTTGGCCATTTGTAACATATCTGCATTTTGCATCCAATCGGTTACCGTTCTGATGACACCGTATTTAACCGTGTGAACCTGTTCGGCAATCTGGCCAGTGTTTGTCTCAAACACCTAAATCGGCAGTTTTGCCGAAGACAGGCGCTCTATTCTCCGCCGAACACGTACGTGAGTGTACTCAGACGGCCTACGCAGCCCATTACTGTAGAAGCCCATCTTGGGAAGCGGAAAAGCCCCAATCCGTCGGTTGATTTTTCGACATAAATCGTCCCTGGAGGCCTGCCTTCTCCCAACCTTGCATCCGCTCCTTTAGTACTCTCGCCGCCTCGGCTTCCTTGTTCGTTCCGCCCCAGAAAACCCTAACCTTCCGAGTGCAATGGCGGGCCATGACGACCGCGGCAAGCGCCCGGCGACCGAGGAGGCCGAGGGGAGTCGCGCTCGGCGCCTCCGTCAGCGCGGGTAGGACTCCTCGCTTACGTCCTTTGTGGCAGTTTTCTTGAAAACCTCGCTCACACTCTGTTACTGCTTGCCAACAGGATTCCCGTGATCTCTTCCGCCGGCGGGCATGCCCGGCCTTCTCCAGCGCTAGGGAGGCTAGAGTCTCCACCATCCGGCTCGTCGAGCTCCTCTGACAGCCTCTCCTACCACTCCCATCCTTGGGAGGCGAGCCCGGACCGGGATTCCGACGGCGGCCTCTACAACCACAACGACGCTTTGAACTTCATGGCGCTGCGGGACGAGTCCCGGGAAGAGCTAGCCGCCGTCTCGAAGCAGTACGGGATTGACCAGCTGGAGTGGGAGGACCAGCGCCGGCAGTTCTGCGACGCAATCACGGGTATGGACACCCAATCCTAGATCGGCTTTCGGTCATTCTTGTTGATCTTTTAACCGATCCATTTCAACTCGTCGTTCATAGCACTGTCTGAAGAGCTGGAACGCCTGAAGATGGCGGCGAACGCTGTCGCAGACCGGGTGAACGCCCAGGGTGACACCGCCGAGGCGCGCCTGGCCAATGTACACGGCCGCATCGAGCAGGTCGCCCTGCAGGGCGTGCACCATGGCGTGGCGCTGGGGCTGTCGGCGTTAACGGTCCGCGCAGAGGAGGACTTCTCCGTGACGCCGGTTGGTTTCCCCGGCGGAGCAGGTCCGGAGGACGTCGAGTAGATTGATGATCTTCTGGACTCCTACGAGGATCATGCTCGTGCCCTCGCCGCGGCCACCAACCCGCAGACGGTCATCAACAGGATGTTCGATAACTGATCTGCACCTTTTGCACATTCCCCACTACGAACAATATTCTATTTTGCTACGTTTATACGCACAACCTGTTCTCCCGTTTTGCGCTTGTTGAGCGTTTGATTTATCTAGCCGATTGTACAGCACCGCGTGCACCTGGCCCTGTATTTCTGCATTTTTGTGCTAGAGGCGACACATGCCATGTCGGCTGTTTTATGTTCTAAGGACGATAGAATCTATCGGCCATTTTTTGCGCTAAGGGCGACACCATTTTGTATCGGCCATCGGTGCTCGCTAGTCCTTGATTCCGTTATGCACCGACCTCCACGCTAGGATGAAACCTCTTTAGATAACGTCCATTAATTGCCCTAGCAAACTCTTCTCCTTGGAGGGTTTTCAGAACATACGCATTACCCGGAGCACGTCTCAGAATCCGAAAAGGCCCTTCCCAGTTAGGGGACCATTTGCCGAATACCTTGTCTTTGGTACCAATTGGCAGGATAATTTTCCAAACCAAGTCTCCCTCTTCGAATCCTTTTCCTCTCACTTTCGAGTTGTAGTACTTGGCAACGCGTATCTTATTCTTCTCAATATTTTCCAAGGCCTTGAGACGAATCAAATGCAAATCCTCTAGCTCATCCATCATCAAATCCTTATAATTTTCTTTAGCCAGATCGTTCTGCAATGTAACTCGTCTTGACCCCGACTGCAACTCCCACGGTAGCACTGCGTGATGCCCGTAGACCAACTCGTATGGCGACGTCTGAGTCGACCCATGACAAGCCATTCGGTACGCCCACAAAGCTTCGTTGAGTACCAAGTGCCACCTTTTAGGTTTCTCTTCGATCTTCTTCTGAATGATTTTAATCATGATTTTGTTAGAAGCCTCTGCCTGCCCATTGGCCTGTGCATAGTAAGGAGAAGAATTATATAGTTTAATCCCCATCTCTTCGGCAAAGTCACAAAACTCCGAGGAAGTGAACTGAGTTCCCTGATCGGTGGTGATGGACTGAGGAATGCCGAATCGATAAATGATATGCTCCCTGACGAAAGACACCATGTTTTCTGACGTCACCTTCTTCAATGGGATGGCTTCAACCCACTTAGTGAAGTAATCCGTGGCCAACAGGACAAACTTATGTCCCTTGCTAGATGGAGGGTGAATCTGGCCGATCAAATCAATGCCCCATCCTCTGAAAGGCCAAGGCTTAATGATCGGATTCATGGACGACGCTGGAGCCCTTTGCACATTGCCGAATCGCTGGCAATCCTGACAACCTCTGTAGTACTCAAAGCAATCTTCGAGCATAGTCGGCCAAAATATCCAGTCCTCCTGATTAACCATCTCATACGGTGAGCCGACTGGTGTGCACCACATACGCCTTCGTGCACCTCATACATCAGTTTCCTAGCCCCGTCTTGGTTCAGGCATTTAAGCAAAACCCCATCTATGGATTTGTAGTACAATTGATTGTCCAAGAGCGTGAACTTAAGAGCCTTGTACCTGAGTTTTCGGGAGACTTTCCTGGATGGGTCCCTGAGGTAATCGGCAATATTGTCTCTCCAGTCTTCAATTGCCTGATTATCACCTGGGACTGCTTGATCATCTTCTGGGGTTGTTTGCTCTCCCTCAAGTGCAAAAATGTTTTGATTCTCCCTATACCCGGATGCTGCCTGAGCCAACTGGCTTGCTTCTTCATTTTGCCCCCTAGGAATATGTTGCAAGGTTGCCGATCGAAACTGTCTGAGGAGCTCTTGGCAACCTTCGAGATATTCCTGCAGCGTGTCGTTCTTGCACTCGTACTCACCTGTCAGCTGCCTGATTACCAACTCCGAGTCACCGAAGATTTCCACGGTGTCTGCCTTAATGTCCACAAGCAACCGCAGTCCTCGGAGCAGTGCTTCGTACTCTGCTTGATTATTAGTTACCGGGTACTCGATCGGTATAGAGTACTTGAAGGGTGCCCCCTTGGGAGAAATCAACACTACCCCGACTCCACCACCTTTGCTGCACGAGGATCCATCAAAAAACAATGCCCAAGGGATAATGGCTACCATGTTAGCATTAGGATCACGGTGGTGAGTGACAAAATCAGCCATAATCTGGCCTTTAACAGCCTTTGCCGATTCAAAACGCAAATCAAATTCAGAAAGGGCCAAAACCCATTTACCGATCCTTCCACTTAAAATCGGCATTAATAACATGTGCTTGATTACATCAAATTCTGATACTACCACGCATTCGGCATTCAGTAGATAGTGCCGAAACTTGGTACAGGAATAGAAAACGCACAAGCACAACTTTTCCGTAGCCGAATACCTTGTCTCGGGGTCCAGTAGCTTTCGGCTAAGATAGGCTATGACTCTCTCTTTCCCTTCGAATTCTTGCATGAGGGCCGACCCTATCGTTAGGTTGTCGGCCGCCACGTACAACTTGAAAGGCTTGTCGAGTTGTGGAGGAACCAATACTGGTGGTGCCTTCATGTACTCCTTGATCTCATCGAAAGCCTTTTGTTGCACGTCACCCCACACGAACTCCTGATCTTTCTTGAGCTTCACTAGTGGAGAAAATGGCAACACGCGCTCAGACAAGTTGGATATGAATCTTCTGACAAAGTTGATCTTGCCGAGCAGTGATTGAAGTTCTTTGAGATTGGTCGGCGGCACTACCTTATCAATTGCTTCCATGCTCTTCCTACCGACTTCGATCCCCTTCTTGTGGACCAGGAATCCCAGAAACTCACCAGCCGACACTCCAAATGCACACTTGGTTGGATTCATCTTTAAACCATGTTTCCTCGTGCACTCCAAGGTCTTCCTTAAATCGGCTAAGTGTCTTTCCTTGCCTCTGGATTTGACCACCACATCATCAATGTAGATCTCTACGATCTTGCCGATCAGCTCATGGAATATGTAATTCATGGCTCGCTGGTAAGTGGCACCGGCATTTTTCAAACCAAAAGTCATAACCATCCATTCAAACAAACCTATATGGCCGGGGCACCTGAAGGCGGTCTTCGCCACATCCTCTGTAGCCATGAAGATCTGATTGTAATCTGCGTTGCCGTCCATAAAGCTTATGATTTCAAAACCGGCCGAAGCATCTACTAGCAAATCGGCCACCGGCATTGGATAACCGTCCATAGGAGTGGCTTTGTTGAGGTTCCTGAAGTCGATGCAGACCCTCATCTTCCCATTTTTCTTGTACACCGGGACGATATTGGAGATCCACTCCGCATATCGACACGACCGAATGAAGTTAGCTTCTAGTAATCTTTACACTTCTCTTTTCACGTCGGCCAATACCTCTTCCTTGTAGATCCTGCGCGGAGGTTGTTTGTATGGGCGGTATCCAGGCTTGATCGGCAACTTATGCTCAACAATGGACCGATCCAATCCGGGCATCTCTGTGTAGTCCCAAGCGAAACAATCTTTGAACTCTTTTAGGAGATCTACTAGCTGCACTCTGAAAGCAGGGTCTAAATTAGAACTTATGAACATCGGCCTTCTTTTACTTGTGTCGCCAACATCCACTTCTTCCAGTTGGTCGGCCGATGCGAAGCCACGTCCCAGTTTGCCCTCGCTGCTGTCAGTTGGGTTGTCCATCTAAAAGAAACTTTGAGAGCCGACTGCTTGGATCGGCTGTTGATCTCTGTCGTAGATGTTGACAGGACCTTCTCCCCACACACGATCGGAGAAGCAATCTACTCCGTCAAATTCCCAGTAAGTGGGCTCAATGGTAGCAACACTCAGCGAGTCATCAGCTTGGACAATCTCGATGTCATCTCCAACCCACTGGATGAGTATTTGGTGCATGGTCGAAGGTATGCAACAGTTGGCATGGATCCAATCCCTGCCCAAAAGCAGGCTGTATGCCCCCTTGCCGTCAATGACAAAGAAGGTCGTGATGAGCGTCTTGGATCCTATCATCAGTTCCACGTGCACGGCACCCCGAGTGTCAGAGGGATTGCCGGCAAAGTCACGGAGTATCATGTCCGTTTTGAGCAGATCTTCATCGTTCATGCCCAGCTTTCTGAAGGTGGCGTAAGGCATGATGTTGATCGCTGCACCGCCATCGACAAACATCTTGGTTAGCGGCTTTCCGTTGACGTACCCCTTGACATATAACGGCTTCAAATGCCGATGCTTAGCTGGCTTGTCAAATGCTGCCTTCTGAGACAACACGAGCTGTGCCGCGAGCTCGTTGTGCTCGGCCTCGTCGGAGTCCGAACGCGCTTGGTCCTGTGCCCCCTGGCCGATCGGAGCCATGAATTCCAGGGGAAGGAAGAAAGTCATGGCCACGCCAGCGCCTTTGCCATTGTTGTCTGGCTTTTCCTTCGGACGCCACTCTTGCTTCTTCCCACCGGCGGCTGCTTCTTCCAACTCCCCATTCCGGAGGCGTTGCACTCTCCTTTTCTGGCTTTTCCTGAGCCCTGGGGGGCACCATTGCCCCTTTTGCCACCTATATGGGCGGGGCTGTACCTCCTCGCTGTCGTCCCGGTGATGCACCCACTCCTGGTCGGCACATCTTTTGGCTTGCCGACCCGGGCTTCTCATTTTTAGGCGCCGATCGTCCATTGGGATGCGCGCTCCCAACCTTTCATGGACGGGACGGCGGTTGACCCGATCCTGCCTATACCCCTGGTACTGATCGCTGCATTCGGGGCAGTTGTTGACGGCAGGCAGTTTCAAGCCTTCGTTCCAGCAATGGCGGAAGAACGGACAGCCCCAGTGAGCTTGCTCCCGCTCTTGGCAGCGTTCTTGCTCCCAGCGATGGGCCTGTTCTCTGTGGTAAGCCCTCTCCTCCAGACGATACCGGTGCTCCCCTGTGTAATCGTCTTCGCGCTGATGCTCCCTCGTGAGCTCCTGTTCTTCATGTTGGAGACGCCTCTGCTCCTTCTCCTTTTGGCGGCGCCACTTGTTAAGGAGATCTCTGTGAGTAGGCCTGCGCTTGGAAGACTCTCCGTGCTCGTATCGGCTATTCGCGACTTGGGCGTGCTGCCGGAGCTCATCACCAGTGATTTGCCGATCGGGATCCACTGCGCCAGACTCGCGCGCTTTGTTGGAGGTGAGGACCTTGACCTTGCCCTTGCTTTTGGGATCCTCCGGGGCTACCATGTTTACTGAGACGAACACGGAGTTCTGGGCGAAGGGGTTGGCATCGATCTTCATCTTGCCATTAAATTTGATGTGCCCATCCTGGATGGCCTTCTGGATCCTGGTCCTGAACACGCGGCAATCATTAATAGAATGAGTATTAGTGTTGTGGAAGCCGCAGTATTTCTTGTCTTTGACGCCTCCAGGACGTAGCATCGGGTGATCCGGGGGTAGCCTGACTCTCCCTTCGGCAATCAGAAACTCGAAGAGTTTGTCGGCCTTGGTGACGTCGAAGTCGTATGCCCCCTTCTGCTGGCGCAGCCACTGCTTGTTGGCCTGGGTCGGTTCTTTGTCCCAGTTGAACTCTGCAGCGGCCACCTCATCTTCGGCATCGGAATAGTCATCGGCTTCGTCCAGGAAAGCTTGATACATCTGGGCCGCGACATTGTCCCTCTGGAAGCGCCCTTCCCTCCGGAAGCCTTGCGCCTGGATAGTCATTTCATTCAGCCGGCGAGAGAGATGACCCAGGTCCTCGAACTCCTGGCCGAAGAGCTTGTCTCTGATGCTTGGGAGCATGCCCGCCACGGCCAATGGTGGAAGCTGGTCATCCGGCAGATACATGCCGAAGCACTGGCTTTTGACTTCCCTAAACCTGCGCAGGTAGTCCTGCGGTGTCTCATTCGGCCTCTGGCGCACATACATGATGTCCACCAGCTTCTTCTCCTTGGTGCCCGTGTAGAAGTGCGTATGGAACTTCTGTTCCAAGTCTGCCCAAGAGAGAATAGAGCCCGGTGGCAGAGACGTGAACCAAGCGAACGCCGGCCCAGTGAGCGAAGACGGGAAGTACCGAACCTTGAAGGCATCCTCGGTATTAGCCTCCCCAAGCTGGAGTAGATAGCGACTGATGTGCTCCACCGTGCTAGTGTCGTCTAAGCTGGAGAACTTGGACAGGTCTGTCGGCACCTTGACTCTGGGAGGTAGAGCCACACGGTGGAACCACTCGGGGAACGGAGATCTGTAAGCATAAGTACCCTTAGGTTTCAGGCCGAAAGTGCGCTGCATCATATCTGCCATCCTCTCTAGCATGACATCGACATTAGAGTCGGCGGTTTTCTCGGCCATCGGCTTCCCGTATCCTGGATGTGGGGCACCCTCTATGTTGTGAGGCTCAAGCATCTCATGGTACCCGTTTCCATAGTAGTCTTTTATGAGCCTGTAGGTTTGCGGGGAGATCTTGCGTGTTGACTCTGGCGGCTGACCCTTAGCGCCGAACGTGAGCTGACTCATAGTCGGCATCTGGCCCTCTGGCGTGTGCTTCTCTTGAATGGTCATCCCGCTCGATGGAGCCTTAGGCGGGGTCTCCTCACCAGTAGCTCCTGCCCCCTTGAGGTGATTCGGCAGATTGAAAAGATGTGGTCCTGCTATAGGGCCAAACTCGGCCTCCATAAGTTCATCGGCCTTGGGGCCGAATTGGGCGATCATGATGGTGCGGAAGGTGTTGAGAAACGCCCCATGCATGCGCCCGATGGCACCAGAGACAGCTTCGTTGATCATATGAGACATTTTCAACACTGCCTCCGCTTCCCCGGGATCATTCGGGTTGGGCTGGACGGGTTTCGGCAGATCGTGCAGACGGCGAACCTTCCCGCTCTTGTTCTTGGAAAAGGCTTCTAGGCACTTGGCCTGGAATTCGGCACAAGCATCCTCCACCTGCTCTCTGTACTCGTCGGGTAATTCGGTGAGCTGCACCTGCACGAGCCCCGCCTTGTTGCTGGCCTCGGCTTCAGTGACTTCGACCATTGCTGCAGGAAAAAAAAGTGTCCCACCAGGCGTGCCAAAAAGTGTGTTGGCGCAAAAAGTGGCGTTCTGCGCCAGGCACACGGCAAGCCGAAGAAGCTGGCTTCAATTGCGGCCCGGGTGCTCAGAAGTCCGGTGCGTGCCAGTCAGTTTGACCTGCAACTAACAAGGGAGATAAACTGTTAAATACAAAGCTGGAACGTGCCGGGTATGACCAGACAGTTCCAAGATGTACGGCCCTGAAGCCACTTACGACGACATATAGCTATGAAAGCTATCTGCCAACAGGTTTAAAGATTATTCGGCAATATGAGCAGAGTCACATGAATAACAGGTTGCCGAACACGTTTGCATGAGAATCGTACTCGCATGACGTATTATATATAAGTTAAAACTTAACCAATCTCGATTGTACAACCGAGTTGGGGTCCATGGAGATTGAACATACAAGCTAAGCATGACTAAGCTAATCTAAAGCCTGTGCCTGCCGCACGACACCTAGCCTTGTCGTAGATCAAACACGCTTAACATGCATGAACCCTCACCACGTGGCAACCCAGATACGGTCCAATTCGGCTATTACGAACAATAGATCTACTGCACAACAGACTTTCCAATAATGAACGTGAGACAGAGCAGATCTATAAAGATAGAGCCGAACCGGACGGTATCTAGATTGGGCAAAAGTGTTATGATAAGATAAACGTAACAAAACATATAACACAAGGTAACTTAATGAATCTATCAGATTGCCAAATCTAACAGAGCCGATAACTATCTTTACTCATGTCTCAATCCGCCGCACGATACAAGACACAAACAAAGACCTCCCGTCATAAGCTTAAATCCGCCGCACGATACTAAGCTTAACGTACGAGACTACTTGCACCATATCTAAATCCGCCGCACGATACTAGACATGATAGCAAGGTTGCCGGGACTTACGGAGGTCGACGGATCGATGGCCCCTCTCGAAGAACATGACGACACGACTTGGACTCGAAGACGGCACGGGGCCGGGGTTGGTTGTATTGATTGTGAACAGATTTACAATAGTCTCAGGGTTTATATTTATACCCTGGTGTCCTACGAGTCCTAGGAGGACACGATCACAACGATAAAACAGGAAACCTATCTGAGTCCTAGAAGAACACGATCACAATGATAAATTAGGAAACTATCAGAAACATGATGCCTTTTGCTCCAAGCTTCCTTTAATAACCGGCATGCGCTAAAATGAACGAGATTCCCGTCGCTAAATCTTCTCGACATGCTGTATTCGTCGCAAACTGGCTTGGCTCGAGGTAACCGACCATAGCGTTACGTTGCCGAACTCGCTCGCTGTTGACTAATCGCTTTCACAGCCTTGCCGAATACATTGAGTTAGCCGACCGCATCTGCCATCCGCCGAATCCTTCCAGCGGCGGCGTTCGCCGAATTATCATAGCGCCGATCCACTTGTCATAGTGCGAAAACTCAGTGTTAACATAATGGAAGACGTCGTAGTCAGAATTAGAGGTCATTAAGTCCCCACAGACTTCTTGATCCTCGACATGGGAGAAGTCGATGATGTCCACCTTATCCTAGGAAGATCATTCCTCTACACTACAAGTACAATCATCTACAAGAGGAAATTCATTTTCACTTTCCTGGAGAAAAGGTATGATGCTACTTCATCAACTACATACCCAATGAAGCAGTCAAGAAGAACAAAATTGAAAGACGCCACTCTCAATGCCAAAGAAGACAAACTATCAAGAATAGAGAGGCCAATCACGAAGAAGAAGCTATCGACACTGTCCCGGAAAAGAAAGGATCGAAACCTCAAGATAGTGAACCACAGGAAGTGAAGACTCTGACCAAGAAAGTATGAAAGAACATGTCTGCACCTAAAAGGTACAATCAATAACAACTTTCCAAACGTCTGACATACCTTGGGAACCAAGGGGAGGTCCGGTTCGTCGGACCTAAATATCCGAACCTTCGCCAAAAGGTAAAAATCGGTAGTTATCCTCATATTTACTTTTTTGCATATTTCTCATATTTAGATCCCTAATCATTTGTTGCATCATCATATTTAATCATTGCATCATCATATTTAATTCACAAACATTTTAATTTCTGCATTGCATTAGAAAAGAAAATAAAAATATTGCATTTGTTACACTACATCATAAACCATAAATCCCCATGTGAATAATTCTTTGATGTATAAAAATCCATAGGAATGTTCACCATGGTGGCATAATAATACTAAAAATAAATATGCATGCATTCATCTTGTTGCATTTTCTCTTGCATCATAAAGATATTAAAATACAAAAATATTGAGAAAGAGATCTTACTAAAATTCTAGACAATTAAGGCTTGAGTGGCCAACCACTAACGCTTAATATGTTCCACAAGTCTTGTTGTTGTTGACACTTACTAACGTTGCTACCAAGAGTAGAGATAAACTCTATCCCCGGCAACGGCGCCAGAAATGCTTGTTGGTAAAAATTAACGCACACTCTACTTTATCCGCAAGCGCACAGATAAGATCTACCGATGTAGCACTTCACCGGAATAACCCAGTTTAATATCGAACCCAAAGGAACAGATAGCAGTGAGTCTCAAGTGTATAACCCCTGAGTGGCTAACAAGGACGGAGAATCTAGAAGCATAGAGGGGATCACTAAGGTTATCTAAATCCAACTTAAGAGTGATATGTTTATTATTCTCATTGGGGAAGTTGCCATAAAAGGTCACAAACAGAGTATGAGTCTTTTATGCAAATGTATAATCCTACCGGGCCTACACATGGGTAGTGGACTATAGAAGAATCAACAAGGCTATAAGAGTCACCCTTGCGAATTACCACTGTTACCGGTGTTATAGGAGGCATTTATGATGAGATATCAAGTCTAAGCACCACGCTTACACTATCCAACTACTCTAACTCTAGAGCAACTTAGAGTTAAAGTACACAAAAGAGATTCATAAACCATAAGAACAATAAGAACAATGGCTCAAACTTAAATATAGATGTTGATTACCGAAACAATCGTTGAAGCAAGTCAATGAAGAACTTGAATCCACAGGTACAAGATGAAGAAGTGGATCCGACAGGCCGGAGCTCCTTCTTGATCTCTTCCTCTCTCTCTCTTCTAGTTCTAGTATAAGACTAGGTTCTAATCCTACTAGAGGGGTATCTAGTCTTCTACTTGATAGCTGGCTCTTAATTACAACTAGATGAACTAGATCTAATTCTAGATGAACTAGAAGAGATTCATCTAGTGGGACCCCTACTTCTACATTGGAACCCTAGTTTCTGATGTGGAGATGAATAATGAAGAGGGATATGCCTGGAGAGGGGGGTCTGGGGCTGTTTATATAGCCCTGGGCGATGAACCATGGCCCTTGGATCAAACCGACTTGAGGTACGGTCGAGATGCATCCTGGAGGTCGGTGGAAGTAGCTTGCAGAAGACGGAAGCCTTCGGGCCCGGTGGGTGACCGACCGGTCATAGGGTGGGACCGGTCGGTCCCACCTTTCAGCCTCTCGTGGTGGTCGACGTCCTGGTGTCTTGTTGCGTCCTCTGGAGTCTTCTAGAATAATCCTGACGTGGTGGTTGCGTTATCTCCCGTCGGTTTCCTTCTAGGGGAAGCAATCAGCGCTGGTTTCCTGGTTTACTCCCTGCAGAAACACAATTCACCAAAACTCGTGGAATATTGTCAATTAAAACCCTAAACCTTTGTTGGTGATTGAATTCATGCCCTTTTCATATTTATTTATACTCTAATTTTGATAGATAACCAGCGTCAACAAGTTCCCCCAAGCTTACCCTTTGCTAGTCCCTTAGCAAAGTCAAACCCAACAATGGATCAGGAGTTGCTACAATATCTTCACTTCCAACAAGTATACCTACCGTTAAACAAAAATTCTCCGAAACATATCATATTATTCTTCATGGGGCTTATTACTCTTACCTTAGGTCTTGAATAATTGAGAGATTGAACGATCAAATCAAGCACTATGTCTCTAGTTCTTTTACTTCACCTCTATCCTGGAGTTTTAATTAATTTTTCAAAAGCATTAATACATATGTTGTCAAATTAAACAATGGATCCAAAGAGAAAGTCAACCAACCATTGAATCAGGAAGTGCACGTGTATGGAAAAATGGAGTCGGATGCACTTTTGAATATATTCACTCTCTTCTGTCAATCAGAGACATATGGCTATCAGGCTAATTCTACTGTCGGGCACGTGCCCATTTTTTCTGACAATTTTTTCTTTCTTTTTTTTCATTTTCTTCAAGGTTCCGGACACTTGTCCCTTTTTATTTCCTCGGATCTATCTTTTTGAGGTTTTGGACACTTGTCCCTTTTTATTTCCTCATATCTTTCTTTCTCTTTTTTTTTCTTTTTTTCAATAGCCACATGCTTCCAACAAATTCTGAGAGGGTAGCAACGGATAATTATGAGCATTTATGCGAAAGATGGATGAAATGTGTAAGTGATCTCAATTCAATGGCAAGATACTATCTCACAGGGTCACAAAGCTTAATTTAACTCAATGCAATTATTAGTCATGTTTACATTTAGAAATCTCCGGAACTCTAGTGTTGCTTAGAACAAGATAATAGCAGCTCAGATCATCACATGTTATATCTCAATTACCTAGACCTTAGATTAAGTATTTGCCAACCATGCATTTAATTTTATTTTAAGGCATTATTAATTAGGAGAACTCATACTTTAAAGGCCAGGTACTTGAAAGAAATTAGATAGAGCAACTATTCATCATTTCCATGCAAAAGATTAGAGAGGGTTCTTCTTTAGTCATCAACTTCTTAAAATAAACTAGACACACTATTTTATTTATTTAATCTAACACACTTTAAGATAAAATAAAAGCCAATAATAATAGTAGTAGTAATAATAATAAAGACATACCTGAATCGCGAAGATAACGGGGGTGCGTCTCCCCCAAGCTATTTCCCTTAATAGTGTTGAGCTTTCATGTGCTCATATATTTTTGTCTTTTTTAATTAATGGTGAGACTTCATGTGCCCACATATTTTTGTTCTTTTCTTTTTAGGGGTGAGCCTTCATGTGCTCACATATTTTTGGTGTTTTGAATTTTATTTATAGAATGACAAACTTAAGAGAATAGAGATACTTACGTGGATACATGGGGATTGCCTTCCCCCAAGCTGAATGTTGACGTAGTCGTTCGATCTTGCCATGTAGCAGATTGGCAGTGGTTATGTCCTTCCTCTATTAGAGCTTTGATTGATGTTGATGTTTGTTGAGACAGTGCTCCGACAGTGGATGGAGCATTCACTTGCTCGTCAGCTTTTCTTGGCCATTCAAATCCTGTGAAACTCAAATAGACAACAAAACTTGTGGAACAGATTAAGCATTAGCGGTTAGCCACTCAAGCCTTAGTTGTCTAGAATTTCAGTAAGATCTCTTTCTCAATATTTTTATGTTTTTATATTTTTTTATGATGCAAGAGAAAATGCAACAGGAGAATGTATGCATATTTATTTTTATTATTATTATTATTTTTTATGCCACCACGGTGAGCATTCCTGTGGGTTTTTACACACCATAGAATTATTCACACGGGGCTTCATGGGTTATGATGTAGTGTAACAATTGCAACATTTTTATTTTCTTTTCTAATGCAATGTAGAAATTAAAATGTTTGTGAATTAAATATGATGATGCAATAAATGACTAAGAATTAAATATGAGAAGTATGTAGAAAAGTAAATATGAGGATAACTACCAATTTTTACCTTTTGGTGAAGGTTCGGATATTTAGGTCCGACGAACCGGACATTCCCTTGGTTCAGACCTCCCAAGGTATGTCAGACGTTTGGAAAGTTGTTATTGATTGTACCTCTGAGGTGTAGACTTTTTCTTTCATACTTTCTAGGTCTGAGTCTTCACTTCCTTTGGTTCACTGTCTTGAGGTTTTTCTCCTTTCTTTTCTGGGACAGTGTCGATAGCTTCTTCTTCGTGATTGGCCTCTTTATTCTTGATAGTTTGTCTTCTTTGGCCTTGAGAGTGGTGTCTTTCACTTCTATTCTTCTTGGGTGCTTTTTTGGGCATGTAGTTGATGAAGTTGCATCGTGCTTTTTCTCCAGGAAAGTGAAAACGAATTTCCTCTTGTAGATGATTGCACTTGTAACGTAGAGGAATGGTCTTCTTAGGATGAGGTGGACATCATCGTCTTCTCTCATGTCGAGGATCAAGAAGTCTGTGGGGACTTCATGACCTCTAATTCTGACTACGACGTCTTCCATCATTCCTTCTTGTTTATGCCTCATGATATGGTGTCACTCATGTCATTTGTTCGTCCAACAGTTTGAAGTGAAGCGTTAATTGTGGACGCGGGCAGCATCTTGCTCAATGTGCATGTTCTTGTAGATCTAGGACCCTCACTCTGTAGAATTTGGGAGTGATAAACTTCTCCATGTTTGCTCAAGAGTGTGTCCTGCTCATAAAGACAAGGTAGAGATCAAATGCATGGGCTCTATTGGTGGAAAAACACCAACCGAACCAAAAGTTTTGTTTATTCCCCTCTAACCTTAGGCACATTGCACAAGACAAACTTGTTGTTTATGTGTTCTATTCAATCTTAACATGGGTGATAGGATCAGAGGATGAGCATAAAAGTAGCATCTTAAAATATTTAACAGATCAAGTTACTTAACCCAAGGAAGGATAATCTATGCATAAAGTATGGATCTTTTCATGATTGAAATATATCATCTTCGAAAAGTTAGATACACAACATTTTAGCTCATTCAGTTAAGATAGTGAGATTCAAGAGAGTAAAGCTACGAACAAAGAACAAAGGACTCAACATATTGAGTTGATTAGGTTGGATCAAGTGACGTACAACTTAAACATGTCTAGTTCTTTATTTATGTTCATACTAGAATCAAGAAGAAGCTTTTAAAGTGATGGTTACTTACCTTAAAATATTACTTTGTCATTGAAGAGTGATGTGTCGAACCACCTTATGCAAGCTTCTCTTGTCTAGCTGGCTTGTCTTCTCTTGCTCGTCTCACAGTGTGCTTTGAGAGGAGGAAGATCACAGTGGAATCATTTTTATAGGTATCGACCTTCCTTCTCTAAGTGTCGACTTATCGGTGAAGGCACATTGTTCCGCGAGTATGCTGACTTCGATCCTCTCTCTTTCTTGTATTAATTCTGTACTATGAGGATGTAGGGACAGTTCCACATTCTTCTCTTGTCAACCTTTCTTATTTTCCTTTAATCATTTGGTTAGCCAGAGACTTGAATTTAGAGCTGCTACTCAAGTGCCTCCATGAGAGTCTTTTGTCTTGTAATGTCACAACTGAGACTTATCCTCTCAACAGTGTCTAGATGATAGAGATCTTATCGACTGTTCTTTTTGATTTGCTGGCTCAGGTACTATCTCTCCATCTTCTAACTCTTATGGTGCAGTGGCTTCAGCCTTCATGATGCCCTCCTCAATTCTTGGTAGTTGGTTCTTCCCTTGACGTCTTCTATTGGTCCTCTTTGGCTGCTCATAAGTGATGTAGTTGTTGAAGAATCAGCAAAAGATCCAAGAGTTGACTTCTCCCGGTCCGGCAAAGATGATAACATTGATGGTGTTCAAGAACAATCTTCCAAGAATGAGTGGTGGATCATATTCTTCTTCTTGACTGGGACAGCATCTAGTGGTTTGTACTGATCAAAGTGACAGGTAGGAGATCAATATGTCTTGAAGCTGGTTTTCTCCTTCCCCCTTTTGATTGTGAAACACATCTAGATAACGGAATTGTCTTCCTCCCAGGTTGGCTTGTGATGTATATGGACTCCCAACAACATGTTCATGTGTTTGACTTGTAGATCTTGCTATTGTTGTAGTGGTACCATCTTGTCTCCCAAGCTAGCTCTTGACAAGAAGAGAAGATAACTCCCCACTTCTTGTCTTGATGTCTTGGACAATGATGGTTGTAGGTATAGGTTGTCTCATATGAGGTAAGTTGCGTCCTGTTTGTCATTAGCGCCCAAGCAAGACTCAAAGCTAGGCTAGCACCATTTGTGATCTGAGAGTTGGTTTGTGTGTCTATAGTTTGGGTTTTGGATCTTCAATGTTCACACCAAACCATGGATGAACAAAATTCCTCTCCTGCATAACGTTAGTGGATATATACCCGAAGGATTGCGAGAATTTAAAGCATGGGTTGTTGTCCACAACTTATGTATTTTGCATCTATGCTAAAAAAGATATTTTTAGGATTACTTTAGCATAGATTATTATGTGTTGGCTGCACTTTAACATGACTCAAGACAAAAGATAACTTGCAGTAGAAGACAAAATAAATAAACTTTGATACTCACAGTTCTTTCATCCATGATGAATGAGCTGAGTCTTCATTGTGCAAAGTTGTTGAAGTTCATGTGTCTCTTCATCTCCAGTGTGAGTTTATCTTCGAATTTTCTCAAATTGATATTGAAAGTTTCCCTGCAGGGGTTAGTCCAACAAAATATCCAACATCCACTATAGCATACTATTGGCTCAAAAATCAACCTAGACACCACGTCTAATTTGATCTAGGAAGGCATTTTAACTTAATTGCTTAAATTAAAAGCCTTTGAAAGCAAGATCACCACTCCTAAACTAGGCACCATGCTTAATTTAAGAGATGTCACTACTAATTTTTTACCTTGTTGCATCGGCAAACTTTTGATGTAATAGGACCAAAATAGATGCAACAGCTTGTTATCGCATCGATTTTGCATTTGATGCGAGCCGATGCAAGTGATCTTGATGCAATAGCCTTGTCACATCGGTTTGTTGTGACCGATGCGATAGTTGCTTTTTGCATCAACCATCCATTGCCTATTGCATCAAAATAGAGAGATGCAATAGGATTATTGCATCAAAATTATTTTGATGCGAGGTCCCTATTACATCGACCATGGATTACTTTGGCATCAAGACAAAGATATGCAATATGGTCAATTGCAACGGTGAACATTTGATGCAATATACTATTTTGCATCGACATTATGTTCGATGCAATAAAACCTCTTGCATCGACATTAGGTTTGGTGCAATAAAACCTATCGCATCAGCATTAGGTTCGGTGCAACAAGACCTATCACATCGGCAATAGATTCGATGCAATAAGACCTATCGCATCGATATCAGGTTTGATGCAATAAGACCTATTGCATCGATATCATGTTTGATGCATTGCAAACTATCGCATCGATATCATGTTTGATGCAATACAAACTATTGCATCAACATTAGATTCATTGCTATTTTATATTGCATCCGTTTTTATTTGCTGAATAATAGATATTTGCGGCATGGAAATTCAAAAAATTACAAAATCCAATGGCACGAACGGGCAATGATATTAATAAATTTCATCATCCACATTCAGTCACGTATAGAATAATACAATAAAAAGCTTCATAGTTCAAGAACTAAACAATTAAACTAAGGACTCTTAACACACACTAAAGGTATGTCGTCATTGCAAATTTCTTCATTCAGTTCATCCTTCCGAAGAGTGCAAGGAATCTTGTCAAGTTTCAAGGTTGGTCTTCCTGCTCAAAATATTGCAAATGCCATATGAATTAGTAATTAAAAATATTATAAGGTTGAAGGGTAGTTTATGAATTTTTTTAAAGAACATGTGGAGCAAAGCTCTGCAGAAAAATATATAAAAAACAAAGATGAGTACATGGTGGTGCTAGCTGCTAACAAGAACAAAAGAAATAGAAACAGAGACTCACCTACCTAGCTAAACACAACCAGCTAGCAAAAAGGTTGCTATCTGAACCATGCATTTTGAAACAAAACAAAATTTGGAAGGAGCTAAAGCAGGATGCAACCACACATAGTAATTCCATCTACCTGATTTCTACTTCAGTCAAAGATATGACAACCAAAGTTTGTTGTTAATATTTATACTATATGGTTAAAATAATAATGAAATTAAAAGATAATGCACCTGAGATAGTATCCTGAGCGCTCAACATGTATGTACAATCGGTACCTAAAACAAGTTCAATCAAGTAGAACTGCTATTGCAAATTAGAGACAACAAGGCAGTCTATTATCTACATATTTGTGGTATCTTCCTAGAATATGTACAGTCAACTATAACCACTATTGCATATTAAAAGACAACAAGGCCATATAACCTATGTCCACAAACATGGATTGAAATCCTGTTTCCCTGAAATTATTATAGTTTGTTCATCTGTCATAGCCTTAGTTGTGTTGCAGTCACTGTGCATCTAAACCACCTAAAAATACTGAAATTGACTTATACAAAGTCTTCTAAAAAGTAAAGGATGGATCACAAATCTTTGCAGACATAAAAGAGGGAGGATTCACATTTGGCCAAAGGGCAATGTTGGCTGCACTAGATAGCACATAAACCACTAATATAGTTTTTTCCCCAAAATGTTACTCCCTCTTTTCCATCAGAAAAGCAAGAGGCTGCATTTTTTTTCTTTCTAGTTGGTTGCTGCAATGATCTATGCATGGTTTTATACTCAACTAATAAATTATATGATCATATCTGAACACATGTAGAGAAGAACGCAACTCAAGTTCAAGTAAGAACACATTGATTTTTTGTAATCATCAAAAGAATTACAGCTCATACCTTCCCGCCTTTCTTTCACATATCTCGCTTTCTAACTACAGAACTCTTTAGTGTCTGTGGTGAAATAAATGTCCCTTTTGCATTATTATCTTTGTCATTTGGGAAAAGAGCTCTGTTGGCACTGCTGTGAGTGAGACGAGATTGAACTGTGTTACGCGTACTCAATTCGCTTCCTGTTCGAGTCTGCAAAAATCCAAAAATCCAAGAGATTTGTAGGAACAATCAGCTCTAAGCAATTATAATAATCCATGTAAGTGCAGGTTATTTTTTGCAAATATAATACCTGTTGCAGATGTTCTCCAATTAGGCTGGGAGTTGGAACAATAAGAGGTTCATCAAGAGCTTTATTATTTTTTGTGGCCATTAGAGTTTGCATCTCAGTCTGCATATTCAAAACCGATACACATATTATCTCTAGATTAAATATAGGTATCTATTGCATTGCGGTTGTCATTAATCAAAAGATATTACCTGTGGGGTATCTTCATGTTCACTAACCAGATTATCACTAGCAGCCGCATTAGTAGTAAATTGTGCAGGTTGATGGGTGTTTGTGGTCGTTACAGGAGCCTTTGTATTGAGGTTATAAGGTGAAACATTAGCCGTAAAACATTAGCCGTAAACCCTGTCCAGGTTGATGCTACTAATAATTAAGAAAATTTATTACCCGCGGCGGTGCTTGATTGTCTTGTGCCAAGAGTAAAAAAAGCTCTTGCCTTAGTTCTTCTTTTGTATTCTCTAGTTGTTGTTGCAGCTGCTGAATTTTTTCCTTGTCGCTATCCCTCTCAGCAGCTTGAATGGTAAGTTGTTCTTTTAACTTCTCTACCTCAGCTTGTGTCTCATTATTTTTTTGTTGGGCTGCTGCTGCCAATGCAGCTACATGGGCTTGCTCTTCAATTCTTTCATTCATCAATTGGCTTCGGGTTGGATACTTCGCCAAGTATCCATGTCCTGGACCTTTGTTGCTCCTGCATCCAGTGGTTTCCTTGTAGGTTTCCCATAAAATGTGTCTTTCTTCTTTTTTGGAAAGAACGGAAGCCTCTGCCTCAATTCTCTCATTGATTTTGGTACAGGTTTTATCCTAAATTTAATAAGAACATCATTAGTAATTTTTAACTTCAGTATTTCATAAATTTAACAACATAATAAGAACATAATTAGTATTTTTTAACTTCAGTATTTCATAAATTTGACAACATATATAGTTACTAGTGAACAACGTAGTACTTACATATACTTCTTTAGCATCATCAGAAGACCATCGACTTTCCTTTGAGCGTGTACTCCTCCAAAGTGCCAAATCATCTGGCTCTTCACCGGTCTCTAGGTCCCTCTAAGGTGAGAAAGTTGAACAATGTGCTAATTTATTTAAGCAAATAGTGAAAGAAAAAGACTAGCTTCAATTCCTTATCATTACCTGTTCATGCCTAACTTGTGAAAATGGTTTTGATCCCATAAGATGTGGCGTCTTTCGATGCTGGGAATTGGCAGAGTTTTTGCTGCTCATTCGCTAATATAAACTCAAATTTGTTAGTTAAAATAAACGAAGATGCAAACAATAAACAAATTTATGCCAGGGGTTTCGAACCTGAAATTTGTCACTTCCAAAATACAACACCAAGTAGTGCCACTCAATAATGTCCAAATCTTCTGGCTTATGTCTCATTCTTTGATGATAATTATCGTAAGCCTTCTACGTAGAACTCAGTTGAGCTCGCCATCTTTTATACCGCTGCTTTGCAATCTTCAATATCCTAGCCTTCTCATCATCATTGTTTTGAAGATCCCACCTTTTCTGTACAAATGTGTTGACCAAGAAATTGTGAATAATTTTGAAGTTACATAAAATTACTTTATCGTATGTCGCAACAAAATTGGTATGTACCATTATATCATTTGTTATTTTTTCTTTAACAATCTGCTTGACATCACCCCACTTTTCAACTCCAATTAGTGGAGTCCTTCTTCTTGTATGAAGAACTATTTCATCAATAAACGTGCGGTAGTTCACTCCTATAGGACCTTCGTGCGTGGACGAAAAATCTATATTAAGTCTGTCTGTCCCAAGTTTAAATCTCTTAGCAGTTGCCGTATAACCTTTCATGGTTCCACGTCCAAGCTTTCTCTTGTCTGCAATCCCTTGTAAACATTAAAAATTAGCATTTTCATATGATATTATTGTATGAACATTATGAATTGTTACATACCTTTCTTAGTGGCCTTTGGCCTTCGAGCATGAGATGGAAAATTCAGTGGTGTTACGCCATTCTCACAACTTTCGTCTTCTTCAATGGTCTCATCATCTACATATGCATCTGCACATACAAATAAGTGAAAGTACACAATCACAGTTGAGTTGGAAAAAATAAATGATATAAATGCTTCTCTATTTCCAACTTGAAAGAAAATCATATTACGAATGCTTTGAAGAAGCCCTTCCCGCCTTAACCATTCTCTATATGTTGCAATTGTAGCTTGCCTATAGTCATCCTTAAATTCTGCGAGATGCATATTAATATTATATATAGAGTCAGTTTTAGAACAATACCTAAATTCATTGAGAAGTAATTTTCTAGTACAGTAGTACCTAGGTTCTCTTTATCTTGTGGCAGCTTCTTAAGCCACACCTTGTATGCATCAAGATCTTCATCCCGAGTTTCTTCTTCAGCCTGAATTTCTTCCTCACTAACTTCCTCATGTCTACGTTGCTTCATGGGTGTTATTTCATACACTATTTTGTCATTTTCCTCAGATTTTGAAACTACTAATCTGATTTCTCTCTCATCGAGAAACAACTGTAGCATTGTTTCTACATCTTTGCGGTAATCTAAAAGCCGCAGGAATGCTACATTGCTGCCACATCGCACCTTATAGTACATGAAGTCCCTCGAAGAATAACCCATCTTTACTTTGAAATTTAACAAGTTGCCAAAGGTAATGCTAGCACTGTCAATATCTAATTCTGCACGAGTCTTGTTCTTTGGTCCACCGATGAAATCAATAAATAATTTCTATTTATCTCCCGTTTTCTCTCGTGACTTCCTACAAAATTATGTGAATTCAAATATATTAACATACTTGAACATGGACTCGTACGCAAGGCCCAAACAATCTGTGACTGAAGACCAGTAGATACAGAGTAATTAATTAATTAATGCACAAGTATACTTGCTGATAAAATGAATAAACAATATGCTCATATAGTACATATTACTCTTCACACAAATAACTTACTGAAGGCACACTTAATATTTAACATGTCACAAGTTCTTAAAACACAAGGCATTTCTGCAAATGGAAAACAGCAAGGAGCTGCCAATAAAATCTATACAACTCGACTACTGGAGTACAGCAACCATGTTACAGGTGTCATCTAGTTGGTCAAAACCTGCTATTAAATTTAAATTATTTAATAATCTGGAAATCCTATGAAATTGTCAATATCTTTATAGTTATTCACGAAAACTGAATCTAGCTGTAATGTAATCCAAAAATCAGATTACCCAGCACTAGACTGCATGTAATCGGATTCTGTCAGTCAACTCTAAAAAATCCTTATCTTCCTAGTCTGATGATATAAATCACGAAATAAGTAAACTTTGATGCCCTGATCGACTCATTAATTGAAATAAGTAAAAATAGCAGCTATAACTTAAAAGAATAAGTCATTGTTTGCCCTAACTGGACAGGGTTAGCAAATTAACAAGGCCCATGGACTGGATACCTGCTGAAGTCGTCATATTCATTGTTGCTTTCATCTTGTCGCCCAGCAGGAGGTCTGTCCATTACGTCCACCTCTGCGTTGGCTTCACGGGGAAACCGCCTTGATGACGGAGGATCGGGCGACCTCCTGGACGCCGCAAACGGTAACCTCCTAGTAGACGATTGCCTTGGAGGAGGAGATGTCGACCTACTTGGCGGCAATCTTGTAGTAGACGATCTCTTTGGCGGAGGAGATGGCGACCTACAAGACGGTGACATCCTTGATGTTGTTTTCTCCATTGCGGAGTGGAGTAGTAGATCGGATCCGAGGAAGGTAACCGCGCGCGCGGGCGACGACTCGTCTCTCCCAGAAGGTCGTGATTTTGGATCTACTAGATGTGTTTAAGGAAGGAAAATTAGCGGCCCCCTTTTGCCCTTTTTACTACGTGAGAGTTTTCAGAGTGGGAGGGGTTTTGGTAGACGTGGGGGAAATTTTTTAGTGTGACTATTTCCTGAGACATGACGAGGAGTAATAAATACATATAGTAAGTAAAAAAAGGTTCGAAATGGGAAAAAATAAAGAAAACTTATATAATAATAATAATACTAAATAAAAAATGTGCGTAATGCATAATCATTTATTAAATTTTAACTAGTATACAATAATAAATTACATAAGTATAAATTAGACCAAGTGAAATTAAATTTACTAATCTCTACAAATTAGATTAATATGATATATTGGTGATGAACATCATGAGTCACTCTGAAGGATACAACATGCATACAAAAAGTTGTTTTGTTGATTAGATCGGTAGGCCTGGATATCGAGCCAGCTCGACTCGTTACAGCTCGGCTCGTTATAGCTCGGCTCGTTAGTAGGCTGGCTGACTCGGCTCGTTATACTAGCGAGCTAGAAGAGCAGCTCGGCTCGGCTAGCTATAGAGCTCGAGCCAGCTCGTTTGGCTTGCGAGCCAAATCATAAAAACATAATTTTTCAAAATACTTATAGATTTAACAAAGGATAACATATACAAGTAAAAATACAATTTACACCACTGCTCCGTTGGTTATCAACCAAGCACAACTTGATTGACCTCGCCAAGAAGGCTAATCCTGCAAGCGAATCGAAGAACACAAGCAAGAAGGTAAAAACACGCAATCTGAAATTGCAAATATGAATCTCACGAATTTATTATGGAGGGTTCAAGAACTCGATTCCAAAGGACTAATCGACACAGTGGAGGAGATCAAGAACGGGGCCCTGGATCACTGTAAAAGGATTCGACACCATAGTTACAATGAACGATTCAGTTTCTCAATGGAAAACTAAACTCTAAACAAAACCCAACCCTAACGACGATGGCCATGGCTAATTATAATGTCTAGGTCGTCGCCCCTGCTGGACGTGCCCTCTAATGGGCTCTAAGACGATACACGGCCCATTGGACCAAAATACGGTAACGCAGCACCCTGAAAGATTCTGGACGCTGACTTGTTTTGATGATTCCCGTTGACTCCAGACGTATTTTGATGTGATTCCAAAGCCATTGGCTAGCTTATCAAATTATCTTTCCAAGCATATCTGGTTCGTCGAAAACGGAGACCGTATGCGTCCGGAGCGTTGATTGTAACACAAAATTACCTATTCCTCTTATTATAGTGCAACACAAAACGGGTTTCAAGTATACGCGGGTTTGGTAATGGTGATGAATTTTCACCCGAATCGGTTTTCGGTGCGGGTTCGGGTTTTGAGTTCGAGTTTCGGGTTTGGGTGTATGGAGACTTCACCAGATCCGAATCCAACCCGTTGCCATCGTTAGGCACGATCGTATCCAACTAATTACTAATTGTCATAATCCGACAAAGAATTTCATAAGGAAATTGTATCTTACTTGTATATATTATTCTTAACTAATTACTAATTGTCATAATCCGACAAAGAATTTCATAAGGAAATTGTATGTTACTTGTATATATTATTCTTTGTTAAATTTATAAGTATTTTGGAAAATTGTGTTTTTATGATTTGGCTCGCGAGCCAAACGAGGTGGCTCGAGCTCTATAGCGAGTCGAGCTGAGCTGCTCTTCTAGCTCGTTAGTATAACGAGTCGAGTCGAGTCGAGCCAGCCTACTAACCAGCCGAACTGTAACGAATATTGAATTCAAAAGACTAAACAATAATTGCTAAAAAATATTAAAAAGGATGATGGTAACCTTTAGGGGCACCTCCGATCCTTTTTAGTTCAAATATTTGTCCGAGGTGGAGGTGCCCCTAAGGGTCACCAATTTGCACCGGTCGCTCAACCCAATGACTTCAGCGAAATTAATGAAGAATTAAAAAAATCAAGAATTTGAATATGTTTTCTTATCTACAGTAACCATGATCCATGTAACCATGATACAAATAGTATTTAAAAATCACAAATGTTATTTGAATGTTGAATTCAATAGTTTAAACAAATATTGCTAAAATAAATATTTAAAAAAGTTTGGACTGAACAGGCTAGTGGCTTCAAACTAGGCTCGACCCCATAGGAGCTTGCAGGCTCAACCAGATGGGGGAGCCCAGCAAAGTCCATCCAGCCCGAGCAGGCCTAAACAAAGTGCCGCATGATCAGAGTAGTTATGTAATGAGGAGTTCGAGGAAGCTCTGTCTCTCTCGTTTTTAAGCTATGTTGTGCAGCTCTGAATATGCGAGGTGGTACTAATATATATGCGTTGAGCAACAGCCAAAACGAACACTTTAATGGGCCGGCCCAAAACAAACACAAAACCCTTGTAGCCCCTCACCGGTGGCAGCTCCGTTCTCCCAATTCCCCACCCGTGAATCCCACCTTCAGAACCCTAGCCTACCACACACGATGGAGTGAATCCCCACAGCGGTCATGGCGTCGTCAGCGGCGTCGTCAGCGGCGACGTCAACCATGGCAAGGGGCAAGCGTGACCACAATGCTCGAGGCCAAGCGCGCAACTCACGCGGCCAGTTTGCCCCCACGCGCGACGTGATCCTCGTCAATTCCGAAACGACATCAACCCGACCATAGTGCGGGTCGCATTGGATGCTCACGCGGCCCCGACGAAGAAGAACATCAAAGGGGAGGCATCGTCAAAGAGGAGGAAGGTAAGAGCAAATTAGGCCCTGTTTATAATATACCGAGTGAAGACTTAGAGCTACTAATGAATAGAGACTCCAATAGCAAAACTAAGAGGGCTTAAAATGAGTACTGTTTCAAATTAATTTTTTTATAAAATTCAAGATGAAAAAGTACACATGCAGGGAAGTGGAATAAAACCATTATATGAAGCTCGAATCAGTTTTTTAGATTGGCATTGCTCTCTCTACTACAACTTGGTGGGCAACAAGTTTTAGATTGGCATTGCTCTCTCTACTGATGTTGAGCTTGGGCTTCTGAAACAACCGTAGTCCTTGAGCTGCTGTTTATAGCTTGCTGTTAAAAAGGAAAACAAGTAAAATTACATTATAGCTAAATCAAATATTATTTACTTTTGAGATATGTTATTCCTGAATATTGGAGTACGCGGTATGTGCTGGTGGGAGATGGAGTAATTGCTTAAGTATCTCAGAAGACAATACGTGAAGACAACAATCATGCTAACTGTATTTTTTTTATTGAAGGTTGCCTATTACAGTGCCGTGGAAGACTCATCGTATGCCTTCTATAACGATGAAATTTCATTCTCCGAAGAACCAGAACCTGTAGACATGGTGAAATGGCTAGTTGTAGCAGCTAAGGCCGATGCCAAACGACTGGTCATGCGCTTAGCAAAGAAGGCGTGCCGTTGAGTTGAACAATGCTTTGATACGCTCTGCGTCGACATCAAGTATGGTGTGCTAAAACCACTAGAGAAGAACAAGGGGGCTGCTCACAAGAAGTGAAGAATTGCAAGTCTAAAATGGCAGTCTGACCTAGTGGTCATCTTTTGTAGTGGGTGACTAACACTAATGGATGCACTCTATGTGCTGGTGGTAGTAAGGACTAATGAAAGCACTACGTGCTTGTGTTTGGTGATTTGTAAGACCTAATGGAAGTATTGTATGTGGTGGTCATTCATGATTTGTAAGACCTGATGGAATCACTATATGTATATATGCATCAAACCCAAATCTGATGCACATGATATATGTATATATATGTTATTGCCTAATAATTGTCTTCAGTTAGTGTCAATTTTGGTAGTGATATTTTGCTGTGCAAGTGGCTATTGGAACTAGGATATTAGTGATGGCCTGATGCCTGCGACAACTGCAGGCCTGAGAACTGCCTGTCATGCTGCATTTATTTGCCAGGCATATGAAGTATGCCATTGCTCCAGTATTTGCCAGACATATGAAGTATGCCATTGCTCGACTGGACTTCAATTCCAGAGAATCTTACCAGGCAACCATTTTTGATTGGCTGTACATACAACTGCTGCGGTTGCAACCATATATATCTGTGTGTGTGTGTTAAATCAAAACAGAACATATATATAAACAGAATAAGCTCCATATGAAGACTTGATAAACAGCAGTGGTCTAAATGAAACCAAACAACTCATTTAGTAGCAGTTCACTCTAGATGAAAATAAATTATTTTCCTTGCCAAATAAAAAAAACAGGAATGGTCTGCACTATATGAAGACTTAAACAAAAAAATCATCATCAGGTTCATTGTCTGTGGTAACGACAGGTGCAACAACACCATCGTCAATGTATGCGTCAACATCAGCTCCGTCCTCATCGCTGAAGTCTTCATCATCTGGTTCTAGTGTAGATTCAGCAATTGCTTTTTCAATAACAGAAGATTGAATTGTTACCCCTTCCATGTCCGTTCGTCGCCAATTTATCAAATCCCTCTGCTCATGTGTAACAGTGATGTGTTCCATCCCAACAACCAGTGAGTCGACATCAAACTCTTCCTCCTCTTGAACACTTGCCAATTCCGGCATGGAGAAAAGGTTTCTTGGTTTCATTCGAACAACACTAGACCAATCTGATTTCTTTGTGTCTCTGACATAAAACACTTGCTCTGCTTGTGTCACTAGAATATAGGGATCATTTGAATATCTAGAACGGGTAGTATCAATATCTATAATTCCATATTGATCTTTCCTGTACCCTATACCTTTGTCCTTTGTTGGAGCAGGGACATCGTACCAATCACACTGAAACATCATCACTTCCTTTCCACCGGGGAATTCTAGAGAGATAATTTTCTTAATAACGCCATACCAATCCATATTCCCTGTAGTTTCATCGCCCTTGACAAGGACACCACTGTTTTGTGTGATCAAGTTTGTCTCTGCCGACACTGTCCGAAATAGAAACCATTGATGACACATCTATTGAATACACGAACACGGTGATCAGGTCCTTGAGAAAGGTCGTACATCAGCTCACTTGCTTTCCCTTGTTCATAGTCTTTTTTGGTCTGCACTTTGATTAAACAAAATATTATAAGATGACAAATCTGCTTATATGTGCAAGCTAATAATACCGACTTGGCTAACAAAACTACAGCAAGTGGTCCAATATGCAATAACATATATCAAGTGGTCCAATATTATAAGATGAAAAATTGCTTATATGTGCAGGAAATAGGAACAGATGACATGGGTTTTAATTGGGACAACAGCAAGTGGTGGTTCTATATGCATTAAGATAAATCAAGAATATGCCAACATAATCAATGAACAAAGTATTTTTATGGTTACTCACTTTGTCCTCAAACCAACGAACAAATTGCTCCTTGTGTCGTCTCTCAACATTATTTGGATTATATTTCTTGAGAATATCCTTATGTTCACTACAGTTTGCAGAACAAACAAAATACAAAGTACTAGTAATATATCATGTAAACAAAAAAATAACATGCCAAGATGTTAAATTTAACTCACTCAGCCAATGTAGCACACTCATCACAATTTGTTAATATGTAGTGCCTCATGGTTAGCATATCAGTGTCCTTCAATATCTCTAAAGTAAAGCCTTTCCTAGTGTAGTCAATGCTACCAAATACGCTTAGACCAGATGGTGGTTCAGACACCACAGCGCTTTCATGACGCTCTGCGCGAGTCGGCATATCTTCGAAGAACTGAGAACAAAATGACATGCACTCTTCAGTGATATATCCCTCTGCTATTGAGCCTTCAGGGTGTGCTTTGTTTCTCACATAACCTTTTAGCATACGCAGATATCTCTCAACCGGATACATCCATCTATAGCATACTGGTCCACCATATGAAGCCTCTTCAGCTAGATGAACTGGCAAATGTACCATAATATCAAAAAATGCTGGTGGGAATATCATCTCAAGCTGACAAAGAGTCTCCTTAATTGAAGCACTCATGTTAGCAATATCCTTTTCGTCCAGCTCCTTTGAACATAGTGAACTGAAGAACCTACTCAAGTTAATCAATGGGACAACAACCTCTTGAGGCAGAATGTTGCGTAGTACTAATGGTAAAAGTTTCTGGAATATAATATGGTAATCATGAGTTTTCAGTCCAGACAATAGAAATCGATTTTCATCCACACATCTCCTGATATTGGAAGCACACCCATCAGGCAACTTAACTTCATGTAGAAATTTGCGTAAAAGTTTCTTGTCCTCTTTCTCTAATTTGTACAAAGCTGGTGGCAAGGTGTATGTACCATTCTCGAACACCGGATGTTGATCCTTCCTTATCCCAAGATGCTGCATGTCCAGCCGAGATTTCTCATTATCCTTACCTTTACCTTCTATTTGTAGCAAAGTGCCCAATATACTCTCACATATATTTTTCTCAATATGCATCACATCCAAATTGTGTCTGATAAGCAAATTTTTCCAGTAAGGAATCTCGAAAAAAACACTCTTCTTCCTCCAGTTGTGCCATCTTTTTTCTTCGTCACGCTGCTTCCTTTTTTGTAACATCCCAAAATTTGCATCAATTTGAAAATAGGCAATATGATTTAATTATGCATTTTATGTGTTGCATAGAACCTAGAAGATAAATTATTTACAAAAGATAAAATAAATCCTAGGCCAAAGACCATGTTGATGCATACATGCTGGTGCATATCTTATTTTTGTGATGATTGGTTTTTGACCAAAACTTGTTTGAATTCAAAGGGATTTCAAATTTGCTTTGGAAAATCAGATTCTGAAAATGGAAAACCTTTTTCCTTCTCTCTCCCCGTCCTTTCTCTCTTTTGGCCCGAACCGGCCTGGTCAGCCCGCTCCCTTCCCTCCGCTGGCCTGCCTTCCTCCCCTCTCTTCCGCCCGCGTGGGCCGTCGCCCGGCCCAGCAGTCCCTGCGCAGCACCGCTCCGCCGGCCCGGCAGCTCTGCGCAGCGCCGCAGCCCTGCACCGAGCCGAGGCTCCAGCCTCAGCCTCGGCGCTGCAAAGCCGTTTCCGATTCGCCCGAGGCTCCAGCCTCAGCCTCGGCCACTCGCGTGCGCGTAGCCGCCTCCGTCTCGCCCGAGGCTTGCCGTTCGCCCGCGCGCGTTCTTCTCTCTCTCTCCCGTCGCTGGCAGCACGACCCCGCCTGTCAGCGTCCCCCCGCTCCTTCTCCCTCTCGAATCCGGCTCGGACTCCATGGCCGGGATCGAGTCCATCCTCGCTATGCGTCCCTTGCTGTCTAATCGACCAAACCGACCCCTTTATAAGATTCCCGAGAGCCCGCCGCCTCTCCCCACGCATCTAGCTCTTGCTCTCGTGCCCTACACCGCTCCCGCGACAAGCTCCGCACGCCGCGAGATTTCCGCCGCCATCAATCCGACAATTCGTCGAGTTTCAGAGCTCGTAAGTGGCGTCTCGAGTTTCCCCTTGATCTCTCGAAGCTAACCGAGTGTTTTCCCCTCTTCCTCCTCTTTGTTTTAATCTTCTAATCGCTCGCCGTCGTTGCAGCGCCCCCGCTTTCCGCCTCGCCGCGAAATCCGCCGTCACAGAGACCTCACCGGCGCCATCATCACCACTGGTGAGTCCGCTTTGATCTCCTCTTTCGATTGGACCTACTCCCGAGGTCTCTACCGCTCTGTAGCGGAATCCCGAGTCGCGCCGCCGTGCTCCGGCCATGGGCCGCCGCGTCCTCTCTCCTCTCTGGCGACACAGCGCCGCCGGTGTTCTCCCAGATCTAATCTGGAGCGTCCGTTTTGGATCTGGCGCTCAGTATCACTCGATACCCCTTCGCCGGTAGTTTTGCAGAAAGGCCATTACAATTTCTTCGAGCCTCAACCCGCAGTCCTTTTGAGCACTGTGCTCTGAGTCTGCGAAAACTTGTCTTGAAGCCCCTGCGTTTCTTCCTTATTGAGGCGCAGTCCAGCCAGATCTGAAAATCGTTTTAAATCAATTTAAATTCAAAATCAATTTCAATCTATTCACAGTTTTGCCACCAGTTTCAAATGCTTATAACTTCTACGTTTTTAGTCCGATTTAGTCCGTTCAAGTTGCGTTAGATTCATTTTGAAAAGATCTATCTATCTGTATGAAAATCTATACTGTTTTCAGTACATAAAATTTGAGTTAGGTTTAATCTACTAATTAAGGTTTTGTAACTTGTTTAGCTTATAACTTTTGCGTTATAAATCCGTTTTTCGTGATTCTCGCGTTTATGTGATCGTGGTAGACCGTAGTTGCTGTTTTCAAAACTTTTATATTATTTTCTTGCTGATTGGTGTAATGTTCTAATTATAGCTTGTTTGCTTTGTATGATTGTTGCCCCGATGGTTGTGTGTTGATGTGGTAATCGAGTTCACACGGTGAGAATTACGTTGGTGATCAAGAGCTCTACTTCGACAACCAGGAGCAACCAGAGTTCTCTGAATCAGGCAAGTATAGCATGGGATCATCCTTGTTGACCTATTCACCATGAAGCATCTAAATTCATATGCATGCGTCTAATTTTGATCTCCTATCTAGTTTATCCTAGATTTTTGACCTGTTACCTTGTTAACCTTGGGTTGCCATGCATATGGGTAGAACCTTTGCTAGAGCTTTACTTAAACCAAACATGATCTAATAACGGTGAATAAAACTTGATCTTTTTAGCAACATGGTTTAGGATCTTCTGTCAGCAAAAGCTGGGACATACAGTGCAACCATGAGGGTTATATGGCTCTGACCTTAGCTCAGTATAAGGACCTTTTCTAGCTTGTTAGAGGTTACCCGAAAGGGCGCATAAGGCGCTTGACGAGACGGGTATAGTGCGGCTTCTGTCCACGTGAGTATAGGCTGCGTGTTATTGTGCCACCTGGAAGGAGGGCTCTACATCCCCTTGCCTTAAGACCTAGCGGCCCTAACTTGTTAGACGAACCTTTGAAAGGCTTTGCGTGTATCCTGCCCACTCACCTCGGAAGTGTTATGGGAGTAATTAACCCGGGCATCTGGATATCACGACTCATCGGGTAAAGTGTACACCTCTGCGCAGAGTTTAATAAACTGATATATCAGCCGTGCTCACGGATACGAGAGGCCCGGAAAACTCACAGACTTAGTTGTTATATGTTGTTTATATATGTTGCTCATGTTGATTACCTTATTGCTATGTTTCAGTTATTATGATCATGTGGATTGGGTTTAAGCATTCATATATATTCACCTTAATGTTAAAATATTGCCAACTAAAAGCTACTGCAGTTTAACCAGTGTCAGCCTTTTTGAGCCTCATGAACCCCATGTTACACTTGTTAAGTACGAGATGTACTTATGCTTGTTTATTTTCTTTCTACTTGGACAAAAATCCCGGATGGGTAACAGATTGCTTTGGTAATGATGACTTCCCCGAAGAGTTCTAGTCTTGCTGTCAACCAGTCATCTTCCCTGTGATGGAGCTACCGCGAGAGATACTTTATTTATCCGCTGCTATGTAAAGACTTTGAATAATATTCGTTATGTAATAAACATATGTGATGGTACTTCCTATATTTGTGGCTTATGTGTGTGATTGATCTCTGGGCACACATGAGTTATTGCATTCAATTTTGTCCTTAAAATTGGGTGTGACAAATTGGTATCGGAGCTATGTTGACTGTAGGACGCAAGCCTAGTTAGTTATGGTCGTTTTTAGTGGTCTTTGCTTCCCATTCTTGCTATTTATCTTGGCCTTGTTATTTATCAAATTACATGCTTCTCTCTACTTGCTCTATTACATAAATATATTGATTCTACTGTATCTGTCTCTTGGTCTATTCTATAGATGGCTCGTCGTACCGCCCGCAAGTTTGTCGGTGGTCACATGAGGTCAGGCCTGAGGGCAGGCAACCCCGTACCGCAAGTACCGCAAGCACCCCAGGAGCCAGAACAGCAGGAGGCAGCACCTCAAGAGCCGGTACCACCAGTACAAGCACCACCAGCACCACCAGCACCTGTACCGCAAGCTCCAGCTCCACAAGCTCCAGAACCTCCCGCACCAGTGCCCCCAGAAGTGCTGGAGATTGAAGACGATGAAGAGCCTCCGACAGGTTGGGACGTGGACTCCGGATATCTCGTTGAAGCACCTACAGCTGCCCAGAGCCCCACACATTACAGGCTGATGGGACTTTTTGATGCCTACTACCCTGACAAGGACATCAACGTACAGTACACCCACTGGAGGTACAGCCATCCCATGGAAAGGACCTATTGGAAGGCAAGGATGACTGTCTCTGTTCGAGAACCAGAAAGTGGCCTATACCTGCATGAGATGGTTATTGGCCACCGAGCTCGTCGATCTTCCCTAGCTTCAGCCTTAGAGGCAGTAGCAGTTGACGCCTACAAAGCATTTCGAGGTCGTCGCATCGAAGACATGAGGGAAGACGCATATCGCTACCTGCCTTACTGGAACCATGAGAATCGAGAGGCCATGGTAGAAGACCCACATGCAACTCCAACCGTAAAGGCCACACGAGACTTTCTCCTTGACAGGGAAAGGTCTAATGCAGACTTGGAGAAAGAGGTGGTATCTTTGGGAAAGGATCTCAAAAGATGCTATAGCACCATAGATGGTCTCTTGGAGCTGCTCGATTAACCCCCGATGTACAAGAGGCTCCGTGAACCGCTCTACAAATAGGCATAGGTCACCCTTTTATGTAATAAGACGATAGTAGTAAGCGTTTTATCGAGTCTAGTTAAAGCTTTGTGCTAGTGTGTTTCCTTTTTGTGTGAGTTGAATTGTCATTATGCTTATGTGTGATTTGGATCTTTGTAATGAGTGTTGAGATATTGTAGGCTTGTCTACAAATCTCATAGTTATGCATAACGTTTATGAGTAATAAGAGGGTTAGTTATATCTTGTCCTATGCTGTTTTCGGGAGCAACCTGTGATCTTTTGGTTATATCTCAAGTTCTGTTCGTGCAACATGGCTGAAAATTTTATGGTGGAAAATAGACTCCTGTATCTAACCAATGCCTCTGGAATCACCTCAATAGCTGTTATGGTTTGAGAGATATGACAGTTTTAAGTTAGAGTTTCTGCGCAGTTCTGAATTCTGGACAGATTCGTTTGTTCTCTGTTTTTGACAAGTTTAACGACAGAATCTGGAAAAGTCACTTAAATAAAAGTTGTAGATAATTTCTTTATCTTTCCAACCGTATATAGCACGCCCTATTTGGAATTCTGGAACTCAAGATATGACTGTTTTTCTGTGCTGCTGTTTCCGAATCTCGCCCAGAAATTTTCAGATCTTCTATATCATCTCGTATAAGTGATCTTTTCTTGAAAAGTTCACTGACCATGATCCTTGTTTGGAAACACAGATGGCTGCCAGAGGAGGTGGTATTGGAGGTGGACGTGGCCGTGGTCGTGGTCGTGGAGCACCTGTTAACCCACCACCACCACCCCCAGTTAACATCCAGCAGTTGATGGGCATCCAAGCCCAATTTATGCAAACCATGATGCAACACATGCAGAATCAGCCAGTTGGAGGAGCACCACCGATGCAAGTGAGGGACAAGAGGGGTGAGTTTCTGAAGGGTCACCCGCCAGTGTTCTCGCATGCCGCTGATCCCATGGAGGCTGATGACTGGCTTCGTGCTATTGAACGCCAGCTTACCATCGCGCAATGCAATGATCAGGAGAAGGTGCTCTATGCTTCTGGTCAGTTGCAAGGAGCTGCTCTAGATTGGTGGGAATCGTTTCAGTTCGGTCAAGACAACAATGCCCCACCTATCACTTTTGAGGAATTCAAAACCAACTTCAAAGCGTATCATATCCCTGCTGGTCTGATTGAGTTAAAGCAGGAAGAGTTTAGATCTCTGCGCCAAGGAGCCATGACCGTTGCTGAATACCGTGACAAATTTGCTCAGTTGTCGCGCTATGCTCCCGCTGATATTGCTGAGGATGCTGACAAGCAGCGTCGCTTCCTCAAGGGTCTGAATGATGGACTGGCACTTCAGCTGATGTCCAATGAGTTCGCCAGTTACCAGACTCTAGTCAACCGTGCTATAGTGGTTGACAACAAGCGCAAGGAGATGGAGGCTAGGAAGAGAAAGCTTCAAGGTCAATCTTCTAGTAGTAACAACCGCCCTCGTCCTAATTTTGCACCAGGCAACCAGCAGAGGTATCAGGGACCTACTTCTCAGTGGAACCGCAACCAGGGACAACAACGTCCTTCATATCAGCAGCAAGGCAACAATCAGCGCCCACAGCAGCAGCAGCACAATAATCATGCTCAACGCCAAGGTACTCCCGTCAACACCCCTATGAAGAATAGTGCGCCTAACACTCCCAACAAGTGCTATGTCTGTGGTGAAGTTGGACACCTCTCCTACAACTGTCCTAAGAAGCAGAATCAGCAGACTCCACAGAATCAGAGCAACAATCAAAAGGGACGTCCGAATCCATCACCTAACTCCGGCAAGGTGAATCACGTGTCCGCAGAGACCGTGCAGGAAGCGCCAGAAATTATGCTTGGTACGTTCAACATCAGTTCCATCCCTGCTACAGTTCTTTTCGATTCTGGTGCATCGCATACTTTCATATCTCATACATTTGTTAGAATGCATAATCTACCTGTTAGTCTCATGAAAACCCCCATAATGGTTACCACACCGGGTGGAGGTTTGCAAGCTACGCTTCAGTGTATGCCTATAGATGTGTCCCTAGGGGAGGTAGATTTCTCAGTATCCCCAATTGTGCTAAGGACAGCTGGTATTGATTTGATACTGGGTATGGATTGGCTGATGAGAACCAAGACAAACATTCAGTGTCAAGATAAAATTGTGACAGTTACCACAGCTAAGGGAGACAGAATCAGTGTGAATGTAGTGCTACAACCAACACCAACCGCAACCGTGAACCAGATGAATGAAGAGGTTTGCCAGGAAGATCTAGTGGTGGAAGAGTTTCCGGATGTGTTCCCCGATGATTTGCCAGGTATGCCACCTGATCGCGACATTGAATTTATTATTGAGCTTTTACCTGGAACCGCACCCATAGCTAAAAGACCATATAGAATGGGAATACCTGAATTAGAAGAACTTAAGAAACAAATTAAAGAGTTGCAAGAAAAAGGGTTTATACGTCCTAGTTCATCACCTTGGGGAGCTCCTGTAATTTTTGTTGACAAGAAGGATGGTGGACAACGGATGTGTGTTGATTATAGATCGCTTAATGAGGTTACTATCAAGAATAAGTACCCGCTACCAAGGATTGATGATTTGTTTGATCAGTTGAAAGGTGCGTGTGTGTTCTCTAAGATTGATCTACGTTCTGGTTACCATCAGTTGAAGATTCGAGCATCTGATATTCCAAAGACAGCTTTCACTACAAGGTTTGGGTTGTGTTCTTATGCAAGAAGGCCGAGTCGTAGCATATGCATCGAGGCAGTTGAGAAAACATGAGCTGAATTATCCCACACATGATCTTGAATTAGCAGCTGTTGTCCATGCGTTGAAAATTTGGAGACACTATCTAGTGGGTCATAAGACGGACATCTATACCGATCATAAGAGCTTGAAGTATATTTTCACTCAGTCTGATCTGAATTTGAGACAACGCAGATGGTTAGAATTGATTAAGGATTATGATTTGGAAATACATTACCATCCCGGAAAGGCTAATGTAGTAGCAGATGCCTTGAGCAGAAAAAGCCATGCCAATGAGATCAAAATTGCTTCTATGCCAGATGAGTTGTGTGCTGAATTTGCACATTTGAATTTGGGAATTGTGATCAACAGAATGGAGTTAGAACTTGAACCGGTATTGATGCAAGAGATACGAAAGGGTCAGATGTCAGATGAGAAGTTAAAGCAGATAGCGGATAATATTGTTCTTGGCAAAGCATCAGGTTTCCGGTTAGATGATGATGGTACATTATGGCATGGGAATAGGTTATGTGTACCTGCAATCAAGGACATACGTGAGTCGATACTGCGAGAAGTGCATGAGTCAGCTTACTCCATCCATCCTGGAAGCACTAAGATGTACCTTGATCTAAAGAGGAAGTATTGGTGGGATGGATTGAAAAGGGATGTAGCCGAGTACGTCGCTCTATGTGATACCTATCAGAGAGTGAAGGCAGAACATCAGAGACCCGCCGGTTTGTTACAACCGATGAAGATACCTGAATGGAAGTGGGAAGAAGTTGGTATGGACTTTATAGTTGGGTTACCTCGTACTCAGAGAGGTTACGACTCCATATGGGTAATAGTCGATCGATTGACCAAATTTGCTCATTTTATACCAGTCAAAACTACCTATACGGGAGCTAGATTGGCGGAATTGTACATGAAACGGATAGTATGTTTGCATGGAGTGCCTCAAAAGATTGTGTCGGATCGTGGTACTCAGTTCACCTCTCACTTTTGGCAGATGATACATCGATCTTTGGGTACAAGATTGAACTTCAGTACTGCTTATCATCCACAGACTGATGGACAGACAGAAAGAACAAATCAGATTCTAGAAGACATGTTGAGAGCTTGTGCATTACAGTATGGCACCAGTTGGGACAAGAATTTGTGTTATGCAGAGTTCTCATACAACAATAGCTATCAGGAGAGTCTAAAGATGGCACCGTTTGAAGCTTTATATGGGAGACAGTGTAGAACACCGTTGTTCTGGGATCAAACAGGTGAGAGTCAAGTGTTTGGACCTGATGTGTTGAGGAATGCCGAGGAACATGTCAGAATAATCAGAGATAATCTGAGAGCCGCTCAGTCCCGACAGAAGAGTTATGCAAATAACCGTCGTCGAGATCTATCTTTTGCAGTAGGAGATTATGTCTACCTAAAGGTGTCACCGATGAGAGGTGTGAAAAGGTTCAATAAGAAAGGAAAGCTAGCACCAAGGTATATTAGACCGTTCAAGATCCTTGAAAGGCGTGGCGAAGTAGCATATCAGTTAGAGTTGCCTGAAAGCTTGTCAGGAGTGCATGATGTGTTTCATGTTTCTCAGTTAAAGAAGTGTCTACGAGTGCCTGAAGAGCAGATACCGTTGGAAGAGCTCACAGTTAAGGAAGATCTGACTTATGAGGAGTATCCAACAAGAATTCTGGAGACAGCTGAAAGAGTTACCCGGAGCAGAGTAATAAAGATGTGCAAGGTTCAGTGGAATCGGTACTAAGAAGCAGAGGCAACTTGGGAAAGAGAAGAGGATCTGAGAAAGTCTTACCCGCAGTTGTTTGAGTAAGCATCGCTGGAATCTCGAGGACGAGATTCTTTAAGGGGGGTAGAATTGTAACATCCCAAAATTTGCATCAATTTGAAAATAGGCAATATGATTTAATTATGCATTTTATGTGTTGCATAGAACCTAGAAGATAAATTATTTACAAAAGATAAAATAAATCCTAGGCCAAAGACCATGTTGATGCATACATGCTGGTGCATATCTTATTTTTGTGATGATTGGTTTTTGACCAAAACTTGTTTGAATTCAAAGGGATTTCAAATTTGCTTTGGAAAATCAGATTCTGAAAATGGAAAACCTTTTTCCTTCTCTCTCCCCGTCCTTTCTCTCTTTTGGCCCGAACCGGCCTGGTCAGCCCGCTCCCTTCCCTCCGCTGGCCTGCCTTCCTCCCCTCTCTTCCGCCCGCGTGGGCCGTCGCCCGGCCCAGCAGTCCCTGCGCAGCACCGCTCCGCCGGCCCGGCAGCTCTGCGCAGCGCCGCAGCCCTGCACCGAGCCGAGGCTCCAGCCTCAGCCTCGGCGCTGCAAAGCCGTTTCCGATTCGCCCGAGGCTCCAGCCTCAGCCTCGGCCACTCGCGTGCGCGTAGCCGCCTCCGTCTCGCCCGAGGCTTGCCGTTCGCCCGCGCGCGTTCTTCTCTCTCTCCCGTCGCTGGCAGCACGACCCCGCCTGTCAGCGTCCCCCCGCTCCTTCTCCCTCTCGAATCCGGCTCGGACTCCATGGCCGGGATCGAGTCCATCCTCGCTACGCGTCCCTTGCTGTCTAATCGACCAAACCGACCCCTTTATAAGATTCCCGAGAGCCCGCCGCCTCTCCCCACGCATCTAGCTCTTGCTCTCGTGCCCTACACCGCTCCCGCGACAAGCTCCGCACGCCGCGAGATTTCCGCCGCCATCAATCCGACAATTCGTCGAGTTTCAGAGCTCGTAAGTGGCGTCTCGAGTTTCCCCTTGATCTCTCGAAGCTAACCGAGTGTTTTCCCCTCTTCCTCCTCTTTGTTTTAATCTTCTAATCGCTCGCCGTCGTTGTAGCGCCCCCGCTTTCCGCCTCGCCGCGAAATCCGCCGTCACAGAGACCTCACCGACGCCATCATCACCACTGGTGAGTCCGCTTTGATCTCCTCTTTCGATTGGACCTACTCCCGAGGTCTCTACCGCTCTGTAGCGGAATCCCGAGTCGCGCCGCCGTGCTCCGGCCATGGGCCGCCGCGTCCTCTCTCCTCTCCGGCGACACAGCGCCGCCGGTGTTCTCCCAGATCTAATCTGGAGCGTCCGTTTTGGATCTGGCGCTCAGTATCACTCGATACCCCTTCGCCGGTAGTTTTGCAGAAAGGCCATTACAATTTCTTCGAGCCTCAACCCGCAGTCCTTTTGAGCACTGTGCTCTGAGTCTGCGAAAACTTGTCTTGAAGCCCCTGCGTTTCTTCCTTATTGAGGCGCAGTCCAGCCAGATCTGAAAATCGTTTTAAATCAATTTAAATTCAAAATCAATTTCAATCTATTCACAGTTTTGCCACCAGTTTCAAATGCTTATAACTTCTACGTTTTTAGTCCGATTTAGTCCATTCAAGTTGCGTTAGATTCGTTTTGAAAAGATCTATCTATCTGTATGAAAATCTATACTGTTTTCAGTACTTAAAATTTGAGTTAGGTTTAATCTACTAATTAAGGTTTTGTAACTTGTTTAGCTTATAACTTTTGCGTTATAAATCCGTTTTTCGTGATTCTCGCGTTTATGTGATCGTGGCAGACCGTAGTTGCTGTTTTCAAAACTTTTATATTATTTTCTTGCTGATTGGTGTAATGTTCTAATTATAGCTTGTTTGCTTTGTATGATTGTTGCCCCGATGGTTGTGTGTTGATGTGGTAATCGAGTTCAGACGGTGAGAATTACGTTGGTGATCAAGAGCTCTACTTCGACAACCAGGAGCAACCAGAGTTCTCTGAATCAGGCAAGTATAGCATGGGATCATCCTTGTTGACCTATTCACCATGAAGCATCTAAATTCATATGCATGCGTCTAATTTTGATCTCCTATCTAGTTTATCCTAGATTTTTGACCTGTTACCTTGTTAACCTTGGGTTGCCATGCATATGGGTAGAACCTTTGCTAGAGCTTTACTTAAACCAAACATGATCTAATAACGGTGAATAAAACTTGATCTTTTTAGCAACATGGTTTAGGATCTTCTGTCAGCAAAAGCTGGGACATACAGTGCAACCATGAGGGTTATATGGCTCTGACCTTAGCTCAGTATAAGGACCTTTTCTAGCTTGTTAGAGGTTACCCGAAAGGGCGCATAAGGCGCTTGACGAGACGGGTATAGTGCGGCTTCTGTCCACGTGAGTATAGGCTGCGTGTTATTGTGCCACCTGGAAGGAGGGCTCTACATCCCCTTGCCTTAAGACCTAGCGGCCCTAACTTGTTAGACGAACCTTTGAAAGGCTTTGCGTGTATCCTGCCCACTCACCTCGGAAGTGTTATGGGAGTAATTAACCCGGGCATCTGGATATCACGACTCATCGGGTAAAGTGTACACCTCTGCGCAGAGTTTAATAAACTGATATATCAGCCGTGCTCACGGATACGAGAGGCCCGGAAAACTCACAGACTTAGTTGTTATATGTTGTTTATATATGTTGCTCATGTTGATTACCTTATTGCTATGTTTCAGTTATTATGATCATGTGGATTGGGTTTAAGCATTCATATATATTCACCTTAATGTTAAAATATTGCCAACTAAAAGCTACTGCAGTTTAACCAGTGTCAGCCTTTTTGAGCCTCATGAACCCCATGTTACACTTGTTAAGTACGAGATGTACTTATGCTTGTTTATTTTCTTTCTACTTGGACAAAAATCCCGGATGGGTAACAGATTGCTTTGGTAATGATGACTTCCCCGAAGAGTTCTAGTCTTGCTGTCAACCAGTCATCTTCCCTGTGATGGAGCTACCGCGAGAGATACTTTATTTATCCGCTGCTATGTAAAGACTTTGAATAATATTCGTTATGTAATAAACATATGTGATGGTACTTCCTATATTTGTGGCTTATGTGTGTGATTGATCTCTGGGCACACATGAGTTATTGCATTCAATTTTGTCCTTAAAATTGGGTGTGACATTTTTCTTGATTCAGGACCAAATTTGACTTGGTCAAAACTTTCATACTGTTGCAGCACCTGTTTTCCAGTCAGTGGTTTTGGAGGCCCCTATTTTCTGTCTTGTTATTGAAGCTGATCTTGTTTCTGCGCCACTTGTGGTTCGAAGGCAAAAAACGGCGATGCCCCATGTAGCAATGCTTTGACCCATGCTTCAACCATAAGTAGTCGGTATCCTTATGGCAGTATGGACATGCAAACTTGCCTTTCGTACTCCATCCCGAAAGCATCGCATACGCAGGAAAGTCATTAATTGTCCATAGTAGGAGAGCATGCAAATTGAAATTATTCTTTGCCTTTGCATCCCGGGTTTCGACACCCTTTTCCCAGAGACCTTTGAGCTCATCAATTAGAGGCTGCAAATATACATCAATGCTAACACCAGGAGATGTCGCTCCAGGTATCAACATCGACATCATCCAATATGGTTGTTTCAAACACAACCATGACGGAAGGTTGTATGGAATTAAGATCACAGGCCAACAACTGTACGAAACATTCAACATACCAAACGGATTGAACCCATCAGATGCCAGACCAAGCCTGATATTACGAGGATCCATTGCAAACCATTCATATGTTGCATCCACAAGCTTCCATGCCAAGGAGTTCGCGGGATGTCGCATCTTCCCATCAACCACCAATTCTTCCTTATGCCAACGCATATATGATGCTGTAGTCTCTGACATGTATAATCTTTGGAGACGTGGAGTAAGTGGGAAGTATCGTAGGATTTTACGTGGAGTTCGCTTCTTTGATATACAACTACTACTGCCCACAGCCTCTGCAGTTGTAAACTCTTTCCACGTGGACTCACCACATTTTGGGCAATTATCCATATCTGCATAAGCCTCTCTAAATAACACACAATCATTGTAGCAGGCGTCTATCTTCTAGTAGTTTAGACCAAGATCTCTAACAACCTTACGTATTTTATCCAAACTGTTTGGGAGACAGTGCCCATCAGGAAGGATAAGTAGGAATAGCTGAACTATATACTCTAAGCAAGCATCACTACAACCAAACATGCACTTAAGTTGAAACATTTTGACAATGAAAGACACCTGTGTTGCTTCCGTGCAGCCTGGAAACAACTGCTTCTTGGCCTCTTCTAACAATTTAAAGAATTTCCTTGCCTTCTCATTTGGTTGTCCCTCATTGATTTCTCCATGTATAGCACCCCTGATCAATGATTTTATCAAGTTGTTGGTACCAGCCCTGTCACTTGTGTCAACGTCATCATCACCGTCAATTGTTGAACCTTCACATATACTTTCCTGCTCCCGAATGAAGCTTTCATCAAAACCTTTTCGAAGCAAATGCTTCTGAACTTCCGACCGTTTCCTATATGCCAAGCAACGGCATGCTGAACATGGACATGGTGCCGTTCCTCCTCTACAGCTGCCTCCAAAGGTGTTAGCAAGATAATCTATTAATCTTTCTTGCCACTCTGCAGTTGCCTTATCCAACCGCATCCAACTAGCACCCTGATGTGACATATTGTTTTTTGAGTGCGTGACAATCACACAAAAAATAAATAAGATGAAGGAAAATTTCTAATTGATTTGCTAATTCAACTCAAATTGCTAAGAACATGCTACTGTCATAAAATAAATAGCGATATAAAAGAAAACAACCATGGTTTACACATACTCAAAAACAACCCAGAATTTTACAGTCTGAAAATAATGCAGACTTGAGCAACATAAGTCTAATCTTTGTGAGTTTTGACAGAATAAGAAGCAATACCAATTACAAATTAAAATAATCATGTTCAAATCACAACACACCAATCGAGTAAATAAATAATTGTTCTACTCACAGACTCACGTCAGGTCTCCTGCTTGCGGCTACACCCCAATGCAGCAACGCCAACAGCCAGCCGGAAAGCTGCCAAAGGCCACCGTCTCGCTGTCCCTTGTGGCCAAGCACGTTTTTCGCTTGCCCATCCCCCTGCCCCTGCCCCTTGGCCGATCGGGGCTTGCCGCTTGCAGGCTGCGGCGGCGGGCGCAACATTGTTGACTTTTGTTTTATCTCATCTGGTCAGGACTTGATGTCTGGGATGGTGCGCGGTATGCACGGGAGCGGCGGCGGTTGGAGCTGGCTAGAAGAAGAGGGAGGCTGGGCAACGATGGTTTAGCGGCGACTGAGCCACGCGGAGCAGCAGCGGACGCAGGAGATCAGGATAAGAACATGTCGTCGGTTGGAGAGCGGACCGATGGTTGGAGTCTGGTGCGGTCTTCGTTCAGCAAGGCAAAATTTCTGCTCCTAAAAATTTTTGGTCCAACTTAATCTATTCCTAATCAGAGTAGACTTTGAGTTCTCGCCTCCTGCTTCTGCCATGTCTGTAGGGGCGTCCGTAGGCTGCACGTTCGGAACTCTTGCCGCATCCATGCACCAATTTTTTTTTCCTGTCCTGCTCGGTCGTTAGCTCTTGGTGTTCTCCAACGTTCATGTATCTTTTTTCCAATTTCTCAGCTATGTCCCTGCTCAGTTTTTTGTTTGTTTGTGTCAGTGTTTTCTGTAGCTGGCTTTTTTTTTAATTTTATCTTTTCTTGAAAATGAGTTCTTTTTATCAGACGACCATTTTCTGTTTATATCTTTTTCTAGAGAACGTTCTTTTTATTACCTTATATATACATAAAAAATAAATATAAATATAAATGTTCGATAGATTGGAAACTCTTCCTATAATTGGCCAAAATAAATATAAATATAAATATAAATATAAATATAAATGTTCTTTCTGTCACCATATATTCACTAAAATCTAGATCTTGGGCTCGTTCTATAGATTGGAAATTCTTTATATAGTTAGCCAACATTATTTGTAATGTTTACGCATTTCTATCATAGAAAAATAAAATATAATATACCTATTTCTTGTTAGCTCTTAAAAAATCAGCACAATATAATAGTCGGGCACGGAAAATAAAGAAAAATTTGATAACACATGAGACAGAATAAAAATATTATGACCATTTGTGAGGATATAGACCCCAAAGTACCATATGATTGTGCATAGGCCGCACCTCTCGCCCACAGGATGAAGACGTGCGGCGCACGACATGCACTGCACATCAATTGTAATCTAGATATAATACCAACTCAGATATTTATCATATAACTCTGTCCCACCAGAGTACATAAGGAGGGGCAGGGATCTTTTAAGAGGATAAGTTAGATCCAATCAATACAGATACTCGACGCAGGACGACTCCGAGATAATTGGTTGCCCATTAGCCATGGCGAGGACCGGGCCGACTACCCGCACCACAAGGCCATGCTAAGACTATGTAAATAGTATAAAAATAAAAGTTACAATATTTTTATGTCTATATATTTGTGTTTTTCTCTCTTGTTACAACGTACGAACAATAGTAAAGAACAAAATAAATAGAAAAAAGAATAAAAAAGAATAAAAACAAAGGGACGAGAAGGGTGGTGCTTTGAAGAACGGCTCGTGTATACATGGCCATCGCCCATCGGGCCGGCGCTGGCCTGACCAAGGCACGGGTCAACCAAGGCATGACGGACCTCGTACCCTACCGTCAGTCCAATATGCCGGGCTGAGGTCGGGCCTCGTACCCCACCGACAGTCCAGACCTGGCCCAGACAGGGCTTGGGCCAACCCGAAGGCCCGCCGGGCTCGTGAGGCTCGTAGCTAGATTTAGCCTTTAAATCACATATTGATGTATTTGTATTCGTGCATGTATTTATATTCACGTATTTATACTACATATATACTATTAACAAATTAAATTGAAGTACAGTCCTTGTAATTTCACGTCTCCGAAGTATGCGACATATATGCAGCTGGAGTAATACGACGCACAGACTTGACCCATCTCCCAGGCTGCTTCCATTGAAAGTTTTATTAAGATAAACTAGTGCACGTAGCGTAAGATATTTATGGTGCAATAGTGACAATATACTATATCTAACAAGCGTGAACTGATGTAATATAATAAAATCACATATTACACTAGAGATTAGCATTATCATTCCGTTGCAATAGCACTTACTAATTGCACCCATATTAGAAACCGGTGCAATACCTCTTACATATTGCATCAAAAATCGATACTAACGCAACCAAATTTGTCTGATGCAATAATGTCTACCTATTGCATCTTGGGTACGAAATCGGTGCGATAGCCTATATCTATTGCATCAACAAGAATTATTATCGCATCCAATGCCTTCTTGATGCAATAATGACCACCTATTGCACCGGATTTGCATTTGATGTAAGGCCAACCGATGTGATAGGGTCAAAAATTAGTAGTGTGTATGAAAGTACTCCAAACCTAAACATATAATATAGAGAATGAGGGTAGCATAAAAGTATTATAGAGATTTATTCGGATGGTGATGAAAGAGCATAATGAGCATATCTTAATGGTAGGGACAACCAACATAGCAACATGGCATATTCTTAGAAAGTCTATTCCCCAAGCTTGGATTTTGTAAATCAAGATTGGATGAATATAATTCAATGTTGCATGATGATTGGTGGGACATACCATGTGTTTGTTGTTCCTTCATTCTTTTTTGCTCCAGACCTGGGAAGGTTAGTGACAAAATACCCAAAGGAATATTTTCATAATTATATTTCTATGCTCATTACAAGGATAGTGCAGCAGAAATATAGGCGTAGCTAATAACCAGATGTTATGATAAGGTGTAAGGATTCTACTTGGTTATAGCTTGCTCATGGGGTAGTGATAGATAACAGTAGAATTCAAAAACAACATTCATAAGAATGATAACAAAAATGATGAAAAGACTGGGACAAAAAAGGAAAAGATAAAAGTATGATTACAAGGTTAAACTTAAGACGTAAAATGATCTACCGTTCCGCGGCAACGGCGCCAGAAATACTTGTTGACACTTACTAACGTTGCTACCAAGAGTAGAGATAAACTCTATCCCCGGCAATGGCGCCAGAAATGCTTGTTGGTATAAATTAACGCACACTCTACTTTATCCGCAAGCGCACAGATAAGAACTACCGATGTAGCACTTCACCAGAGTAACCCAGTTTTATTATCGAACCCAAGGGAACGGATAGCAGTGAGTCTCAAGTGTATAACCCCTGAGTGGCTAACAAGGACGCAGAATCTAGAAGCATAGAGGGGATCACTAAGGTTATCTAAACCCAACTTAAGAGTGATATGTTTATTATTCTCAATGGGGAAGTTGCCATAAAAGGTCACAAACAGAGTATGAGTCTTTTATGCAAATGTATAATCCTACCGGGCCTACACACCGGTAGTGGACTATAGAAGAATCAACAAGGCTATAAGAGTCACCCTTGCGAACTACCACTGTTACCGGCGTTATAGGAGGCATTTATGATGAGCTATCAAGTCTAAGCACCACGCTTACACTATCCAACTACTCTAACTCTAGAGCAACTTAGAGTTAAAGTACTCAAAAGAGAGTCATAAGCCTTAAGAACAATAAGAACAATGGCTCAAACTTAAATATAGATGTTGATTACCGAAACAATCGTTGAAGCAAGTCGATGAAGAACTTGAATCCACAGGTACAAGATGAAGAAGTGGATCCGACAGGCCAGAGCTCCTTCTTGATCTCTTCCTCTCTCTCTCTTCTAGTTCTAGTATAAGACTAGGTTCTAATCCTACTAGAGGGGTATCTAGTCTTCTACTTGATAGCTGGCTCTTGATTACAACTAGATGAACTAGATCTAATTCTAGATGAACTAGAAGAGATTCATCTAGAGGGACCTCTACTTCTACATTGGAACCCTAGTTTCTGTTGTGGAGATGAATAATGAAGAGGGAGATGCCTGGAGAGGGGGGTCTGGGGCTGTTTATATAGCCCTGGGCGATGAACCATGGCCCTTGGATCAAACCGACTTGAGGTACGGTCGAGATGCATCCTGGAGGTCGGTGGAAGTAGCTTGCAGAAGACGGAAGCCATCGGGCCCGGTGGGTGACCGACCGGTCATAGGGTGGGACCGGTCGGTCCCACCTTTCAGCCTCTCGTGGTGGTCGACGTCCTGGTGTCTTCTTGCATCCTTTGGAGTCTTCTAGAATAATCCTGACGTGGTGGTTGCGTTATCTCCCGTCGGTTTCCTTCTAGGGGAAGCAATCAGCGCTGGATTCCTGGTTTAGTCCCTGCAGAAACACAATTCACCAAAACTCGTGGAATATTGTCAATTAGAACCCTAAACCTTTGTTGGTGATTGAATTCATGCCCTTTTCATATTTATTTATCCTCTAATTTTGATAGATAACTAGCGTCAATAGTTGTCTATTTGAGTTTCACAGGATTTAAAAGGCCAAAAAAAGCTGACAAGCAAGTGGAGCACTGTCTCAACAAACATCAACATCAATCAAAGCTCTAATAAAGGAAGGACATATCCACTGCCAGTCAGCTACATTGCAAGATCGAACGACTACGTCAACACTCAGCTTGGGGGAAGGCACCCCCATGTATCCACGTAAGTATCTTTATCCTCTTAAGTTTTTTATTCTATAAATAAATTCAAAACACAAAAATATGTGAGCACATGAAGGCTCACCCTTAAAAAGAAAAAGAACAAAAATATGTGAGCACATGAAGGCTCACCATTAATTAAAAAAAAAAGAAGAGACAAAAATATATGGGCACATGAAGGCTCAACGCTATTAAGGGAACCAGCTTGGGGGAGACGCACCCCCGTTATCTTCGCGATTCAGGTATGTCTTTATTATTACTACTACTATTATTATTAGCTTTTATTTTATATCTTAAAGTGTGTTAGATTAAATAAATAAAATAGTCTGTCTAGTTTGTTTTAAGAAGTTGATGACTAAAGAAGAACTCTCTCTCTAATCATTTGCATGGAAATGATGAATAGTTGCTCTATCTAATTTCTTTCAAGTACCTAGCTTTTAAAGCATGAGTTCTCCTCATTAATAATGATGCCTTAAAATAAAATTAAATACATGGCTGGCAAATACTTAATCTAAGGTCTAGGTAATTGGGATATAACATGTGATGATCTAAGCTGCTATTATCTTGTTCTAAACAACACTAAAGTTCCGGAGATTTCTAAATATAAACATGACTAATAATTGCATTGAGTTAAATTAAGCTTTGTTGACCCTATGAGTAGTTTATCTTGCCTTTGAATTGAGATCACTTACACATTTCATCCATCTTCCGCATAAATGTTCATAATTATTTGTTGCTATACTCTCTGAAGTTTGTTGGAAGCATGTGGCTATAAAAAAAAGAGAAAAGAGAAAAAAAAGATCCGAGGAAATAAAAAGGGACAAGTGTCCGAAACCTCAAAAAGATAGATCCCGAGGAAATAAAAAGGGACAAGTGTCCGGAACCTCGAAGAAAAGAAAGAAAAAAAATGGGCATGTGCCCAATACTAGAATTAGCCTAATAGCCATATGTCTCTAATAAACAGAAGAGAGTGAATATATTCGAAAGAGCATCCGACTTCATTTTTCCATACACATGCACTTCTTGATTCAATGGTTGGTTGACTTTCTCTTTGGATCCATTGTTTACTTTGACAACATATGTATTAATGCTTATGAAAATTAATTAAAACTCTAGGATAAAGGTGAAGTGAAAGAACTAGAGACATAGTGTTTGATTTGATCGTTCAATCTCTTAATTATTCAAGATCTAAGGGTAAGAGTAATAAGCCCCATGAAGAATAATATGATATGTTTCAAAGAATTTTTGTTTAACGGCAGGTATAATTGTTGGAAGTGAAGATATTGTTGCAACTCCTGATCCATTGTTAAGTTTTAGTTTGGCTAAGGGACTAGCAAAAGGTAAGCTTGGGGGAACTTGTTGACGCTCACTAATGCTCATAATTAACCATCAACTATTGCATGAAATGACACTAAATGAATCACAAAGCATAGTTGTAGGGTTTGAAACTAACAAGTTCCACGAGTTTTGGTGCTCTCACTTGTTTTGTAGGACATCCATGTTTTTACCATATAAAAGTATCTCAAGTGATGAATTGGAGTACACCATTGCGAAGAGCTCGTTGAGACGATCGAAACAGACAAATCATTTGCTATAATTGGAGTCCCGGATGAAAAGATATTAATTTCACGACGAAATCTGCAAAAGAAGGATCTAGAAGACACCACGAGGCGGGCCACCACGTGGGCCCACTGGGCCAGACCGACCGGTCCCACATGGGAGACCGACCGGTTGGTCACGGAGCCCGTTCGCTTCCGTCTTCTGCAAGCTTCTTCCACCGCCTCCTAGGATGCATCTCCACCGTCCCCGAAGTCGGTTTGATCTAACAGTGGGCGATAAACGCGATTCCTTGCCCTATACTCCACCTCGGGCTATATAAGCAACCCCAGACCCCCCTCTCTAGGCATCTCCCTCTTCATTATTCATCTCCACATCAGAAACTAGGGTTCCAATGTAGAAGTAGAGGTCCCTCTAGATGAATCTCTTCTAGTTCATCTAGAATTAGATCTAGTTCATCTAGTTGTAATCAAGAGCCAGCTATCATGTAGAAGACTAGTTACTCCTCAAGTAGGATTGGAACCTAGTCTTATTCTAGAACTAGAAGAGAGAGAGAGAGAGAGAGGAAGAGATCAAGAGGAAGCTCCGGCCTGTCGGATCAACTTTTTCATCTTGTACCTGCGGATTCAAGTTTATCATCGACTTGCTTCAATGATTGTTTCGGTAATCAACATCTATATTTAAGTTTGAGCTATTGTTCTTATTATTCTTAAGGTTTATGACTCTTTTTGAGTACTTTAATTCTAGATGCGCTAGAGTTAGAGTAGTTGGATAGTGTAAGCGTGGTGCTTAGACTTGAAAGCTCATCATAAATGCCTCCTATAACGCCGGTAACTGTGGTAGTTCGCAAGGGTGACTCTTATAGCCTTGTTGATTCTTCTATAGTCCACTACCCGTGTGTAGGCCCGGTAGGATTATACATTTGCATAAAAGACTCATACTCTGTTTGTGACCTTTTATGGCAACTTCCCCATTAAGAATAATAAACATATCACTCTTAAGTTGGATTTAGATAACCTTAGTGATCCCCTCTATGCTTCTAGATTCTCTATCCTTTTTAGACACTCAGGGGTTATACACTTGAGGCTCATCGCTATCCGTTCCCTTGGGTTCGATATTAAAACTGGGTTACTCCGGTGAAGTGCTACATCGGTAGATCTTATCTGTGCACTTGCGGATAAAGTAGAGTGTGCGTTAATTTATACCAACAAGCATTTCTGGCGCCGTTGCCGGGGATAGAGTTTATCTGTACTCTTGGTAGCGACGTTAGTAAGTGTCAACAACCGTCCTCAGCCCGAGTTTTGTGGCCCAAACTCGGAAACCCGCCGCATGCCCAGGGTTTGTGGCCCAAACCTGGAAACCGAGCACCCGAGTTTTGTGGCCCAAACTCGGAAACCGTCCACCCGGTGGTTGTTCTCTGGCTGAACCACCAAACCGGAGCTGTAGAGGGGATGCACCGCCCGTGCACCCCGTCCACTGAAACGTGTCCCCAGGTCCTCGACCCAAGCAACACCGTGCCCCGCAAGCCTTCGCTCGTCACTGTCCCAGGCTGTCAGCCACCACAGCTGATCCTCAGGCCACCAGTCCCTCAGTCCAAGCCTCACGTCGCCCTTCACTGCTCCCGGTCTGTCGGCACGGCACGTCTCTACTTGACCTTCACCTTGCCCTCGATCACTGTCTCTTGGCTCGACACCTACACAACACAAGCCAAAGAACCTGCGATCAAACCCGTTGACAATCACTCATCACACCGAGACCCGGCATACACCCATTTATCCGCAGTTGCGTTTTGGTAGACAGCCCAAGGTGAGTTACTTTAGAGTCTTCGGTTGCCACTGTTTTAAAGGCAACCTGGACAAATTTGAGTCTCGTTCTTCTGACGGTGTATTTTTGGGTTATGGCACTCACACTCGCGCATATCGTGTACTTAACCTTGATACTAACCGAGTCATGGAGACATCTGATGTCACCTTCGACGAGATCATGGTTTATCCTTCTTCTCATTTTGAGCATGCAGGTGATCATGAGGTCGGTGAGCCACTTTTTGATGATGAGGACGAGGATGTTGAAGGCATGGGTGACCCAGCATCACCTCCACCTGCTGTGTCGCAAAGAGCGGCTTCTACGATGACTCACGGCCCCGACACTTCTTCTTCCTGGGGGGCCGTGGGATCCGCCACCCCGAGCGGTACCTTTTGTACCCGGGGAGGCACCAGCTGCTATAGAGGGGGAGATCACATCTGCTCGGGAGGTGCCATGACACATCCAGTGCCAGCACCCTCCTCAACAAATGATTGGCAACATCAACGAACGTGTCACTCGGTCCAGGTCACAGCAAATCTCTCACTTTGCTCATTCAGCATTTGTTGCTGATTTTGAACCCCGAGATGTTGGATAGGCTTTGACTGATCCGGATTGGGTCAATGCCATGCATGAGGAGTTAGAAAATTTTGAGAGAAATCGGGTTTGGGTTTTAGTTCCACCTCCTCCAGACTGTAATCCTATTGGGACAAAATGGGTCTTTAAAAACAAACAAGGAGAGGATGGCCACATTGTGAGGAACAAAGCGAGACTTGTGGCCAAGGGTTATAGTCAGAAGGAGGGGATAGACTATGAGGAGACTTTTGCTCCTGTAGCTCGTTTGGAGGCTATTAGAATACTCTTGGCTTTTGCTGCATCCAAAGGTTTCAAACTTTTTCAAATGGATGTCAAGAGTGCCTTCTTAAACGGCTACATAGAAGAAGAGGTTTATGTTGAGCAACCCCCCGGTTTTGAAAATCCCAAGTTTCCAAACCATGTTTTTAAACTTCACAAAGCTTTATATGGTTTGAATCAAGCCCCTAGAGCCGGTATGATAGGTTAAAAACCTTTTTGCTTGCTAAGGGTTTTAAAATGGGATGTGTGGATAAAACGCTCTTTCTCCTCAAGCAAGGCAAAGACACTCTCTTGGTCCAGATTTACGTGGATGATATCATTTTTGGTGGTTCTTCTCACGCTTTGGTTGCCAAGTTTGCAGATATTATGAGCTGGGAGTTCGAGATGAGCATGATGGGCAAGTTGATATTCTTTCTCGGGTTGCAAATTAAGCAATCCCGAAAGGGGACGTTTGTGCACCAGGTACACCAAGGACTTGCTGAAGAGGTTCGATATGGGTGAGGCCAAGCCTCTTCCAACACCCATGTCAACCACGACGGCCCTGGATGCGGACAAGGATGGAGAAGCAGTGGACCAGAAGGAGTACCGAAGCATGATCGGGTCGCTGCTCTACTTGACGGCGACACGCCCGGACATCCAGTTCGCGGTGTGTCTGTGCGCACGCTTTCAGGCGTCGCCACGCACTTCTCACTGTCAGGCGGTGAAGTGCATTTTAAGGTACCTTCATTTCACACCTGAGTTCGGGATTTGGTATTCTGCTTCCTCCATCCTCTCCCTTTGCGGTTATTCCGATGCCAATTTTGCTGGTTGCCGTATTGAGCGCAAGTCCACTTCTAGGACTTGCCAGTTTATTGGTTCTTCTCTTGTATCGTGGTCTTCTCACAAGCAGTCTAGTGTCGCTCAGTCTACCACAGAGGCTGAATATGTTGCTACGGCTAGCTGCTGTTCTCAGTTGCTTTGGATGATGGCACTTTGCGTGATTTTGGTCTGAGCTTTTCTCGTGTTCCTTTGCTTTGTGACAGCATGAGTGCTATTAGCGATGCTAAGAACCCCGTTCTTCACTCGAAGACCAAACACATTGATGTGCGCTTTCATTTTCTGCATGACCACCAAGAGAAGGGTGATATCGACCTTAGCCATGTCGATACTCATCATCAGTTAGCTGATATTTTCACCAAGCCTTTAGATGAATCAACCTTTAATCGGTTGAGGGGTGAGCTTGGTGTGTGTTTCCCCTTTTAGATGGGGGAAACATTTTGGTTCTTGTATTATAGACTGACTCTTTTTCGTTTGTCTTCGTTTTCTTTTGCATTTCAGCATACGCTTTTACTTTCTGAGCTTCATGTATATAATCTTTAGAATGTAATTATGCTCTGTTTAGTATGCTCTGATGCTTATGTTGATGCTTGTAGCTTATGCTCTTTCTGATCACTAATACATGTGGTGAGCTGAGCTATTTTTGAATGGTGAATTTGCTTAATGAACTTAAAATCTGAAAATGTTCACCATTGAGATATGCAACTAGCATGTGTAGGATGTGTTGAATTCACTTGTGCTTTTCATATATGCTAGATTGCTATGTCTCTAGTTCTGAGTCACTCACTTGCTTGGTCTGTTCATATTCTGTATAAAATTTGAACCAAGTTTTTAAGTGAATTGAAAAGATCGAGATGGGATTGCTTGTCAACACATCACGGTATCGAGACTGTTTCTCATTGCACTTTGAGTTAAACTTGAGCTGTGTAGTGTGGTTGACGCAAAATGTGTCATCTCGCGTCAGGCACACAGCAAGCCGAACGAGGCTGGCTTTAATCGCATGCCCGGAGCGTTCTGGTTTCGGAAACGTGTCAGTCGGTTTGACCTAAAAACCAACAAGGGATAAAAGTGTGAGAATACCTTGGAACGTGTCGGGTGTGACTAGACAGTTCCATATGTATGACTTTGAAAGCCAATCACGACGGCACACAGCTATGAAAGCTGTTTGTCGAAACAGGTTTTATAAATGTCATTCGGCAAGTATAAAGATAGATCATAAACATGTTGAATGCCGAATGCATATGTAGCAATAAGATATAAAGGGCAACTCGTAAATATAAATCTATTTAGACAACACATGCATAGGCCAATCCAGCTGATGTGCCGCACGTCCAGCCTTCATAAACCCGTCAGATATAGACCCAAGCAAGCTAATCCACCGCATGATACCACTTGCTATAAATCTACACCACTTCTTATAATTAGATTAATCCACCGCATGATACGATCTAATTATAAGAGGCTAAAAGCACATGTATATCTAGACAGATCTATATTTACTCATTACTTGTGTAAGCTTAACCAGAATCGGCAAAACAGCCGAACTGCGGTCCATGAAGAAGAAACATACAAGCAAAACATGATTAAACTAATCTAAATCCTGCGCCTACCCCACGACACCCAGTTCTATCAAAGCCTAAACATAATCGGCATGCATGAACCCACAACATGTAACAATCTAGATTGAAAAACAATTCGGCCATTACCATCTTATAATAAGCAAAAGCAAGAGCGAACTCACACAACAAGGCCGAACGAAGATCAATCTAGATTGGGCAAAAAGTGTTGTACGAATTAAATAAATAAAACATACGACACATGATAACTTAATGAATCTATTAGATCTGCCAAATCTAACAGAGCCGATAACTATTTTTACTCATGACTCAATCCGCCGCACGATACAAGGCATAAGCAAAAACTTCCCGTCATAAGCTTAAATCCGCCGCACGATACTAAGCTTAACATACGAGACTACTTGCACCATATCTAAATCCGCCGCACGATACTAGACATGATAACAAGGTTGCCGGTACTTACGGAGGTCGATGGATCGATGATTCCTCTCGAAGAACTCGATGACACGACTAAGGACTCGAATAGGTGGCGCAGGGGCCGGTTTGTATTGATGTGGTTGTGAACAGTTTTACAATGGTCGAGGGTTTATATTTATACCCTGGACGAAACACGAGTCCTAGACGACTACGATTTTATAAAGAGATACGGAAGGATATAATCTCCATATTATTTGGTGCCTTCCATCACCATGCATCTTCCCATGCAAGCCAGCCTTAGTCGTCATCTGCAATACCCGAATGGCATCGTGGCTCCACAAAATAGCCGACCGCACAGACAAACGCCGGAACCCCCAAGAGTCAACCAGCCGTTGATCGCTCGCCGAATTTTCCTCCTTCTGTAGGCTGGGCCCATCTGCCAAACTCTTACTTGTGCGAAAATCTGGTGTTAACACATGCCCCCCAGTTTTGGGATAAATGTTTTATTCCAAAATTCCTTTCTTCTTTTCACACCACTGTAGAGCCTTTGGAAGCATCCGTCTCCACACGTCATAATCATTACACCTGCCGATTCGCCTCTCGATGCACTTGGGATCCTTTAAAAACTCTCTTTCTATTCCATTTTGGCTTGCGCCTTCTGAATTCCCCTGCTTCATCTCTTTAGCCAGAAAACCCTCTTCTATTTTGCCACGACTCAATCAAAAGATGTCTTCCCAAGCGAGCCGCCACAGCTTCGAGCTCGGCGATTCCAGCACTTCCAAGAGAAGGTTGCTTCCTATTTGACCTTCTTGCCTCCAATGAGATATTGGGTCTCATTTTGTTACCTCTTTTCAGGAGGATTAATGGTGACTCCACCGAGGACTTGATTGAGAAAGCGACAGACCTTCAGCTCGACCTAGAAGGGAAAAGTCAGGAAATCACCCGAATCTCCCAAGAGCGCGACGTTGCTCGAAAAAGTGTCACTGGTAAGTATCTTTCAATATCTTTTCTCCTTCCTCTTTTCCGTCTTTTGCTATTACCGATCTCTTTCTTCTTAGATCTATCGGCCAAACTTCACGCTCTTGAAGCCGCCATCACCAAACTGTCCATTACAGCTGATGTGACGGGTACAACACCCCTGAAGCGAGTAAAGGAGGTCGACCGGAGTCTCCATGTCATTTCCAGAGCAGGCATGGGATTTGGTGCGGCACTTGCTTTCTCCGCCGTGAAGGCTCACTCTGGCGCTGATTACAGTAGATTCGATGTCCTTGAACAAGAGTTAGATGACAAGGTAGAACACTCTGTAAAGGACATGAAGGGAGCCGGATCAGATCTAGCTGACACCTTTGATCGTTATTTTCCGATCAAGCATAAAATGGAGTGGACAAACTTGTAAATTCGCCCCTCTTGTGAATAAGAAACTTCCCCATTTTATCCTTTTCTCAAAATTTAATCTGTGATTCGATCCATCGAGATCAATGTGTACCTCATTCTTTTCTCTAACGGCGATGCAAACCACATCGGCTGTCATCAATAAACGTGACAGAAAACTCTGTTTCGCAGACAGCTTATCTCAACTGACCATGTTGATCTTTGAAATCTCGTCTTCTTTTCAAGCTCCTAATGATATTAGAATAGCGCCTTGCGAAAAATTCCTTCGTTCTAGCTTCAGCGTCAATTGGTGACATGAGTTAATTAGGACCCAAAATTTTAGCCGAATCCCATCGGCCCCTTTGACTCTTGAAGTTACGACCCCTTTTAATTACCAAAAATATCTGGTTTGGCCCAATAATGGCCCATAAGCTGCGCAAACCCCACTTCCAATCATTCAGTCTTCCCGGGTGTGCGAGCCATGTTCTATAAAGACGACTGCACATAATCTGTGATTCTAGTCAAACAGTCCAAAATCCTTATTTTTCAGCTCTCAGTTCAAAAGCAATGGCGGGAGGCGACTACTACAGCAAGAACCTAGTCGAAGGCGAAGCACGAGGAAACCAGGCATGAACTCATTGGCGCCATAGGTAAGAAAACTCATTCCGCCCCCTCGCAATAGCTTATCCTTTGATTCACTGCCCATCTTCTTTTCCAGGGTGTATCCATCCTCCAGCTATGCTTGGGTTCCTTCCCCAAAAATGGTAGATCCAAAGTTTTTCTTCTTCCCAATCGCCGGATAATAATTCATTTCAGCAGACTCACCCAGATATTTCTCAGCACCGCGAGGAAAAGGACAAAGTTCAAAAGGATTCAGAGGATGCACGCAAGAAGCATAGCATCGGAGAAACTGAGTGGGCAGAGCAACGGAAGGAACTTTATGACACCATTATAGGTTGGCAGAACTTAAGCTCTTCTCTCCTTTCTGATTTGATCCCACTTCCATTTTTCACATCCCTACTTCAGCCTTGTCTGCAGAGAACGACCGTTTAAAGGCAGTAGCAGACAGAGTCGCTCTTAATGTGAATACTTGCAGAGATTCTGCCGAAGCTCGTCTCAATGCTGCGAACGGCCGTATAGATCAGGCCGTCATGCAAGGTGTCCGCACCGGGGTTGCTTTTGGGGTTGGCGGCAATGAGTTCCTAGACCAAAGAAGACTACTCCTCCTTACCGGTCGGATTCGTATGCGACACAGATGATGTTGACGATCTTGAAGTCTATGATGGTCATGCCGACGTCATCACCGCAGTCACCAAACCACAATCCATTGTAAACACATTATTCTTGAAGTAGTTGTGCACCCGTAAATGAAGCTCACTACTCATGGAACTCGCTTTTCCCTGAATAATGTCCATTCACATAATCCTGGTTCCGCAATGACTCTTCCAATCGCAACACCTTCTCAGAAAATTATTTGCCGAATGTATGACTACACCTTATCTGATTAAACCTCAATTTTCGTCATGTCATGTCACCCGGCACTGTACTTACTGCATTTCACCTTTCTCTTCCCCCGATAAACCTACCATCTTGTAAAACTACTAGGCTCACCAAGGTCATGAACATTTGAACTAAAGGCGATAAAAATATCGGCTATAATTCAAATCTTTGGAATATTTTTTGCTAAAGGCGATGCTTCTGCATCGGCTGTACAAAGTATTTTCCTTGAGTTACACAATTTCCATGCGTTCGGCTTTTAACAGATAGTGTCGAAGCTTCAGCTAACAGATAGCTCGAACAAAAATCCTATTACAGAATCCTCTTTCTTGGGTTCACATTTTTTTGGCTAAAGCAAAACTGCTAATGATTTTTTTTACAAAGCTCAAAAATAAGGGCCGATCCTATTATAAGGCTTATCAGCCGTCATGTACAACTCGAAATAATTATCAAGTTGTAGAAGCACCTTCATTGTACGTCACCTTGTACGAATCTTTCATGATTTTTCTTCAACTCTGGTAATGGAAAAACAGAATTGTCTTAAGCACAATCTTGAGACCCAAACTCAACCACATTGATCCAACTTCGGCTTCATTATTAATACTTTATTCCTCGTCAGCCGATACGAAATTCTGGCCTTAGTATTCCCCATTGCCACCAATCGGACTCTAAAAATTACTCTGAGAGCCGATTATTTGAATCGGCTCTTGGTCCTTGTCGAAGACATTAATGGGACCTGCTTCCCAGGCTCTTCTAGAGAAACACTCAACTCCATCATATTCCCAGTAAATAGAATCTGCGTTAGCAACACTTACTGAGTCATCGGCATGGACAATCTCAACTTTGTCCCCAATCCATTGGATAAGGAACCGATGCATAGTTGATGGCACACAGCAATTGACGTGTATCCAGTCCCTTCCTAGCAGTAAACTGTACGCCCCCTTGCCGTCAATGACGAAGAAGGTGGTGATCAAGGTCTTAGAACCAATCATCAACTCGACATGGACTGCTCCTCGTGTGTCAGAAGAATTGCCAGCAAAATCTCTCAAGACCATATCGGTTTTCAACAAGTCTTCATTCGTCAACCCAAGTTTCCTGAAAGTAGTATATGGCATGATATTGATAGCAGCTCCTCCATCGATGAACATCTAGGTTAATGGCTTGCCATTGACATACCCTCTCATGTATAATGGCTTCAAATGTCGGTGGTTAATTGGCTTGTCAAAAACTGCCTTCTCAGCCAAAACGAGATGAGCCAATAACTCTTGAAATTCATTATCATCAAAATCTGAATATGTTTCTTCTTGGACGACTTGATTTTCAGGAGCTGCAAATTCCGACGAGAGAGAGAAAGCCATGCACGTATCAGCCGAACAATTACTTTCACTCGGCTTTTCTTTGGGACGCCAAACTTGTCTCGTCCTGACGCCTGCTTGCTTTAACTCTCTGTTCCTCAGGCGTTGCACTCTCCTTTTCGGGCTCTTCCTTAAGCCTGGTGGGCACCACTGCCCCTTATGCCAGATATACTCATGACATTCTTCTTCAGTGCGAGCCCTCCTTCAACAGATACTCAAATAATTTATCCAACTTGGAAACATCAAAATCATAAGTACCTTTCTGCTGCCTTAACCACCGCTGGTTGACTTGAGTTGGGTCCTTGGCCCAGATTATCTCGGCTGCAGCCACCTCGTCTTCATCATCATATTCATCCGCTTCCTCTAGGAAAGCCTGATACATTCCGACAGCCACATCACCCTTCTGAAATTGATTGGCCCTCTTGAATCCCTGGGCTTGATTGCTCATTGTGGCCAATCTTTGTGACAATTGCCCAAGATCCTCAAAGTCCATGCCAAATAGCTTTTCTTTGATGCTCGACAACATGCCAGCTATGGCTATTCCTGGCAACTGATCATCGGGCAAGTTCAGGGAATAGCAGAGATTCTTGGTTTCCCTGAACCGACGTAGATACTCTTGTGGCGTCTCGTTAGGTTTCATCCTTAAGATCATAAGGTCAACCAAGTTCTTCTCACTGGTTCCCGTGAAGAAATACGAGTGAAATTTCTGCTCCAGCTCTGCCCATGTATTGATGGAATTTGCCGGTAGAGAGGCGAACCAAGAGAAGGCTGGTCCTATCAACGACAATGGAAAATAGCGAATCCTCCAAGCTTCATCTACTGATGCCTCCCCAAGCTGCATTAGGTAGCAGCTGGCATGCTCCCTAGTACTGGTATCATCTTGGCCCGAAAACTTGGTGAGGTCAGTGGGAGGTTTGACTCTCGGAGGAAGAGCTACCCGGTTGTACCACTCTGGATAAGGAGATTGGTATGTGTATGTTTGATTCTTTGGCTTCAGGCCGAACTGATTTTGCATCATATCAGCCATCTTCTGCATGATGAGGTCAACATTGGAATCAGGAGCGGTTCGTGCCTGCCCCCAGCATGTAATCCTGCTGAACTCCTGTAGCCCGGGTTCGGAAGAGCATTAATTGAATTATAATCCATAAATTCCCGATACCCGTTTCCAAACATATCTCTCTGTATCCCGTTCGTCACAGGAGACAGTCTAGAAGCAGAATGTGGGACTTCCCCTGTTGCGCCGAAAGCGAGCTGGCCATATGTCTGGGGAGGTTGTTGCGCTTCGGGTAGGGTCGTCGCTTCTGTACTTGGGCCAGCCCCACTGTTTTCAGCAACTCTTTGCCTTTGAGGCACTTGGAATAACAGCGGACCTTGCACCGGACCAGCAGCTTCTTCAAAGTACTTATCCGCATTCGGACCAAAAGTGTTGATCATGATGGCTCGAAAGGTGTTTAAGAAAGCCGACTGGTGACTGGTTACGGCTCCTGATACAACTTTATGTACTATTTCGGTCATCTTCCGAATGTCTTCCTCTTCACTAGGGTCATCAGTTTGGTGATGAGGAACAATCTTCGGGAGGGTCTGCTTTGGATAAACCCTGCCGCTTTTATTCTTGGAAAAGGTCTCCAAACACTTGCGCTGGAACTCATGACAGGCTCGCCGCACCAGATCCCTTGACTCTAGCGGCAAATCGTCCATGGTCACCTCGAGGACTTGGTCTTCATTTATCTCAGGCATCTTGAACTTGAAGTGGTCCCACCGAGGGTGCCAAAAAGTGTGTTGACGCAAAACGTGTCATCTCGCGTTAGGCACACAGCAAGCCGAACGAGGCTGGCTTCAATCGGGTGCCCGGAGCGTTCTGGTTCTGGAAACGTGCCAGTCGGTTTGACCTAAAAACCAACAAGGGATAAAAATGTGAGAATACCTTGGAACATGTCGGATGTGACCAGACAGTTCCATATGTACGGCTTTGAAAGCCAATCACGACGACACACAACTATGAAAGCTGTTTGTCGAAATAGGTTTTATAAATGTCATTCGGCAAGTATAAAGATAGATCATAAACATGTTGAATGTCGAACGCATATGTAGCAATAAGATATAAAGGGCAACTCGTAAATATAAATCTATTTAGACAACACATGCATAGGCCAATCCAGCTGATCTGCCGCACGTCCAGCCTTCATAAACCCGTCAGATATAGACCCAAGCAAGCTAATCCACCGCATGATACCACTTGCTATAAATCTACACCACTTCTTATAATTAGATTAATCCACCGCATGATACGATCTAATTATAAGAGGCTAAAAGCACATGTATATCTAGACAGATCTATATTTACTCATTACTTGTGTAAGTTTAACCAGAATTGGCAAAACAGCCGAACTGCGGTCCATGAAGAAGAAACATACAAGCAAAACATGATTAAACTAATCTAAAACCTGCGCCTGCTGCACGACACGTAGTTCTATCAAAGCCTAAACATAATCGGCATGCATGAACCCACAACATGTAACAATCTAGATTGAAAAACAATTTGGCCATTACCATCTTATAATAAGCAAAAGCAAGAAGGAACTCACACAACAAGGTCGAACGAAGATCAATCTAGATTGGGCAAAAAGTGTTGTACGAATTAAACAAATAAAACATACGACACATGATAACTTAATGAATCTATTAGATCTGCCAAATCTAACAGAGCCGATAACTATTTTTACTCATGACTCAATCCGCCGCACGATACAAGGCATAAGCAAAAACTTCCCGTCATAAGCTTAAATCCGCCGCACGATACTAAGCTTAACATACGAGACTACTTGCACCATATCTAAATCCGCCACACGATACTAGACATGATAACAAGGTTGCCGGTACTTACGGAGGTCGACGGATCGATGATTCCTCTCGAAGAACTCGACGACACGACTAAGGACTCGAATAGGTGGCGCAGGGGCCGGTTTGTATTGATGTGGTTGTGAACAGTTTTACTATGGTCGAGGGTTTATATTTATACCCTGGACAAAACACGAGTCCTAGACGACTACAATTTTATAAAGAGATACGGAAGGATATAAACTCCATATTATTTGGTGCCTTCCATCACCATGCATCTTCCCGTGCAAGCCAGCCTTAGTCGTCATCTGCATTACCCGAATGGCATCGTGGCTCCACGAAATAGCCGACCGCACAGACAAACACCGGACCCCCCAAGAGTCAACCAGCCATTGATCGCTCGCCGAATTTTCCTCCTTCTGTAGGCTGGGCCCATCTGCCATACTCTTGTGCGAAAATCTGGTGTTAACAAGTGTATGACCGAAACCGATGCTTTAAGCTTCTGATTGCATATGCATAGGCTTCGCTCGGTTGAAAAGTTAGGCAATGACAAGCTTTCAACCTCTCGCAATCACATGCTAATATTTGAACTTGTGAAATTTCACCGCTGCAACTCCGATTTAAAATTGAAATCACAAGTGTATATTTCATTCTTAGGCATGATGATTGAACTTTGCTAGGGGTAGTTCACCTTGTATACATATTTAGCACTTGTTCGGATTCCTATCTATACATGTGTAGTGCTATTTTGATGGTGACTATCTTTTGACTAAAAACTGCTCACTATGCTCACTTGTTCATATTTCGTATTTGGTGATTAGTTTAAGCCTTTGCTAGCTTAGTGTGCTGTTGTTGAGTCATCGGATCAGAACTGAGTAGAGCATCTTTGCATTCTCTTGACTATATTCCTGAAGCTGCTAACTTGCATTTTGACTCATATGCATTCTGGAAGGATTGTTTGCACGTTTGATGGTGCATTTCTAAGAGGGAGATATTTGGTCGAGGGGGGGAACTTTGCTCGGTTGCTTGATGATGCTTTCTCTTGATGGTGCATTTTCAACTAAGGGGGAGAGACTGCAAATCATATGTTCCTAAGTGTTCAACCAAGGGAGAGTTTTCATTAAGGGGGAGAATGTTTTTTCAAATCTTGTGCCTCCCATGTTGGACCTAGGGGGAGTTTTCCTGGTTGTGTGCACTTTTCGAGTGGGAGTTTGCTAGTTGTGTTGAGCCTTCGCCTCTTTCTTGAGGGACTAGCAAACATTTTTCAGCGCGATTGATTTCGATTGGATCAGAGCGATCTTCTTGCTAGTTGTGTTGAGCCTCTGTGCCTCTATCTTGAGGGACTAGCACTTGCTTCGATTTCTCAATTGGTAAAATTAGTGTCGAGCTCTTTTTCTGGAGTTTTCAATTGGTATCGAACCTTTTTGCGCTTCTTCAATTGGTATCGAACCTTTTCTTGCTATCAGTGTTGAGCCTGTTCTACCTTTTCTTGAGGGCTAGCTTTACTTCACTTGGTTGCGTCGAGCCATTGCCCATGTCTTTGGAGACCAAGTTGTTTCGCTTCTTCCACTTGACCTTCTTCGGCTTTGCTATGCTTTTGGGTCATTTTGTCGAGTTCTCTCTTCTCCTTCTTCCTTCCTTCTTCTTTTCATTATGATTAGTGTGTGTAGTTGACAATGCACTCATCAAGGGGGAGATTGCGGATACATGGGTGTTTGCCGAGTCTCTGAGTGATGAGTGATTGTCAACGGGTTTGATCGCATGTTCTTTGGCTTGTGTTGTGCAGGTGTCGAGCACGGAGACAGTGATCGAGGGCAAGGTGAAGGTCAAGTAGAGACATGCCATGCCGATGGACCGGGAGCGGTGAAGGGCGGACGTGAGGCTTGGACTGAGGGACCGGTGGCCTGAGGATCAGCTGTGGTTGCTGGCAGCCTAGGACAGCGACGAGCGGAGACTTGCAGGGCACAGTGTTGCTCGGGTCGAGGACCTGGGGACACGTGTCGGTTGACGGGGTGCACGGGCGGTGCATCCCCTCTACAGCTCCGGTTTGGTGGTTGAGCCAGAGAAAAACCATCGGGTGGACGGTTTCTGAGTTTGGGCCACAAAACTCGGGTGGACGGTTTCCAGGTTTAGGCCACAAAACCTGGGTGTTGCGGGTTTGCCGAGTTTAGGCCTCAAAACTCGAGCCGAGGACGGTTTCTAGGTTTGGGCTTCAAAACCTGGGCGCTGGCGGGTTTCCTGGTTTCAGCCTCAAAACCGGGGGATGGCGTGAAAAGCCTGGTTTCCCAGTTTCGGCCACAAAACTGGGGGTGCAGAGCGAGGGCGGCACGTGGTGGCAATCGGGAGGTTGCGTCGAGGCAACGCTACGAGTTGTGCGGGCGTGGCCATCGGATCACCACCTACCTTGAGATGGTCCAGAATAACCCTAGGGTTTAGCTAGTTCGCTCTGTAATTAGAGAGTGGTAGAGTAGGAATTAGAATTAGGATAAGTAGAGGGAGACACACTCCTCCCATTCTATCTCAGTCATTTGCTCTTTCAGTCTTAGGGTTTCCTGCTCTCCCAAACCCCTGCTGTAGCTAGCTGAGATCTACAGAGAACCATACCTCTGTGTACTGGAGATTTTGAGGAAGTGAGGCCGTAACCTCACTGTTGTAGCATGTGGTAGCCACACGGTTGCAGATCGATGTGTTGATTCGCGTTTTGGTTCGTTTTCTTCGCGTTCTTCGTTTCTCCGTGTTTTTCCTGTCGCTCGATCTCTCTCTATACTGCGTCTTTGCGAAATCCGTTTGAATCATCTTATTCGTTTCAATGAGGAGGTCATTTCGACCAAAGGAATTCATCTTACTCCTCACGAACAAGTAGATCGGGTTGATTTCATTTTCGTGGCGCTTTTTCGGTTCATACACCTTCCCCTTCGATTTCCCATTGATTGAGTTGATTTGAGCGGATGATTTCTTGGGGATAGTCTTCTAACTATCTCGTGATCATCCTCTCCAAGTTTGGGATCAAGGGATTTTGATTTGGATCAAATTTGGAGAGATTTGGGGAGAAGGCGACCAAAATCGCCCTCTCTATTCATCCGCGGACAGTCCGCCGTTGGACCCGTGGACAGTCCGCGCATCGGGACTTGGCCAGATCAGTGGCCGCGGGTTCCTGCTATTTGTGTTTAGGATGACCGGCGGACAGTCCGCCGTTGCAACCCACGGACAGTCCGAGACTGTCCAGAGTTGTTTCAGCAGGTTTGCTGTTTTCGGTGTTTGGCCGGTGGACAGTCCGCCATTGGCTCGCGGACAGTCCGCGGTTAGCCCGGACAGTCCAGCACCGTACTCGCGGACAGTCCGGGATCCCGCAGACTAGTGCTTTTCAGTGCATTTAGTCTCTCGGCTTTTTTGCTTGGTTTTCGGACTTCTCGTTTGGCCCTATAGTTAACCAAGAAACATTTCTAGGTATCTTTGCTACTTGTTAGCATCGGTATTTAGGGATTTCTCGACGTAGCCCTCAATCTACGTTTGGGACTCGGTTTTCAAGGGGCGAACTTGAGCCAGAACTTTTGGGTCTTGGTTTGCTATCGCTTTGTGGTGCCTCGCTGTGATCCAAGGGATCATCCACCCTCTTACAAGGGTCGTGGGCATCACGGTTTCGGTCGTAGCTTCCAGGGGTTGATTTTGGGACATTTGGCCTAAAGTTTCGAGAGAAATTTTGTTGGCTCCCATTCACCCCCCCTCTGGTCGCCTTGCTATTGCATTCTTGGTCCTTCAGTGCTTGATCAAAATTATCCCTTGAACAAGGGTACTAAGAGTAGTACTCGGGCAAGACTAAGTTCTCTACACAATCGTTATAATATTGAAGGACCGAAAGTGCTACTAGAATGCGACCAGAGGGGGGGTGAATGGGAGCTTGAAATTTCTTTTCAGAAACTTATCGCCACTGTCCGAGAATCAACCCCAAAAGCAAGACCGACTCGAATGATGTCCACGACCTAAGAGATTGGGTCGATGTTCCATAGGAACACAGCGGGACACCAAGTTCACGCAGGTCAACTAGTGACAGGATGAACTTAGGGTAAACTCAACCTCCCCCGAGCAATGCGAGGGGGATTCAGGCTATTTTGTAGAGTGAGAAGCCCAATTTCAGTAGAGCACGAAGTCAGAAATCCAACGCAAGAAGTGGATCTCAAATCGAAACTTGAACGCAAAAGATACGGACGAAAACGTGCGATCACTGCACTGACCGGACTCTCCCTGCATTCGGTCAGAGACCATCGGACGCGTCCGGTCTGACAAAGTCAGAGACCATCCTCTCTGTTCCTGACTGAACTCACTGATGAGGAGCGTCCGGTCGTGTACAGAGCGTCCGGTCGATAGAGAAAAACCAGTTGAACAGTGCACGTTTTGCGTCCGGTCACGCAAAGTTGGTGCGTCCGGTCAACCCTTCGTAGAACTGAGCAGCAAGACTCTCAACGATCGGACGCACTAGTCAGCGTCCGGTCGTTGAACAGGCAGCGTCCAGTCACCCCGAAATCCCACTGTTCGTCCACCGATTCGACCCGATCTCACCCAAAACGAAACCTCTAGGGTTCAAACTTGGTGAGTGGAGTCACAAGGTAGATACTGAGCTACTCCTACGAGATCATGGCTTTCAACCTATCTCCGAATCGATGAATTGAAGAAAATCGGGAAAGAGAGGAAAAAGTTGATCCAAAATGAAAACCAATCGATCTACTTGTTCGTGAGGTTTGAGTTGAATTCCTTCGGTGGAAATGATCCCCTCACTGTAAAGAACAAGTTGATTCAAATGGTTTTACAAACGGAGCAACGTAGAGAGAGAATGATCGAAAGGAAAATCATGGAGAAAAGCAAAACGCGAAGAACAACACCAAAACACGAATCCCAACCATGAATTGCAAACGTGTGGCTGCCACACGCTACAATAGTGAGATTACAGTCTCACTTCCTCAAAATCTCAAGAACACAAAGGCATGATTGTCTTCTCTGCGGATCTTAGTAGCTACAGCAGGGATGGGAGAGTAGGAAACCCCAAGTGAAGAATAGCAAATGACTGAGATAGTTTGGGAGGTGGGTGTCTCCCCCTACTTATCCTAATTCTAATTCCCACTCTACCCCTAAGTATTTACAGAGCGACCCAACCAAACCCTAAGGCTATCCTGGACCAACTCGACGATGATGTTGATCCGACGGCCACGCCCACACAACTGGTAGCGTTGCCTCGATGCAACCTCACCGATTGCCGCTGCGTGCCGCCTCTGCTCTGCTTGTCCTTTACCCAGACTCTGCCCCCCGGTTTTGAGGCCGAAACCGGGAAACCAGGCCTTCAAGTCCATCCCCCGGTTTTGAGGCCCAAACCGGGAAACCAGCCGCCCATCGCCTGAGTTTTGTGGCCCAAACTCAAAACCCGCCAGCGCCCAGGTTTTGAGGCCCAAACCTGGAAATCGTCCTCAACCCGAGTTTTCTGGCCCAAACTCGGCAAACATGCAACACCCAGGTTTTGTGGCCCAAACCTGGAAACCGTCCACCCGGTGGTTTTCCTGTGGCTCAACCACCAAACCGAAGCTGTAGAGGGGATGCACCGCCCGTGCACCCCGTCCACTGACACGTGTCCCCAGGTCCTCAACCCGAGCAACACCATGCCCCGCAAGTCTCTGCTCGTCGCTGTCCCAGGCTGTCAGCCACCACAGCTGATCCTCAGGCCACCGGTCCCTCAGTCCAAGCCTCACATCCGCCCTTCACCACTGCCGGTCCATCGACACGGCACATCTCTACTTGACCTTCTCCTTGCCTTCGATCACTGTCTCCATGCTCGAAACCTGCACAACACAAGCCAAAGAATATGCGCATCAAACCAGTTGACAATCACTCATCACTTGAGACTCGGCATACACCCATGTATCCGCAATCTCCCCCTTGATGAGTGCATTGTCAACTACTCACACAAATCATAATGGAATAGAGGAAGGAGGAAAGAGAGGAGAGAACTCGACCAAATGACCCAAAAGCATAGCAAAGCCGAAGAAGGTCAAGTGGAAAGAGCAAAACAACTTGGTCCCCAAAGACATGGGCAACGGCTCGACGCAACCAAGCAAAGCAAAGCTAGCCCTTAAGAAGAGGTAGAACAAGCTCAACACCGCTAGCAGGAAATCTCGATACCAATTGTTACCAGCTCAAGAAAAAAAGAGCCCGACACCAATTGAAAAGCTGAAAGACGTATGCTACTCCCTCAAGAAAGAGGCAAAGGCTCAATACAACTAGCAAGAACGCTCCGTACCAACTGTTACTCAAAAACTCAGCAGCAACGAGCAAACTCCCCCTCAAATAGTGCACACCAACTGTTACTCAAAAACTCAGCAGCAACGAGCAAACTCCCCCTCAAATAGTGCACAGAACCAGGAAATCTCCCCCTTAGTTCAACTACATTATTTGTCAATATTTTCTCCCCCTTAGTTAAACTTCGGAAAGCACATGATTTGTCAATTTTCTCCCCCTTAGTTGAAAATGCACCATCAAGCAAGATTCTCCCCCTTTACAGAATTTCTCCCCTTCTAAAATGCATGAGTCCGAAAAGCAAGTTAGCAGCTTCAGGAATATAGTCAATAGAATGCAAAGATGCTCCACAAAGTATAACTCCAATTACTCAACAACATCACAACATGCTAGCAAAGGCTCAAAAGGTATTCACCATCAAAATAGCACTACACATGTATAGATAGGAAGTCAAACAAGTGCTAAACATGTATACAAGGTGAACTACCCCTAGCAAAGTTCAATCATCATGCTATAGAATGAAACATAGACTTGTGATTTCAGATTTTAATCAGAGTTGCAGCGGTGAAATTACACAAGTTCAGAATTTAGCATGTGATTGCGAGAGGTTGAAAGCTTGTTATTGCATAACTTTTCAACCGAGCGAAGCCTATGCATATGCAATCAGAAGCATAAAGCATCGGTTCTGGTCATACACTACATGGCTCAAGTTTAACTCAAAGTGCAATGAGAAACAGTCTCGATACTGTGATGTGTTGACTAGCAATCCCATCTCGATCTTTTCAATTTACTTAAAACTTGGTTCAATTTTATTGACAGAATGTGAACATACCAAGCAAGTGAATAACTCAGAACTAGAGACATAGCAACCTAGCATATATGAAAAGCACGAGTGAATTCAACACATCCTACACATGCTAGTTGCATATCTCAATGGTGAACATTTTCAAGTTTTATGTTCATTAAGTAGGTTCACCATTCAAAAATAGCTCTGCTCACAACATGTATTAGTGATCAGAAAGAGCATAAGCTACAAGCATTATCATAAAGCATCAGAGCATACTAACTAGAGAATAATCACATTCTAAAGATTATATAGATGAAGCTCAGAAAGTCAAGATGCATGATGAAATGCAAAGTCTATCATACAAAAGATGAAAACAAAGAGAAAGAAAAGAAGTCAGACTATGATACAAGATCCAAAATGTTTCCCCCATCTAAAAGGGGAAACACACACCAAGTTCACCTATCAACTGATTAAAGGTTGATTGGTCCAAAGGCTTGTTGAAAATATCAGCCAACTGATGATGAGTATCGACATGGCGAAGGTCGATATCACCCTTCTCATCATGGTCTGGCAGAAAATGAAAGCGCACATCAATGTGTTTGGTCTTAGAATGTAGCACGGGATTCTTAGCAATGCTAATAGCACTCGTGTTGTCATAAAGTAAAGGCACGCGAGAAAAGCTCAGACCAAAATCATGCAAAGTGGCCATCATCCAAAGCAACTGAGAACAGCAGCTAGCCACAGCAACATATTTAGCCTCTGTGGTAGACTGAGTGACACTAGACTACTTGCAAGAAGACCAAGATACAAGAGAAGAACCAATAAACTGACAAGTCCCAGAAGTGAACTCGCCCTCAACTCGGCAACCAGCAAAATCGGCATCAGAAAAACCGCAAAGGGAGAGGGTGGAGGAAGCTGAATACCAAATCCTGAACTCAGGTGTGAAACGAAGGTACCTCATAATGCGCTTGACCGCCTGACGGTGAGAAGTGTGTGGTGATGCCTGAAAGCGTGCACGCAGACACAACGCGAACTTGATGTCCGGGCGTGTCGCCGTCAGGTAGAGCAGCGACCCAATCATACTTTGGTACTCCTTCTGGTCCACAGCTTCTCCATCCACATCCGCATCCAGGGCCATCGTGGTCGACATGGGTGTTGGAAGAGGCTTGGCCTCACCCATATCGAACTTCTTCAGCAAGTCTTTGGTGTACTTGCCCTGGTGCACAAACGTTCCCTCTCGGGATTGCTTAATTTGCAATCCGAGAAAGAAAGTCAGCTCGCCCATCATACTCATCTCGAACTCCCTGCTCATTAAATCTGCAAACTTGGCAACCAAAGCGTGAGAAGAACCACCGAAAATGATATCATCCACGTATATCTGGACCAAGAGAGTGTCTTTGCCTTGCTTGAGGAGAAAAAGCGTTTTACCACACATCCCATTTTAAAACCCTTATCTAGCAAGAAGGTTTTCAATCTATCATACCAGGCTCTAGGGGCTTGTTTCAAACCATATAAAGCTTTGTGGAGTTTGAAAACATGGTTTGGAAACTTGGGATTTTCAAAACCGGGGGGTTGTTCAACATACACCTCTTCTTCTATGTAGCCGTTTAAGAAGGCACTCTTGACATCCATTTGAAAAAGTTTAAAACCTTTGGATGCAGCAAAAGCCAAGAGTATCCTAATAACCTCCAAATGAGCTACAGGAGCAAAAGTCTCCTTGGCTACAAGTCTGGCCTTGTTCCTCACAATGTGGCCATCCTCTCCTTGTTTGTTTTTGAAAACCCATTTTGTCCCAATAGGATTACAGTTTGGAGGAGGCGGAACCAAAACCCAAACCCGATTTCTTTCAAATTTTTCTAACTCCTCATGCATGGCAATGACCCAATCCGGATCCGTCAAAGCGTGTCCAACATCTCGGGGTTCAAAATCAGCAACAAATGCAGAATGAGCAAAGTGAGAGATTTGTTGTGACCTGGACCGAGTGACATGTTTGTCGATGCTGCCGATCATCTGTTGACGAGGGTGTTGGAGCTGAATGAGTCGTGGCGCCTCCCTTGCTGATGTAGCCTCCCCCTCAATAGCAGCTGGTGCCTCCCCGGGTACGAACGGTACAGCTCGAGGCAGCGGATCCCACGGCCCCCAAGTCGAAGAAGAGGGATAAGGGCCGTGAGTCGTAATAGAAGCCGCTGCTTGCGGCATAGCAGGAGGAGGTAATGCTGGGTCACCGATGCCTTCAGCATCCTCGTCCTCATCATCAAAAAGAAACTCACCAACCTCATGATCACCTTCACGCTCAAAACGAGAAGAAGGACAAACCATGGTCTCGTCGAAGGTGACATCGGATGTCTCCATGACTCGGTTAGTATCAAGGTTAAGTACACGATAAGCTCGAGTGTGAGTGCCATAACCCAAAAATACACCGTCAGAAGAATGAGACTCAAATTTGTCCAGGTTGCCTTTCTTAAGTATAAAACAGTGGCAACTGAACACTCTAAAGTAACTCACTTTGGGTTGTCTTCCAAAACGCAACTCATAAGAAGTCTTTTTCAAGAAAGCTCGGAGAAAAATGCGATTGGAAATATAGCATGCAGTGTTCATAGCTTTGGCCCAATATCGCCTAGGAGTCTTATGCTCATCGAGCATCGTCCTGGCCATCTCTACAAGGGTCCGATTCTTCCTCTCTACAACACCATTCTGTGGTGGTGTGTAGGGGGAAGAAAACTGATGCTCCAAACCCAAAGAGTTACAAAACTTCTCAAAATCTGAATTCTTGAATTCGTAACCATTATCACTATGAATAGCTCGCATCGAGTTCATAGGGAACTCATTCTAAAGACGCAAAATTAGATTGCGAGCAAAAGAGAAAGTCTCAGTCTTCTCAGTCAAAAAGAAGGCCCACGAATATCTCGAAAAATCGTCAACAACAACAAGCATGTACCACTTCCCCCCAACCGAGCTCACCCGAGCCGGACCAACAAGGTCCATGTGTAAAAGCTCTCCAGGGTGCTGTGTCATGACCTGAGTCACTGGATGGTGGGGAGCGGCAACCATCTTTCCATGTCTACAAGAATGGCAAACAAGGTCCTTCTCCATGGACAACTTGGGCAATCCTCGGATTAGGCGAAGTGAGCTAAGTCTTGCAAGCAAGTCGAAGTTCAATTGTCCTAGTCTCCTATGCCACTTCCAAAGATCAGAGGAGGAAGGACTAGCCACAAGACAGCGAGAGATCCCAAACGACTCCAAGAAATTCACACGAAAGACTTTCCCAAAGGGCGAAATCAAACATACAAGATTGCCCTGATGATCTAAAATATGACTGAGATTCGGTTTAAAACGAATCTCATAGTCATCATCAAAAAGTTGTGAAATATAAAGAAGGTTAAAATGCAAGTTAGAAACAAGAGCAACATCACGCAACACAAAGTGCTCATTAACTCGCACCGACCCAAGAGACAACACTTTACCTTTGCTATTGTCGCCGAAGGTGATAAACTCCTTTTCGGCAACAGGTCTAAGACTGGAGAACCACTTGGCGTTTCCTGTCATGTGCCTCGAGCATCCGGAATCCTCCAACCAAATGTCCTCCAATCGTTTTACCTACATCAATAAAAAGACATTGGGTGAGCATACGGTCCAACACTGGGGTTAGTGAAGTAGGAAGAGTACCAGTGTTGGGCCGGCTGCTCAAAAGAATGGTTAGTAGAAAAACCATTCCTAGCACGCCTACAGGGAAAGCGATCACCATGCACAGGAAAACGTGGTCCGCTAAGGAAAGAGCGTTCATCACGATACTCAAAACACGATGGAGGGAAGCGCTCAACAAAGCCTCCGCCATGGGGTCCGTATCCTGTATAGTCAGGACCCCATTGGGCAACACCTCCCTGACGCCTAGGACCTTGAGGTACTGCTCCTTTAGGCCTAGCAGCTCTCCTCTAAACAATCAGCACATGTACATCATGGAAAGGATGGTACATGTCTGCATTGTTCATCTCCCTGGCACAGCGCTCCTCTCTCTTGCGCCGAAAGCAAAACTCACTCAAGTGTCCATCTCTCCCATAGTGCTCACAATGGTACCTCACCGCTCTCATAGGGGGTTGTTGGTACTCACGGTTGTGGGTGTGGATCACCTTGCCTTTTGTGGCATAAGCTCCTCTTGGATAGGTGACATTGTATCAAGCTTGTTTTTGAGGTGGTTGGGTTTGGGATGCCACATTTGTTTCTTGGGTGGAGCTCTTGGAGGTTCCTCATACACTCCATCCTTGGTGCTAGGCTTGAGTGGCTCTTTGGGTAGAATCTTGGTAAGCTTGGGAGTAGTGGTGGAGTTGGGATTCTCACTCGGGTTAAGGCCACTCGACTCTCCAATCTTGCCAAAAGAAGAAGCATCAACGCCCTGAGCAAAACCTACACCAGGACCTCCAGCAGCACGCTTGAACTGGGAGATCATCATCCCAAGCTGCGGCTCACCACAAGACACCCATGACAAGATGGTCCGAAGTTATGTGTTTTCCTCCTCGGTTTGCATCTTGTCATGCTTCACATTTGCAATCTCCATCTCCAAACCCTCACACAAAGCACACCTAGCCACACAAGTCCTACCAGAGCTGGCCTTCTCAAGAGACTCAATCTTGGCATTCTTCTCTGCCAACTCGGTTTGCAAGCCTGCACAAGACTTGCACGCACCCAACAACACGGGTCTAGCCCAGAGCTCATCCACCTCTCCTACCAAAGCAGCATACTTCTCAAAGTGAGAAGGTCAGTCATGCTGTTGACGGTCCTTAATGTCAATATTATACCATCAACTAATGCATAGAATGTTATTAAATGAATCATAAAGCATAGTTGTAGGGTTTAAAACTAACAAGTTCCATGAGATTTGGTGCTCTCACTTGTTTTGTAGGACATCCATGTTTTTACCTAATAAAAGTATCTCAAGTGATGAAACAGAGCATGCCATTGCGAAGACCTCGTCGAGACGATTGAAACGGACATATGATTTGCTATATTTGGAGTCCCGGAGCGAGAGTCCTCGATGGATACGACTTGGAAGATTCTAGAACATTCTAGAACATTCTAGAAGACACGAGAAGGCGACCCACGGAAGGTGGGGCCCACCTGTCGTAGAGACAGACCGGTCAGTCTCCCTCCTGGGCCGGTCGGTCTGCTATAGGGCCCAATCTCGCCCCCCTTCGCGTGACGCACTCCAACCGTCCTATCCAACAGGTTTTGTCCCATTTAGGCCCAAGTGCATATGGCGAAGGATTTAGTACCACATCACTTGCTCAAGGTGGAGGGGAGGCCAGGAGCCCCTATATAATAAACCCAGGACCCCCTGAGGCAACAACATCATCATGGAGTTATAGAGGCGTCCCTCGAATGGATGACCTCTCCTCTCTATGTAATTAGGTTTAGATTTTCCAATGTAATAGCTTAGCTCTAGTCGGGAGTTAGGGAGAGCGGAGCTGCGCTCTGGTTCCGGAGGAGTCTTCAGAGTTTTGGTATGTCTTTGTATCTTTTCTTTGTAAGACTTATGCTTTAATATATTTATCTTCTCTATTTACTTTATGCTTTATTTTATGATTAGTATAGTTGTTATATCTTGGCATGGGATCTTTGCTCGTATTGAGTGCTCTAGTTATAGGCCATAAATAGAGTAGTAATCGATAGATTAGATACGGTGTTTAGTCTATAGGTTACCTGAGGTTGCGCTCAATCCCACAGAATAGTTGTGGTAGCCCCAGGGGTGACAGCTCTGTTAGGCTTTCGTAGTCCACCACGGTCGGATTTATGTTTTCGTAGAGCCTTTTGGCAGCCTTCCCCTGACTACTTTCTTGCCAGTCTTCTTCGAGAGTCAGAAAGGTACTGCTGCTCCAAAGTGCCAATGTTTATAACTGCTATATCTTTTCATCCTTGTTACCTTAGAACCCAAGTAATAGAGAAGTACATAGGAACCTTGATCTGTCCTGTTGTCCTCCCACTATAGTTATCTAGTTATCATTGAATTATCTTCTATGTGCTTTCATTCATGTCATATATTATTTACTCCTGTTTTAGTCTAATTAGTACTCTGAGTTAGTAGATGCATGATAGTGAGTTATCAGATTCTTGACCCTAGCTTCCTAGTGGTAAAATATAAATAACGATCCTGGAATAATCCCGGTAAAATGCTACAATGGTGTTCTGTGCGCTTGCAGAATCTTTCATATTCTATTTGCGTTAACAAACGTCAACAAGCATTTTTAGCGCTGTTGCCGCGGAAGCAATTGGTGTAAAGATTTTGATAATGATCTTGATATCTGCTAATTTAATGTACCACTAGCTTTAGTAGGATTACCCCTTGTTCTGTTGAGTGTGGAATAGACAGGACATCAGACGCCGTTTCGACCTTATGGCAAGCTTCCACAAGAATGAAGAACCCAGGGTGCCTGAATATTCAAGATCCATCATTAATTCTGGAACCCTGCCATCTCACAGGTTTGTGTATACATATATATATTATTCTAACCATGTGTAGATCAGAGAAAAGGTCGCCATCACAAGAATTCAACTCTCATCCCATGTGACGGATATTTACGCTGCACCACTCACAAATCCCAGTTGTGAGACATGGTAAGTATGATCAAGGTGAGACTGTCTTGCTCATGAACTTTAAACTTTATGAGTAGTTATCTTTTTAATTCCTTGCATACCACTGCATGTTTACTTTTAAACATTCATCCACTCCATTTAGTTTATGTTTTGTTTTCTGAAATCCACATCATGTTTAGATTCTTGTATGCATTCATGTCATCTGCATCTAAAAAAAGAAAAAAAAATATATTCCTCACTATGATCATACTCTGTCATCTTTTTTTGAATAAATCTCTGTTATGCTTTCATGCCACCTTTGTTTACTCAAGCAAGTTTTAGTTTGGAAGTACTGCAAATACTTTCATAGGCTTTTTAAATTAAGTGTGGTGCTTAGGTTAAATAGTCTACCTTAATCAAATTAGACACGGAGTTTGGTTTGATTATTGATCTGAAATTAGCTTGTGTAGACATTGGATATTTTGTTGGACTAACCCCTATAGAAAACTCTCAAATACAATTTGGGAAAGTCCTAAGATGAATTCACATCAGAGATGAAGCAAGGCATATGGTGAACTGCATAATGAAGACTCAGCTCATTCATCATGGATGAAAGAACTGTGAGTATCAAAGTTTATTTAAATTCATCTTCTACTACAAGTTATCTTTTGCCTTGAACCATGTTAAAATGCAGCCAACACATAAAATGCTAGTCTATGCTAAAGTAATTCTAAAATCATCTTTTCATTAGCATGGATGAATAACACATAAGTAGTGGATAACAACCCATGTTTTCAAATTCAGTGCAATCCTTTGGGTATGTGTCCACTAACATTTTGTAGGAGATGAGGTTTGCTTGTTCATGGTGTAAACTTAAAGATTCAAAATCCAACCCGTGGATAGACAAAACTCATCATCAGACAAGTCACTAGTGATGTCAAAGGCAGCCAAGCTTTGAGCCATCCCAAGGCCTAAGCCAGGACAATGATGATGAGCAGGATGCAACTCACCCCGTATGGGTCAATCTATGCCTACGCTCATCATTGTCGAAGACATCAACACCGACACCAACAACAAATATCAGGGAGACGATATGCCACTACATCATAACATCTATGTGTCATCCGAAGGAAGTTTGTTGGTGGTTCATTATAAAGACAAGTAGTGGAAGTTCTCAATTCTAATCATTGCAACACAAGAGCTAGTTTGGGGGATGAGGTGGAACAACTTCAAAAACAACAAGGTCTATAATTTCAACTCATGAACACATTGTTGAAGAAATATCCACCTACTTCACAAGCTGGCTTGGGGGAGACACAATTACGTTGTCTGGATTTGCTTCATGATCAAGGAGAGGAAGGAGAAATCCAGCTTCAACACTTTGATCAGTACAAGCCACTGGACGCTATCCCAATGAAGGAGAAGAATATGATCCATCACTCATTCTTGGAAGATAGTTCTTGAACACCACTAATGTTGTCATCTATGTCAGACGTGGAGACGTCCACTTTTGGATCTTCGATCAAAAGAATTGACTACACCACTTATGAGCAGCCGAAGAAAACCAAGAGAAGATGTTGACTCAACCGACAAATGAAGAACCAACTACCAGGAATTGAGAAATACATCATAAAGGATGAAGCCACTGCACCACAAGAATTCAAAGATGGAGAGATAGTACCCGAGCCTAAAAATCAAGAAAATAGTTGACAAAGTCTCCATCGTCTGGACCTGTTGAGAACAAGACTCAGCTGGCCCACTATGAGATAAGCAAGAGAAGACAAGCCATTTATGAACAACAACCAGATAGATAAGAGAAGCTTCCACAAGGTGGTTCGACACAATCACTCTTCAATGATAAAGGTAACATCTCAAGGTAAGTGACCATCACTTTAAAAGCTTCTCCTTGTTTCTGGCATGCGCATAAATAAAGAACCAAACATGTTTTAAGTTGCACCTCACTTGATCCAACCTAATCAACTCAACATGTTCAGTTCTTTACTCTTTGTTCTTAGCTTTACTCTTTTGAATCTCACTATCTTAACTAAATGAGCTAAAATGTTATGCATCTAACTTTTGGAAAATGATATATCACAATCATGAAAAGATCGACACATTATGCATAGATTATCTTTCCTTGGGTTATGCAATCTGATTTATTAAATATTTTATGATGCTACTATCATGCTCATCTTTTGATCCTATCACTCATGTTAAGATTAAATAGAACACATAAACAACAAGGTCATCTTGTTCAATGTGCCTAAGGTTAGAGAGGAATGAACAAAACTTTTGGTTCTGTTGGTGTTTTTCGACCAACAGAGCCCATGCACTTGATCTCTACCTTGTCTTTATGAGCAGGATACACTCTTGAGCAAAACATAGAGGAGTTTGTCAACTCTGAAATTCTACAGAATGAAGGTCTTGGATTTATAAGAACATGCACACTAAGCAAGACGCTGCCAGCTTCCACAACTAATGCTTCACTTCAAATTGCTGGGCAAACGAAGAACATGAGTGACACCATATCAAGAGGTGTAGTTATCAAGGTCTACATATTGAGATTAAATGATGCACCTCAGGAATGAACATGGTGAGAAGTCCTGTTCAGAGGACCTAAAACATTGAACCCTCGCCGAAAAGGTAAAATTGGTAGTTATCAATATTTATCTTTTCTGCATTAATTTCTCTTTTTGTATCTTTACTTTCTATCATTTGCATAATCATTTCTCCATAGCATATTTACTTTTCTGCATTAGCATTGCATAAAAAAGAGAAAATAAAAAAATATTACACTGCATCATAAAACTTAAAAGCCTCATGTGAATAATTCTATGGTGTGTAAAAACCTGCAAGAATATTCACCGTGGTGGCATAAAAATAAAAATAAATATGCATACATTCATCCTGTTACACTTTCTCTTGTATCATAAAAAAAATACAAAAATATTGAGAAAGAGATCTTACTGAAACTCTCGACAACTAAGACTTGAGTGGCCAACCACTAACGCTTAATCTATTCCACAAGTTTTGTTGTCTATTTGAGTTTCACAGGATTGAAAGACCAAGAAAAGCTGACGAGCAAGTGGATGTTCCATCCACTGTTGGAGCACTATTTCAACAACCATCAACATCAATTAATACTCTGATAGAGGAAGAACATTTTCACTGCGAGTCTGCTATATTGCAAGATCAAACGACTACGTCAATATTCAGCTTGGGGGAAAGCACCCCTGTGTATCTAGGTGAGTATCTTTATCCTTGTAATTTATTCTTTTTATAAATAAATTCAAAAAAAATATGAGCACATGAAGGCTCACCCTTAAAATATTCGGACATATGAAGGCTCGATCGAAGGGATTAGCTTGGGGAGATGCACCCCCGTTATCTTCGTGATTCAGGTATATCTTACTACTATCTTATGTTTTTTAAGTAATAGGTTATATTGTGTGTTAGATTAAATAAATAAAGCATGTCTAATCTGAAGAACTCTCTCTCTAATTTCTTAAAATGGAAATGATGAATAGTTGCTCTATTGTATTTCTTTCTAGTACCTAGCCTTTAAACATGAGTTCTCCTAAGTTTTTTTAAAAAAATTAATGATGCCTTAAAATGAAATTAAATATATGGGTAGCAAATACTTGATCCAGAGTCTAGGTTATTGACAGATATGATATGTGATGATTTGAGCTACTGTTATCTTGTTCTAAAACAACACTAGAGTTCCGGAGAGTTTCCAATATTAATATGACTAATAATTGCATTGAGTTAAATTAAGCTCTGTTGACCCTATGAGAAGTTATCATACTATTGAATTGAGATCACTTACACATTTCATCCATCTTCCGCATAAATGCTCATGATTATTGGTTCCTATCCTCTTAAAAGTTTGTAATGCTCATGATTATCTGTTCCTATCCTCTTAAAAGTTTGTTGGAAGCATGTGGCTATTGAAAAAAAGAGAGAAAAAAAGAAAAAAAAATCTGAGGAAATAAAAAGGGACCAGTGTCCGAAACCTCAAAAAGATAGATCCCGAGGAAATAAAAAGGGACAAGTGTCCGGAACCTCGAATATATATATATGAATATTAGAAAAAATGGGCACGTGCCCACCAGTAGAATTAGCCTGATAGCCATGTGTTTCTAATAAGACAAAAGAGAGTGATATATTCAAAAGAGCATCTGCCTCCATTTTCCATACACATGCACTTCTCGATTCAATGGTGTGGTTGACTTTCTCTTTGGATCCATTGTTTAATTTGGCAACATATGTTTTTAATCTTTTTTAAAAAAATCATAAAAACTCCGGGATAATGGTGAAGTGAAAGAGCTAGAGACATAGTGCTTGTTTTGATCGTTCTATCTTTCAATTATCAAGATTCAAGGTAAAGTACTAAGCCCCATGATAAATAATATCATATCTTTTTTTTCTAATCCAAATGAGAACTTTTGTTTGAATGCATGTGTACTTGTTAGAAGTGCAGATATTGTAGCAACTCCTGATCCATTATTGAGTTTGACTTTGCCAAGGGACTAGCAAAGGGTAAGCTTGGGAGAACTTGTTGACGGTCCTTAATGTCAATACTATACCATCAACTAATGCATAGAATGTTATTAAATGAATCATAAAGCATAGTTGTAGGGTTTGAAACTAACAAGTTTCATGAGTTTTGGTGCTCTCACTTGTTTTGTAGGACATCCATATTTTTACCATATAAAAGTATCTCAAGTGATGAAACAGAGAATGCCATTGCGATGACCTCGTCGAGACGATTGAAACGGACATATGATTTGCTATATTTGGAGTCTCGGAGCGAGAGTCCTCGATGGATATGACTTGGAAGATTCTAGAACATTCCAGAACATTCCAGAAGACACGAGAAGGCGACCCCTGGAACGTGGGGCCCACCTATCATAGAGACAGACCGGTCGGTCTCCCTCCTGGGCCGGTCAGTCTGATATAGGGCCCAATCTCGCCCCCCTTCGCGGGACGCACTCCAACAGACCTCTCCAACACGTTTTGGCCCATTTAGGCCCAAGTACATATGGTGAAGGATTTAGTACCACATCGTTTGCTCAAGGTGGAGGGGAGGCCAGGAGCCCCTATATAATAAACCCAGGACCCCCTAAGGCAACAACATCATCATGGAGTTGTAGAGGCGTCCCTCGAATGGATGACCTCTCCTCTCTATGTAATTAGGTTTAGATTTTCCAATGTAATAGCTTAGCTCTAGTCGGGAGTTAGGGAGAGCGGAGCTGCGCTCCGGTTCCTGAGGAGTCTTCAGAGTTTTGGTATGTCTTTGTATCTTTTCTTTGTAAGACTTATGCTTTAATATATTTATCTTCTCTATTTACTTTATGCTTTATTATATGATTAGTATAGTTGTTATATCTTGGCATGGGATCTTTGCTCGTATTGAGTGCTCTTGTTATAGGCCATAATTAGAGTAGTAATCGATAGATTAGACATGGTGTTTAGTCTATAGGTTACCTGAGGTTGCGCTCAATCCCACAGAATAGTTGTGGTAGCCCCAGGGGTGATAGCTCTGTTAGGCCTTCGTAGTCCACCACGTTCGGATTGATGTTTTCGTAGAGCTTTTTGGTAGCCTTCCCCTGACTACTTTCTTCACAGTCTTTTTCGAAAGTCAGAAAGGTACTGTTGCTCCAAAGTGCCAATGTTTATAACTGCTATATCTTTTCATCCTTGTTACCTTAGAACCCATGTAATAGAGAAGTACATAGGAACCTTGATCTGTCCTGTTGTCCTCCCACTATAGTCATCTAGTTATCATTGAATTATCTTCTATGTGCTTTCATTCATGTCATATATTATTTACTCCTGCTTTAGTCTAATTAGTACTCTGAGTTAGTAGATGCATGATAGTGAGTTATCAGATTCTTGACCCTAGCTTCCTAGTGGTAAAATATAAATAACGATCCTGGAATACTCCCGGTAAAATGCTACAATGGTGTTCTGTGCGCTTGCAGAATCTTTCATATTCTATTTGCGTTAACAAACGTCAACCTATGTGCTTGGTGCACATCTCACACTCACTCTCATCCAAAACGACCACAGTGGACCTAGCAAACTCAAGCTCCTTCACCGTATCCTCCCACTTCTGCCTAAACTCCTTGTGCTCTGTAGTAGCACGCCTAAGCAGCTTATCTTGACTAAGAAGCGCGGCAGTAAGTTTCTCGACCTCAGCAGAAAGCTCATCGGGGGTTAGAGATACCTAGGAGGTGTCATCGTCGTCGTCGTCGTTCCGAGGGGTCTCCTCCAGCTTCCCGTTGACCTCGTCACCAAGGGCCATGGTGAAGAAACCCTCATCGTCGGTGAAGAAGCAGAGGCCGTTCAGCTTGTCCTTGATCCTCTTCTTCTTCTCAGACTCATCATTGCTTGAGAGTGCGGAGTCGTCATCCGAGTCATCGACGTCGCTAAGCGTGGCAAAGAACGCACGCTGCTCAGCCTGGGCCTTCTCCAAGTACTTCTTCTTGATGTATTCCTTGTTGAAGCCGCCCTTCACGGGGACGTACTTCTCCTTATGCTTGCCGGAGTCGTACTTGTGCCCATGATCGCCCTTCCCAGATTGCTTGTTCTTCTTGGGACTGTTGGCGATGAAGTGGTTGGGGTCGCCGCACTCAAAGCATCCAGAGCATCCTCCTCGGCGGCAACGATTCATGCAGTTGTTGTGAAACCGCGAGAACCGGTTGGCAAGCAAAGCCAACTCGTCATCCCCCAAAGACTCCAACTGCTCCTCTGTGACAAAGAAGTAAAGAGAGTGCAAATCCTCCAGAGGGGTTAGTAGAAGAGCCAGAAACCAAAGCCATAGTCGGGCCAGAAGGATTTTCATAAGATGCCCTCGACATGGCGTCAATCTCACTAGACTTGAGCTTACTAAACAGCTCGTCGCATGTGAGGGTCTCACAGTTAGATGATTCGATGATCGCCTATACCTTTGAGTCCCATACCAACCGATTAAGAGTATGCAAAAGTTTCAAAGCTCTCTCATGATCGTCGAAAGGCAACAGCTCCTTGTTTGCTCTCATCTTGTTGACAATAACCTGAAAGCGAGCGAATAAACTCTGTATGCTCTCGCTAGGCATATGTCTAAAGTTCTCATACTCCTGCTTATGTGACTCATAGAGACGAGATTTGACTTGAGTGGTTCCCTCATGGAAACGCATGAGGGTCGCCCAAATCTCACAAGCCGTGGGGAGGTGAGAAACGCGATCATACTCGGACATGCTCAGACAGGAGAAAAGAGCGTTACGCGCTCGGCTATTGGCATCGTGCTCATCGATCTAAAGCTGAGTAACACGAGCAGCCAAGACAACATAAACGTCCATTTTGCAAATCTCCCAGACAGAAGCACGCATGCTCTGGAGAAAGGCCGACATACGTATCTTCCAATATGCATAGTTTGTCCCATCGAAAAACAGCGGTTTGCCCACGCCGCAATCCATGTCGCCTTCTGCGGATCTGGAACCGGCTAAGGTGGAAGATCCTTAACCTGCTCCGATACCATTTCAAGGACCGAAAGTGCTACTAGAAAGCGACCAGAGGGGGGGTGAATGGAGCTTTAAATTTCTTTTCAGAAACTTATCGCCACTGTCCGAGAATCAACCCCAAAAGAAAGACCGACTCGAATGATGTCCATGACCTAAGAGATTGGGTGGATGTTCGCTAGGAACATAGCGGGACACCACAAAAACTAGCACGAAGCAAGCCCAAATTCAAGCTATTTTGTAGAGCGAGAAGCCCGATTTTAGTAGAGCACGAAGTCAGGAATCCAACGCAAGAAGCGGATCTCAAATCGAAACTTACCAAATCATGGCTCGAACCTATCTCCAAATCGATGAACCGAAGAAAATCGGGAAAGAGAGGAAAAAGTTGATCCAAAACGAAAACCAATCGATCTACTTGTTCGTGAGGTTTGAGTTGAATTCCTTCAGTGGAAATGATCCCCTCACTCTAAAGAACAAGTTGATTAAAATGGTTTTACAAATGGAGCAACGTAGAGAGAGAACGATCGAAAGGAAAATCATGGAGAAAAGCAAAATGCGAAGAACAACACCAAAACATGAATCCCAAACACGAATTGCAACCATGTGGTTGCCACACGCTACAATAGTGAGATTACGGTCTCACTTCCTCAAAATCTCAAGAACACAGAGGCATGATTGTCTTCTCTGCGGATCTCAGTAGCTACAGTAGGGATGAGAGAGCAGGAAACCCTAAGTGAAGAATAGCAAATGACTGAGATAGTTTGGGAGGTGGGTGTTTGTGACAGAACCGACCAATTTATACCAGATTAAGCACTGAATCCCCGCTTTCACAGAGATTGGCAGGTACTTAAGCTCGTAAAACCCGGTAGTCCGGAAATCTTGAAGGATTTCAAATCATTCAACTTTAGCCAAGATCGTAATAGATTAGCATACATGTCCACAAGTCACATTCAGTTCACACATAGTTCAAATTACATCAGAGTTCAACTGCTATTACAAACCATAGTTTGAAACTTAAGAGCGGAAGCAACATAGTTTTAAACATAAGTTCTCAGTTCACAATATAGTGCCATTGCCTAATCAGTCCACAAAAGCATCAGGAGAGGATAAGGAGTGACCATGCCCATGGTCTAATCATCACCCACGACGGGGTACAGGCAGTTCTCGCAATAGCCATAGAAGCATTGCCCATCTGCAACAACAAGGGATAGAACCCTGAGTACGAGAAGGTACTCAGCTAGCCTTACCCGTCATAAACCAGAAATAAAGTGACACCAATGAGTATGCAAAGCTGTATCTGGGTTGGCCATACTCACCTTTTGCATAAAAGCATTTTATTATTAAATAATCATCATTAGAATATTAGCAGTCAATTTTAAGTAAACAACCTGATTAACTAGATTTGCACCTGAGCTAGAGCAAGCACTTCACTAATTAATCAAGCAAGAGTGACTATTTCATCAATAGCCTTTCAGATTAACATCATAACCATCATTAGTTCCATAAGTTACTACGGTAACACATGCCTAGTCAAGTTACTCACTATCCAGGAGAGATAACAATTATAATCGATTTCTACCAGCTGGGAATAAAGATGTCACACACTCGCCCGATCACACCTTGCCAGGCAGCCGTCGGCGACCAATTCAGGAGGTTCGAGAACACAACACGCGGGATGGTCATGGGTCCTTCTACACTGGGGGTTATCTCAATGCCAGGTCGCTCAAGCTATAACTGCCCACGGTCATGCCAGGTCAGTCAGGCCCCGCCTGTCCACGGTCCATGCCAGGTTGCTCAGAATAGTTGCCCACGGTACATATAAGGCCCTGGGTGTTTGGCGTCAACATCTCCATCACCGGCTCAAAAAACCTTACTCGGCTTCACGGGAGGTACTCAGACCTATTCCATTAAGTGATTGACGCGTTCAAAATGACTGAGGTATGCCTTCGTCGGTTCCTAATCGACACAGACGAGAGACTACTAGCACACAGAACCCATGTCCTGCTGCTCCTACATCCCGCCCAGTCTCAGATTAATTATCACATGGTTATTTCCGTGATAGCACCAGGCTATACATGATCAGTATCCACCTATATACAGGAGACAGGAAATCACTCGACTTTTACCGGTCTAAGCAGGGCTAAGCATAACGAGCCTAAACTTAATAGGTTTATTAAGACAATAATTGTAGGTGGACATGGATAAGTAATTAATGCAGCAACGGTATCACTCATCTCCTATAACTTAATGCAGCAAACATATCAGGTTAACTTTATAAATAGTAATTGCAAACCATAGGAGTGGGATGCTCCGAGGCTTGCCTTGTTCAAAGTCAGCGGGTCGATGATCACGACACTCAGGCTGGTCCTCGACGTCTCCTTCTGGGGTCTTCTCGTCCGGGTTCTCCTCTGGACTTGGCTCCTCTGATGGCAGGTTCTGGACCTCCGCTACCGACCCTATATGATGCATAACATGTATAAATAAAACGAATGCACATGGAATGCACTGGTGATGCAACATAGAACAAGATAATTCATGAGATAAACACATGTCATATACTAAGATAACTCAGGAGATAAGCACATGTCATCCACTGCTTTCTCTTCAACCAGGTAGTCAACATCAACTCAGTGATCACAAAAGACCTTAACCAACCAACCAACTAACTAACTTTCCTAATTCACTGATTAGGATTCCTAATCACCACAACAAGCACTTACTTAATTAATTTACCCTATTTTAATCACTTGTTGAAATAAATCCAATTAAACAAGCTTATAACAGTAACCCATCCTAGACAGCTTCAGAAAAATCTATAAAAATTACTGGAAGTTAACAACATACATTCAAGTCCCCTGTCCAAATTTCAACCCATTTGGATTTACACTCTACCCTCCATGAAAAAGACAAACATTACCATGAAAAGGTGCTTTGAACTACACACCCTAGCAAAAAGTGTCAAACAACAGATTTCTCATTTTTCCACTGAACTTCTTAGCACAAGAGCAGTGTACATATATTCTCAAGTTCATATTGCTCATATTTTATTTACCACAAATTCAACAAGAAAACAGCATTTAAACACTTTAATTGCTACTGCCAAAATATTCCACAGAACAATACCATATTATATTTTTCCCAGAAACTATTCATCAATACAAACCAAACAAAATAAGAATCACATTTTTCTAAGCAATACACAATTTACTAAGCATTTAACAAGATTTCAGCCTAAACATGAATTAAATATAACTACACACAAATTTATCACAAACTGGACATATTACATTTTTCATGCATAGAACTTATCACAACAAACTTAACAAAACTTGTTTCACCTTTTTAGCATTTACAGAATGCAAGATATGAATTAAACAGGCAATTCAAGCATTTATGAAAACTATTTAAACAAAACCCTGAAAAACCCTTTAACTCTAAAGTGCTACGCGCACCCAACTACTTGCACCCGGACCACTGTCAATCGGGACCCGAGCCACTGACCCGCGGGGCCCCGGGTCAAACTGACCCCACCGGTCATCCCCTCCAGAGCAGGGGAGGGTTTGACCGCGGCGAAGCTCGCCGGCGGCGACCTCTCCGGCGAAACGGACACCACCACTCTACTCCCCTCCTTCTTCCGCACCCGGCGGTACCACTATCTAGCCCAGCGCACGCGTGGATCAAGCTCGCCATCAACAATGACGGACACGGCGGCGTGGCCCTGGCTACACCGACCGGCTCCGACCATGACAAGCTAAACCAACCCTCAAGATATACTCCTCCGAATTCCACGAACCTAGTGCAAGGCTTGGAAGCTAGGGTTTTCACCCTAAACACCCACGGCCACGACCATGCCATCCCCGGTGACCATGGCGAGCGGTGGACGGCGGCGTACCGTGGTCACCAAACCCTAATCGACTAAACCATCACCCCCTATCTCTTCCGCGAGCCTCACTGACCCCTAAACGCAAGCTAGGGCAGACGGATTCGCACGGAGAGAGGGCCGACCACGGCGGACCAAGCTCGGTGGCCATGGCGGGAACTCACCACGTGGCTTACCTAGGCATTCTCGGTGAGCGCTAGCTAGAGCAGGCGGTGTGGGAGGTGAAGGCGAGGCCAGCTGGGTGGTTGGATTGGTGGTGCGGTGGCGGGACGGCGGTGAACGGCGACGACACTCGTTTATCCCCTTTTCCGCTCGGGAGCCGGCGAAAGAGAGCGAGAGCGAGAGGGGACAGAAAGGAGGGAGGAGCAGCGCGGTTCGGACAGCGGGGGTGAGCGGTAGCTTATGCACGCCACGCCGCGCGAGGGCTTTGCCTCCCCGGCTAGCTCGCGCCACGCGGCGGATGGGTTCTGGCGCGGTCAGCCACGACCGGTGCCGATTCAAACTGAATCGGTCGATTTAGTCGCTGATGGCCGACTGACGGCCGAACTTTGCGTGTGATTAACTCCTAATCCACTCGGTGTAATGCTAAACCACTTGTTCCATTGAGTAGAGCTACGTGTCGACTACAACTTTGGTTACAAGATCAAGCCTTGGTTCGGCCTGGATTGCTCTCAAGAATTATACAAAGATCACCAGGCGAAACTGTTTTGTCAGTTAGGACTTAGAAGAATTTTTTCTAAGTCTAATCTCCGCCATTTCTGCCTTGTGGGTCCTAAAACACCTTGTTAAACCCATTTTCATGAGTTGGTCCATAAACAACTTTTGTTCTACTCTAAATTCTACACACTTTTGGTTAATGGCCCACAGCCATGCAAAGCTTCTATCAAGGAGGTTTAGTTAGTGTTGCCACCAGAATTTGGCACGAGTAAGAGTGTGACAGATGGGCCCAGCCTGCAGGAGGAGAAAGATTCGGCAAGTGATCGATGGCTGGTTGACTCTTGGGGGTTTCAGCATTCATCTGCGCGGTCGGCTATTTCACGGAGCCACGATGCCATTCGGGTAGTGTATGTGACAACTAAAGCTGACTTGCACGGGAAGACACGTGGTGATGGAAGGCATCAAGATAATATGGAGTTTTATCCTTCCGTATCTCTTTGTAAAGCCGTATTCGTTTAGGACTCGTATTTCGTCCAGGGTATAAATATAAGCCCTCGACCATTGTAACATACACATATACACAATCAATACAATCAACCCGGCTCCGTGCCACCTTCAAGTCCAAGTCGTGTCGTCGTGTTCTTCGAGAGGAATCATCGATCCGTCGACCTCCGTAAGTCCCGGCAACCTTGTTATCATGTCTAGTATCGTGCAGCGGATTTAGATATGGTGCAAGTAGTCTCGTACGTTAAGCTTAGTATCGTGCGGCGGATTCAAGCTTATGACGGGAAGTTTTTGCTCATGACTTGTATCGTGCGGCGGATTGAGTCATGAGTAAAAATGGTTATCGGCTCTGTTAGATTTGGCAGATCTAATAGATTCATCAAGTTATCATGTGTCGTATGTTTTATTTATTTAATTCGTACAACACTCTTTTGCCCAATCTAAATTGATCTTCGTTCGGCCTCGTTGCACAAGTTTGCTTGTGCTTTGCTAATTATAATATCATGACGGCCGAATCGACCATCAATCTAGGTTGTTACATGTTGCGGGTTCATACATGCCGATCTTGTTTAGGCTTTGATAGAGCTGGGTGTCGTGCGGCAGGTACAGGTTTTAGATTAGTTTAATCATGCTCTGTTTGTGTGTTTCTTCTTCATGGACCCCAGTTCAGTTAATTTGCCGATTCTGGTTATGCTTACATGAGTAATGAGTATATATAGATCTGTTTGGATATATGCATGCTTTTAGCTTCTTATAATTAGATCGTATCATGCGGTGGATTAATCTAATTATAATGAGTGGTGTAGATTTATAGCAAGTGGTATCATGCGGTGGATTAGCTTTGCTTGAGTTTATACCTGACGGGTTTATGAAGGCTGGACGTGCGGCAGACTAGCCGAATTGGGCCTATGCATGTGTTGTTCAGATAGATTTATATATATGAATTACCTGTTGATAATTTACCATGCTTGATGATATCTTTGGTCCAGATCATGTTCTTTCATAAATCGTATACATGACCAATTGTTATTTATTCATGCATCCCTTTATCGTTTGTTCATTCGGCAAGTTACAATCTACATGCTTACACCTAGACTTAGCCGAATGAATTTATGAACATGCTTGGCAGACAGCTTCTATAGCTGTATGTCGTCGTAAGTGGCTTCAGGGCCGTAAATATGGAACTGTCTGGTCTCACCCGGCATGTTCCAGCTTTTGAATTTAACAGTTTATCTCCCTTGTTACTTGCAGGACAAACTAACTGGCACGCACCAGACTTCCGAGCACCCGGTCCACATTTGAAGCCAGCTTCTTCGGCTTGCTGTGTGATTGGCGTAGTGTGTCACTTTTTGCGCCAACACACTCTTTGGCACGCTCGGTGGGACCAAACAGTATTCACCCATGACAATAAGTATTTGATCGGAAGTCAGATTCTCTCCAAATATTTATCACCTTCCAGATCAGATCATGATGGAGATGCCATTTAATTTTTTCGTCAACAAAGTCCAATAAGCCGATGAAACAAATAGGAGATGCAATCGGCTAATTGATTTCCACAAAATATTGTTGTACAGGACCTGCCTAACGATGTTCATCCAATCTTGACTAATAATGCCTCAGGGACCGTACTTCAAGTCGGCCAATAAAACGGAATTGCAAGAATACTCATCAAGTCATAATTGAAAGATCAAGGTACTTAGCCGATGTTACCGTATATGTGCTCATCAAATTTTAATTATCAGGGCTATTGCAAATGAACAATCAAGAGTGAAGAAGATGGATTCAACTAGTCTGGGTAGTTTAGGATATTCTCATATCTGGTCGATAGCTGATTATGTTTAATCAGCTAAATCAATAGTTCATATTGGTGGGTTCAAGATCAAAATGAAGGCAGTACACCATCGGCTAAATTTCACATGTACATCAATGTCAGGGAACATTAAGGTAATAGCCGATGGAATATTTTAAAATTAATTAGGTGACTTTCGATGCCTGGAGTTAGAGTCAAAGCAATTACAAAGATGTCATACTCACTGAAAGACGTAAATGACAGATGCAATGAGTCATCCAGAACGTACTCCAAACGGTATGGGTGTCAGCACCTGAGAAGACAAACAGCCAATGTCAGCATCAAGAGGAGAATCGACTATTGGCTCATCGGCTATTTGATCAAATGGCAGGACCAATCAGCAAACAAAGTACGTACATGTAGAGTCCAGATGAATTGATGCATGCGTAAAGGAAGAAAGCAAGATAATTATAGAAGATGCATGCATGTACAAAGCATGCCATGATCAAGTAAGAAAATACGGCATCAGAAGCTCCTGTCTCATTAGATTTCAATGTTAAAAAATCAGAATCCAAGAAAGAGACACCTTGGCTAGCTGCAGCGCGGTCGTCAAGATGGAGAGCAATTTTCTTGCAAGCCAATTTGATGGCTGATATCATTATCAAATCAGATACAAGGCCAAGTCCGCCACATGTCACTACACGCTACTGCTACAAGGATTCTGAGGTCCTAAGAAGAGAAGGCATGTGCATGTTCTCTTAATGATTCTTTAGCCGAAGACATATAGTTGGAGAGCTGTTATCTTAGTTTGTCATCTTTGGCTGCTTGACTTTGATGATTGGTTTATGGGGGAGCCAGTTCCTGTCATAGATGTGTCAAAGTGTCCTGGAGGTTCATACGTAGTCGACACATGGTAGTTTTGGTATGCTTCATTCAGCCGCTGCCACGACATTGCCAGAGACGCCAACAAGTCAAGTAGCATGGCAGAATTCCTAATCTTTAATCGATCAGACCCATGAACTACACCAACCGATCTGAAAGAAGCTAAGTGACCAAAACAGAGCCTTCAGTACATGAAGCCGCATGGGAACCAGTACACGAAATTGAGAAGTCATAGCTGATGGCGGCATTGGGAAAAGAAATTGGCTGTTTTCTGAAGCTGAATCGGCTATCCTAAAGTTGAATCGGATATCCTAAAGCTGAATCGGCTATCCTAAAACTGAGTCGGTTGTTAGCCTTGGAGATCGAAGCATTGCTTTATGTCTTTCTCTGACTAGTCGATCGCACATATGTGATATCTTCGGTTATTACTGCCCGATCATGTGCAGCAATCATGGCAATCTAAGTACTGCATATACAAGTCTAAAGTGTGCTGGTCAAGAAAGTGAAAGACGGACAAGCATACTTGGAAGGCCTAAAAGATTGCTCATGCCATCAACTAAGGAGAGGTCCCCAAAACATTGCACACATCCAGGTGTTTTCTGTCAAGAATTGGAGCTATATGTGGTGAAGGCCATGGTGTAGTTCGGCGAGCACCACTGAAAGTCACAAAGTGCGCATGCCTATTTTGGTCGTATGGAGGAAGCATGCGAGCGAAGCATTGACCATCAGAAAAAGTTCTCCGTGGCAAAGACTTAAGCATGCAAGACTCGAGCAGTACATGTGCATTTGTATGTTCAGGGCCAATTCGGGAACCAGAGAATCGGCAAGCATGTATAGCATTATGTGCTGGATTGCCACCGTAATGTTGCAAGTTTCCAAACAACACGTTGGCACTAATGAGGGACAAAAGAAGTCAAATGCTGATATTTCCATGGCTCAAAGATGGTTCTATCGGCTAAGCAAGGATATGCTGAGGACAACATGCATGACATGATGAGTATTGCCTTTGGCCGTTGGAAGCAGAGTCCAGTTTGATTATTTGAGGAAAAAGATGCTATTTGCCGGGAATACATATGAGAGACATATCACGTATGAACATACACATGGCTCGACAAGGTGATGTGTTTCTATACAGGGATTCTGCTACATAAAGCCGAAGGCAAGGATGACATGTACAGAAGTCATTAAAGTATCAGTGAGACATGGTCAGAGTACCCGAATCGGCTGTTTTCTTTTAACCGATATCAACGCCAAATCACGGATCATGACGATTTGATAGCTAAAGATCCAAGAAGGAAATATTCGTGCACGTACGACCAATGAACGTTTGTATTTGGCCATGCCTTTTGGTTCGGATAGTATATATGAGAGGAGTTCATGTACAGAAGTGGAGTTCAAGCTCAGGATTATTCACATCCGAACTGCAAGCAACAGGTGTAATTAAGCGGCAAAATACAAGTAAGATGTATATCCTCAGGAAACACGAAGAAAAGGGAGATACATAACCGCAGGAGGCACATATGCATGCAAGCTGTTCATGGTGACACAAAGGAAACATATCAAGAGAAGCTTCATTGATTCCAAGATATTCTGCGAAAGTCGGTTGTTCCAGGCGATCTGGTTTGGCTCACTCTTCGCCATCACTACCAGTCCTAATTCCCTACATCAAGGACAAGGGTATGTTCGAAGATTGATGCAGATAGCCAACGCCACGCATGAAAGGTGTATCGGCTAAAGGCTATTATCAGTATGCATCAGCAGGAATTAATGTACGCTTACAGGAGAAGACAAGCAGCAATGGGGGAAGAAGAATGAATATCATGCAGAAGAAATCGTTGATATCAAATTTCAATCAGCCCAAACCTCATATTGCAACAGCCGATTTCAAGGTAATGAATCACCAGCATCTTCTTCGGCTCAGAATAAAGGAGCGCATATGCGGATGAGGAGCCAATGGCGAGGAAAACCCTTGAAGAAAACATGCTCAGTAGTTCAAGCTTCTACATAAGCTATGGCTCGAGGGGCCTGGATTCGCCATACATGTACATTGAGCGACGTCGGGTGATTTATCACAATGAGAACAAGACGGCTTCCATTGGATTCTTCATCTTCAACGATGGTTTGCGTAATTCTGTCCTCATTTTTCTAGCAGTTTTAAGCTTTAAATTAAAATGTCCATTTTTACTGCTAAATTAAAATCTTGAGAATAATTCCACTCTGTATATGTGATATAAGTGTTTTGGTTATCCATTGTTGAAAATAGATGCTCTGTTTTATGTTTCACCGGTGTCTAGTTTATAAATTCGATTTCTTTAAGATTTGAGTTTAGTGGCTATGATATTTGTCTTAAAATCTTTTAAATCTGTGGGTTGCATAAAGTTCGAGCTTGGTCTAATGGTAGTTGTAGAATAAGAATGGAAATAGAGTTTGCCATGACATTGTTCCGAGAGATACTTGAAATCCGGAGAATTTTTATATAAAATTTAAATAAAATTATCATGTTGAGCTTTGTCAAACTGTTGTGACCACTAGTGTAGATTATAGTCATATGCTCAAGATCAGGATTCATTTAAACTAAATATCTTATAATTGTATTTCTTTTTTGATTAAAATTTATGAGGCTATCATACAAAAGATATATGTATATAAAAAAAAAGTTCGGAAATAAAAATGACGGACAAGTGTTCGCCAGAACCGAGCTAAAAGATGGCCAAAGGACCAGTAGCCTCATAAGTTTTAAGATGATTAGAAGGAATACGTGTGCAGGAAAGTAATTTTGATCAAAGCTAACAAATTGTTGATCTAAGCATATGACTTGTATCTCCTTAAGGTCCGGTTTTTGACTTTGCAAAATTATGTGATATCCTTTTTTCTTAAAAGCTGGGAAGAAAGACGGACACGTGTCCGCCATATAAAAACAATGGGTACTCCGATGCCCGCCTAAAAATACAATAAATAAAACTCCGGGAAGAAAGGGGTCGAAGAACGAAAGATAAGCAGATTCTATAACTATTCTGTTTTGCAGTTGCCCAAAAAATTGGTGAGAATTATAAGCCCCATGGTTGAAGAGATAGAAGGACAGATAGAGTACCATTATATTCAAGTTCAAGAGAACTCTTAGTTATAAACCTGGTACTCTTGAAATATAATTGACATTGCAGCATCCCTTGATCAACAGTAAAATGGAGAACTATAATACTAATATGCATATGCTTTTGCTACTAACCTATTTCCACATGTATTAGAGGATTATTGTTTTGCAGAATTTACGTGCAAGGTTGTGGAAATAGGGAGAGAGCACATTGTTGTTGCCGATGGGTTTCTCGGCTCTTTGAAGAAGAACAATAGATCAAATAGTTCGAAGCATGAAGATTCATACTCCGAACTAGGGGGGCCTGTGTTGACACCAGAATTTGGCACGAGTAAGAGTGTGACAGATGGGCCCAGCCTGCAGGAGGAGAAAGATTCGGCAAGTGATCGATGGCTGGTTGACTCTTGGGGGTTTCAGCATTCATCTGCACGGTCGGCTATTTCACGGAGCCACGATGCCATTCGGGTAGTGTATGTGACAAGTAAAGCTGACTTGCACGGGAAGACACGTGGTGATGGAAGGCATCAAGATAATATGGAGTTTTATCCTTCCGTATCTCTTTGTAAAGTCGTATTCGTTTAGGACTCGTATTTCATCCAGGGTATAAATATAAGCCCTCGACAATTGTAACATACACATATACACAATCAATACAATCAACCCGGCTCCGTGCCACCTTCGAGTCCAAGTCGTGTCGTCGTGTTCTTCGAGAGGAATCATCGATCCGTCGACCTCCGTAAGTCCCGGCAACCTTGTTATCATGTCTAGTATCGTGCGGCGGATTTAGATATGGTGCAAGTAGTCTCGTACGTTAAGCTTAGTATCGTGCGGCGGATTTAAGCTTATGACGGGAAGTTTTTGCTCATGCCTTGTATCGTGCGGCGGATTGAGTCATGAGTAAAAATAGTTATCGGCTCTGTTAAATTTGGCAGATCTAATAGATTCATCAAGTTATCATGTGTCGTATGTTTTATTTATTTAATTCGTACAACACTCTTTTGCCCAATCTAAATTGATCTTCGTTCAGCCTCGTTGCACAAGTTTGCTTGTGCTTTGCTAATTATAAGATCATGACGGCCGAATCGACCTTCAATCTAGGTTGTTACATGTTGCGGGTTCATACATGCCGATCATGTTTGGGCTTTGATAGAGCTGGGTGCCGTGCGGCAGGTACAGGTTTTAGATTAGTTTAATCATGCTCTGTTTGTGTGTTTCTTCTTCATGGACCCTAGTTCGGTTAAGTTGCCGATTCTGGTTATGCTTACATGAGTAATGAGTATATATAGATCTGTTTGGATATATGCATGCTTTTAGCTTCTTATAATTAGATCGTATCATGTGGTGGATTAATCTAATTATAAGGAGTGGTGTAGATTTATAGCAAGTGGTATCATGTGGTGGATTAGCTTTGCTTGAGTTTATACCTGACGGGTTTATGAAGGCTGGACGTGCGGCAGACTAGCCGAATTGGGCCTATGCATGTGTTGTTCAGATAGATTTATATATATGAATTACCTGTTGATAATTTACCATGCTTGATGATATCTTTGGTCCAGATCATGTTCTTTCATAAATCGTATACATGACCAATTGTTATTTATTCATGCATCCCTTTATCGTTTGTTCATTCGGCAAGTTACAATCTACATGCTTACACCTAGACTTAGCCGAATGACTTTATGAACATGCTTGGCAGACAGCTTCTATAGCTGTATGTCGTCGTAAGTGGCTTCAGGGCCGTAAATATGGAACTGTCTGGTCTCACCCGGCATGTTCCAGCTTTTGAATTTAATAGTTTATCTCCCTTGTTAGTTGCAGGACAAACTAACTGGCACGCACCAGACTTCCGAGCACCCGGGCCACATTTGAAGCCAGCTTCTTCGGCTTGCTGTGTGATTGGCGTAGTGTGTCACTTTTTGCGCCAACAGTTAGTTAAACAAAAGGACTCCTAGGGCTCTATTAAGGCAACTAGTGTTAGAGACTTGGTTAGCCAAAATGACCAACACAAACCTAGCTTTGTTTTGACTCCTCAACAAGGTTCAACTACTAAGGAGACTCAAACACTCCAAAAACAAGTCAAACAAGCATCACTTCAAGCATAACATTACAAGTGAACACATGAAATGACACTTTACAAAAAGGAATGCAACATGGGATGATGATGCTTTATGCTTATGAGATGTCAAGTTATGCATTTAGGATTGCTTAACACCTGAGGTGTTACAGCCCTCCCCTCCTTAAAGGAATCTCGTCCCGAGATTTAAGTTACTAACCATTTCTTATAAAAGTGGGGATACACCTCCTTTAGATAGTCTTTCGTTTCCCAAGTGGCATCTCGGTCATCTTGTTCACTCCAAGAAACCTTATATTGCTTCACTATTCCTCCGCGAGTTATTCTTTCCTTTTCATCCAGCACCCGATGCGGCTTTACTGAATAGGTGAGATCGGATTGCATCTTGATATTGGCCGGTTGTACCTCTTCTTCTAGAACTCGTAGACATTTCTTTAATTGTGACACATGGAATACAGGGAATATAGCCTTCAAATGTTCAGGTAGCTGTAGCTGATAAGCTACTTCTCCACTTCTTTCCACAATCCTGTAGGGTCCCACAAACCATGGCGCTAGCTTCCTTTTCACGCCAAAGCATCTGACACCTTTCATGGGTGATACTTTCAGATACACATAGTCACCTTCGTTGAATTCAAGCGGTTTCCTCCTTTTGTCTGCATAACTCTTCTATCGAGACTGCGTAGCTGCCATGTGTTGCTGAATTATTCTAACTTGTTCTTCTGCTTCATTAACAAAATCAATTCCATAGTACCGACGCTCTCCCGGTTCAACCCAATTCACCGGTGTCCTGCACCTTCTACCATAAAGAGCTTCAAAAGGTGCCATCCGAATACTTTCTTGATAGCGATTGTTGAAGGACTGAGAATGCAATAGCAAGGCGACCAGAGGGGGGGGGGGTGAATGGGAGCCACAAAAATTTCTCTCGAAACTTAGGCCAAATGTCCCAAAATCAACCCCCGAAGGCTTCGACCGAAACCGTGATGCCCACGACCCTTGGAAGAGGGTGGATGATCCCTAGGATGACAGCGAGGCACCACAAAGCGATAGGGAACCAAAAGCCAAAAGCACCGGCACAAGTTTGTCCCTTGAAAACCGAGTCCCGAACGTAGATTGGAGGCTACGTCGAGAAATCCCCAAATACCGATGCTAACAAGTAGCAAAGATACCTAGAAATGTTTCCTGGTTAACTATAGGGCCAAATGAGAAGTCCGAAAACCAAGCCGAAAAGCCAGGAGACCAAATGCACTGAAAAGCACTAGTCTGCGGGATCCTGGACTGTTCGCGGGTATGGTCCCGGATTGTCCGCGGGTACTGCAGACTGTCCGCAAGGAAGACCCGGACTGTCCGTCGGCAAAATCCTCAAAACTGCAAGTCTGCTAAAGTCCCCTGTACAGTTCCTGGACTGTCTGCGTCCTTCAACGCCGGACTGTCCACCGGTCAAGGAACACTACTCCAGCCTAGACCCGCAGCCACTGACTAGGCTCGATCCCAACGCGCGGACTATCCGCGCCCCCAGTGGTGGACTATCCGTGGATGAACAGAGAGGGCGATTTCAGTCGCCCCTCTCCCAAATCTCCCCAAATTCGATCCAAATCAAAATCCCTTGATCCCAAACTTGGAGAGGATGATCACGAGGTAGTCAGGAGACTATCGCGAAGAAATCATCTGCTCAAAACAACTCAATCAACGGGAAATTGAAGGGGAAGGTGTATGAACCGAAAAAGCGCCACAAAAACAAAATCAACCCGATCTACTTGTTCGTGAGGAGTTAGATGAATTCCTTTGGTCGAAATGATCTCCTCACTGTAAAGAACAAGATGATTCAAACGGATTTTGCAAAGACGCACTAGAGAGGGAGATCGAGCGACGGGAAAATCACGGAGAAATGAAGAACGTGAAGAACACGAACCAAAACGCGAATCAACACATCGATCTGCAACCGTGTGGCTACCACACGCAACAACAGTGAGGTTACGACCTCACTTCCTAAAAATCTCCAGTACACAGAGGTATGATTCTCTGCGGATCTCATTGGCTACAGCAGGGGATTGGGAGAGCAGGAAACCCTAGAAGCAAAGAGCAAAAATGACTGAGATAGAATGGGAGGAGGGTGTCTCCCTCTACTTATCCTAATTCTAATTCCTACTCTACCCCTCTCTAATTACAGATCGAACCAACTAAACCCTAAGGTTATTCTAGACCAACTCGTGGTAGGTGGTGATCCGATGGCCACGCCCGCACAACTGGTAGCGTTGCCATGACGCAACCTCACCGATTGCCGCCATGTGCCGCCACCACTCTGCCCGTCCTTTTCCCGGACGCCGCACCCCCGGTTTTGTGGCCGAAACCGAGAAACCAGGGCTTCAAGTCCATCCCCCAGTTTTGAGGCCCAAACCGGGAAACCAGCCGCCCATCGCCTGAGTTTTGTGGCGCAAACTCAGAAACCCGCCAGCGCCCAGGTTTTGAGGCCCAAACCTAGAAACCGTCCTCAGCCCAAGTTTTGTGGCCCAAACTCGGCAAACCCGCAGCACCCAGGTTTTGTGGCCCAAACCTAGAAACCATCCACTCGGTGGTTTTTCTGTGGCCCAACCACCAAACCGGAGCTGTAGAGGGGATGCACCGCCCGTGCACCGCGTCCACCAACACGTGTCCCCAGGTCCTCAACCTGAGCAACACCATGCCCCGCAAGTCTCCACTCGTCGCTGTCCCAGGCTGTCAGCCACCACAGTTGATCCTGAGGCCACCGGTCCCTCAGTCCAAGGCTCACGTCCGCCCTTCGCCGCTCCCGGTCTGTCGGCACGACACGTCTCTACTTGACCTTCACCTTGCCCTCGATCACTATCTCCATGCTCGACACCTGCACAACACAAGCCAAAGAACATGCGATCAAACCCGTTGACAATCACTCATCACTCCGAGACTCAGCATACACACATGTATCCACAATCTCCCCCTTGATGAGTGCATTGTCATCTACACACACAAATCATAATGGAAAGAAGAAGGAAGGAAGAAGGAGTAGAGAGAACTCGACCAAATGACCCAAAAGCATAGCAAAGCCGAAGAAGGTCAAGTGGAAAGAGCAAGACAACTTGGTCCCCAAAGACATGGGCAACGGCTCGACGCAACCAAGTAGAGCAAAGCTAGCCCTCAAGAAGAGGTAGAATAGGCTCAACACCGCAAGCAAGTACCAATTGAAAAATCGAAGCAAAATGCTAGTCCCTCAAGATAGAGGCACAGAGGCTCAGCACAACTAGGAAGAAAGCTCGATACCAAACCTTACGGTCATCAAGAAGCAGCAACACTCCCCCTCGAATAGTGCACACAACCGGGAAAACTACCCCTTGGTCCAACACAGAAAGCACAAGATTTGAAAACTCCCTCTTAGTTGAACCCTGGAAGCATATGATTTGCAATCTCTCCCCCTTAGAAAATGCACCATCAATCAAAGAGTGCACCAACGAGTAAAATCTCTCCCCCTTAGAAAATGCACCATCAAAAGTGCCAACAAGCAAATTTCTTCCCTTCCAAAATGCATATAAGTCAAAATGCAAGTTAGCAGCTTCAGGAATATAGTCAAGAGAATGCAAAGATGCTCTACACAGTTCTGATCTGTCAACAACATCACATCAAGCTAGCAAAGGCTCAAACTGATCACCAAATACGAAATATGAACAAATGAGCATAGTGAGCAGTTTTAAGCCAAAAAGGTATTCACCATCAAAATAGCACTACACATGTATAGATAGGAACTCAGGCAAGTGCTAAGCATGTATACAAGGTGAACTACCCCTAGCAAAGTTCAATCATCATGCTACAGAATGAAACATACACTTGTGAGTTCAGATTATAATCGGAGCTGCAGCGGTGAAATTACACAAGTTCAAATATTTGCATGTCATTGCGAGAGGTTGAAAGCTTGTCATTGCCTAACTTTTCAACCGAGCGAAGCCTATGCAAGTGCAATAAGAAGCTTAAAGCATCGGTTTCGGTCATACACTACACGGCTCAAGTTTAACTCAATGTGCAATGAGAAACAGTCTCGATACCGTGATGTGTTGACATGCGATCCCATCTCGATCTTTTCAATTCACTTAAGAACATGGTTCAGATTTTAAACAGAATATGAACATACCAAGCAAGTGAATGACTCAGAACTAGAGACATAGCAACCTAGCATATATGAAAAGCACGAGTGAAGTCAACACATCCTACACATGCTAGTAGCATATCTCAATGGTGAACATTTTAATGTTTTAAGTTCATTAAGCAGGTTCACCATTCAAAAATAGCTCAGCTCACAATATGTATTAGTGGTCAGAAAGTGCATAAGCTACAAGCATCAACACAAAGCATCATAGCATACTACATAGAGCATAGTTACATTCTAAAGATTATATACATGAAGCTCAGAATGTAAAAGCGTTTGCTGGAATGCAAAAGGCTAAACTAAGAGAAAACAATAACAAACAAAAAATAGTCCGTCTATGATACAAGAACCAAAATGTTTCCCCCATCTAAATGGGGAAACACACACCAAGCTCACCCCTCAACTGATTAAAGGATGATTCGTCCAATGGCTTGGTGAAAATATCAGGCAACTGATGATGAGTATCGACATGGCGAAGGTCAATATCACCCTTCTCATGATGGTCTCGCAGAAAATGAATGCGCACATCAATGTGTTTGGTTTTCGAGTGAAGCACGGGGTTCTTAGCAACGCTAATAGCACTCGCGCTGCCACAAAGCAAAGGCACGCGAGAAAAGCTTAGACCAAAATCAAGCAAAGTGGCCATCATCCAAAGCAACTGAGAACAGCAGCTAGCCGCAGCAACATATTCAGCCTCTGTGGTAGACTGAGCGACACTAGACCTCTTGCGTGAAGACCACGATACAAGAGAAGAACCAATAAACTGACAAGTCCTAGAAGTGGACTTGCGCTCAACTCGGCAACCAGCAAAATCGGCATCGGAATAACAGCAAAAGGAGAGGATGAAGGAAGCTGAATACCAAATCCTGAACTCAGGTGTGAAACGAAGGTACCTGAAAGTGTGCTTGACCGCCTGACGGTGAGAAGTGCGCGGCGACGCTTGAAAGCGTGCACACAGACACACCTCGAACTGGATGTCCGGGCGTGTCGCCATCAGGTAGAGCAACGACCCGATCATGCTTCGGTACTCTTTCTGGTCCACAGCTTCTCCATCCTTGTCCGCATTCAGGGCCATCGTGGTCAACATGGGTGTTGAAAGAGGCTTGGCCTCACCCATATCGAACATCTTCAGCAAGTCCTTGGTGTACTTGCCCTGGTGCACAAAGGTCCCCTCTTGGGATTGCTTAATTTGCAATCCAAGAAAGAATGTCAGCTCGCCCATCATGCTCATCTCGAACTCCCTGCTCATTAAATCTGCAAACTTGGCAACCAAAGCGTGAGAAGAACCACCGAAAATGATATCATCCACGTAAATCTGGACCAAGAGAGTATCTTAGCCTTGCTTGAGGAGAAAGAGCGTTTTATCCACACATCCCATTTTAAAACCCTTAGCAAGCAAAAAGTTTTTCAACCTATCATACCAGGCTCTAGGGGCTTGTTTCAAACCATATAAAGCTTTGTGGAGTTTGAAAACATAGTTTGGAAACTTGGGATTTCACTACTAGGGATGTGATCATCAGTGACGTACTCCTTTCGTCATTGTAGATGAGCAAACCGTCACCAAGTGTAATCTGTGACGATTTTGTGACGAAAAGTATATCATCATTGGGGTCGCATCACATTTGTTCTGTTGTGATGAATTGTTAATTTTCGTCACAGATGTGCTTCCGTTTGGTGACGAAATGGTTCTGGTCACAGATGTGATACCATTCTGTGACGATCGGGTTTGGTCAAGGATGGGTCCATGTCTTCGTCATAATCCACCGTCTGACCTCGCGCCGTAATGACGTCGTTAACGGCGTTTGTAACCTGTGACGACCTGTTTTGGTCACAGATTTGCTTCTGTTTTCGTCATAATGGTCCGTTTGGAAGCCCCGATGGCGCTTGCTGTTGACGTTTGTTAACGCAAATAGAATATGAAAGATTTCGCAAGTGCACAGAACACCATTGTAGCATTTTACCGGGAGTATTCCAGGATCGTTATTTATATTTTACCACTGGGAAGCTAGGGTCAAGAATCTGATAACTCACTATCATGCATCTACTAACTCAGAGTACTAACTAGACTAAAGCAAGAGTAATGGATATATGATATGATAATGAATGAAAGCACAATAACGAGAATTCAATGATAAATGTATAGATAACTATAGCGGGAGGACAACGGGAGAGATCAAGGTTCCTATGCACTTCTCTATTACTTGGGTTCTAAGGTGACAAGGATGAAAAGATATAGCAGTCATATAATAACACATTGGGACATCAGAACACCAACCACAGAAAGGGATGAGAAGGGGGTTTGGGAAGTTCTGACTACGGTCCTATGAACATCAACCCGAACATTGTGGAATACGTCGGCCATCAGGGCTGTCACCACCTAGGGCTACCACAACTATCCGTGGGGTTGAGCGCAACCTCAGGTAAACCCTAGTCTAGACACCAAGTCTACACTAACGCTTACTACTCTAATTATTGCATATAACTAGAGCACTCAATACGAGCGGAGATCCCATGCCAAGATATAACAACTATACTAATCATATAATAAAGCATAAAGTAAATAGAGAAGATAAATATATTAAAGCATAAGTTTTACAAAGAAAAGATACAAAGACATACCAAAACACTGAAGACTCCTCCAGAACCGGAGCGCAGCTCCGCTCTCCCTAACTCCCGACTAGAGCTAAGCTATTACATTGGAAAATCTAAACCTAATTCTCTAGGGAGGAGAGGTTGTCCTTCGAGGGACGCCTTTACAAAGACTCCCAGATGATGATGATGCCTCAGGGGGGTCCTGGCTTTATTATATAGGGGCTCCTGGCCTCCCCTCCACCTTGGGCAAGCGATGTGGGACTAAATCCTTCGTCATATGCACTTGGGCCTAAATGGACCAAAACGTGTTGGAGAGGTCGGTTGGAGTGCGTCGCGCAAAGGGGGGCAAACTTGGGCCCTGTAGCATACCGACCGGCCCAGGAGGGAGACCGACCGGTCTGTCTCTATGATAGGTGGGCCCCACCTTCCATGGGTTGCCTTCTCGTGTCTTTTGGAATGTTCTGGAATGTTCTAGAATCTTCCAAGTCGTATCCATCGAGGACTCTCTCGTCTGGACTCCAAATGTAGCAAACCATATGTCCGTTTCGATCGTCTCGACGAGCTCTTCGCAATGGTGTCCTCTGTTTCATCACTTAAGATACTTTTATATGGTGAAATATTGATAATCCTGCAAAACAAGTGAGAGCACCAAAACTCATGGAACTTGTTAGTTTCAAACCCTACAACTATGCTTTGTGATTCATTTAGTGTCATTTCATGCAATAGTTGATGGTTAATTATGAGCATTAGTGAGCGTCAACAAGTTCCCCCAAGCTTAACCTTTGCTAGTCCCTTAGCAAAGTCAAACTCAAAAATGGATCAGGAGGTGCTGCAATATCTGCACTTCTAACAAGTACTTATGTATTCAAACAAATGTGCTCATTTACATTAGAAAAAGATATCATATTATTCATCACGAGGCTTAGTACTTTACCTTGAATCTTGAGTAATTGAAAGATAGAACGATCAAATCAAGCACTATGTCTCTTGCTCTTTCACTTCACCATTATCCCGGAGTTTTTATGAATTTTCAAAAAGCTTAAGAACATATGTTGCCAAATTAAACAATGGATCCAAAGAGAAAGTCAACCATACCATTGAATCGAGAAGTGCATGTGTATGGAAAATGGAGGCGGATGCTCTTTTGAATGTATCACTCTCTTTTGTCTATTAGAAACACATGGCTATCAGGCTAATTCTACTGTCGGGCACGTGCCCCTTTTTTCTGATATTCATATATTTTTTTCTTCTCTCTTTTTTTCGAGGTTCCGGACACTTGTCCCTTTTTATTTCCTCGGGGTCTATCTTTTTGAGATTTCGGACACTTGTCCCTTTTTATTTCCTCAGATTTTTTTTTCTTTTCTCTTTTTTTTCAATAGCCACATGCTTCCAACAAACTTTTGAGAGGATAACAATAGATAATCATGAGCATTTATGCGGAGGATGGATGAAATGTGTAAGTGATCTTAATTCAATAGTATGATAACTTCAATAGTATGATAACTTCTCACAGGGTCAACAAAGCTTAATTTAACTTAATGCAATTATTGATCATATTAATATTAGAAATTCTCCGGAACTCTAGTGTTGCTTCAGAACAAGATAATAGTAGCTCAGATCATCACATATCATATCTGTCAATTACCTAGACTCTGGATCAAGCATTTTCTACCCATATATTTAATTTCATTTCAAGACATCATTAAAAAAATTTAAACATAGGAGAACTCATGCTTAAAGGCTAGGTACTAGAAAGAAATACAATAGAGCAACTATTCATCATTTCCATTTTAAGAAATTAGAGAGAGAGTTGTTCAGATTAGACATACTTTATTTATTTAATCTAACACACACTATAATATATTACTTAAAAATATTAAGATAGTAGTGAGACATACCTGAATTACAAAGATAACGGGGGTGCATCTCCCTCAAGCTAATCCCTTTGATCGCATCGAGCCTTCATGTGCCTGAATATTTTTGTTCTTTTTCTTTTTAAGGGTGAGCCTTCATGTGCTCACATTTTTTTGTATTTATTTATAAAAAGAAAAACTTAAGAGGATATACTTACCTGGATACACGGGGGTGCCTTCCCCCAAGCTGGATGTAATCGTAGTCGTTCGATCTTGCAATGTAGCGGACTGGCAGTGGATATGTACTTCCTCTATCGGAGCTTTGATTGATGTTGATGATTGTTGAAATAGTGCTCCAACAGTGGATGGAAGATCCACATGCTCGTCAGCTTTTCTTGGTCATTTAGTCCTGTGAAACTCAAATAGACAACAAAACTTGTGGAACAGATTAAGCGTTAGTGGTTTGCCACTCAAGCCTTTGTTGTCCAGAGTTTCAGTAAGATTTCTTTCTCAATATTTTTGTATTTCAATATTTTTATGATGCAAGAGAAAATGTAACATGATGAATGTATGCATATTTATTTTTTTGTTTTTATGCCACCACGGTGAATATTTCATGTGGGTTTTTACACACCATAGAATTATTCACATGGGGCTTTAGGTTTTATGATGCAGTGTAAAAAGTAAAATATTTTCTCTTTTTTTATGCAATGCTAATGCAGAAAAGTAAATATGCTATGGAGGAATAATGATGAGAAGTAAACATGCAAAAGAGAAACTAATGCAGAAAAGATAAATATGGATAACTACCGATTTTACCTTTCGGCGAGGGTTCAATATTTTAAGTCCTCTAAATAGGACTTCTCACCATGTTCATTCTTGAGGTGTATCATTTGATTATGATATGTAGACCTTGGTAGCTACACCTCTTGATATGGTGTCACTCATGTTCTTCGTTCGTCCAGCAACTTGAAGTGAAAACATTAATTGTGGAGGCTAGCAACATCTTGCTCAGTGTGCATGTTCTTGTAGATACATGACCTTCACTCTATAGAATTTGGGAGTTGACAAACTCCTCCATGTTTTTCTCAAGAGTGTGTCCTGCTCATAAAGACAAGGTAGATATCAAGTGCATGGGCTCTGTTGGTGGAAAAACACCAACAAAACCAAAAGTTTTGTTCATTCCTCTCTAACCTTAGGCACATTGAACAAGATGAACTTGTTGTTTACGTGTTCTATTCAATCTTAACATGAGTGATAGGATCAAAAGATGAGCATAAAAGTAGCATCATAAAAAAATATTTAACAGATCATATTACTTAACCCAAGGAAGGATAATCTATGCATAATGTGTCGATCTTTTCATGATTGTGATATATCATCTTCCTAAGGTTAGATGCATAATATTTTAGCTCATTTGGTTAAGATAGTGAGATTCAAGAGAGTAAAGCTAAGAACAAAAAGTAAAGAACTGAACATGTTGAGTTGATTAGGTTGGATCATGTGAGGTGCAACTTAAACATGTTTGGTTCTTTATTTATGCGCATACCAGAATTAAAGAGAAGCTTTTAAAGTGATAGACACTTACCTTGAAATGTTACCTTATCATTGAAGAGTGATTGCATAGAACCACCTTGTAGAAGCTTCTCTTGTCTAGCTGGTTGTTGTTCATGAATGGCTTGTCTTCTCTTGTCTATCTCACAATGGGCCACCTGAGTCTTGTTCTCAACAGGTCCAGACGATGGACGCTTTGTCAATTATTCTCTTGATTTTTAGGCTCGGTACTATCTCTCCATCTTTGAATTCTTCCAGTGCAGTGGCTTCATCCTTCATGATGTCCCCCTCAATTCCTGGCAGTTGGTTCTTCCTTTATCGGTTGAGTCAACGTCTTCTCTTGGTTTTCTTCAGCTGCTCATAAGTGGTGTAGTTGTTGAAAAAGCAACAATCCCTTTGATCGAAGATCCAAAAGTGGACATCTCTAGGTCCGACATAGATGACAACATTGGTGGTGTTCAAGAATGTTCTTCCAAGAATGAGTGATGGATCATGTTCTTCTCCTTCATTGGGATAGCGTCCAATGGCTTGTACTGATCAAAGTGATGAGTAGGAGATCAAAGTGTCTTGAAGCTGGATTTCTCCTTCCTACCCTTGATCGTGAAGCAGATCTAGACAACAGAATCGTGTCCCCCCCAAGCTGGCTTGTGAAGTAGGTGGATGTCCAAATTGCTTCAACAACATGTTCATGAGTTGAAATTGTAGACCTTGTTGTTGTTGAAGTCGTACCACCTCGTCCACCAAACTAGCTCTTGTGTTGCAATGATTTGAAGTGAGGAGAACTTCCACTACTTGTCTTTATAGTGAACCACCAACAGACTTCCTTTGGATGACACACAGATACATGTTATAATGTAGTGGCATATCGTCACCCTGATGTTTGTTGTTGGTGTCAGTGTTGATGTCTTCGACAATGATGAGCGTAGGCATAGATTGACCAATACAGGGTTAGTTGCATCCTGCTCGTCATCAGTGTCCCGGCTTAGGCCTTGGGATGGCTCAAAGCTTGGTTGCCTTCGACATCACTAGTGAATTGTCTGATGATGAGTTTTGTCTATCCACGGGTTGGGTTTTGGATCTTTAAGTTCACACCATGAACAAGAAAACCTCATCTCCTACAAAATGTTAGTGGACGCATACCCGAAGGATTGCATAGAATTTGAAACATGGGATGTTGTCCACAACTTTTTTTTATTATTTATCCATGCTAATGAAAATATGATTTTAGGATTACTTTAGCATAGATTAGTATTTTATGTGTTGGCTGCATGGTTCAAGGCAAAAGATAACTTGCAGTAGAAGATGAATTTAAATAAACATTGATACTCACAGTTCTTTCATCCATGATGAATTAGTTGAGTCTTCTTTTTGCAGTTCATTGTATGCCTTGCTTCATCTGACTTCATTTTTCCATACACATGCACTTCTTGATTCAATGGTTGGTTGACTTTCTCTTTGGATCCATTGTTTAATTTGACAACATATGTATTAATGCTTTTGAAAATTAATTAAAACTCCGGGATAAAGGTGAAGAGAAAGAACTAGAGACATAGTGCTTGATTAGATCGTTCAATCTCTCAATTATTCAAGATCTAAGGTAAGAGTAATAAGCCCCATGAGGAATAACATGATATGTTTCAGAGAATTTTTGTTTAACGGCAGGTATACTTGTTGGAAGTGAAGATATTGTAGCAACTCCTGATCCATTGTTAAGTTTTAGTTTTGCTAAGGGACTAGCAAAAGGTAAGCTTGGGGGAACTTGTTGACGCTCACTAATGCTCTTAATTAACCATCAACTATTGCATGAAACGACACTAAATGAATCACAAAGCATAGTTATACGGTTTGAAACTAACAAGTTCCACGAGTTTTGGTGCTCTCACTTGTTTTGTAGGACATCCATGTTTTTACCATATAAATGTATCTCAAGTGATGAATTGGAGTACACCATTGCGAAGAGCTCGTCGAGACGATCGAAACAGACATATCATTTGCTATAATCGGAGTCCCGGATGAAAAGATATTAATTTCGCGACGAAATATGCAAAAGAAGGATCTAGAAGACACCAGAAGACACCACGAGGCGGGCCACCACGTGGGCCCACTGGGCCAGACCGACCGGTCCCACATGGGAGACCGACCGGTCAGCCACGGAGGCCCCTCGCTTCCGTCTTTTGCAAGCTACTTCCACCGCCTCCTAGGATGCATCTCGACCGTACCCCGAAGTCGGTTTGATCCAAGGGCTCACGTTCCACGCTCCGGGCTATAAAACCAGACCCAGACCGCCCTCTCCAGGCATCTCCCTCTTCATTATTCATCTCCACATCAGAAATTAGGGTTCCAATGTAGAAGTAGAGGTCCCTCTAGATGAATCTCTTCTAGTTCATCTAGAATTAGATCTAGTTCATCTAGTTGTAATCAAGAGTCAGCTATCAAGTAGAAGACTAGATACCCCTCAATTAGGATTAGAACCTAGTCTTATTTTAGAACTAGAAGAGAGAGAGAGGAAGAGATCAAGAGGAAGCTCCGGCCTGTCGGATCAACTTCTTTATCTTGTACCTACGGATACAAGTTCATCTTCAACTTGCTCCAGCGATTGTTTCGGTAATCAATGTCTATATTTAAGTTTGAATCATTGTTCTTATTATTCTTAAGGTTTGTGACTCTCTTTTGAGTACTTTAATTCTAGTCATTCTATAGTTAGAGTGGTTGGATAGTGTAAGCGTGGTGCTTAGACTTGATAGCTCATCATAAATGCATCGTATAACGCCGGTAACAATGGTAGTTCGCAAGGGTGACTCTTATAGCCTTGTTGATTCTTCTATAGTCCATTACCCATGTGTAGGCTCGGTAGGATTATACATTTGCATAAAAGAATCATACTCTGTTTGTGACCTTTTATGGCAACTTCCCCATTAAGAATAATAAACATATCACTCTTAAGTTGGATTTAGATAACCTTAGTGATCCCCTCTAAGCTTGTAGATTCTCCATCCTTGTTAGCCACTCAGGGGTTATACACTTGAGACTCATTGCTATCCGTTCCTTTGGGTTCGATATTAAACTGGGTTACTCCGGTGAAGTGCTACTTCGGTAGATGTTATCTGTGCGCTTGCGGATAAAGTAGAGTGTGCGTTAATTTATACCAACAAGCATTTCTGGCGCCGTTGCCGGGGATAGAGTTTATCTCTACTCTTGGTAGCGATGTTAGTAAGTGTCAACAGTGGGGAGCGGCAACCATCTTTCCATGTCTACAAGAATGGCAAACAAGGTCCTTCTCCATCGACAACTTGGGCAATCCTCAGATTAGGCCAAGTGAGCTAAGTCTTGCAAGCAAGTCGAAGCTTAAATGACCGAGCCTCCTATGCCACTTCCAAAGATCAGAGGAGGAAGGGCTAGCCAAAAGACAGCAGGGAATCCCAAATGACTCCGAGAAATTCGTGCGAAAGACTTTTCCAAAGGGCAAAATCAAACAAACAAGATTGCCCTAAGGATCTAAAATGCGACTGAGATTCGGTTTAAAATGAATCTCATAGTCATCATCAAAAAGTTGTGAAACAGAAAGCAAGTTAAAATACAGGTTAGAAACAAGAGCAACATCGCGCAACACAAAGTGCTCATTAACCCGCACCGACACACGAGATAACACCTTACCTTTACTATTGTCGCCGAAGGTGATAAACTCCTTTTCGGCAACAGGGCTAAGGCTGGAGAACCACTTGGTGTTTCCGGTCATGTGTCTCGAGCAACCGGAATCCACCAACCAAATGTCCTCCAACCGTTTTACCTACATCAATAAAAAGACATAGGGTTAGTGAAGTAGGAAGAATACCAGTGTTGGGTCAGCTGCTCAAAAGAACGGTCAGTATAAAAACCATTCCTAGACTGCCTACGGGCATAGCGATCACCACGCACCGGAAAACATGGTCCGCTAAGGAAAGAGCGTCCATCGCGATACTCAAAACGTGGTGGAGGGAAACTCTCAACAAAGCCTCCGCCACGGGGTCCGTATCCTACAAAGGCAGGACCCCATTGGGCACCTCATCCCTGACGCCTAGGACCTTGAGGTGCTACACCTCTAGTCCTAGCAGCTCTCCTCGGAGCTCTCCTCTGAACATTCGGCACATGCACATCATGGAAAGGGTGGTACATGTCCGGATTGTTCATCTCGCTTGCGCCTAAAGCAGAACTCCCTCAAGTGTCCTTCTCTCCCACAGTGCTCACAATAGTACCTCACCGCACTCAAAGAGGGTTGTTGGTACATACGGTTGTGGGTTTGGATCACTTTGCCCTTCTGTGGCCTAAGCTCCTCCTAGATAGGTGGCATTGTGTCCATCTTGATCTTGAGGTGGTTTGGTTTGGGAGCCCACTTCTGGTTCTTGGGTGGAGCTCGTGGAGGTTCTTCAAACACCCCATCCTTGGTGTTAGGCTTGAGAGGCTCTTTGGGTGGAAGCTTGGTAAGTTTGGGAGTGGTGGTGGAGTTGGGCTTCTCACATGGGCTCAGACCACTCGACTCTCCAATCTTCCCAAAAGCAAAAAGATCAACACCCAGAGCAAAACCTACACCAGGACCTCCAGCAGCTCGCTTAAATTGGGAGATCATCATCCCGAGCTGCGGCTCACTACAAGAGACCCATGACAAGATGGTCCGAAGGTATGTGTTTTCCTCCTCGGTTTGCATCTTGCCATGCTTCACATTGGCAATCTCCATCTCCAAACCCTCGCATAGAGCACACCTAGTCACACAAGTGCTACCAGAGCTGGCCTTCTCAAGAGACTCAATCTTGGCATTCTTCTCTGCCAACTCGGTTTGCAAGCCAGGACAGGTCTTGCATGCACCCAACAACTGGGGCCTAGCCCGGAGCTCATCCACCTCTCCAACCAAAGCAGCATACTTACCTCTCGAAGTGAGAAGGTCAGTCATGTGCTTGGTGCACGACTCGCACTCACCCTCCTCAGAAACGACCACGGTGGACCTAGCAAACTCAAGCTCCTTCACCGCGTCCTCCCACTTCTGCCTAAACTCCTTGCGCTCTCTAGCAGCACGCCTAAGCAGCTTGTCTTGACTAAGAAGCGCGGCAGTAAGTTTCTCGACCTCAGCAGAAAGCTCATCATGGGTCATAGATACCTGGGAGCTGTCGTCGTCGTCGTCGTTCCGAGGAGTGTCCTCCAGCTAGCTGTCGACCTCGTTGCCAAGGGCCATGGTGCAAAAGCCCTCTTTGTCGGCAAAGAAGCAGAGGCCGCTCAGCTTGTCCTCGATCTTCTTCATCTTCTCGGACTCGTCATCGCTTGAGCAAGCGGAGTCATCATCCGAGCCGTCGACGTCGCTGAGCATGACGAAGAAGGCACGCTGCTCAGCCTGGGCCTTCTCCAAGTACTTCTTCTTGATGTACTCCTTGTCGAAGCCGCCCCTTCGCTTGTGCCTTGCGGGGACGTGCTTCTCCTTGCGCTTGTCGGAGTCATACTTGTGCCCATGATCTCCCTTCCCCGAATGCTTGTTCTTCTTGGGGCAGTTGGCGATGAAGTGGTCGGGGTCGCCGCACTCGAAACAGCCCAAGTGTCCTCCTCCGCAGCGATGGTTCATGCGGTTGTTGTGAAACCGCAAGAACCGGTTGGCAAGCAAAGCCAACTCATCATCCCCCAAAGACTCCAGCTGGTCCTCTGTGACAGAAAAGAGAGACGAAAGTGCAAAGCCACCAGAGGGGTTAGCAGAAGAGCCAGAAACAAAAGCCATAGTCGGGTTAGAAGGATTCTCATAAGAAGCCCTCGACATGGCATCAATCTCACTAGACTTGAGCTTACTAAAGAGCTCATCGCAAGTGAGGGACTCATAGTTAGATGATTCGATGATCGCCTAGACCTTTGAGTCCCACACCGACCGATTGAAAGTATGCAAAAGCTTCAAAGCACTCTCATGATCGTCGAAAGGCAACAGCTCCATGTTAGCTCACATCTTGTTGACAATGACCTGAAACCGAGCGAATAAACTCTCTATGCTCTCGCCAGGCATATGTCGAAAGTTCTCATACTCCCGCTTGTGCGACTCATAGAGACGGGATTTGACTTGAGTGGTTCCCTCATGGAAGCGCATGAGGGTTGCCCAAATCTCACGAGCCGTGGGGAGGTGTGAAACACGATGAAACTCGAACATGCTCAAACAGGATTACAAGGCGTTACGCGCCCAGCTATTGGCCTCGTGCTCATCGATCTGAAGCTGAGAGACACGAGCAGCCAGAACAACGTAACAGGCCATGTTGCAAATCTCCCAAACAGCAGAGCCCATGCTCCGGAGATAGGCCGACATGCGTATCTTCCAATACGCATAGTTCGTCCCATCAAAGAACGGCGGTTTGCCCACGCCATGATCCATGTCGCCTTCGGTGGATCTGGAATCGGCTAAGGTGGAAGATCCTTAACCCGCTCTGATACCAATTGAAGGACCGAGAATGTAATAGCAAGGCGACCAGAGGGGGGGTGAATGGGAGCCAACAAAATTTCTCTCGAAACTTTAGGCCAAATGTCCCAAAATCAACCCCCAAGAGCTACGACCGAGAACGTGATGCCCACGACCCTTAGAAGAGGGTGGATGATCCCTACGATCACAGCGAGGCACCACAAAGCGATAGCAAACCAAAGACCAAAAGCTCCGGCACAAGTTCAACCCTTGAAAACCGAGTCCCGAACGTAGATTGGAGGCTACGTCGAGAAATCCCTAAATACCAAGGCTAACAAGTAGCAAAGGTACCTAGAAATGTTTCTTGGTTAACTATAGGGCCAAACGAGAAGTTCGAAAACCAAGCGAAAAAAGCCGGGAGAGCAAACGCACTAAACCGGAGGCTTCAGCAGGGTCCCGGACTGTCCGACAATACGGTCGCGGACTGTCTGCCCAACGGCGGACTGTCCGGGCTCTGGTGGCGGACTGTACGCCGGTCAAAATTGCAAAACCACAGCACTGCTGAAGTCCCCTAGACAGTTCTCGGACTGTCCGCGAAAACTAACGGTGGGCTGTCCGCCGGTCAAAGAGGCAAAACAACAGAGTTGCTGAAACACCTCTAGACGACTCCCAGACTCTCCGCGAGTTCCAACGGCGGACTATCCGTGGTTCAAAAAACACTTGGCCAATAGTGCGGAGTCAGGCCACTGGTCTGACTGACCCCGACGCGCGGACTGTCCGCGGTTCACCAGCGAACTGTCTGCGGATGAACAGAGTGGGCGATTTCAGTCGCCCCTGTCCCAAATCTCCCCAAATTCGATCCAAATCAAAATCCCAGGTTCCCAAATTTGGAGAAGATGATCACGAGGTAGTTAGGAGACTATCCCCAAGAAATCATCAGCTCAAAACAACTCAATCAACGGGAAATCGAAAGGGAAGGTGAATGAACCCAAAAAGCGCCACAAAAACGAAATCGTCCCGATCTACTTGTTCATGAGGAGTTAGATGAATTCCTTCAGTCAAGATGACCTCCTCAATGTAAAGAATAAGATGATTCAAACGGATTTCGAAAAGACGCACTAGAGAGGGAGATCGAGCGACGGGAAAAACGCAGAGAAACGAAGAACGCGAAGAACACGAACCAAAACGCAAATCAACACATCGATCTCCAACCGTGTGGCTACCACACGCTACAACAGTGAGGTTACAGCCTCACTTCCTCAAAATCTTCAGTACATAGAGGTATGGTTCTCTGCGGATCTCAGCTAGCTACAGCAGGGGATTGGGAGAGCAGGAAACCCTAGAAGCAAAGAGCAAATGACTGAGATAGAATGGGAGGAGGGTGTCTCCCTCTACTTATCTTAATTCTAATTCCTACTCTACCCCTCTCTAATTATAGAGCAAACCAGCTAAACCCTAGGGTTATTCTGGACCAACTCATGGTAGGTGGTGATCCGATGGCCACGCCCGCACAACTCGTAGCGTTGCCTCGATGCAACCTCCCAATTGCCGCCACGTGCCACCCTCGCTCTGCACCCCCGGTTTTGTGGCTGAAACCGGGAAACTAGGCTTTCACGCCAACCCCCGGTTTTGAGGCCCAAACTGGGAAACCAGCCTCCAAGTCCATCCCCTGGTTTTGTGGCCGAAACCAGGAAACCCGCCAGCACCTAGGTTTTGAGGCCCAAACCTAGAAACCGTCCTCAGCCCGAGTTTTGTGGCCCAAACTCAGAAACCCGCCGCACGCCCAGGTTTGTGGCCCAAACCTGGAAACCGTCCACCCGAGTTTTGTGGCCCAAACTCGGAAACCGTCCACCCGGTGGTTTTTCTCTGGCTCAACCACCAAACCAGAGCTGTAGAGGGGATGCACCGCCCGTGCACCCTGTCCACCGACACGTGTCCCTAGGTCCTTGACCCAGGCAATACCATGCCCCGCAAGTCTTCGCTCGTCGCTGTCCTAGGCTGCCAGCCACCACAGCTGATCCTCAGGCCGCCGGTCTCTCAGTCCAAGCCTCACGTCTGCCCTTCACCGCTCCCGGTGCATCGGCACGACATGTCTCTACTTGACCTTCACCTTGCCCTTGATCACTGTCTCCGTGCTTGACACCTGCACAACACAAGCCAAAGAACATGCGATCTAACCCGTTGACAATCACTCATCACTCCGAGACTCGGCATACACCCATATATCCGCAAAAACTCGGCGTGGACGGTTTCCAGGTTTGGGCCTCAAAACCTGGGCGCGCGGGTTTCTGAGTTTGGGCCACAAAACTTAGCCGGAGGACAGGTTTCCCGGTTTCAGCCTCAAAACCGGGGGAAGGCCCAGGTTTCCCAGTTTCGGCCTCAAAACCGGGGGAGGTCCGCAAAAAGGACGGTCGACGCGTGGCGGCGTGGAGAGGCTGGCGTGGCGGCGCAGCTATCCGTGAGGAAGGCATGGCGGTCGGCAGGATGGCACGTGGCGACATCCTGAGGCTTGCGTCGAGGCAAAGCTAAGGATGAGGAAGGCGCGTGGCCGTCGGATCGTCATCAAGCAGAGTTGGACCGGGATACCCCTAGGGTTGGCCGCTTCGCTCATCTATCTAGGCTTAGAAGGGGATTATTGTTTAGGCTATAAATAAGGGAGGCACCCCTCCTCTCTCTCGATCCTTGCAGTCTCTGGTTCCTAAGCTCTCTCTCTCCCTTGGCCCCCGCTTAAGCTCTAATCATACTTAGCTGCTAGCGATCCGCAGGGAAGACTCAATCATGTCTATGTGTTTTGGGAAGTTTAGGAAGTGAGACCATAATCTCACGTTTGTAGCGTGTGTTAGCCACACGGTTGCAAATTCGTGGTTGTGATTCGCGTTTTGTTTGTGTTCTTCGCGGATTCCTTTTTCTCCACATTTTCCTGTCGGTTGATCTCTTTGCTTGGTGCATCTTTCGCAAATCCATTTGAACCAAGTTGTTCTAGATTGTGAGGCACTTCCTTCCTCCGAAGGAATTCACCTCTAACATCACGGTCTAGGAGATCGAGCGATTTTAGTTTTGGATCACGTTCTTGCTCCTTTGCCCCGAAATCTTTTCATTCATCGGTTTGGAGATAGGTTCGAGCCATGATTTCTTAGAGATAGCTCACTATTCTCCTTGTGACTCCTCTCACCAAGTTTGATCCCTAGAGGATTTATTTTGGGTGAGATCGTCGAATCGGTGGATGAACGGAGCAGTTTCGAGGTGACCGGACACTGTGCACAGGGTGATCGGACGCTGACCCTGTGCGTCCAGTCGTTGAATACACAGCATGTGTTCACTATTGCATGACTGAACGCTGGGAGTTGTGTGTGACCGAACGTGCCCTCTTTACTGTTCATTGCGTTTGTTTCCTGCTGACCGGACGCATCGCTTCTGACCGGACGCTCCTTGCTTGTGAGTCCGATCAGAAACAGTAAGGTTCCAGAAAAGTTTTCAATCGACCGGACGCGTCCGGTGGCTGGTGACCAGACGCACCACTGAGTCCGGTCAGTGCTGTTTCGCGCAGTTTTGTCCGCGGTTCGTTCGTTCGTTGTCGGTTTTGGTTTCTGACTTTTGCGTTGGGTTTCTATAGCCGTGTAGTGTCTCGCTGTGCTTCTAGGAAGCATGCACCCTACATCTAGGATCGTGGACACTTACGAGCTCTAGGCTTGCTTCTAGGGTGACCCTTGGGACAGTGGCTAAAAGTTTCTAAAAGGAAATTTTATGCTCCCATTCACCCCCCTCTGGTCGCTTATTCGGTCCTTCAATTGGTATCGGAGCCGGTTAAGGATCTCTTCCACCTTAATCGGTTTCAGATCCTAAGGATGACATGGAACAAGGGAACGGCAAGGCTCCGTGGTTCGATGGAATGAACTATCCCTATTAGAAGATTCGGATGCGTGCTTATCTCAACAACATCAGTTCTTCTGTTTGGGAAATATGCGAGAACGATGAGTACATGATCCTTCTGGCTCGTGTGGGTCAGGTCCAGATTGACCAACACGAGGCCAACTCAAAGGCACGTAACGCTCTTTTGGCCAGCATCTCCCTTCCTGAGTTCGAGCGTGTCTCTGAGCTTGAGACGGCACGAGAGATCTGGGTGAAGCTTCAGAGCTATCACGAGGGGACCGCTCAGGTGCGGATACATGGGTGTATGCCGAGTCTCTGAGTGATGAGTGATTGTCAACGGGTTTGATCCCAGGTTCTTTGGCTTGTGTTGTGCAGGTGTCGAGCACGGAGACAGTGATCGAGGGCAAGGTGAAGGTCAAGTTGAGATGGGCCATGCCGATGGACCGGGTGCGGTGAAGGATGGGCGTGCCGTGCGGCGAACGTGCCATGCCGATGAACCGAGCGGTGAAGGGCAGACGTGAGGCTTGGACTGAGGGACTGGAGTGCCTGAGGATCAGCTGTGGTTGCTGGCAGCCTGGGACAGCGACGAGCGAAGACTTGCGTGGCACGGTGTTGCTTGGGTCGAGGACCTGGGGACATGTGTCGGTGGACGGGGTGCACGGGCGGTGCATCCCCTCTACAGCTCCGGTTTGGTGGTTGAGCCACAGAAAAATCACCGGTGGACGATTTCTAGGTTTGGGCCTCAAAACCTGGGTGCTTAGGGTTTCCGAGTTTGGCCACAAATCTCGGGCTGACGACAGTTTCCGAGTTTGGGCCTCAAAACTCGGACGCAGCGGGTTTCTGAGTTTGGGCCACAAAACTCAGGCGTTGGACTTGGAGGCTGTTTTCCCGGTTTGGGCCTCAAAACCGGGGGATGGCTGGAAAAGGCTGGTTTCCTGGTTTGGGCCACAAAACCGGGGGTGCAGAGCGAGGGCGGCACGTAGCGGCAATCGGAAGGTTGCGTGGAGGTAACGCAGACGAATTGTGCTGGCGTGGCCGTTGGATACACCTACCACCGAGTTGGTCCAGAATAACCCTAGGGTTTAGCTGGTTCGCTCTGTAATTAGATTAGAGAGGGGTAGAGTAGGAATTGTACTTAGGCTAGAATTAGGATAAGTAGTCGGGGAGACACCCTCCTCCCCTTATCTCAGTTAGTCATCTCAGTCATTTGCTCTTTCATCCTTAGGTTTTCCTGCTCTCCCGTCCCCTGCAGTAGCTAGCTGAGATCCGCAGAGAGACTCACCTCCGTGTAGTGTTGATTTTAAGGAAAGGAGGCCGTAACCTCCTTGTCGTAGCGTGTGTTTGCGCTTCGGCTGCAAGATCGTAGGTGTGATTCGCGTTTTGTTCGTGTTCTTTGCGGAATCCTTTTTTCTCCATGTTTTTCCCGTCGCTTGATCTCTTTGCTCGGTTCATCTTTTGCAAATCCGTTTGAACCAAGTTGTTCTAGGTCGTGAGGCATTTCTTTCCATCGAAGGAATTTACCTCTAACCTCACGGTCTAGGAGATCGATCGATTTTCGTTTCGGGTCAAGCTTTTCTCCCTTCCCCCGAAATTCTTTGATTCATCGATTTGGAGATAGGATCGAGCCATGATCTCTTAGAGATAGCTCACTATCCTCCTTATGACTCATCTCACTAAGTTTGATCCCTAGAGGATTTGTTTTGGGTGAGATCGAGGTAAATCGGTGGACGAACAGTGCTGCAGTGGAGTGACCGGACGCTCGCTCGTAACGACCGGACGCTAGGGCAATGCGTCCGGTGGTTGAACATTTGCGCGAGTTTCAGGTTGATCGACCGGACGCTGTGTTTTTGGGACTGACCGGACTCGCTGCTCTCACTGTTCACTGTTTGCATCGTCGTGTGACCGGACGCTCGGGAAACGACCAGACGCTAGAAGACTGTGCATCCGGTCCAATACAGAGAGATCCAAAATACGATTTTGCCTGACCGGACGCGTCCAGTGCCTGTTGACCGGACGCTGGGTGAGTCCGGTCAGTGCCGTCTCCGCGCATTTTTGTCCGAAGCTTTCGGTGGTTGCCTCGCTTGTGTTTGGTGGTGCTCCGCTGTGATCCTAGGGATCATCCACCCTCTTCTAAGGGTCGTGAGCATCACATTTTGGGTCCTTGCTTTTCGGGGTTGAATTTGGGACACTAGGCCAAAGTTTCGAAAGAATTTTGATTGGCTCCCATTCACCCCCCCTCTGGTCGCCTTGCTTGTGCATTCTTGTTCCTTCAATTGGTATCAGAGCAGGTTAAGGATCTTCCACCTTAGCCGGTTCCAGATCCACCGAAGACGACATGGATCGCGGCATGGGCAAACCGTCATTTTTCGATGGGACAAACTATGCGTATTGGAAGATATGCATGTCAGCCTATCTGCAGTGTTTGGGTGCTTCCATTTGGGATATTTGCAACTCTGCCGATTACGTGGTCTTGGCTGCTCGTGTCACTCAGCGTTAGATCGATGAGCATGATGCCAATAGCCGAGCCCGTAATGCTCTTTTCTCGTGTTTGAGCATGGGTGAGTTTGATCGCGTTTCTCACCTCTCTACGGCTCGGGAGATTTGGGCTACCCTCATGCGTTTTCATGAGGGCACCTCTCAAGTCAAAACCCGACTCTACGAGTCGTTCAAGAGAGAGTATGAGAACTTTCGACATCTCCCTGGCGAGAGCATAGAAAGTTTATTCGCTCGCTTTCAGGTGATTGTCGACAGGATGAGAGCTAACAAGGAGCAGTTGCCTTTCGACGATCATGAGAGAGCTTTGAAGCTTTTACACACTCTCGATCGGTCGGTGTGGGATTCCAGGCGATCATCGAATCGCCTAACTATGAGACCCTCACGTGCGATGAGCTCTTCAGTAAGCTCAAGTCCAGTGAGATTGACTCTATGGCAAGGGCTTCTTATGAGAATCCTTCTGGCCCGTCTATGGCTTTGGTTTCTGGCTCTTCCGCTAACCCCTCTGCTGGCTTTGCGCTTTCATCTCTCTTTTGTCACAGATGACCAGCTGGAGTCTTTGGGAGATGAGGAGTTGGCTTTGCTTGCCAACCGGTTCACGCAGTTCCACAACAACCGCATGAACCGTCGCCGCGGAGGAGGACGCTCAGGATGCTATGAGTGCGGCGACCCCGACCACTTCATCGCCAACTGCCCCAAGAAGAACAAGCATTTGGGGAAGGGCGATCATGGGCACAAGTACGACTCCAAGCACAAGGAGAAGCACGTCCCCCCAAGGCGCAAGAAGAGGGGCGGCTTCGACAAAGAGTACATCAAGAAGAAGTACTTGGAGAAGGCCCAGGCTGAGCAGCGTACATTCTTCGCCACGCTCAGCGAGGTCGACGGCTCGGATGATGACTCCGCTTCCTCAAGCGACGACGAGTCCGAGAAGATGAAGAAGATCGAGGACAAGCTCAACGGTCTTTGCTTCTTCGCCGACGATGGAGGCCTCTGCACCATGGCGCTTGGTGACGAGGTCGGAGGCGAGCTGGAGCATACCCCTCAGAACGACGACGACGACGACACCTCCTAGGTATCTCTCACTCACGATGAGCTTTCCGCTGAGGTTGAGAAACTTACTTACTGCTGCTAGAGAGCGCAAGGAGTTTAGGCAGAAGTGGGAGGACACGGTGAAGGAGCTTGAGTTCGCTCGGTCCACCGTGGTTGTGTCGGAGGAGAGTGAGTGCGAGTCGTGCACCAAGCACATGACTGATCTCCTCACCCTGAGGAGTAAGTATGCTGCTTTGGTTGGAGAGGTGGATGAGCTCCGTGCTAGGCCGCAGCTGTTGGGTGCGTGCAAGACTTGTCCTGTCTTGCAATCCGAGTTGGCCGAGAAGAATGCCATTCTTGTAGACTTGGGAAGATGGTTGCCGCTCCTCACCATCTAGTGACTAAGGTTATGACTTCACACCCTGGAGAGCTTTTACACATGGACCTTGTTGGTCCGGCTCGGGTGAGCTCGGTTGGTGGCAAGTGGTATGTTTTGGTTGTTGTTGATGACTTTTTGAGGTATTCGTTGGTCTTCTTTTTGACGGAGAGGACTGAGACATTCTCATTTGCTCGCAATCTGATTTTGCATCTTCAGAACGAGTTCCCTTTGAACTCGATGCGAGCTATTAGAAGTGATAATGGTTCCGAGTTTAAAAATTCGGATTTTGAGAAGTTTTGTAACCGCCTTGGTTTGGAGCATCAGTTTTCTTCCCCCTACACACCGTCCCAAAATGGTGTTGTAGAGAGGAAGAATCGGACCCTTGTTGAGATGGCCAGGACGATGCTCGATGAGCATAGGACTCCTAGGCGCTATTGGGCCGAAGCTATGAACACTGCATGCTACATTTCAAATCGCATTTTTCTGAGAGCATTCTTGAAAAAGACTTCTTATGAATTGCGTTTTGGTAGACAGCCCAAGGTGAGTTATTTTAGAGTCTTTGGTTGCCACTGTTTTATATTGAAGAAAGGCAACCTGGACAAGTTTGAGTCTCGATCTTCAGACGGGGTATTTTTAGGTTATGGCACTCACACTAGAGCATATCGTGTACTTAACCTTGATACTAACCGAGTCATGGAGACATCAGATGTCACCTTCGACGAGACTCTTGTATGTCCTTCTTCTCGTTTTGAGCGTGCAGGTGATCATGAGGTCGGTGAACCTCTTTTTGATGATGAGGACGTGGGTGCTGAAGGTATGGACGATCCAGCACCCCCTCCACCTGCCGTGCCGCCAAGAGCGGCTTCTACAATGACTCATGGCCCCGACACCTCTTCTTCCTGGGGGCCGTGGGATCCGCCACCCCGAGCGGTACCTTTTGTACCCGGGGAGGCACCAGCTGCTGTTGAGGGGGAAGTTACTTCTTCCCGGGAGGCGCCACGACACATCCAGCGCCAACACCCCCACAGCAGATGATCGGCGACATCGGCGAACGCGTCACTCGGTCCAGGTCACAGCAAATCTCGCACTTTGCTCATTCTGCTTTTGTTGCTAATTTTGAGCCCCGAGATGTTGGACACGCTTTGACGGATCCGGATTGGGTCAATGCCATGCATGAGGAGTTAGAGAACTTTGAGCGAAATCGGGTATGGGTTCTAGTTCCACCTCCACCTGACTGTAAGCCTATTGGGACAAAATGGGTTTTCAAAAACAAGCAAGGAGAGGATGGCCACGTTGTGAGAAACAAGGCCAGGCTTGTAGCAAAGGGTTATAGTCAGAAGGAGGGGATAGACTATGAGGAGACTTTTGCTCCTGTAGCTCGTTTGGAGGCTATTAGGATACTCTTGGCTTTTGCTGCATCCAAAGGTTTCAAACTTTTTCAAATGGATGTCAAGAGTGCCTTCTTAAACGGCTACATAGAAGAAGAGGTTTATGTTGAGCAACCCCCCGGTTTTGAAAATCCCAAGTTTCCAAACCATGTTTTTAAACTTCACAAAGCTTTGTATTGTTTGAAACAAGCCCCTAGAGCCTGGTATGATAGATTGAAAACTTTTCTACTAGCTAAGGGTTTTAAAATGGGATGTGTAGATAAAACGCTCTTTCTCCACAGGCAAGGCAAAGACACACTCTTGGTCCAGATTTATGTGGATGATATCATTTTCGGTGGTTCTTCTCACGCTTTGGTTGCCAAGTTTGCAGATGTTATGAGCAGGGAGTTCGAGATGACCATGATGGGCGAGCTGACATTCTTTCTCGTGTTGCAAATTAAGCAATCCCGAGAGGGGACGTTTGTGCACCAGGGCAAGTATACCAAGGACTTGCTAAAGCGGTTCGATATGGGTGAGGCCAAGCCTCTTCCAACACCCATGTCGACGAAGACTGCCCTGGATGCGGACAAGGATGGAGAAGCAGTGGACCAGAAGGAGTACCGCAGCATGATCGGTCGCTGCTCTACCTGACGGCGACACGCCCAGACATTCAGTTCGCGGTGTGTCTGTGCGCGCGCTTTCAGGCGTCGCCGCGCACATCTCACCGTCAGGCGGTGAAGCGCATTTTCAGGTACCTTTGATTCACGCCTGATTTTGGGATTTGGTATTCTGCTTCCTCCACCCTCTCCCTTTGTGGTTATTCCGATGCCGATTTTGCTGGTTGTCGCACTGAGTGCAAGTCCACTTCTGGGACTTGCCAGTTTATTGGATCTTCTCTTGTATCGTGGTCTTCTCGCAAGCAGTCTAGTGTCGCTCAGTCTACCACAGAGGCTGAATATGTTGCTGCGGCTAGCTGCTGTTCCCAGTTGCTTTGGATGATGACCACTTTGCGTGATTTCGGTCTGAGCTTTTCTCGCGTGCCTTTGCTCTGTGACAACACGAGTGCTATTAGCGTTGCTAAGAACCCTGTGCTTCACTCGAAGACCAAACACATTGATGTGCGTTTCCACTTTTTGCGAGACCACCAGGAGAAGGGTGATATCGATCTTCGCCATGTCGATACTCATCATCAACTGGCTGATATTTTCACCAAGCCTTTAGACTAATCAACCTTTAATAGGTTGAGGGGTGAGCTTGGTGTGTGTTTCCCCTTTTAGTTGGGGGAAACATTTTGGTTCTTGTATACTAGACTGACTCTTTTCGTTTATCTTTCTTTTCTTTTGCATTTTTAGCATACGCATTTACATTCTAAGCTTCATGTTTATAATCACTAGAATGTAACTATGCTCTATGTAGTATGCTCCGATGCTTATGTTGATGCTTGTAGCTTATGCTCTTTCTGATCGCTAGTACATGTTGTGAGCTGAGCTATTTTGGATTGGTGAATTTGCTTAATGTATATAAAATCTGAAAATGTTCACCATTGATATATGCAACTAGCATGTGTAGGATGTGTTGAGTCCATTCCTGCTTTTCATGTATGCTAGGTTGCTATGTCTCTAGTTCTGAGTCATTCACTTGCTTGGTCTGTTCATATCATGTTTAAAATTTGAACCAAGTTTTAGTGGATTGAAAAGATCGAGATGGGTTTGCTTGTCAACACCTCACGGTATCGAGACTATTTCTCATTGCACTTTGAGTTAAACTTGAGCCGTGTAGTGTATGACCGAAACCGCAGCTTTAAGCTTCTGATTGCTTCGGCATAGGCTTCGCTCGGTTGAAAAGTTAGGCAAAGACAAGCTTTCAACCTCTCGCAATCACATGCAAATGATTAACCTTGTGAAATTTCACCGCTGCAACTCCGATATAAAAATGAAATCACAAGAATATGCTTCATTCATATGCATGATTATTGAACTTTGCTAGGGGTAGTTCACCTTGTATACATGTTTAGCACTTGTTTGGATTCCTGTCTATACATGTGTAGTGCTATTTTGATGGTGACTATCCTTTTGACTCAAAACTGCTCACTTGCTCATATGCTTCATATTTCGTATTTGTGATCAGTTTGAGCCTTTGCTATTTGAGTGCTTAGTGGAGTCATTGAAGTTATACTGTTTAGAGCATTTTTGCACTCTTCTGAATATATGCCTGAAGCTGCTAACGTGCATTTCTGACTTCATATGCATGTTGGAAAGGGGAGTTTCTTGCCTTGATGCCTTTTCTTGATTAGTGCATTTTCAACTAAGAGGGAGAAATTGCAAATCATATACTCCTGGATGTTCAACTAAGGGGGAGGGGAATTTGAAAATTTCAAATCTTTGTGCTTTTCTCTTGTTGGACCTAAGGGGGATTTCTCCTAGTTGCTTGCACTTGTCGAGGGGGAGTTTGCTAGTTGTGTTGAGCCTTTGCCTCTGTCTTGAGGAACTAGCAAACATTTTTAGGGTTTTTCGATCTCAATTGGTTCTCTTTTGGTTTAGGAGTCATTCCAATTGGTTCTGAGCATGTTTGGCCGAAAGGCGTTGGTATCGAGCCTTCTGTGCTAGTTGTGTTGAGCCGTTGCCTCTATCTTGAGGGACTAGCATTTTGCTTCGATTTTCATTCGGCTTCAATTGGTTTTGAGCTCTTTTCTCTGGAGTTTCCAATTGGTATCTGCTAGCAGTGTTGAGCCTGTTCTACCTCTTCTTGAGGGCTAGCTTTGCTTTGCTTGGTTGCATCGAGCCGTTGCCCATATCTTTCGGGACCAAGTTGTTTCGCTTGTTCCACTTGACCTTCTTCGGCTTTGCTATGCTTTTGGGTCATTTGGTCGAGTTCTCTCTTTTCCTTCTTTCTTTCTTCATTCTTTCATTATGATTTGTGTGAGTAGTTGACAATGCACTCATCAAGGGGGAGATTGCGGATACATGGGTGTATGCCGAGTCTCTGAGTGATGAGTGATTGTCAACGGGTTTGATTGCAGGTTCTTTGGCTTGTGTTGTGCAGGTGTCGAGCACGGAGATAGTGATCGAGGGCAAGGTGAAGGTCAAGTTGAGACAGGCCGTGCCGACGGACCGGGTGTGGTGAAGGATGGGCGTGCCGTGCGGCGGACGTGCCATGCCGATGAACCGAGCGGTGAAGGGCAGACGTGAGGCCTGGACTTAGGGACTAGAGTGCCTGAGGATCAGCTATGGTGGCTGGCAGCCTGGGACAGCGACGAGCGAAGACTTGCGGGGCACGGTGTTGCTTGGGTCGACGACCTGGGGACACGTGTCGGTGGACGGGGTGCACAGGCGGTGCATCCCCTCTACAGCTCTGGTTTGGTGGTTGAGCCATAGAAAAACCACCGGTGGACAGTTTCCAGGTTTGGGCCTCAAAACCTGGGTGCTTAGGGTTTCCGAGTTTGGCCACAAAACTCGGGTTGAGGACGGTTTCCGAGTTTGGGCCTCAAAACTCAGACGCAGCGGGTTTCTGAGTTTGGGCCACAAAACTCAGGCGTTGGACTTGGAGGCTAGTTTCCCGGTTTGGGCCTCAAAACCGGGGGATGGCTGGAAAAGGCTGGTTTCCCGGTTTGGGCCACAAAACCGGGGGTGCAGAGCGAGGGCGGCACGTAGCGGCAATCGGAATGTTGTGTGGAGGCAACGCGGACGAATTGTGCGGGCGTGGCCGTCGGATACACCTACCACCGAGTTGGTCCAGAATAACCCTAGGGTTTAGCTGGTTCGCTCTATAATTAGATTAGAGAGGGGTAGAGTAGGAATTGTACTTAGGCTAGAATTAGGATAAGTAGTCGGGGAGACACCCTCCTTCCCTTATCTTAGTTAGTCATCTCAGTCATTTGCTCTTTCATCCTTAGGTTTTCCTGCTCTCCCATCCCCTGCAGTAGCTAGCTGAGATCCGCAGAGAGACTCACCTCTATGTACTGTTGATTTTGAGGAAAGGAGGCCGTAACCTCCTTGTCGTAGCGTGTGTTTGCGCTTCGGCTGCAAGATCGTGGGTGTGATTCGCGTTTTGTTCGTGTTCTTCGCGGAATCCTTTTTTCTCCATGTTTTTCCCGTCGCTTGATCTCTTTGCTCGTTTCATCTTTTGCAAATCCGTTTGAACAAAGTTGTTCTAGGTCGTGAGGCAATTCTTTCCACCAAAGGAATTTACCTCTAACCTCACGGTCTAGGAGATCGATCGATTTTCGTTTTGGGTCAAGCTTTTCTCCCTTCCCCCAAAATTCTTCGATTCATCGATTTGGAGATAGGTTCGAGCCATGATCTCTTAGAGATAGCTCACTATCCTCCTTATGACTCATCTCACTAAGTTTGATCCCTAGAGGATTTGTTTTGGGTGAGATCGAGGCAAATCGGTGGATGAACAGTGCTACTGCGGGGTGACCGGACGCTCGCTCGTAACGACCGGACGCTACGGCAGTGCGTCCGGTGGTTGAACGTTTGCGCGAGTTTCAGGTTGATCGATCGGACGCTGTGTTTTTGGGACTGACCGGACTCGCTGCTCTCACTGTTCACTGTTTGCGTCGTCGTGTGACCGGACGCTCGAGAAACGACCGGACGCTTGAAGACTGTGCGTCCGGTCCAATACAGAGAGATCCGAAATATGATTTTGCCTGATCGGACGCGTCCGGTGCCTATTGACCGGACGCGTCCGGTGCCTGTTGACCGGACGCTGTCTCCGCGCATTTTTGTCCGAAGCTTTCGGTGGTTGCCTCGCTTGTGTTTGGTGGTGCTCCGCTGTGATCCTAGGGATCATCCACCCTCTTCCAAGGGTCATGAGCATCACATTTTGGGTCCATGCTTTTTAGGGTTGAATTTGGGACACTTGGCCAAAGTTTCGAAAGAATTTTGATTGGCTCCCATTCACCCCCCCTCTGGTCGCCTTGCTTGTGCATTCTCGGTCCTTCATCAGGTCAAGACCAGACTCTTCGAGACGTACAAGTGTGAGTACGAGAACTTTGTTTAGTTGGAGGGAGAGACGATTGACGCTATGTTCGCTCGCTTCTAGACGATTGTGAACAAGATCTGTGCCAATCGGGCTAACCTACCCTATGACGATCATGATAGGGCTCTCAAGTTGCTATACGCCCTGGATCGGAGGGTATGGGAGGTGAAGGTTTCGACCATCATTGAGTCTGCACCTTACGACACCCTCACCGTGGACGAGCTATTCAGTAAGCTCAAGTCCACTGAGATCGATCACTTGACTCAGGCCAAGCTAAAGAACCCATCTTCGCATTCCATGGCTTTGGTCTCAGGCAAGGGTGGATCGACTCTTTCCGCTGACGCTTCACCACCTCTCATTGCTTTGTCTTCTTTGCTTTTAGTGACAGAGGAGCAGGTGGAGGCGTTGGACGATGACGAGCTCGCCCTCTTCATCACCCGGTTCTCGCGGTTTCACAACAACTGCCTAAATCGCCGGTGTGGTGGCGCACGTGAGGGTTGCTACGGATGTGGAGATCCGGATCACTTCATCGCGAACTGCCCCAAGCGCGAGAAGACCTTCCCCGGCAAGAACCGCAACTCCAGGCGCAAGGGCAAGCCTGAGAACAAGGCCGAAAAGAAGAAGAAGGGCGGTACCGCCGAGAGGACATGGAGAAGGCTTTCGACACTGGTAAGCGTGCCTTCCTCGCCACCTTCAGTGACGGCGAGAAGACCTCCGATGGCGACTCCAGCGATGATGGGTCCGAGCTCAAGACTGAAGAACGCTTCAACGGACTATGCTTCTTCAGCAAATCCTCCAAGGGCCTTTGCACCATGGCCTTGGATGAAGAGGACTGCAAGCGCCAGGACAAGGACAATGGCACCGACAACGACGATGACGATGCTTCCGAGGTATCATCCTCTTCTCTTGTCGATCATCTTACCGGTGAGCGCGATTCTCTTATCGATATTGTTCTTGGTCAGGACAAGCAACTCAAGCGAGCTATCCGAGAGCGCAATGAGTTTAAGGCCAAGATGAATGATGCGCTTAAGGAGCTTGAGTTTGCAAAGTCTAAGGTGAAGGTGTCTGATGAGGAGGAGTGTGAGGAGTGCACAATGCAGATGACAAACTTTGCCACCCTACAAACCAAGTATGCCTTGTTGATTGAGGTGTATGATGAGCTGAAGAGTAGGCTAGACTTGGTGGGTGATTGCAAAGATGAAGGACCGAGAAGGCACTAGCAAGGTGACCAGAGGGGGGTGAATGGGAGCTCAAAAATTTCTTTCGAAACTTTGGCCAAATGTCCCAAAATCAACCCCGAGAAGCACTGACCGAAACCGTGATGCTCACGACCCTTGGAAGAGGGTGGATGATCCCTCGGATCACAGCAGAGCACCACCAAGCACAAGCGAAGCAAAGACCAAAAGCTCCGGCTCAAGTTCCCCCTTGGAAAACCGAGTCCCGAACGTAGATTGGAGGCTACGTCAAGAAATCTCCAAATACCAATGCTAACAAGTAGCAAAGATACCTAGAAATGTTTCTTGGTTAACTCTAGGGCCAAATGAGAAATCTGAAAACCAAGCGGAAAAGCCGGCACGGCGTTTGCACTAAAATGCACCCTTCAGCAGGGTCCCGGACTATCCGGACTCCTAGTCCCGGACTGTTCGCTCCTTCTGCGGACTGTCCGCGAGCCGATGGCGGACTGTCCACTGGCAAAAACCGAGAAACAGCAACTCTGTTGAAACCTCCCTGGACGTTCCCGTACTGTCCGCGACTTTGAACTACGGACTGTCCGCGGTTCAAAAATCACAGCTCCGACAGCGCGGAGTCAGGCCACTGGTCTGGCCGACCCCGACGCCCGGACTGTCGGCCGGTATAGACCGCGGACTATCCGCGACCTTGCAGAGAGGGCGATTTTGATCGCCTCCTCTCCAAATCTTCCCAAATTCGATCCAAATCGAAATCCCAAGTTCCCAAACTTGGAGAGGATGATCACAGAGTAGTTAGGAGACTATCCCCAAGAAATCATCCACTCAAATCGAGTCAATCACCGGGAAATCATAGGGGAAGGTGTATGAATCGAAAAAGCGCCACGAAAACGAAATCATCCCGATCTATTCGATCATGAGGAGTTAGATCAATTCCTTTGGTCGAAATGACCTCCTCAATGATATGAACAAAATGATTCAAACGGATTTCGCCAAGATGCAACGGAGAGGGAGATCGAGTGACGGGAAATTCATGGCAAAACGAAGAACACGAAGAACACAATCAAAACGCGAATCGATGACATGAATTTCAGGCACAAATCGTCCCCACGAGGAGACAATGGGATTACGGTCCCGTTTCCTCAAAATCTCCAGTACACAGATGAACTGCGGATCTCAGTGGCTACAGCAGGGAATTGGGAAGCAGGAAACCCTAAGATAGAATAGCAAATGACTGAGATAGGAAGGGAGGAGGGTGTCTCCCTCTACTTATCCTAATTTTATTTCCTACTCTACCCCTCACTAATTACAGAGCAAACCAGCTAAACCCTAGGGTTATTCTGGACCAACTCGGTGGTAGGTGAATCTGACGGCCACGCCCGCACAAGTCGTAGCGTTGCCTCGACGCAACCTCCCGATTGCCGCCACGTGCCGTCCTCGCTCTGCACCCCCGGTTTTGCGGCCCAAACCTGGAAACCAGCCCACCAGCGTCTGAGTTTTGATGCCAAACTCAGCAAACCATCAGCGCCCAGGTTTTGAGGCCCAAACCGGGAAACCGTCCTCAGCCCGAGTTTTGAGGCCAAACTCGGAAACCCTCAGCCCGAGTTTTGTGGCCAAACTCGGAAACCGTCCACGCCCAGGTTTTGAGGCCCAAACCTGGAAACCGTTCATCGATGGTTTTTCTCTGGCTCAACCACCAAACCGACATCGTAGATGGGATGCACCTCTGTGCACCCCATCCACCGACACGTGTCCCCAAGTCCACGACTCAGGCAACACATGACCGTATTTCTTCACTTGTTGTCGTCACAGGCTGCCAGCCACCACAGCTGATCCTCGGGCCTCTGGTCCTTCAGTCCAAGCCTCACGTCCGCCCTTCGCCACTCTCGGTCCATCGGCACGGCACGTCTCTACTTGACCTTCACCTCGCCTCTGATCACTGTTGTGGCAGAACCTCCCATTAATGTGGCCCACCTGCACACGTCACCGTCTCCCCGAGCCCTAATGACTGTGCACATGTACCACATCACTGGAAAGATCTGTCGGGTGTCCCCGAGAGAACCCCGAATTATCCACGAACCACAGGATCATCATCATGAAGGTTGGAATAATTACAACATTACAACAGTTGGTACAAAATACCATCGGAGTGCGGAAGCAAGATAGATAACCTTTATAAAACCATGAACAAGTTACTTTTTACCTAAATATAACCGGTTTTGCGGAAGCAGAATAGTATTACAGAACCACACTTAGGCGGAGTACCTAAGTTGGAGAGGAAGAACAACCAGATCACGTCAAGCCCACTGACATGATCATGATCAACATCACCTCTTAGAAACCTACAATAGGGGTTAACAAACCCTGAGTACGGTCGATACTTAGCAAGACTTACCCGTCAACAGAAAAGACTTCAGGGTCATGCTAGTTCGGGTAGGCTCAACAGTATTTTTCATTTGCATAAAAGCTTACTAAAGTAAACCTAGATCAAATTTTACTTAATCATCTTAGTACTTGGTAAGAACTGAAAGTGAATATTAGTGAAATATCATGATCATTCTTTCTTAAACCAGTTCCATTTTCATTTTATGGTGCGAGTCAGTAGATTGAGTCTCCTTAACCGAGGAGCACGACGATTGGCACCGATTCAACCAGATCTGGGAGTTTTCCACGATCATACGATATATGTAGACCCGTGTTCACACATATACCAACCCCGATCTCGGATCCTCCAAACAAGACCGGGTCCACGCCACCCGAGAGTACTCGTACACCTCCAATCTGGGACTTCGACCCACGAGGGTAGCTAGTACTCCCGCCATCTCTCCACTCCCAGTGCACGATTAGCCGTTCTCATTTAAGAACCACCAAGGCAGGGCTTACCGTAGCATATGATCGGTACTTCACAGTTTCTCAATCTAGCAGGCCAACAATGGTTACCCTAACCCGACACATCTGGGTCACCCTACACCAACCCAAGGTTCGATGCATGTGCCCGTCTGGTCTTAACCATCATTCATTCTCATTATCATTGCAAAATGATAAGTATCGAAAACATTTATCAAAAGCTTTATAAAGCAAGGCTAAGCATTTCTATCAGTGGCATAAAGCAGGGATCAAGGAATGATATATCGATAACAAGGTTGGTCATGCATCAACAGGTTTAAAGCATTTATTTGATAAACATTTTATGCATCAGGTTATCGAAAGTAAGTGTAATTGTAAATCCAAGGAAAAATGTTAAATGAACCGGAGCTTGCCTTCGTTGCAGGGAAGATAGGATCCAAGAATGATCCACAAAGGTTAGTTCCTTCATCTAGAAGTTAAGTCTTCTTGACGAAGCTTGTCCAACAAGAATCTACTTCTGAGGCTTGTTCGACAAGGGTGATTACCAACGCTTGATCAACATGACTCCAACACTCTCGGATACTACACGTAGATAAATGATGTATGCTTTAGCATGATGCCATGGAATGCATGCTAAGGTACAGGACAATTATAACAAAAGATTAAACAAGCTAAAGGAAAGTCGAGTACAACTTTCCTTCGCGGTAAAGTTGCAAACCAACAAAACCAACTTGCAACTTACTAACTAGAGTTTCTTACTACACACACAACTTCCATCAAGCACCTTTAGGAAGATAACTAAGGATGGCTAAAGTTTATTAAGACATCACTCAAGCCATAGGAGCACAAGATGAGAGGTGTCCCATGGTTTTCAAATAATAACCCAAAGTCACCCAAGACGCACATACTTCTTACCTAAGGATGGCTAAACATATCTAACTAAGTTAAACAACACACAAAAGCTGTCCAACATTTTGGACAAATTATACTTTCTACACTACTCAAGCCATAAATAGAGCTCCTAACCTCCAAAAGGAATGACTCTAGACAATCTAGAAAGCTTATGAAAAACTCTAAAACTTTGCTATTATACTTAACAGGTGATTCACAACTTAATTAGCTCAAACAACTATAAACATTCAAACGATTAAATAAAGCATATAAATAAGAATAAAATTTATTTTCTTCAACAGACCTCAAAATTTTTGTGAGGATACATTTTTACCTAAAAACAGCTACCAAAATAGTTTCATGATTTTTGGACCTTTAAGTAAGCCTACAAAAATCAGCAAAGATCATTTATTAATTAAAAGCCATATTTAAAATAGTTTCAAAATTTGTTCAAAACTCAAGTTTTATATTTTTCTTAAATACTAGACAATTTGAGAAGGCTACACAAAAATTTTCACAATTTTTGGAGCTTCCTACAAAAAGATATCAAAAAGACAAAACACAACACTATTCACGCATAACAGAAAAAGGAAAAACCACTCTAACCCTTACTGGGCTCGGCCCAGTTCAACCCTCGGCAGCTGACATCCGAGCCTCAGGCCTCAGCCTCAGCCTCAGCCCTCCTTCTCCGACTCGCCCGAGGCCAGCGTCCGTTCAGCCTCGGCCGACGGCTCGACTCGTTGACCGGCCGGTGGTCTCGTTGCCGGCGAGATCCCCGGCGATGGCGAGGCCATCAAACCCTACCCCTTGACCTGACGCATCGATCCCACTCCTCGCTAGACCCAGCGCCTACACGATGTGGAGCTGGTAGTGACCATGGTAGCTCGGTCATGGTGGACACGACGGCGACGCCGCGGTCCAACCGTAAGGACTCGGTAGAGACCTCATCGAGGGTGGCTTCCTACTCAAGGATGTGCAACGATCACGCTGCGCACTTCAACTGGCCCAGGGACAACTCCGAGCAACCTGGCCCATGCTGGCAGCCATGGCGGCGCTTGCGCCGATGGCAAGCCTTGCGGACCGGTGACGATGGCCCGGTAGAGACTAAACTAGGGAGCGCAACACAACGAGGAGCTCAAGGCGACTACGGTGCTCACCTTGCCTCGGCTCGAGGAGCACTGGACCAAGGTTGGCAACGGCGGCGGTGATGGCGAAGCTTGCACCGGTGGCAACCGTCGTGAACAGCGCACTACAGAACGGTAGCGACCTCCAAGGCAAGCCGATCATGAGCCATGACACAGCACGAAGCTAAAACACTGCTAGAATCGACCAGAGATACCTTGGCTTACTGTGACCACGACTGAGATGCTTGCGGCGGCTTCTTGCCGGCAGCGAAGAAGGAGACCGGGGTGGCGGCGATTGCGAGGGTTAGAGCTTGGGTTATCTAACTCGGAAGAAGCAGAGGAGTTAGGCGGAGAGATTGGGAAGATGTAGAGTGCTAGGACGCGGTGACGGTGACGCACGAGCTCACCAGAGTTGTGCGGATAAAGGGGAGAGAAACAGAGGAGACGGCGGACGTGGATGCTGGGGAGATAAGAAGGCGCTCTGCGCGTGCCACCGCGCGGAGCGAAGCAAGCAGCAAGCAGCTGCGTGGCTGGACACGCGGAGCGGGGCAAGAACGGCCTGGCCACGGCGACGGCGCACGCGGCGGCCTGCCCTGCTCCGACAGGTGCTCCCCCCCTCCTGTAGCAACCGAACCAGATTTTTCCCCTTTCAAAATTTTCCAAAATTTTGAACTGCACGGTGAAAACTCCAAAAACCAAAGTTGCTCCAAATTTTGTGTTCTATAACTTTTCTTAAAGAACCAAAGTCAAATTCTGCTTAAATTTTGAAGTATGGTCAAAAGATCGAATTTGGCTCAAACTGAATTCAAAATTACTTTTGAATTTTTTGAACAACTTCAATTTTTGTCAAAGTATGAAATGTAGAGTTTGAAAAGTTGTACAACTTTTCTTTAACACACTTTGGCTTATTTCAACTGGAAACATGCCAATTTGATCAAAACAGTTCCAAACCACTTCAAATTGAGATTTTGAAAAGGGGACAGAATTAGGGTTTTGTAGTAAAAGCAAAATTACTTTTGATTTCCCACTGGCACTTGAAAAATGGTCAATGTATGAAATGTTCCTTTTGAAATTCTCTACAACTTTGATGTAAATCTCAAACTCAGATTTCAAATAGTTTTTGAAATGCAAGTTTTAAATCAAAAGAGAACCATTTCCAGGGTTTGAGTAGATTCAAAATTACATTAAATTTTGTACAGAAACTTTGAAAACTTTGAATACCAAAGTTGTACCTCTTTTCAAGATCTACCAAAAAGATTTTAGGGTCAACCCCTAAATATGCATAGATTTTGAGTAAACTAGAAAGGGCTAATTAACTTATATAGGAATTTAAATGATTTTCCCATTTTAAGCTAGATAAATTTTATACCCTTTTGAATGGTTGAACTTGGTTTCATGCCTTTACATGACTTTAGTCAAATAGGAATGAACACAAGTTACTTCATAATGACATTCTAAATTAGGGTTTTGAGCTACATCAAAAGCATAAACAAAGTTGCTCACACTTATCATTTCATGTATCATCTAACCATATCACTGAAAGCATCACACAAGATTATGCAACACTCAAGTTAAACATATAAAGCATCACAACCATGCTTAAAACATGAAATGCTTTGATGCCAAATGATTATGCCTACTAAACATATTAATTAGGATTTTAATTACTGCTTAACATCAGGGGTGTTACAGCCCTTCCCCCTTAAAGAAATCTTGTCCCGAGATTTAAGAAGCACTTAAAGGTCTGGGGTTGAGTAATGGAAAAGGAAAAGTGTCACACTTGTTTACTCGCAAGGAGTTCACAAGGCAACTGGGTTGGATTCAGGATTACAACTGGGATCAGAACCCAGTTGCAAGTAGCAAGGTAGAGAACATTTGAGTGAAGCAAGAAAGATTATCAAGAATCTAGTGAGAGCGTACATTAGTTGCGGGTCTATAATGGATCATAACGGTAGACCTCGATACCTGCGCGCACCGAGTGGAAACTAGTGTGATCTGGACACATGAGATTCCCTAGGTTCCGACGCGGCACCGTGGTCACCAATCATGGCACCACAATAGAGCACAACTTCTATATCTCTCACCTTAATAAGATGGAAATTATAACCAAAAGCAAGGGTTGGTTATAACTACAAGGAGAGTGGCTTTGAACTCCCTTTCGGGCGTCCCGAAATGAAAGCACTTTAACGGTGGACTAGAAAGAATCATGACTATAGGCCTGGACATTAGCAAGCACCTGGCAGTAACGCCCTATGGTGGCCATCCATAGGTGACTCCAGGTTCCCACGCTTTTATCCGGTCCACAGATTAGGGTCCTTTCAAAGAACACAATTTCAGTAACTTTCAACCACCATTCGTCATTTTCACGACATCAAACAACTAACACGTGCCAATTCAAGGCATGACACGCGTGTTCCGGAAGAACCAAGGATTTCACCCTGATTCTGACTTTATAAGGTAGAGTGTATGAAAGATATCCAAAAATTCCCAAGGATTAGAACTTATGGAACAAAAGTATCAAGGGTAGCAGAATCTAGGGATGATCAGCTATCGGGGATCATAGCTGCTTTTAGAATTTAGAAAAGAAGCACATTTTATCATTATGCATGATATGATATATATGCTCGTCCTATACGACCTCTCATTGACAGGAGATCTCTGTCTCCACCTGTTAGTTAGGTATAGGGCTATACTTTACACTTTAGCTTCACGGACTTGGTACAGGTGTTGAATAGCTCTGCTGTCTTGGTTTGACAGGGAGGTTGATTCTCCATTATCTTTCTATAGACGAGTTGAAACCATCTCAGTGTCTTCAGCTGGAGTTGCTAGTAGAGTCTTCACGAAGTCTTCCAGCAAGAAAGAAACTTAGGGAAGATCATTTTTAACTTGTTACTTCCAAAAACTTTTAGATTAAGAAACCATTTTGAAATTTTTCAAGAGTAATGTTGCAACCAGTCTTCCCTTGATGACAATCCTGCTCCGATACCACTCTGTGGCAGAACCTCCCATTAATGTGGCCCACCTGCCCACGTCACCGTCTCCCCGAGCCCTAATGACTGTGCACATGTACCACATCACTGGAAAGATCTGTCGGGTGTCCCCGAGAGAACCCTGAATTATCCACGAACCACAGGATCATCATCATGAAGGTTGGAATAATTACAACATTACAACAGTTGATACAAAATACCATCGGAGTGCGGAAGCAAGATAGATAACCTTTACAAAACCATGAATAAGTTACTTTTTACCTAAATATAACCGGTTTTGCGGAAGCAGAATAGTATTACAGAACCACACTTAGGCGGAGTACCTAAGTTGGAGAAGAAGAACAACCAGATCACGTCAAGCCCACTGACATGATCATGATCAACATCACCTCTTAGAAACATGCAACAGGGGTTAACAAACCCAGAGTACGGTCGATACTCAGCAAGACTTACCCGTCAACAGAAAAGACTTCAGGGTCATGCTGGTTCGGGTAGGCTCAATAGTATTTTTCATTTGCATAAAAGCTTACTAAAGTAAACCTTGATCAAATTTTACTTAATCATCTCAGTACTTGGTAAGAACTGAAAGTGAATATTAGTGAAATATCATCATCATTCTTTCTTAAACCAGTTCCATTTTCATTCTATGGTGCGGGTCAGTAGATTGAGTCTCCTTAACCGAGGAGCACGACGATTGGAACCGATTCAACCAGATCTAGGAGTTTTCCACGATCATACGATATATGTAGACCCGTGTTCACACATATACCAACCCCGATCTCGGATCCTGCAAACAAGACCGGGTCCGCGCCACCCGAGAGTACTCGTACACCTCCAATCCGGGACTTCGACCCACGAGGGTAGCTAGTACTCCCGCCATCTCTCCACTCCCAGTGCACGATTAGCCGTTCTCATTTATGAACCACCAAGGCAGGGCTTACCGTAGCATATGATCGGTACTTCATAGTTTCTCAATCTAGCAGGCCAACAACGGTTACCCTAATCCGACACATCCGGGTCACCCAACACCAACGCAAGGTTCGATGCATGTGCCCGTCTGGTCTTAACCATCATTCATTCTCATTATCATTCCAAAATGATAAGTATCGAAAACATTTATCAAAAGCTTTATAAAGCAAGGCTAAGCATTTCTATCAGTGGCATAAAGTAGGGATCAAGGAATGATATATCGATAACAAGGTTGGTCATGCATCAACAGGTTTAAAGCATTTATTTGATAAACATTTTATGCATCAGGTTATCGAAAGTAAGTGTAATTGTAAATCCAAGGAAAAATGTTAAATGAACCGGGGCATGCCTTCGTTGCAGGGAAGATAGGATCCAAGAATGATCCACAAAGGTTAGTTCCTTCATCTAGAAGTTAAGTCTTCTTAACGAAGCTTGTCCAACAAGAATCTCCTTCTGAGGCTTGTTCGACAAGGGTGATTACCAATGCTTGATCAACATGACTCCAACACTCTCGGATACTACACGTAGATAAATGATGTATGCTTTAGCATGATGCCATGGAATGCATGCTAAGGTGCAGGACAATTATAACAAATATTAAACAATCTTAAGGAAAGTCGAGTACAACTTTCCTTCGCGGTAAAGTTGCAAACCAACAAAACCAACTTGCAACTTACTAACTAGAGTTTCTAGCTACACACACAACTTCCATCAAGCACCTTTAGGAAGATAACTAAGGATGGCTAAAGTTTATTAAGACATCACTCAAGCCAAAGGAGCACAAGATGAGAGGTGTCCCATGGTTTTCAAATAATAACCCAAAGTCACCCAAGACGCACATACTTCTTAACTAAGGATGGCTAAACATATCTAACTAAGTTAAACAACACACAAAAGTTATCCAACATTTTGGACAGATTACACTTTCTATACTACTCAAGCCATAAACAGAGCTCCTCACCTCCAAAAGGAATGACTCTAGACAATCTAGAAAGCTTATGAAAAACTCTAAAACTTTGCTATTATACTTAACAGATGATTCACAACTTAATTTGCTCAAACAACTATAAACATTCAAACGATTAAATAAAGCATATAAATAAGAATAAAATTTATTTTCTTCAACAGACCTCAAAATTTTTGTGATGATACATTTTCACCTAAAAACAGCTACAAAAATAGTTTCATGATTTTTGGACCTTTAAGTAAGCCTACAAAAATCATCAAAGATCATTTATTAATTAAAAGCCATATTTAAAATAGTTTCAAAATTTGTTCCAAACTCAAGTTTTATATTTTTCTTCAATACTATACAATTTGAGAAGGCTACACAAAAATTTTCACAATTTTTGGAGCTCCCTACAAAAAGATATCAAAAAAACAAAACACAACCCTATTCACGCATAACAGAAAAAGGAAAAACCACTCTAACCTTTACTGATCTCGGCCCAGTTCAACCCTCGGCAGCTGACATCCGAGCCTCAGGCCTCAGCCTCAGCCTCAGCCCTCCTTCTCCGACTCGCCCGAGGCCAGCGTCCGTTCAGCCTCGGCCGACGGCTCGACTCGTTGACCGGCCGGTGGTCTCCTTGCCGGCGAGATCCCCGGCGATGGCGAGGCCATCAAACCCTACCCCTTGACCTGACGCATCGATCCCACTCCTCGCTAGACCCAGGGCCTACACGATGTGGAGCTGGTAGCGACCATGGCGGCTCGGCCATGGTGGACACGACGGCGACGCCGCGGTCCGACCCTAAGGACTCCGTAGAGACCTCATCGAGGGTGGCTTCCTACTCAAGGATGTGCAACGATCATGTTGCGCACTTCAACTGGGCCAGGGACAACTCCGAGCAACCTGGCCCATGCTGGCGGCCATGGTGGCGCTTGCGCCGACGGCAAGCCTCGCGGACCGGTGATGATGGCCCGGTAGAGACTAAACTAGGGAGCGCAACACAACGAGGAGCTCAAGGCGACTACGGTGCTCACCTTGCCTCGGCTCGAGGAGCACTGGACCAAGGTTGGCAACGGCGGCGGCGATGGCGAAGCTTGCACCGGCGGCAACCGTGGTGAACAGCGCACTACAGAACGGTAGCGACCTCCAAGGCAAGCCGATCGTGAGCCATGACACAGCACGAAGCTAAAACACTGCTCGAATCGACCGGAGATACCTTGGCTTACCGTGACCACGACTGAGATGCTTGCGGCGGCTTCTTGCCGGCAGCGAAGAAGGAGACCGGGGTGGCGGCGATTGCGAGGGTTAGAGCTTGGGTTAGCTAACTCAGAAGAAGCAGAGGAGTTAGGCGGAGCGATTGGGAAGATGGAGAGTGCTAGGACGCGGTGACGGTGACGCACGAGCTCGCCAGAGTTGTGCGGATAAAGGGGAGAGAAACAGAGGAGACGGCGGACGTGGATGCTGGGGAGATAAGAAGGCGCTCTGCGCGTGCCACCGCGTGAAGCGAAGCAAGCGGCAAGCAGCTGCGTGGCCGGACATGCGGAGCGGCGCAAGAACGGCCTGGCCACGGCGACAGCGCACGCGGCGACCTGCCCTGCTCCGGCAGGTGCTCCCCCCTCCTGTAGCTACAGAACCAGATTTTTCCCCTTTCAAAATTTTCCAAAATTTTGAACCGCACGGCGAAAACTCCAAAAACCAAAGTTGCTCCAAATTTTGTGTTCTACAACTTTTCTTAAAGAACCAAAGTCAAATTCTGCTTAACTTTTGAAATATGGTCAAAAGATCAAATTTGGCTCAAACTGAATTCAAAATTACTTTTGAATTTTCTGAACAACTTCAATTTTTGTCAAAGTATGAAATGTAGAGTTTGAAAAGTTGTACAATTTTGCTTTAACACACTTTGGCTGATTTCAACTGGAAACAGGCCAATTTGATCAAAACAGTTCCAAACCACTTCAAATTGAGATTTTGAAAAGGGGACAGAATCAGGGTTTTGCAGTGAAAGCAAAATTACTTTTGATTTCCCACTGGAACTTGAAAAATGGTAAATGTATGAAATGTTCCTTTTGAAATTCTCTACAACTTTGATGTAAACCTGAAACTCAGATTTCAAATAGTTTTTGAAATGCAAGTTTTAAATCAAAAGAGAACCATTTCCAGGGTTTGAGTAGATTCAAAATTACTTTAAATTTTGTACTAAAACTTTGAAAACTTTGAATACCAAAGTTGTACCTCTTTTCAAGATCTACCAAAAAGCTTTTAGGGTCAACCCCTAAATATGCATAGATTTTGAGTTAACTAGAAAGGGCTAATTAACTTATATAGGAATTCAAATGATTTTCCCATTTTAAGCTAGATAAATTTTATACCCTTTTGAATGGTTGAACTTGGTTTCATGCCTTTACATGACTTTAGTCAAATAGGAATGAACACAAGTTACTTCATAATGACATTCTAAATTAGGGTTTTGAGCTACATCACAAGCATAAACAAAGTTGCTCACACTTATCATTTCATGTATCACCTAACCATATCACTGAAAGCATCACACAAGATTATGCAACACTCAAGTTAAACATATAAAGCATCACAACCATGCTTAAAACATGAAATGCTTTGATGCCAAATGATTATGCCTACTAAACATATTAATTAGGATTTTAATTACTGCTTAACACCAGGGGTGTTACAGCTGTATCCGTGCTCGACACCTGCACAACACAAGCCAAAGAACATGCGCATTATCCCAGTTGACAATCACTCATCACTCAGAGACTCCGCATACACCCATGTATCCGCAATCTCCCTCTTGATGAGTGCATTGTCAACTACACACTCACAAAAATCATAATGAGAATAGAAGGAAGAGGAAGGAAGGAGGAAGAGAGAACTCGACCAAATGACCCAAAAGCATTGCAAAGCCGAAGAAGGTCAAGTGGAAAGAGCAAGACAACTTGGTCCCCAAAGACATGGGCAACGGCTCGACGCGACCAAGCAAAGCAAAGCTAGCCCTCAAGAAGAGGTAGAACAGGCTCAACACCGCTAGCAAATACCAATTGAGAAACTCCAGAAAAAGAGCTCGACATCAATTGAAAAATCGAAGCAAATGCAAGTCCCTCAAGATAGAGGCACAGAGGCTCAATACAACTAGCAAGAAAGCTCGCTCCGAACCAAACACGCTCCAAACCAATCGAAAACAAATGCCCCGAAGACAATGTTTGCTAGTTCCTCAAGACAGAGGCGACGGCTCAACACAACTAGCAAACTCCCCCTCGAAAAGTGCAACATTCGGAGAACGCATGATTTGTCATTTTTCTCCCCCATGACATGATTTGTCATTTTTCTTCCCCTTAGTTGAAAATGCACTTATCAAGAAAAGGCAACGACAGGCAAGTGAGCAAAGAACTCCCCCTTCCAAGATGCATATGAGTCAAAATGCAAGGTAGGAGCTTCAGGAGTATACTCAAAAGAGTGCAACAATGCTCTATTTAGTTGGAATCCGACGAAGCAGAAAATGCACAGTATGCTAGCAAAGGCTCAAACTGATCACCAAATATGAAATATGAACATATGAGCAGTTTTTAGCCGAAAAGAGTATTCACCATCAAAATAGCACATGACATGTATAGACAGGAAGTCAAACAAGTGCTAAGACCTGTATACAAGGTGAACTACCCCTAGCACAGTTCAATCATCATGCTGACACCAATTGTAGCAATTGAACCATATACTTGTGATTTCAGTTATTAATCGGAGTTGCAGCGGTGAAAATACACAAGTTCAGAAAACAGCATGTGACTGCGAGAGGTTGAATGCTTGTTATTGCCTAACTTTCCAACTATGCGAAGCCTATGCAGAAGCAATCAGAAGCTTAAAGCAACAGTTTCGGTCATACACTACACAGCTCAAGTTTAACTCAAAGTGCAATGAGAAATAGTCTCGAAACTGTGATGTGCTAACAAGCAAACCCATCTCGATCTTTCCAATTCACTTAACTTGGTTCAGATTTTGGCAGAAAATAACATACCAAGCAAGTGAATGACTCAACACTAGAGTCATAGCAACCTAGCATATATGAAAAGCAGAAGTGACCTCTACACATCCTACACATGCTAGTTGCATATCTCAATGGTGAACATTTTCAAATTTTAAGTTCCTTAACAAGTTCACCATTCAAAAGTAGCTCGGCTCACAATATGTATTAGCGATCAGAAAGAGCATAAGCTACAGCATCATAAAGCATCGGAGTACAAACTACACAAAGCATAGTTACATTCTTCAGACTATATTCATGAGGCTCAAAATGTAAAAGCGTATGCTGAAGATGCAAAAGAAAACAAAGACAAGCAAAAAAGAGTCAGTCAGAGTCAAAATATTTCCCCCATCTAAAAGGGGAAACACACACCAAGCTCACCTCTCAACCTATTAAAGGTTGATTGGTCCAAAGGCTTGGTGAAAATATCAGCAAGCTGATGATGAGTATCGACATGGCGAAGGTCGATATCACCCTTCTCATAGTGGTCTCGCAGAAAATGAAAGCGCACATCAACGTGTTTGGTCTTCGAGTGAAGCACGGGGTTCTTAGCAACGCTAATCGCACTCGTGCTGTCACAAAACAATGGAACACGAGAAAAGCTCAGACCAAAATCACGCAAAGTGGCCATCATCCAGAGTAACTGGGAACAGCAGCTAGCCGCAGCAACATACTCAGCCTCCGTGGTAGACTGGGCGACACTAGACTGCTTGCGAGAAGACCACGATACAAGAGATGATCCAATAAACTGGCAAGTCCTAGAAGTGGACATGCGCTCAATACGGCAACCAGCAAAGTCGGCATCAGAATAACCGCAAAGGGAAAGGGTGGTGGAAGCAGAATACCAAATCCCAAATTCTGGAGTGAAGGATAAGTACCTCATAATGCGCTTGACCACCAAACGGTGCGAAGTGCGCGGCGACGACTGAAAGCGCGCGCACAGGCACACCGCGAACTGAATGTCCGGGCGTGTCGCCATCAGGTACAGCAGCGGCCCGATCATACTCCGGTACTCCTTCTGATCCACTGCTTCTCCCTCCTTGTCTGCATCCAGGGCCGTCGTGGTCGCCATGGGTGTTGGAAGAGGCTTGGCCTCACCCATGTCGAACTTCTTCAGAATGTCGCGAGTGTACTTGCCCTGGTGCACGAACGTTCCCTCCCGAGACTGCTTGATTTGCAGTCCGAGGAAAAATGTCAACTCACCCATCATGCTCATCTCGAACTCCCTGCTCATAGTATCTCCGAACTTGGCAACCAAAGCGTGAGAAGAACCACCAAAAATGATGTCATCCACGTAAATTTGGACTAAGAGAGTATCAGTGCCTTGCTTGAGGAGAAAGAGCGTCTTATCTACACATCCCATTTTGAAACCCTTAGCAAGCAAAAAGGTTTTTAACCTATCATACCAGGCTCTAGGGGCTTGTTTCAAACCATACAAAGCTTTGTGAAGTTTAAAGACATGGTTTGGAAACTTGGGATTTTCGAAACTGGGGGGTTGTCTAACATATACCTCCTCCTCTATGTAGCCGTTTAAGAAGGCGCTCTTGACATCCATTTGAAAAAGTTTGAAACCTTTGGATGCAGCAAAAGCCAAGAGTATCCTAATCGCCTCTAAACGAGCTATAGGAGCAAATGTCTCCTCATAGTCTATCCCCTCCTTCTGACTATATCCCTGGGCTACGAGTCTGGCCTTGTTTCTCACAACATGGCCATCTTCTCCCTGTTTGTTTTTGAAAACCCATTTTGTCCCAATTGGATGACACTCAGAAGGTGGAGACACTAGAACCCAAACCCGATTTCTCTCAAAGTTTTTTAACTCCTCATGCATGGCATTGACCCAATCCGGATCCGTCAATGCGTGTCCAACATCTCGGGGCTCAAAATCAGCAACAAAAGCAGAATGAGCAAAGTGAGAGATACGAGACCTGGACCGAGTGACCCGCTCATCAATCTTGTCGATCATCTGCTGAGGGGGTGTTGGCGCTGGATGTGTCATGGTGCCTCTCGTGTAGACGTGATCTCCCCCTCAACAGCAGCTGGTTCCACCCCGGGTACAAAAGGTACCGCGCGAGGTGGAGGATCCCATGGCCTCCAGGAAGAAGACATCTCGGGGCCGTGAGTCATCGTAGAAGCCGCTCTTTGCGGCACAGCAGGTGCAGGAGGTGCTGGGTCATCTATCCCTTCAGCACCTTCTTCATCATCATCGAAAAGAGGTTCGCCAACCTCATGATCACCTGCACGCTCAAAACGAGAAGAAGGACAAACAAGAGTCTCATCGAAGGTGACATCTGATGTCTCCATGACTCGGTTAGTATCAAGGTTAAGTACACGATATGCATGAGTGTGAGTGCCATAACCCAAAAATACTCCGTTAGAAGAATGAGACTCAAATTTATCCAGGTTACCTTTCTTCAATATAAAACAATGGCAACCGAAGACTCTAAAATAACTCACCTTGGGCTGTCTACCAAAATGCAACTCATAAGAGGTCTTTTTCAAGAAAGCTCTCAGAAAAATGCGATTTGAATTGTAGCATGCAGTGTTCATAGCCTAGGCCCAATACCGCCTTGGAGTCCTATGCTCATCAAGCATCGTCCTGGCCATCTCAACATGGGTCCGATTCTTCCTCTCTACAACACCATTTTGGGGCGGTGTGTAGGGGGAAGAAAACTGATGCTCCAAACCCAAGCGGTCACAAAACTTCTCAAAATCCAAATTCTTGAATTCGGAACCATTATCACTCCGAATTGCTCGCATTGAGTTCAAAGGGAACTCATTCTGAAGACGTAAAATCAGATTATGAGCAAAGGAGAAAGTCTCGGTCTTCTCAGCTAAAAAGAAGACCCACGAATATCTCGAAAAATCATCGACAACAACAAGCACGTACCACTTCCCCCAACCGAGCTCACCCAAGCCGGACCAACAAGGTCAATGTGTAAAAGCTCTCCAGGGCGCTTAGTCATGACCTGAGTCACTGTATGGTGGGGAGCGGCAACCATCATTCCATGTCTACAAGAATGACAAACAAGATCCTTCTCCATCGACAACTTGGGCAATCCTCGGATTAGGCCCAGTGAGCTAAGTCTTGCAAGCAAGTCGAAGATTAAGTGACCGAGCCTCATATGCCACTTCCAAAGATCAGAGGAGGAAGGACTAGCCAAAAGACAGCGGGAAATACCAAATGACTCCAAGAAATCCGCTCGAAAGACTTTTCCAAAGGGCGAAATCACACAAACAAGATTGCCCTGAGGATCCAAAATACGACTGAGATTCGGCTTAAAACGAATCTCATAGTCATCGTCAAATAGTTGCGAAACAGAAAGAAGGTTAAAATGCAGGTTAGAAACAAGAGCAACATCGCGCAACACAAAGTGCTCATTAACCCGCATAGACCCACGAGACAGCACCTTACCTTTGCTGTTGTCGCCGAAGGTTATGTACTCCTTTCCGGCGACCGGACTAAGACTGGAGAACCACATGGCATTTCCGGTCATGTGCCTCAAACACCCGGAATCCACCAACCAAACGTTCTCCAATCGTTTTTCCTACATCAATAGAAAGACATAGGGTGAGCATACGGTCCAACACTGGGGTTAGTGAAATAAGGCGAATACCAGTGTTGGGCCGGCTACTCAAAAGAACGGTCAGTATAAAAACCATTCCTAGCACGCTTACGAGAGGAGCGATCACCACGTTGAGGAAAACGTGGTCCGCTAAGGGAGGAGCATCCATCACGATACTCAAAACGCGGTGGGGGAGAACGCTCAACTACAAAGCCACCGCCACGGGGTCCATAGCCTACAACTGCAGGCTCCCGCCGGGCACGCTCTCTACGAGGCCTAGGCCTAGCAACTTGAGGCTCAACACCTCTAGGCCTAGCGTCTCTCCTCGGAGCTCTCTGCTGCCTAGGCCTGGGCACTTGAGGTTCTGGACCTCTGGGCCTAGCAGCTCTCCTCGAGACTCTCCTCTGAACATTCGGCACATGTACATCATGGGAAGGATGGTACATGTCTGGGTTGTTCATCTCCCGAGCACGGCGCGCCTCTCGCTTGCGCCGAAAGCAGAACTCTCCTAAGTGTCCATCTCTCCCACAAAACTCATAGTGGTACCTCACCGCTCTCAAAGGGGGTTGTTGGTACTCACGGTGGTGGGTATGGATCACTTTGCCCTTCTGTGGCAACTCCTCATGGATGGGTGGCATTGTGTCCAGCTTGTTCTTTAGGTGGTTGGGTTTGGAAGCCCATTGCTAGTTCTTGGGTGGAGCTCTCGGAGGCTCAACAAAGACTCCATCCTAGGTGTTAGGCTTGAGGGGCCCTTTGGGTGGAAGCTTGGTAAGTTTGGGAGTAGTGGTGGAGTTGGGTTTCTCACTCGGGTTCAGACCACTCGACTCTCCAATCTTCCCAAAAGTAGAAAGATCAACACCCTGCGCAAAACCTACACCGGGACCTCCAGCAGCTCGCTTGAATTGGGAGATCGTCATCCCGAGCTGTGGCTCACCACAAGACACCCAAGACAAGATGGTCCGAAGGTATGTGTTTTCCTCCTCGGTTTGCATCTTGCCATGCTTCACATTGGCAATCTCCATCTCCAAACCCTCATAAAGAACACACCTAGCCACACTAGTGCTACCTGAGTTGGCCTCTTCAAGAGACAAAATCTTGGCATTCTTCTCTGCCAACTCAGATTGCAAGACAGGACAAGCCTTGCACGCACCCAACAGGGAAGGCCTAGCCTTCAGCTCATCCACCTCTCCTACCAACGCAACATACTTACTCCTCAAAGTGAGAAGATCAGTCATGTGCGTGGTGCACATCTCACACTCAGCCTCCTCAGAAACGACCACGGTGGACTTAGCAAACTCAAGCTCCCTCCCTGTGTCCTCCCACTTCTGCATAAACTCCTTGCGCTCTCTAGCGGCTTGCCTAAGCAACTTGTCTTGACTAAGGAGCGCGGCAGTAAGCTTCTCAACCTCGGAAGAAAGATCGTCGTAGGTGAGAGATACCTGGGAGGTGTCATCGTCGTCGTTGTTCCGAGGGGAGCTCACCAGCTCGCCGTCGAGCGCCATAGTGCAGAAGCCGTCGTCGTCAGCGAAGAAGCAGAGGCCGTTCAGCTTGTCCTCGATCCTCTTCTTCTTCTCGGGCTCGTCATCGCTTGAGCAAGCGGAGTCGTCATCCGAGCCATCGACGTCGCTGAGCGTGGTGAAGAACGCACGCTGCTCATCCTGGGCCTTCTCCAAGTACTTCTTCTTGATGTACTCCTTGTCGAAGCCGCCCCTCCACTTGTGCCTTGGGGGAACGTACTTCTCCTTGCTCTTGCCGGAGTCGTACTTGGGTCCATGGCCGCCCTTCCTAGAAGTGTACTTCTTCTTGGGGCAGTTGGCGATGAAGTGATCGGGGTCGCCGCACTCGTAGCATCCTGAGTGTCCTCCTCCGCGGCGACGGTTCATGCGGTTGTTGTGGCACCGTGAGAACTGTTGACGAGCAAGGCTAGCTCGTCATCCCCCAGCGACTCAAGCTGCTCCTCTGTAACAGAAAAAGAGAGAAGAGAGTGCAAAACCTCTAGAGGGGTTAGCAGAAGAGCCAGAAACCAAAGCCGTCGACGGGCCAGAAGGATTTTCATAAGAAGCCCTCGCCATGGCGTCAATCTCACTGGAATTGAGCTTACTAAAGAGCTCGTCGCACATGAGGGTCTCGTAGTTCGGTGATTCGATGATCGCTTGAACCTTGGAATCCCACACTGATCGATCAAGAGTATGCAAAAGCTTCAAAGCTCTCTCATGATCGTCGAAAGCAACAGCTCCTTGTTAGCCCTCATCCTGTTGACAATCACCTGAAAACGAGCGAATAAACTTTCTATGCTCTCGCCAGGCATGTGTCGATAGTTCTCATACTCTCGCTTGAACGACTCGTAGAGTCGGGTTTTGACTTGAGAGGTTCCCTCATGGAAACACATGAGGGTAGCCCAAATCTCCCGAGCCGTAGCGAGGTGAGAAACGTGATCAAACTCACTCATGCTCAAACATGAGAAAAGAGCATTATGGGCTCGGCTATTGGCATCGTGCTCATCGATCTGAAGTTGAGAGACACGAGCAGCCAAGACCACATAATCGGCAGAGTTGCAAATATCCCAAATGGAAGCACCCAAACTCCGCAGATAGGCCAACATGCGTATCTTCCAATACGCATAGTTCATCCCATCGAAAAATGATGGTTTGCCCACGCCACGATCCATGTCGCCTTCTGTGGATCTGGAACCGTCTAAGGTAGGAGATCCTTAACCCGCTCTGATACCAATTGAAGGACCGAGAAGGCACTAGCAAGGCGACCAGAGGGGGGGTGAATGGGAGCTCAAAAATTTGTTTCGAAACTTTGGCCAAATGTCCCAAAATCAACCTCGAGAAGCACCAACCAAAACCGTGATGCTCATGACCCTTGGAAGAGGGTGGATGATCCCTCCGATCACAGCGGAGCACCACCAAGCACAAGCGAAGCAAAGACCAAAAGCTCCGGCTCAAGTTCCCCCTTGGAAAATCGAGTCCCGAACGTAGATTGGAGGCTACGTCGAGAAATCTCTAAATACCAATGCTAACAAGTAGCAAAGATACCTAGAAATGTTTCTTGGTTAAATCTAGGTCCAAACGAGAAGTCCGAAAACCAAGCAGAAAAGCCGGCACGGCGTTTGCACTAAAATGCACCCTTCAGCAGGGTCCCGGACTGTCCGGACTCCCAGTCCCGGACTGTCCGCCCCTACTGCGGACTGTCCGCGAGCCGATGGCGGACTGTCCGCCGGCAAAAACCGAGAAACAGCAACTCTGCTGAAACCTCCCTGGACGTTCCCGGACTGTCCGCGACTTTGAACTACGGACTGTCCGCGGTTCAAAAATCACAGCTCCAACAGCGCGGAGTCAGGCCACTGGTCTGGCCGACCCCGACGCCCGGACTGTCCGCCGGTATAGACCGCGGACTGTCCGCGACCTTGCAGAGAGGGCGATTTTGATCGCCTCCTCTCCAAATCTTCCCAAATTCGATCCAAATCGAAATCCCAAGTTCCCAAACTTGGAGAGGATGATCACAGAGTAGTTAGGAGACTATCCCCAAGAAATCATCCGCTCAAATCGAGTCAATCACCGGGAAATCGTAGGGGAAGGTGTATGAACCGAAAAAGCGCCACGAAAACGAAATCGTCCCAATCTATTCGATCATGAGGAGTTAGATCAATTCCTTTGGTCGAAATGACCTCCTGAATGATACGAACAAAATGATTCAAATGGATTTCGCCAAGACGCAACGGAGAGGGAGATCGAGTGACGGGAAATTCGTGGCAAAACGAAGAACGCGAAGAACACAATCAAAACGCGAATCGATGACACAAATTTCAGGCACAAATCGTCCCCACGAGGAGACAACGGGATTATGGGCCTGTTTCCTCAAAATCTCTAGTACACAGATGAACTACGGATCTCAGTGGCTACAGCAGGGAATTGGGAAGCAGGAAACCCTAAGATAGAATAGCAAATGACTGAGATAGGAAGGGAGGAGGGTGTCTCCCTCTACTTATCCTAATTTTATTTCCTACTCTACCCCTCACTAATTACAGAGCGAACCAGATAAACCCTAGGGTTATTCTGGACCAACTCGGTGGTAGGTGAATCCAACGGCCACGCCCGCACAAGTCGTAGCGTTGCCTCGACGCAACCTCCCGATTGCCGCCACGTGCCGTCCTCGCTCTGCACCCCCGGTTTTGTGGCCCAAACCTGGAAACCAGCCCACCAGCGTCTGAGTTTTGAGGCCAAACTCAGCAAACCATCAGCGCCCAGGTTTTGAGGCCCAAACCTGGAAACCGTCCTCAGCCCGAGTTTTGAGGCCAAACTCGGAAACCCTCAGCCCGAGTTTTGTGGCCAAACTCGGAAACCGTCCACGCCCAGGTTTTGAGGCCCAAACCTGGAAACCGTCCATCGATGGTTTTTGTCTGGCTCAACCACCAAACCGACGTCGTAGATGGGATGCACCTCCGTGCACCCCGTCCACCGACACGTGTCCCCAAGTCCACGACTCAGGCAACACATGACCGCATTTCTTCACTTGTTGTCATCACAGGCTGCCAGCCACCACAGCTGATCCTTGGGCCTCTGGTCCCTCAGTCCAAGCCCCACGTCCGCCCTTCGCCACTCTCGGTCCATCGGCACGGCACGTCTCTACTTGACCTTCACCTCGCCTCTGATCACTGTATCCGTGCTCGACACATGCACAACACAAGCCAAAGAACATGCGCATCATCCAAGTTGACAATCACTCATTACTCAGAGACTCGGCATACACCCATGTATCCACAAAAGAGTGTCCCTCCCTGAAGAAGGAGCTGGAGGAAGTGAAGGCTAGGCCTTCTTTGGTTACGTGCAAGTTTTGCCCAAGCTTGCGAACTAAGTTGGAAGAAGTTAGTGCCAAGCTTGCTGAAGCCATGAAGGCCAGCTCAGTTAGCACCTTGTCCGCTCCATGTGAGCGATGCGTGGGGATAGAGCTTGAGATTGCCAACTGTCGGCATGCCAGGATGCAAACCGAGGAGGAAAACACATACCTTCGGTCCATCCTGAGTTGGGTGTCATGCAGTGAGCCACAGTTGGGCATAATGATCAGTCAGTTCAAGAGGGGAACTGATTGGTCGAGAGTAGGCTTTGCTTCAGTTGGGAAGGGCGCTAGTACCTTTGGCAAGATCGGTGAGTTTATTAGAGTGAGGCCTAGTGAGAAGCCATCCGCTATCCCTAAGCTTATAAAGATCACCCCACCTGAGCCTCCCAAGCCTATCACCAAGGATGGCATCCTTGATGAACCTCCCAAGGCTCCACCTCGCAAGCAAGTGTGGGTTCCCAAACCTAACCATCTTAAGAACACACTTGACACCCTTCCTAACGTCTCTAGTGATCCCCTTCCGAAGGGCAAGCAGCCAGCCAGAGTGAACAACCCTTGCAACCAAAGAAACAAACAACCCAAGAGAGTGGTGAGGTTCGAGTGCGAGTACTGTCACCGTGAGGGTCACCTAGCTGAGTTTTGCTTTCGGAGGAAGAGAGACGCTAGGAAGGAGTTGGAGCTGAACAACCAGGCCAGACACCACCCTCTCCATGGTGTGCAAGGTCGGGGAGTTCAGAGGCAGGGCGCTAGGCCTAGAGGTTCACCCCCTCAGGAAGCTGGGCCCCAGGCAGCCAGACCATGCGGTGGTGGTCATGCCCGTCGCGGTTCTGGTCGTCCTCAATATGATCATGAGCCGAGTGTAAGAGGCTTTGCTGCTTAGTTCCATAGCGGACCACCTTTTTAGTATGGTGGTGATCGCTTTGCTCAGATGGGACAGGTAGGTCAGTTTGGAGGTTTTCCATTCCATAGCGGACCACCCTTTCAGGTTGGTGGTGATTGCTATTCACCCATGGGATGAGGACAGTTTGGTTTTGCTTCTAACACTTTTTCTGGGCCTATGACACAGCACTGGTATCCCTCTCAGTATACTAACCCATTGTTGTGCCATATGCTCATTTCCTGCCTTTCTATTGATGCAGGAACTTCGGTTGGAGAACATATGGCTCATGGATTCCGGGTGTTCGCGCCACATGACTGGAAAGAAGGAATGGTTCTCCAGCCTTAGCCCCGTGATGCACAAGGAGTATGTCACTTTTGGGGATAATAGTAGAGGTAAGGTTGTTTCTCATGGAGCTATCCGGCTCAATGAGAGCTTTGTTCTCAAGGATGTTGCGTTGGTTTCAAATTTGCATTACAATTTGCTTTCTATTTCGCAACTTCTTAAGGATGATTGTGAAGTGCGCTTTAAGAAGGGTTTCAGTCATGTCTTAGACCCTCGGGGAGATCTTATTTGTTGGATTGTCCCTTTTGGTTGGTTTTTTAGAGCCGAATTTTCTCGTTCTTTCGGCTCTGCTAGATGTTTGATGGCTGGTTTTTCTTTTGATTTATGGAAGTGGCATAGGAGGCTCGGTCACTTGAGTTTTGACTTGCTTGCAAGACTTATCTCACTTGGCCTAATCCAAGGATTGCCCAAGCTTAAGTTTCAGAAGGACCTTGTTTGCCATCCCTATCGTCATGGGAAGATGGTTGCTGCTTCTCACTGACCTATTAATCAGGTGATGACCAAGCGACCCGGCGAGCTTTTACACATGGATACAGTTGGTCCAGCTCGGGTTTGCTCAGTGGGTGGGAAATGGTACATTTTTGTGATCGTTGATGATTTTTCGAGGTAGTCTTGGGTATTTTTCATGGAGGGTAAGGATGAAGCTTTTCCTTTTGCTCGTGATTTGATTTTGAGGTTGAAAACTGAGTTTCCCTTTGATACCATTAGAGCTATTTGTAGTGATAATGGTACTGAGTTTGATAACTCTTAGTTTGCCTCTTTCTGTTCTTCTAATGGAATCGAGCATCAGTTTTCTTCTCCTTATGTCCGCCAGCAAAACGGTGTTGTTGAGCGCAAGAACCGGACCCTTGTTGAGATGGCCAGGACGATGCTCGATGAGCATAGGACTCCTAGGCGTTTTTGGGCGGAGGCGATCAACACCGCTTGCCATGTTACAAATCGCATCTTTCTTCGGGCTTTCATGAAGAAAACTTCTTATGAGTTGCATTTTGGCCGAGTAGCCAAGGTGTCTCATTTTCAGGTGTTTGGGTGTAAGTGCTTTATCTTGAAGCAAGGCAATTTAGACAAATTTGAATCTCGCTCTGCTGATGGCGTGTTTCTTGGTTATGCTTCGCATTCGCACGGTTATCGAGTTCTTAACCTTGAAACTAACCGGAGAGTGGAGACCTACAAGGTCACATTCGATGAGACTATGCCTTGTGTTTCTTCTACTTTTGATGTTGCAGGTGAACAGGAGCTGGGAGAGACCATCTTTGTGGAGGAGGAGCAGGAGAATGCCGATTGGGGTGATCCCGAGCCAACTCCACTGGCTGCCACCGTCGACCCTGCGACGACTACTTCAGTTAGAGGACCCGACCCCACGACTTCTTCTTCTTGGGGTCCTCTTGAGCCACCTCTCCAGCAAGCACCGGCTGCACCCGGGAGAGCGACAGCATCTAGCGAGGGGGAGGCGACTTCGGCGAGGCAAGTGCCCCAAAGCGTTCAGCAAGTTCACCCCCCGCAGCAGATGATCGGCGGCATCGACCAGCGAGTCACGCGGTCGCAAGCGTATGAAATCTCACACTTTGCTCATTCTGCATTCATTGCTTCTTTTGAGCTCAAAGATGTTGGACACACACTTTCTGATCCAAACTGGGTAAATGCCATGCATGAGGAGCTAGAAAACTTTGAGCGAAACCGAGTTTGGACCCTAGTTCCACCTCCACCAGAATGCCACCCGATAGGTACCAAATGGGTTTTCAAAAACAAGGAGGGTGAGGATGGGATGGTAGTGAGGAACAAGGCTAGGCTAGTAGCCCAGGGTTTTTGCCAAAAAGAGGGGATAGACTATGAGGAAACCTTTGCCCCTGTAGCCCGTTTTAAGCCATTAGAATCCTTCTAGCCTTTGCTGCTTCGAAGGGTTTTAAGCTTTACCAGATGGATGTCAAGAGTGCTTTCTTGAATGGGTATATAGAGGAAGAGGTTTATGTTAGGCAACCCCCAGGTTTTGGGGATCCCAAGTTTCCAAACCATGTTTATAAACTTTCAAAAGCTTTGTATGGTTGGAAACAAGCCCCGAGAGCGTGGTATGATCTTTTGAAAACCTTTTTTCTCTCTAAGGGTTTGAAAATGGGACGGGTCGATAGAGCTTTGTTTCTCCTCAAGCAAGGCAATGATACCCTGATAGTCCAGATTTATGTGGATGATATCATCTTTGGTGGCTCTTTTCATGTGCTTGTTGCCATGTTTGCAGATACAATGAGCAAGGAGTTTGAGATGAGTATGATGGGTGAGTTGACCTTCTTCCTCGGGTTGCAAATCAAGCAAACTTGAGACGAGACGTTCGTGCGTCAAGGCAAATACACGAAGGACATCCTGAAGAAGTTCGACAAGGGCGAGGCCAAGCCTCTTACAATGCCCATGCCGATGACTGCGGCGATGGATGCGGACTAGGACGGAGAGCCGGTTGACCAGAAGGAGTACAGGAGCATGATCGGCTCACTCCTATACCTGACGGCGATGAGGCCGGATATACAGTTCGCTGTGTGTCTGTGCGCTCGTTTTCAGGCGTCCCCTCGGACTTCCCACAAGCAAGCAGTCAAGCGCATCATGAGGTACCTTCGATACACTCCTGAGTTCGGACTTTGGTATTCCTCCTCTTCGAACCTCTCGCTTTGTGGTTATTCCGATGCGGATTTTGCCGGCTATCGGCTTGAGCACAAGTCTACTTCTAGGACTTGTCAGTTTCTTGGCTCTTCCTTGGTTTTGTGGTCTTCTCGCAAACAGTCGAACGTAGCCCAGTCTACTATAGAAGCCGAGTATGTTGCCGCTGCTTCTTGTGCTTCGCAGCTTTTATGGATGGTTGCTACCTTGCGTGATTTTGGTCTAGATTTCAATCGGGTCCCTTTGCTTTGCGACAGCGCTTCTGCCATTAGTGTAGCAAAGAACCCTGTTCTTCACTCCAAGACCAAACACATTGATGTCCGCTTTCACTTTCTTTGTGATCACTATGAGAAAGGCGACATTAATCTTAGGCATGTAGACACCCATAACCAGGTTGCGGATATTTTCACCAAGCCTTTGGACCTCTCAACTTTTTCTAGGTTGAGAGGTGAGCTTGGTGTGTGTTTCTCCTTTTAGATGGGGGAAGCATTTTGTTTATGTACCATAGACTAACTTTCTGATCCTTTTTGTTTTTGGGTCTTGAGTCTTTCTATTTTCGTTTTGGCTCTAATTCTGACTACGTCTTACATTTTTGAGCTTCATGTCTATATTCTAGAGAATGAACATATGCTCTGATTAGTGTATGCTTCGATGATATATGATGATACTTGTAGCTTATTAGGCTCTTTTTGATCACTGAGGTGTGAGCTAAGCTATATTTTTCAGAATGATGAACATATTTAATGAACTTAAAACCTGTTACATGTTCACCATTGAGATTGGCAACTAGCATGTGTAGGATGTGTTGAGGTCACTTGAGCTATTTCACATATGCTAGGTTGCTATGTCTCTAGTACTGAGTCATTCACTTGCTTAGATTGTTCATATTCCGCTTAAAATGAACCAAGTTGTAGTGAATTGAAAAGATCAAGATGGGATTGCTTTGTCAGCACATCACAGTATCGAGACTGTTTCTCATTCCACTTTGAGTTAAACTTGAGTCATGTAGTGTAAGACCGAAACCGATGCTTTAATCTTCTGATTGCATATGCATAGGCTTAGCACGGTTGAAAAGTTAGGCAATGACAAGCTTTCAACCTCTCGCAATCACATGCTGAATTTAAACTTGTGCTAATAACCGCTGCAAATTCTCTGATAAAATCTGAAAACACAAGTTTATGTTTCACTCTATAGCATGATGATTGAACTTTGCTAGGGGTAGTTCACCTTGCATACATGTTTAGCACTTGCTTGACTTCCTGTCTATACATGTTTAGTGCTACTTTAATGGTGAAACTCCTTTCAGAATGGCTTAAAACTGCTCACTTGGCTTATGCATTCTTATTTCGTATTTGGTGATCAGTTTGAGCCTTTGCTAGCACTTGTGTATGCTGCTATGTAGTCGGATCAGCACTCATTAGAGCATTCTTTCACTCTTTCGAGTATATACCTGAAGCTGCTAACTTGCTTTTTTTGACTCCTTGACTCCACTAGGCATGACTTAGCTCTGACTTACTTACTTGAGCTCTTTTCCTTCTGTTTTGATTGCAAATTGCCCCCAAGGGGGACAATTGGGGGAGAATGTCTTGTTGTGGTGACAATTTGCAATTTGTGCTCCACTTGTTGAGGGGGAGTGAGTTCTTTGAGTGAGGGGGAGTGTTTCTGCCTGCTCCGAGTTGGTTTTGGTTGATATTGGTCTTTTAAGCTAGTTGCATCGAGCTGTTTTCACCATGTTTTGATGGTTCTTGATTGGTATCGAGCTTACTGCTGGTTGTGTTGAGCCTCTATGCCTCTATCCTGAGGGACTAGCAGTAGCTGCTTCTTATGCAGTCTCCAGTTGGTATTCGAGCTTTCAGCTAGTGGAGTTGAGCCCCTTCTGCCTCTTCTTGAGGACTAGCTTGTTTCTGACTTGGTTGCGTCGAGCAGTTGCCCGTCTTTAGAAACCAAGTCTTATGCTCTGATTTTGATCGAGTTTTGCTTCTTGATGAGTTGTTGCTCCGATCTTTTGCTTGGTTGTGTCAAACCGTTGCCCATGTCTTTGGGGACCTAGCTTCGCTGATCTCGATTTGTTCTTCTTCGGCCTTTTCTCTGGCTTATGGACATCTCGAGTGAGTTTTTCTCCTTCAATCTAATTCTGCTTTCTTTTATTTTTTGATTACGGTTACTATGAGTTGACGATGCACTCATCAAGGGGGAGATTGAGAACATAAGGTTGATATGTGCCCTTGTGGTTCCCTTCCTGAGTGATGAGTGATCGATCAATGGGCAACATGTCTCTTGGTTGTGTTGATGTGCAGGTGCGGAGCTCGGGCAGTGGTCGAAGGTGAGGTGAAGGTCAAGTGGGGACGTGGCGTGCCGACGGACCGGGAGCGGTGAAGGGCGAACATGGAGTTTGGACCAACGGACCAGGAGACCTGAGGACCAGCTGTGGTAGCTGGCACGTGGTGTTGACAAGCGAGAGCACATGGGGATGTGCAGTACATCGGCCGAGTCGGGAGGAAGGTGATGGCGTCGTGACACTTGGCAGGAGGCCGAGAAGGATGGTGAATGCACTGTGCCCGGCGTGGAGGCTGGACATGCTCCAGCATCGGTGCTGGAACTCGGGGTGTGCGAACCACATCCTGTCTACAGCACAGGTTCGGTAGCTAAGCCTCGAAATGCTACCCTCGACAGTTTCTGAGTTTGGGCCTCAAAACTTGGGGTGGCCGGTTTCCGAGTTTGGGCCTCAAAACTCGGTGTGGACGGTTTCCAGGTTTGGGCCTCAAAACCTGGGCGCGCGGGTTTCTGAGTTTGGGCCACAAAACTCAGCCAGAGGACAGGTTTCCCGGTTTCAGCCTCAAAATCGGTGAAAGGCCCAGGTTTCCCGGTTTCATCCTCAAAACCGGGGGAGGTCCGCAAAAAGGACGGTCGACGCGTGGCGGCGTGGAGAGGCTGGCACGGCGGCGCAGCTATCCGCGAGGAAGGCGCGGCGGTCGGCAGGACGGCACGTGGCAGCATCCTGAGGCTTGCGTCGAGGCGAAGCTAAGGATGAGGAAGGCGCGTGGCCGTCGGATCGTCATCAAGCAGAGTTGGACCAGGATACCCCTAGGGTTGGCCGCTTCGCTCATCTATCTAGGCTTAGAAGGGGATTATTGTTTAGGCTATAAATAAGGGAGGCACCCCTCCTCTCTCTCGATCCTTGCAGTCTCTGGTTCCTAAGCTCTCTCTCTCCCTTAGCCCCCGCTTAGGCTCTAATCTTACATAGCTGCTAGCGATCCGCAGGGAAGACTCAATCATGTCTCTGTGTTTTGGGAAGTTTAGGAAGTGAGACCGTAATCTCACGTTTGTAGCGTGTGTTAGCCACATGGTTGCAAATTCGTGGTTGTGATTCGCGTTTTGTTTGTGTTATTCGCGGATTCCTTTTTCTCCACATTTTCCCGTTGATTGATCTCTTTGCTTGGTGCATCTTTCGCAAATCCATTTGAACCAAGTTGTTCTAGATCGTGAGACACTTCCTTCCTTCGAAGGAATTCACCTCTAACCTCACGGTCTAGGAGATCGAGCGATTTTAGTTTTGGATCATATTCTTGCTCCTTTGCCCCGAAATCTTTTGATTCATCGGTTTGGAGATAGGTTCGAGCCATGATCTCTTAGAGATAGCTCACTATTCTCCTTGTGACTCCTCTCACCAAGTTTGATCCCTAGAGGATTTGTTTTGGGTGAGATCGAGTCGAATCGGTGGATGAACGAAGCAGTTTCGGGGTGACCGGACGCTGTGCATGGGGTGATCGGACGCTGACCCTGAGCGTCCAGTCGTTGAATACATAGCGTGTGTTCACTGTTGCATGACCGGATGCTAGCAGTTGTGTGTGACCGGACGTGCCCTCTTTACTGTTCATCACGTTTGTTTCCTGCTGACCGGACGCATCACTTCTGATCGGACGCTCCCTGCCTGTGAGTCCAGTCAGAAACAGTAAGGTTCCAGAAAAGTTTTCAATCGACCGGACGCGTTCGGTGGCTGGTGACCAGACGCTCCACTGAGTCCGGTCAGTGCTGTTTCGTGCAGTTTTGTCCGCGGTTCGTTCGTTCGTTGTCGGTTTTGGTTTCTGGCTGTTGCGTTGGGTTTCTAGAGCCGTGTAGTGTCTCGCTGTGCTTCTAGGAAGCATCCACCCTACATCTAGGATCGTCGACACTTACGAGCTCTAGGCTTGCTTCTAGGGTGACTCTTGGGACAATGGCTAAAAGTTTCTGATAGGAAATTTTTAAGCTCCCATTCACCCCCCCCCTCTGGTCGCTTATTCGGTCCTTCAACGTGGCGGCAATCGGGAGGTTGCGTCGAGGCAACGCTATGAGTTGTGAGGGCATGGCCATCGGATCACCACCTACCTTGAGTTGGTCCAGAATAACCCTAGGGTTTAGCTGGTTTGCTCTGTAATTAGAGAGGGGTAGAGTAGGAATTAGAATTAGGATAAGTAGAGGGAGACACCCTCCTCCCATTTTATCTCAGTCATTTGCTCTTTGATTCTAGGTTTTCCTGCTCTCCCAATCCCCTGTTGTAGCTACTGAGATCCGCAGAGAACCATACCACTGTGTACTAGAGATTTTGAGGAAGTGAGGCCGTAACCTCACTATTGTAGCGTGTGGTAGCCACACGGTTGCAGATCGATGTGTTGATTCATGTTTTGGTTTGTGTTCTTCGCGTTCCTCGTTTCTCCCCGTTTTTCCCGTCGCTCGATCTCTCTCTATAATGCGTCTTTGCGAAATCCGTTTGAATCATCTTGTTCTTTACAGTGAGGAGGTCATCTTGACCAAAGGAATTCATCTAACTCCTCAGGAACAAGTAGATCAGTTGATTTCGTTTTCGTGGTGCTTTTTCAGTTCATACACCTTCCCCTTCGATTTCCCGTTGATTGGATTGATTTGAGTGGATGATTTCTTGGGGATAGTCTCCCAACTACCTCGTGATCATCCTCTCCAAGTTTGGGATCAAGGGTTTTTGGTTTGGATCGATTTGGAGAAGATTTGAGTTTTGGGCGACCAAAATTGCCCTTTCTGGACACTCGCGGACAGTCCGCGGTTTGACCGGTGGACAGTCCAGGCGTCGGGGATCAGCCGAGTTAGTGGCTGTGTTCTTCGGCCGTTTTGCCTTTTTGCGACCGGCGGATAGTCCGCAGTTCAAAGTCGCGGACAGTCCGACAATTGTCCAGGGGACTTCAGCAACTCTACTGTTTTCGGTGTTTGGCCGGCGGAAAGTCCGCCACAAGCTCGCGGACAGTCCGCAGGTAGCCCGGACAGTACGGGACCGTACTGGCGGACAGTCCGGGACCGTGCTGAAGGCAGATTTTTAGTGCATTTGCCCTCCCGGCTTTTCCGCTTGGTTTTCAGACTTCTCGTTTGGCCCTATAGTTAACCAAGAAACATTTCTAAGTATCTTTGCTGCTTGTTAGCATTAGAGTTTGGGGATTTCTCGATGTAGCCTCCAATCTACGCTCGGGACTCGGTTTTCAAGGGGGGAACTTGAGCTGGAACTTTTGGCTTTTGGTTTGCTATCGCTTTGTGGTGCCTCGCTGTGATCCTAGGGATCATCCACCCTCTTCCAAGGGTCGTGGGCATCACGTTCTCGGTCGTAGCTTTTGGGGGTTGATTTTGGGACAGTAGGCCGAAGTTTCGAAAGAAATTTTTGTGGCTCCCATTCACCCCCAACTGGTCGCCCTGCTATTGCATTCTCGGTCCTTCAGATATTCGTGGGTCTTCTTTTTGACTGAGAAGACGGAGACTTTCTCTTTTGCTCGCAATCAGATTTTGTGTCTTCAGAATGAGTTCCCTATGAACTCGATGCGAGCTATTAGAAGTGATAATGGTTCCGAATTCAAGAATTCGGATTTTGAGAAGTTTTGTAACTCTTTGGGTTTGGAGCATCAGTTTTCTTCCCCCTACACACCGCCACAAAATGTTGTTGTAGAGAGGAAGAATCGGACTCTTGTAGAGATGGCCAAGATGATGCTCGATGAGCATAGGACTCCTACACGATATTGGGTCGAGGCTATGAACACTGCATGCTATATTTCCAATCGCATTTTTCTAAGAGCTTTCTTGAAAAAGACTTCTTATGAGTTGCGTTTTGGTAAACAGCCCAAGGTGAGTTATTTTAGAGTCTTCGGTTGCCACTATTTTATATTGAAGAAAGGCAACCTGGACAAATTTAAGTCTGAAGGACCGAGAATGCTACCAGAAAGCGACCACAGGGGGGTGAATGGGAGCTACAAATTTTCCTTTCGGAAACTTGTTACCACTGTCCCAAGAATCAACCCCAAGAGCAAACCCTAGAGCTTGCTAGTGTCGACGACCCTAGATGTAGGGTGGATGCTTCCACGAAGTACAGCGGGACACTATACAACTGTAGAAACCCAACGAAAACGACGGAAAACAAATCCGTCAACGGACGAGCAAGCCACGAACGAAAACGAGTAAAACAGCTTCGACCGGACTCTGCCTACGTCCGGTCAGGCACCACCGGACGCGTCCGGTCAAGCGAAGTCGAGTTTTGGAGCTCTCTGTTTGTGACCGGACTCACTGTCCTTGAGCGTCCGGTCACGTGCAGTGCGTCCGGTCAACAGAAAACTCACGCGATGAACAGCGCGAGGAGCGAGTCTAGTCGAACATGAAACCCAGCGTCCGGTCACGTCACGGAGAGACTGCACGTGGCATTCAACCACCGGACGCACTGGTTCAGCGTCCGATCACCACAATGCCAGCATCCGGTCATCCCAAAATGGCTACGTTCGTTCACCGATTCGTCTCGATCTCACCCAAAACAAATCCTCTAGGGATCAAACTTGGTGAGAGGAGTCACAAGGAGCATAGTGAGCTATCTCTAAGAGATCATGGCTCGAACCTATCTCCAAATCTGTGAAGCAAAGAATTTCGGGGGAAGGGAGAAAACTCAACCCAAAACGAAAATTGATCGATCTCCTAGACCATGAGGTTAGAGATAAATTCCTTCAGTGGAAAGAAGTGCCTCACGATCTAGAACAACTTGGTTCAAACGGATTTGCAAAAGATGAACCATGCAAAGAGATCAAGCGACGGGAAACCGTGGAGAAAAAAGATTCCATGAAGAACACGAACAAAAGGCAAATCACAACCACGATCTTGCAGCCGAAGCGCAAACACACGCTACGATAGAGAGGTTACGACCTCTCTTCCTCAAAATCAATAGTACACAGAGGTGAGTCTCTCTGCGCATCTCAGCTAGCTACAGCAGGGGATGGGAGAGCAGGAAACCCTAATTGTGAAAGAGCAAATGACTGAGATAGGGGGAGGAGGGTGTCTCCCCGACTACTTATCCTAATTCTAGGCTAAGTCTATTTCCTACTCTACCCCTCTCTATTCTAATTACAGAGCGAACCAGCTAAACCCTAAGATTATTCTGGACCAACTCAGGTGGTAGGTGTATCTGACGACCACGCCCGCACAACTCGTCCGCGTTGCCTCCACGCAACCTTCCGATTGCCGCCACGTGCCACCCTCGCTCTACACCCCCGGTTTTGAGGCCTAAACTGGGAAACAAGCCTTTCCAGGCAACCCCCAGTTTTGGGGCCCAAACCGGGAAACCGGCCCACCAGCGTCTGAGTTTTGAGGCCAAACTCAGCAAACCATTCGCCCTGAGGTTTTGAGGCCCAAACCTGGAAACCATCCTCAGCCCGAGTTTTGAGGCCAAACTCGGAAACCCTCAGCCCGAGTTTTGTGGCCAAACTCGGAAACCGTCCACGCCCAGGTTTTGAGGCCCAAACCTGGAAACCATCCATCCGATGGTTTTTCCCTGGCTCAACCACCAAACCGATGTCATAGATGGGATGCACCTCCGTGCACCCCGTCCACCGACATGATCGCACTTCTTCACTTGTTATCGTCACAGGCTGCCAGCCACCACAGCTGATCCTCGGGCCTCTGGTCCCTCAGTCCAAGCCTCACGTCCGCCCTTCGCCACTCTCGGTCCATCGGCACGGCACGTCTCTACTTGACCTTCACCTCGCCTCTGGTCACTGTATCCGGGCTCGACACCTGCACAACACAAGCCAAAGAACATGCGCATCATTCCAGCTGACAATCACTCATCACTCAGAGACTCGGCATACACCCTTGTATCCGCAATCTCCCCCTTGATGAGTGCATTGTCAACTACACACACACAAATCATAATAGAAATAGAAAGAAGAAGGAAGGAAGGAGAAAGAGAAAAACTCGACCAAGTGACCCAAAAGCATAGCAAAGCCAAAGAAGGTCAAGTGGAAAGAGCAATAGAACTTGGTCCCCAAAGACATGGGCAACAGCTCGACGCGACCAAGCAAAGCAAAGCTAGCCCTCAAGAAGAGGTAGAACAGGCTCAACACCACTGGCAAAAGAGTTCAGCACCAATTGGAAAATCGAAGCAAATGCTAGTCCCTCAAGATAGAGGCACAGAGGCTCAACACAACTAGCACGAAAGCTTGCTCCGAACCAATCGCAAGCAAAAATGTCCTGAAAACCATGTTTGCTAGTTCCTCAAGACAGAGGCAAAGGCTCAACACAACTATCAAACTCCCCCTCGAAAAGTGCGAACAACTAGGAAAACTCCCCCTTAGTTGAACCTATGGGAGGCATATGATTTGCAAAAATTTTCTCCCCCTTGGTCAAACATTCGGAGAACACATGATTTGCCATTTTTCTCCCCCTTAGTTGAAAATGCACGAATCAAGAATCATTGCTCCCCCTTCCAAAAATGCACATGAGTCAAAATGCAAGTTAGGAGCTTCAGGAGTATACTCAAAAGAGTGCAAAGAACCTCTACGGAGTTTGGATCCGATGATGCAGAAAAGTGCACAGAATGCTAGCAAAGGCTCAAACTTATCACCAAATATGAAATATGAACATATGAGCAGTTTTTAGCCGAAAAGGGTATTCACCATCAAAATAGCATATAACATGTATAGACAGGAAGTCAAACAAGTGCTAAACATGTATACAAGGTGAACTACCCCTAGCATAGTTCAATCATCATGCTGATTACGAATTTAGGCATAGACTTGTGATTTCAGTTTTCAATCGGAGTTGCAGCGGTGAAATTACACAAGTTCAGAAGAGCATGTGACTGCGAGAAGTTGAATGCTTGTTATTGCCTAACTTTCCAACTGTGCGAAGCCTATGCAGAAGCAATCAGAAGCTTAAAGTAACAGTTTCGGTCATACACTACACAGCTCAAGTTTAACCCAAAAGTGCAATGGGAAATAGTCTCGAAACTGTGAAGTGTTAACAAGCAAACCCATCTCGATCTTTCCAATTCACTTAACTTGGTTCAGATTTTAGCAGAAAATAAAATACCAAGCAAGTGAATGACTCAACACTAGAGACATAGCAACCTAGCATATATGAAAAGCAGAAGTGACCTCTACACATCCTACACATGCTAGTTGCATATCACAATGGTGAATATTGTCAAGTTTTAAGTTCATTATCAAATTCACCGTTCAAAAATAGCTCAGCTCATAGTATGTATCAGTGATCAGAAAGAGCATAAGCTACAGCATCATAAAGCATCGGAGTAAAAACTACACAGAGCATAGTTACATTCTTCAGACTATATTCATGAAGCTCAAAATGTAAAAGCGTATGCTGAAGATGCAAAAGAAAACCTGAAGACAAACGAAAAAGAGTCAGTCAGAATCAAAATGTTTCCCCATCTAAAAGGGGAAGCACACACCAAGCTCACCTCTCAACCTATTAAAGGTTGATTGGTCCAAAGGCTTGGTGAAAATATCAGCAAGCTGATGATGAGTATCGACATGGCGAAGGTCGATATCACCCTTCTCATAGTGGTCTCGCAGAAAATGAAAGCGCACATCAATGTGTTTGGTCTTCGAGTGAAGCACAGGGTTCTTAGCAACGCTAATCGCACTTGTGCTATCACAAAGCAATGGAACACGAGAAAAGCTTAGACCGAAATCACGCAAAGTGGCCATCATCCAGAGTAACTAGGAACAGCAGCTAGCCGCAGCGACATACTCAGCCTCCGTGGTAGACTGGGCGACACTAGACTGCTTGCGAGAAGACCACAAAACAAGAGAAGATCCAATAAACTAGCAAGTCCCAGAAGTGGACTTGCGATCAATATGGCAACCAGCAAAAATGGCATCGGAATAACCACAAAGGGAAAGGTTGGAGGAAGCAGAATACCAAATCCCAAATTCTGGAGTGAAGGATAAGTACCTCATAATGCGCTTGACCGCCTGACGGTGCGAAGTGCGCGACGAAGACTGAAAGCGCGCACACAAGCACACCGCGAACTGAATGTCCGGGCGTGTCGCCATCAGGTACAGCAGCGACCCAATCATACTCCGGTACTCCTTCTGATCCACTGCTTCTCCTTCCTTATCCGCATCCAGGGCCGTCGTGGTCGCCATGGGTGTTGGAAGAGGCTTGGCCTCACCCATGTCGAACTTCTTCAGGATGTTGTGAGTGTACTTGCCCTGGTGCACAAACGTTCCCTCCCGAGACTGCTTGATTTGTAGTCCAAGGAAAAACGTCAACTCGCCCATCATGCTCATCTCGAACTCCCTGCTCATAGTATCTGCGAACTTGGCAACCGAAGCGTGAGAAGAACCACCGAAAATGATATCATCCACGTAAATTTGGACCAAGAGAGTATCAATGCCTTGCTTGAGGAGAAAGAGCGTCTTATCTACACATCCCATTTTGAAACCCTTAGCAAGCAAAAAGGTTTTTAACCTATCATACCAGGCTCTAGGGGCTTGTTTCAAACCATACAAAGCTTTGTGGAGTTTAAAGACATGGTTTGGAAACTTGAGATTTTCGAAACCGGGGGGTTGTCTAACATATACCTCCTCCTCTATGTAGCCATTTAAGAAAGCGCTCTTGACATCCATTTGAAAAAGTTTGAAACCTTTGGATGCAGCAAAGGCCAAGAGAATCCTAATCACCTCTAAACGAGCTACAGGAGCAAATGTCTCCTCATAGTCTATCCCCTCCTTCTAACTATATCCCTGGGCTACGAGTCTGGCCTTGTTTCTCACAACATGGCCATCTTCTCCCTGTTTGTTTTTGAAAACCCATTTTGTCCCAATTGGATGACACTCAGAAGGTGGAGACACTAGAACCCAAACCCGATTTCTCTCAAAGTTTTCTAACTCCTCATGCATGGCATTGACCCAATCTGGATCCGTCAATGCGTGTCCAACATCTCGGGGCTCAAAGTCAGCAACAAAAGCAGAATGAGCGAAGTGAGAGATACGAGACCTGGACCGAGTGACCCGCTCGTCAATGTCGCCGATCATCTGCTGAGGGGGGTGTTGGCGCTGGATGTGTCATGGCGCCTCCTGAGCAGATGTGATCTCCCCCTCAACAACAGCTCGTTCCACCCCGGGTACAAAAGGTACCGCACGAGGTGGAGGATCCCATGGCCCCTAGGAAGAAGACGTCTCGAGGCCATGAGTCGTGGTGGAAGCCGCTCTTTGCGGCATAGTAGGTGGAGGAGGTGCTGGGTCGTCTATCCCTTCAGCACCTTCTTCATCATCATCAAAAAGAGGTTCGCCAACCTCATGATCACCTACACGCTCAAAATGAGAAGAAGAAGGACAAACAACAGTCTCATCGAAGGTGACATCTGATGTCTCCATGACTCGGTTAGTATCAAGGTTAAGTACACGATATGCGCGAGTGTGAGTGCCATAACCCAAAAATACTCCGTCAGAAGAACGAGACTCAAATTTGTCCAGGTTGCCTTTCTTCAATATAAAACAATGGCAACCAAAAACTCGAAAATAACTCACCTTGGGTTGTCTACCAAAACGCAATTCATAAGAAGTCTTCTTCAAGAATGCTCTCAGAAAAATGCAATTTGAAATGTAGCATGCAGTGTTCATAGCCTCGGCCCAATATCGCCTAGGAGTCCTATGCTCATCGAGCATTGTCCTGGCCATCTCAACAAGGGTCCGATTCTTCCTTTCTGCAACACCATTTTGGGGTGGTGTGTAGGGAGAAGAAAACTGATGCTCCAAACCCAAGCGGTCACAAAACTTCTCAAAATCCGAATTTTTGAATTCCGAACCATTATCACTCCGAATTGCTCGCATAGAGTTCAAAGGGAACTCATTCCGAAGACGCAAAATCAGATTGCGAGCAAAGGAGAAAGTCTCGGTCTTCTCAGCTAAAAAGAAGACCCACGAATATCTCAAAAAATCATCGATAACAACAAGCACATACCACTTCCCGCCAACCGAGCTCACCCGAGCCGGACCAACAAGGTCCATGTGCAAAAGCTCACCAGGGCGCTTAGTCATGACCTGAGTCACTGGATGGTGGGGAGCGGCAACCATGTTTCCATGTTTACAAGAATGGCAAACTAGATCCTTCTCCATCGACAACTTGGGCAATCCTCGGATTAGGCCAAGTGAGCTATGTGTTGCAAGCAAGTCAAAGCTTAAGTGACCGAGCCTCCTATGCCACTTCCAAAGATCAGAGGAGGAAGGACTAGCCAAAAGATAGCGGGAAATACCAAACGACTCTGAGAAATCCGCTCGAAAGACTTTTCCAAAGGGCGAAATCACACAAACAAGATTGCCCTGAGGATCCAAAATGCGACTAAGATTCAGTTTAAAACGAATCTCATAGTCATCGTCAAATAGTTGCGAAACAGAAAGAAGGTTAAAATGCAGATTAGAAACAAGAGCAACATCGCGCAACACAAAGTGCTCATTAACCCGCATAGACCCACGAGATAGCACCTTACCTTTGTTGTTGTCGCCAAAGGTTATGTACTCCTTTCCGGCAATCGAACTAAGACTGGAGAACCACTTGGCGTTTCCGGTCATGTGCCTCGAACACCCGGAATCCACCAACCAAACGTTCTCCAATCGTTTTACCTACATCAATAAAAAGACATAGGGTGAGCATACGGTCCAACACTGGGGTTAGTGAAATAAGGCGAATACCAGTGTTGGGCCGGCTGCTCAAAAGAACGGTCAGTGTAAAAACCATTCCAAGCACGTCTACGAGAGGAGCGATCACCACGTAGAGGAAAACATGGTCCGCTAAGGAAGGAGCGTCCATCGCGATAGTCAAAATGCGGTGGGAAACGCTCAACTGCAAAGCCACCGCCACGAGGTCCAAATCCTGCAGCTGCAGGCTCCCACCGGGCACGCTCTGTACGAGGCCTATGCCTAGGAACCTGGGGCTCAACACCTCTAGGCCTAGCGTCTCTCCTCGGAGCTCTCTCCGGCCTGGGCCTGGCAACTTGAGGTTCTAGACCTCTAGGCCTAGCAGCATGTCTCGGGGCTCTCCTCTGAACGTTCGGCACATGTACATCATGGAAAGGATGGTACATGTCCGGGTTGTCCATCTCCCGAGTACGGCGCGCCTCTCGCTTGCGCCGAAAACAGAACTCACTCAAGTGACCATCTCTCCCACAGAAATCACACTGGTACCTCTCCGCACGCAAAGGGGGTTGTTGGTACGCAGGGCTATGGGTATGGTTCACTTTGCCCTTCTGTGGCAAGCACTCCTCCTGGATGGGTGGCATGGTGTCTAACTTGTTCTTTAGGTGGTTGGGTTTGGGAGCCCATTGCTGGTTCTTGGGTGGAGCTTTCGGATGCTCAACAAAGACCCCATCTTTGGTGTTTGGCTTGAGGGGCTCTTTGAGTGGAAGCTTGGGAATAGTGGTGGAGTTGGGCTTCTCACTCGGATTCAGACCACTCGACTCTCCAACCTTCCCAAAGACAGACACATCAACACCCGGAGCAAAACCAACACCGGGACCTCCAGCAGCTCGCTTGAATTGGGAGATCATCATCCTGAGCTGTGGCTCTCCGCTCGACACCCATGACAAGATTGTCCGAAGGTATGTGTTTTCCTCCTCGGTTTGCATCTTGCCATGCTTCACATTGGCAATCTCCATTTCCAAACCCTCACAAAGAACACACCTAGCCACACTAGTGCTACCTGAGTTGGCCTCTTCAAAAGACACAATCTTGGCATTCTTCTCTTTCAACTCAGATTGCAAGACGGAACAAGTCTTGCACGCACCCAGCAACAAAGGTCTAGGCTTCAGCTCATCCACCTCTCCTATCAACGCAGCATACATACTCCTCAGGGTGAGGAGACCAGTCATGTGCGTGGTGCACATCTCGCACTCAGCCTCCTCAGAAATGACCACGGTGGACTTAGCGAACTCAAGATCTCTCACCGTGTCCTCCCACTTTTGCCTAAACTCCTTGCGCTCTCTAGCGACTCGCCTAAGCAACTTGTCTTGACTAAGGAGTGCGGCAGTAAGCTTCTCAACCTCAGAAGAAAGATCGTCGTAGGTGAGAGATACCTGAGAGGTGTCGTCATCGTCATCGTTCCGAGGGGAACTCGCCAGCTCGCCGTCGAGCGCCATGGTGCAGAAGCCGTCGTCGCCGGCGAAGAAGCAGAGGCCGTTCAGCTTGTCCTCGATCCTCTTCTTCTTCTTGGACTCGTCATCGCTTGAGCCAGCGGAGTCATCATCTGAGCCGTGGTTCTTGGGTGGAGCTCTCGGAGGCTCAACAAAGACTCCATCCTGGGTGTTAGGCTTGAGAGGCCCTTTGGGTGGAAGCTTGGTAAGTTTGGAAGTAGTGGTGGAGTTGGGTTTCTCACTCGGGTTCAGACCACTCGACTCTCCAATCTTCCCAAAAGAAGAAAGATCAACACCCTACGCAAAACCTACACCGGGACCTCCAGCAGCTCGCTTGAATTGGGAGATCATCATCCCGAGCTGTGGCTCACCACAAGACACCCATGACAAGATGGTCCGAAGGTATATGTTTTCCTCCTCGGTTTGCATCTTGCCATGATTCACATTGGCAATCTCCATCTCCAAACCCTCGCAAAGAACACACCTAGCCACACTAGTGCTACCTGAGTTGGCCTCTTCAAGAGACACAATCTTGGCATTCTTCTCTGCCAACTCAGATTGCAAGATAGGACAAGCCTTGCACGCACCCAACAGGGAAGGCCTAGCCTTCAGCTCATCCACCTCTCCTACCAATGCAACATACTTACTCCTCAAAGTGAGAAGATCAGTCATGTGCGTGGTGCACATCTCACACTCAGCCTCCTCAGAAACGACCACGGTGGACTTAGCAAACTCAAGTTCCCTCCCCATGTCCTCCCACTTCTGCTTAAACTCCTTGCGCTCTCTAGCGGCTCGCCTAAGCAACTTGTCTTGACTAAGGAGCGTGGCAATAAGCTTCTCAACCTCGGAAGAAAGATAGTCATAGGTGAGAGATACCTGGGAGGTGTCGTCGTCGTCGTCGTTCCGAGGGGAGCTCGCTAGCTCGCCGTCGAGCGCCATGGTGCAGAAGCCGTCATCGTCGGCAAAGAAGCAGAGGCCGTTCAGCTTGTCCTCGATCCTCTTCTTCTTCTCAGGCTCGTCATCGCTTGAGCAAGCGGAGTCATCATCTGAGCCATCGACGTTGCTGAGCGTGGCGAAGAAGGCACGCTGCTCAGCCTAGGCCTTCTCCAAGTACTTCTTCTTTGATGTACTCCTTGTCGAAGCCGCCCCTCCGCTTGTGCCTTGGGGGAACGTACTTCTCCTTGTGCTTGCCGGAGTCGTACTTGGGTCCATGGTCGCCCTTCCCAGAAGTGTACTTCTTCTTGGGGCAGTTGGCGATGAAGTGATCGGGGTCGCCGCACTCGTAGCATCCCGAGTGTCCTCCTCCACGATGACGGTTCATGCAGTTGTTGTGGCACCGCGAGTAGCCAAGACACGAGCAGCCAAGACCACGTAATCAGCAGAGTTGCAAATATCCCAAATGGAAGCACCCAAACGCTGCAGATGGGCCGACATGCGTATCTTCCAATACGCATAGTTGGTCCCATCGAAAAACGGCAGTTTGCCCACGCGGCGATCCATGTCGCCTTCTGTGGATATGGAACCGGCTAAGGTAGGAGATCCTTAACCCGCTCCGATACCAAATGAAGGACTGAGAATGCTACCAGAAAGCGACCAGAGGGGGGGTGAATGGGAGCTACAAATTTTCCTTTCGGAAACTTGTCACCACTGTCCCAAGAATCAACCCCAAGAGCAAACCCTAGAGCTTGCTAGTGTCCACGAACCTAGATGTAGGGTGGATGCTTCCACGAAGCACAGCGGGACACTATACAACTCTAGGAACCCAACGAAAAAGGCGGAAATCAAATCCGTCAACAGACGAGCAAGCCACGAATGAAAATGAGCAAAACAACTTTGACCAGACTCTGCCTGTGTCCGGTCAGGCACCACCGGACGTGTCCGGTCAAGCGAAGTCGAGTTTCGGAGCTCTCTATTTGTGACCGGACTCACTGTCCTGGAGCGTCCGGTCACGTGCAGTGCGTCCGGTCAATAGAAAACTCATGCGATGAACAGTGCGAGGAGCGAGTCCGGTCGAACGTGAAACCCAGCGTCCGGTCACATCACGGAGAGACTGCACGTGGCATTTAACCACCGGACACACTGGTTCAGCGTCCGGTCACCCCGATGCCAGCGTCCGGTCATCCCAAAATGGCTACGTTCGTTCACCGATTCATCTCGATCTCACCCAAAACAAATCCTCTAGGGATCAAACTTGGTGAGAGGAGTCACAAGGAGCATAGTGAGCTATCTCTAAGAGATCATGGCTCGAACCTATCTCCAAATCGGTGAATCAAAGAATTTCAGGGGAACGGAGAAAACTCAACCCGAAACGAAAATCGATCGATCTCCTAGACCGTGAGGTTAGAGATAAATTCCTTCGGTGGAAAGAAGTGCCTCACGATCTAGAACAACTTGGTTCAAACGGATTAGCAAAAGATGAACCATGCAAAGAGATCAAGCGACGGGAAGTCATGGAGAAAAAAGATTCCACGAAGAACACGAACAAAACGCAAATCACAACCACGATCTTGCAGCCGAAGCGCAAACACACGCTACGACAGAGAGGTTACGACCTCTCTTCCTCAAAATCAATAGTACATAGAGGTGAGTCTCTCTGCGGATCTTAGCTAGCTACAGCAGGGGATGGGAGAGTAGGAAACCCTAAGTGTGAAAGAGCAAATGACTGAGATAGGGGGAGGAGGGTGTCTCCCCGACTACTTATCCTAATTCTAGGCTAAGTCTATTTCCTACTCTACCCCTCTCTATTCTAATTACAGAGTGAACCAGCTAAACCCTAAGGTTATTCTGGTCCAACTCAGGTGGTAGGTTTATCCGACGGCCACGCCCGCACAACTCGTCCGCGTTGCCTCCACGCAACCTTCCGATTGCCGCCACGTGCCGCCCTCGCTCTGCACCCCCGGTTTTGAGGCCCAAACCGGGAAACCAGCCTTTCCAGGCAACCCCCGGTTTTGAGGCCCAAACCGGGAAACTGGCCCACCAGCGTCTGAGTTTTGAGGCCAAACTCAGCAAACCATCCACGCCCAGGTTTTGAGGCCCAAACCTAGAAACCGTCCTTAGCCCGAGTTTTGAGGCCAAACTCGGAAACCCTCAGCCCATGTTTTGTGGCCAAACTCGAAAACCGTCCACGCCCAGGTTTTGAGGCCCAAACCTAGAAACCGTCCATCCGATGGTTTTTCCCTGGCTCAACCACCAAAACGACGTCGTAGATGGGATGCACCTCCATGCACCCCGGCCACTGACATGATCGCACTTCTTCACTTGTTATCGTCACAGGCTGCCAACCACCACAGCTGATCCTCGGGCCTCTGGTCCCTCAGTCCAAGCCACACGTCCGCCCTTCGCCACTCTCGGTCCATCAACACGGCACGTCTCTACTTGACCTTCACCTTGCCTCTAATCACTGTATCCGGGCTCGACACCTGCACAACACAAGCCAAAGAACATGCGCATCATTCCAGTTGACAATCACTCATCACTTAGAGACTCGGCATACACCCTTGTATCTGCAAAGTCTCGTTCTTCTGACGGTGTATTTTTGGGTTATGGCACTCACACTCGAGCTTATCGTGTACTTAACCTTGATACTAACCGAGTCATGGAGACATCCGATGTCACCTTCGACGAGACCATGGTTTGTCCTTCTTCTCATTTTGAGCGCGCAGGTGATCATGAGGTTGGTGAGCCCCTTTTTGATGATGAGGACAAGGATGCTGAAGGCGTGGGTGACCCAGCATCACCTCCACCTGTTGTGCCACAAGGAGCGGCTTCTACTACGACTCACAGCCCCGACACTTCTTCCTCCTGGGGGCTGTGGGATCCGCCACCTCGAGCGGTACCTTTTGTACCCGGGGAGGCACCAGCTGCTGTTGAGGGGGAGATCACCTCTGCTTGGCAGGCGCCATGACATATTCAGCGCCACGACATGTTGAGGGGGAGATCGACGAATGTGTCACTCGGTCCAGGTCACAAATCTCTCACTTTGCTCATTTTGCATTTGTTGCTGATTTTGAAGCCCGAGATGTTGGACATGCTTTGACGGATCCGGATTGGGTCAATGCCATGCATGAGGAGTTAGAGAATTTTGAGCGAAATCGGGTTTGGGTTTTGGTTCCACCTCCTCTAGACTGTAAGCCTATTGGGACAAAATGGGTTTTCAAAAACAAACAAGGAGAGGATGGCCACATTGTTAGAAACAAGGCCAAACTTGTTGCTAAGGGTTATAGTCAGAAGGAGGGGATAGACTATGAGGAGACTTTTGCTCCTGTAGCTCGTTTGGAGGCTATTAGGATACTCTTGGCTTTTGCTGCATCCAAAGGGTTTAAACTTTTTCAAATGGATGTCAAGAGTGCCTTCTTAAACGGCTACATAGAAGAAGAGGCGAATGTTGAACAACGCCCCGGTTTTAAAAATCCCAAGTTTCCAAACCATGTTTTTAAACTCCACAAAGCTTTATATGGTTTGAAACAAGCCCCTCGAGCCTGGTATGATAGGTTAAAAACCTTTTTGCTTGCTAAGGGTTTTAAAATGGGATGTGTGGATAAAACGCTTTTTCTCCTCAAGCAAGGCGAAGACACTCTCTTGGTCCAGATTTACGTGGATGATATCATTTTCGGTGGTTCTTCTCACGCTTTGGTTGCCAAGTTTGCAGATACTATGAGCAAGGAGTTCAAGATGAGTATGATGGGCGAGCTGACTTTCATTCTCAGATTGCAAATTAAGCAATCCCAAGAAGGGACGTTTGTGCACCAGGGCATGTACACCAAAGACTTGCTAAAGAGGTTCGATATGGGTGAGGCCAAGCCTCTTCCAACACCCATGTCGACCACGATGGCCCTGGATGCAGATGTGGATGGAGAAGCTGTGGACTAGGAGTACTGAAGCATGATCGGGTCACTGCTCTACCTGACGGCGACACACCCGGACATCCAGTTCGCGGTGTGTTTGTGCGCGCGCTTTCAGGCATCGCCAAGCACTTCTCACCGTCAGGCGGTGAAGCGCATTATGAGGTACCTTCGTTTCACACCTGAGTTTGGGATTTGGTATTCAGCTTCCTCCACCCTCTCCCTTTGTGGTTTTCTGATGCTGATTTTGCTGGTTGTCGAGTTGAGCGCAAGTCCACTTCTGGGACTTGCCAGTTTATTGGTTCTTCTCTTGTATCATGGTCTTCTCGCAAGCAGTCTAGTGTCGCTCAGTCTACCACAAAGGCTGAATATGTTGCTGCGGCTAGCTGCTGTTCTCAGTTGCTTTGGATGATGGCCACTTTGCGTGATTTTTGTCTAAGCTTTACTCATGTTCCTTTGCTTTGTGACAGCACGAGTGCTATTAGCGTTGCTAAGAACCCCGTGCTTCACTCGAAGACCAAACACATTGATGTTTGCTTTCATTTTCTACGAGACCATTATGAGAAGGGTGATATCGACCATTGCCATGTCGATACTCACAATCAGTTGGCTGATATTTTCACCAAGCCTTTGGACCAATCAACCTTTAATCGGTTGAGAGGTGAGCTTGGTGTGTGTTTCCCCTTTTAGATGGGGGAAACATTTTGGATCTTGCATCATTAACTGACTATTTTTCGGTTGTCTTGTTTTCTTTGTTTTCTTTTGCATTTCAGCATACGCTTTTATATATTCTGAGCTTCATGTATATAATCATCAGAATGTAACTATGCTCTGTTTACTATGCTCCAATGCTATTTGATGATGCTTGTAGCTTATGCTCTTTCGGATCACTAATACATGTTGTGAGCTGAGCTATTTTTAAATGGTGAATTTGATCAATGAACTTAAAATTTGAAAATATTCACCATTGAGATATGCAACTGGCATGTGTAGGATGTGTTGAATTCACTCGTGCTTTTCATATATGCTAGGTTGCTATGTCTCTAGTTCTGAGTCACTCACTTGCTTGGTATGTTCATAATCTGTTTAAAATTGAACCAAGTTTTAAGTGAATTGAAAAGATCGAGATGGGATTGCTTGTTGACACATCACGGTATCGAGACTGTTTCTCATTGCACTTTGAGTTAAACTTGAGCCGTGTAGTGTATGACCGAAACCGATGCTTTAAGCTTCTGATTACATATGCATAGGCTTCGCTCGGTTGAAAAGTTAGGCAATGACAAGCTTTCAACCTCTCGCAATCACATGCTAAGTTTTGAACTTGTGTAATTTCACCGCTGCAACTCCGATTAAAATTGAATTCACAAGTCTATGCTTCATTCTATAGCATGATGATTGAACTTTGCTAGGGGTAGTTCACCTTGTATACATGTTTAGCACTTGCTTGTTTTCCAGTCTATACATGCATAGTGCTATTTTGATGGTGAACACTTTTGGCTAAAACTGCTCACTTTGCTCATATGTTCATATTTTGTATATAGTGATCAGTTTGAGCCTTTGCTAGCATTTTGTGGATATTGTGAGTCATTGGATTAGAACTGTGTAGAGCATCTTTGCAATCTCTTGACTATATTCCTAAAGCTGCTAACTTGCATTTTGACTCATATGCATTTTGGAAGGGGGAACTTCTCTTGTTGGCACTTTTGATGGTGCATTTTCTAAGGGGAGATGTCTTTTTAAGGGGGAGAAAATCGCTTTCGGTTCCTTTTTGCTTCATGATGCATTTGCTTGATGGTGCATTTTCAACTAAGGGGAAGAATTTGCAAATCATATGCCTCCTCAAGTTCAACTAAAGGGGAGATTTCCTAGTTGTGTGCTCTATTCAAGGGGGAGTCTGCTTCTTGTGATCGTAAGGCTTTGATATCGAGCTTTCTTGCTAGTTGCGTTGAGCCTCTGTGCCTCTATCTTGAGGGACTAGCATTTTTGCTTTGATTTTTCAAATTGGTTTTGAACCTTTTCTGCTAGCGGTGTTGAGCCTGTTCTACCTCTTCTTGAGGGCTAGCTTTGCTTTGCTTGGTTGCGTCGAGCCGTTGCCCATGTCTTTGGGGACCAAGTTGTCTTGCTCTTTCCACTTGACCTTCTTCGGCTTTGCTATGCTTTTGGGTCATTTGGTCGAGTTCTCTCTTCTCCTTCCTCCCTCCTTCTATTTCATTATGATTTGTGTGTGTAGTTGACAATGCACTCATCAAGGGGGAGATGGCGGATACATGGGTGTATGCCGAGTCTCGAGTAATGAGTGATTGTCAACGGGTTTGATCGCATGTTCTTTGGCTTGTGTTGTGCAGGTGTCGAGCACGGAGACAGTGATCGAGGGCAAGGTGAAGGTCAAGTAGAGACGTGCCGTGCCGACGGACCGGGAGTCCAGGAGCGGTGAAGGGCGAACATGAGGCTTGCACTAAGGGACCGGTGGCCTGAGGATCAGCTGTTGTGGCTGGCAGCCTAGGACAGCGACGAGCGAACACTTGCGGGGCATGGTGTTGCTCGGGTCAAGGACCTAGGGACACGTGTCGGTGGACGGGGCGCACGGGCGGTGCATCCCCTCTACAGCGTCGGTTTGGTGGTAGAGCCAGAGAAAAACCATCGGGTGGACGGTTTCTAGGTTTGTGCCTCAAAACCCCTGGGTGCTTCGGGTTTGCCGAGTTTGGGCCTCAAAACTCGGGCTGAGGACGGTTTCCAGGTTTGGGCCTCAAAACCTAGGCGCTGGCAGGTTTCTGAGTTTGCGCCACAAAACTCAGGCGATGGGCGGCTGGTTTCCCGGTTTGGGCCTCAAAACCGGGGGTTGATCGTGAAGGCCTGGTTTCCTGGTTTCGGCCACAAAACTGGGGGCGGAGTCCGAAGAAAAGGACGGGCAGAGTGGAGGCGGCACGTGGCGGCAATCGGTGAGGTTGCGTCGAGGCAACGCTACCAGTTGTGAGGGCGTGGCCGTCGGATCACAACTATCTTTGAGTTGGTCCAGAATAACCTTAGGGTTTAGCTGGTTCACTCTGTAATTAGTTAGGGGTAGAGTGGGAATTAGAATTAGGATAAGTAGAGGGAGACACCCACCTCCCATCCTCTCTCAGTCATTTGCTCTTTCACTCCTAGGGTTTTCTGCTCTCCCATTCCCTGCTGTAGCGAACTGAGATCCACAGTGAAGAGAACAATACCTCTGTGCCCGTGAGATTTTGGGGAAGTGAGACCGTAATCTCACTATTGTAGTGTGTGGTAGCCACACGGTTGCAATTTCATGGTTGTAATTCGCGTTTTGTTCTTGTTCTTCGTGGGTTGCTTTTCTCCACATTTTTCCCGTCGTTCGATCTCCTTGCTCGGTATGGCTTTTGCAAATCCGTTTGAACCAAGTTGTTCTAGATCGTGAGGCACTTCTTTCCACCGAAGGAATTCTCCTCTAACCTCACGAGCTAGTAGATCGGTCAATTTTCATTTCGGGTCAAGTTTTTCACCCTTCTCCCGAATTTCTTCGATTCATCGATTTGGAGATAGGTTCGAGCCATGATCTCTTAGAGATAGCTCACTATCCTCCTTGTGACTCCTCTCACCAAGTTTGATCCCTTGAGGATTTATTTTGGGTGAGATCGAGTTGAATCGGTGGACGAACGGAGCTGCGTCGGGGTGACCGGACGCTGGGGTCGGGGCGACCGGACGCACGGTCTAGAGTCCGATCGTTGAACACGTTGACTGTGCCTTTCTGGAACTTGACCGGACGCTCGGTCTGTAACTGACCGGACGCATCCGTCACACTGTTCATCACGGTTGGTTTTTGTGACCGGACGCTTGATTGCTGACCAGACGCGGCTCAGTGAGTCCGGTCAAGAACAGAAAGCTCCCAAATCGAGTTTCGCTTGACCGGACGCGTCCGGTGGTCAATGACCGGACGCAGGCAGAGTCCGGTCAGAGTTGTTTCTTCACTGTTTCATCCGCAGTTGGACCGTTCGACTTCGGATTTGGTTTTGGGCTTTTGCGTTGGATTTCCAACTTCGTGCTCTACAGAAATCGGGCTTCTCATCTTGCAAAATAGCCTGAATCCCCTCGCGTTGCTCAGGGGAGGTTGAGGTTACCCAAAGTTCATCCTGTCACTAGTTGACCTGCGTGAACTTGGGCGAGGGAATTTTTGTGGTGTCCCGCTGTGTTCCTAGGGAACATCCACCCACTCTCTTGGGTTGTAGATATCACACGCATCGGTTTTGCTCTTGGCATTGACTTTCGGGACAGTGGCTTAAAGTTTTTGAAAAGAATTTTAAAGCTCGTATTCAGCCCCCCCTCTGGTCGCTTTCTGGTAGCACTCTCGGTCCTTCAAGGTCTTGATAAGGGAAACAACTTTGCTTAAAAGCACTTTTTCAGAAAAGGTTAATTAGTGTTTATTTCTTGCATTAGAAAAATGGGCTAGGAGTAAAATTTAATTTCCAGGTAGAATTTGGACTTGAGCCTTGAAGATGTTTTGTTCCTTGCGAGTTTGTAAACAACTTTGCTTTTAGGTCTTTTTCCTAGTCCAGCTTAGTTTGGGAGTTATAGAGCAGGAAAGGAGTTAACAAAAACCTATTTAGTTTAAACCCAGAGGGACCCGCAAGTCAGTCCCTCTTCTTTCTCCTTCCGCGCTCCGCACCGCACTGCGCCGCACCGTACACCGGCGCAAGCGCTGCTGCCACCGCTCGCTCGTCGCGGCCGCACAGCAAGCAGCAAAACCGCCCGCTCAGCGCCCACCGACTCCACTCACCCGACCAAACTCTCTGTCCCCCTCTCTGCGCGTTCATCGCATGGTCGCTGCATGCTGGCCGCCGTCGCGCTGGTCGGAACAGAAGACGGGATCCGTCCGGGTTCGATGAACCCAGCATCCGCACCGCCTTTGCCTTCTTCACCTCTTACACCTGCAATCAAGCCGCTCATTCACTTCAAACGCACTCGCTAGTGCTCCGCTTCATCTTCTTCTCCATCGCTCCACCGCCATAGCCGCTGAGCTTCGCCAGCCAAATAATCGTCGCCCAGAGCACCGCCACTCGATTCCTTCCGTCAATTTCTTCGCCCTAACCTTCTCTTCCTTTTGCTTGGGTTGGTTTCCCTTCTCCTTCACCAAAGCCGACGGAATGTCGAATGCCATTTTCAGGTATCCGTCATGTCCGCCTCCAGGACCTTCACGTGAACCGGCCATCTCCGGCCAAACCATCCCAAACCGAGCCATGTTCTAGTCTTCTCTACCGCCGTAGTTGCCTAGGTCTCCATAGGAACCTCTCTTTTGTCGTGTTTCAGCCGGAACCGAGCCTTGTCACGGCCATGTCCGTCGCGGACCGCCGCCGTGCATCGCTCTGAGCAATGCTGTTGTTGCCGAGGCTCGAAAGTCGGCCAAATAGGTCGCTTAGGACTTGCTTTGGCTAGTGCTAGTCTCGCCGAGCCTCAAACTCACCGGGATGAGCCTCGCCGCCGCGTCACAAAGCCGCTGCTCCGCCATGGCTGTCGTCGAGCTTGCTCCGGTATCCCTCTATCTCAGCAAGCTGGTCAGTCGTGTTTGCCTCGCAAACCCGCGTCTAGTGGTAGTCTCGACGTCACCGGAAGCCTCGCCGCCGGTGAGCTAGGACCGGTCAACGACGATGGCGCCAAAGTCCGCCGTTGACTGCCAAGCCAGGCCTCACCCGGTAACTTGGTCGCCTGACCAGTGGGCCTCACCGACAGAGAAAGAGAGAGTGTGAGACAGAAAAGGAGGAGTCTGGGTACAATGAGCCTCGGGAAAAGCCGGGTGTACCGAGCGTTTGCCTCAAGCCTCGGCTAAGTCAAGTTGGGTGTCCGTAGTGTTTTAGTTTAGTTTTTCTTTAACCCGGTTTTTGCAGAAATGGTTTAAAGGCTTCTCAAATATGTTAAAGGCTCATTTTAAGTCCAAATGATGTGAAAAAAATTTTGTTATGCTGGAAATGAATAGATCTACCTGTTCAAAATGTGAATGCATATTTTTGTGATACTTTTATATGCAGTTTTGCTCAAGCAAGTATATGGCTGTTAACATAGAAAATACATAACTAATTCTGTATTGCTTAGAAAAATGTGATTCCAATTTTGTTAGGACCATCTTGCTGAGTAGTATCCGGGAAAAATATATCATGTATATGTTCTATGAAAAATATTGGCATCAGCATTTGAAGTGGTTAAATGTTGTTTTCTTTAAGTAGTTTTACTAATTTGAAATGCTTAGATTGTGAACCTGCTAATTTTTGTGTAGCTAAGTTAGGTTCTGAACTTACTGTGAAAAATGCTAAGTAGGACTGATTTGACAGTTGGTAGCACAAACTATGAAAACTGCCTAATTTGTGAATTAATAAGGCTAATTACTAGTGCATGCTAAAGTTACTGTTGTGGGCTGAAATTTTTATGGTAGTCTAGTTCTAGTCTGTAGTAGCCTGTGTAAAAGTTTAGGAATTTTCTAAAGTCATTTTGATATCATGACAGTTATGCTTGTTTGGTAAACCAATTAAAAAGGATCAAAAGGGTAGATAAGTTAAATAATGCCGTTGCTGTCAAACGTGTGTCATCTCTTAATTTGTTGTAACCTAGTTGCATCACCTGCACCTTCCACGTGCATTGATTGTGTTCATATACGTTCATGCATCATACAGGATCGGCAGGAGAAACCGAGCCAGGAGGAGGCCTTGCTAGAGGAGACCGAAGGGATCGACGTCGAGGAGTTGCCCGAGTGTCAGGACCATAGACCGTCTGACCTCGAGAGAGGCAAGCCCCGGAGCATTTTAACTCCTATGGTTTGCAAATGATTTATCAATTAACCTGATATGCTTGTTGCATTAGGTTTATAGGAATTGATTGCCACCGTTGTTGCATTATTACTATACCTTGTCCACAACAATTATTATCTTAATATCCCTGTTAGGTCTAGGCTCGATGTATATGCTTAGCCCTGCTTACACCGGTAAATGTCGAGTGATTTCCTGTCTCCCGCATATAGGTGGATACTGATCATGACTAGCCTATGCTATCATGGAGATAACCATGTGATAATTAATTTGAGACAATGATGGGATGTAGGAGCAGCAGGACATGGGTTCTGTGTGCTAGTAGTCTTCCGTCTGTGTCGCATAGGACACGTTTCGGGAAGTGTCCCTTCAGTCAAATTGAACACATCAAACACTTAACGGAGTAGGTCTGAGTACCTCCCGTGAAGCCGAGTAAGGTTATTCGAGCCGATGATGGAGATGTTGACGCCTAACACCTAGGGCTTCAAATGTACCGTGGGCAACTATTCTGAGCAACCTGGCATGGTTCATGGTCAGGCAGGGCCTGACTGACCTGGCATGACCGTGGGCAGTTATAGCTTGAGTGACCTGGCATTGAGATAACCCCCGGTGTAGAGGGGCCCATGGCCGTCCCGCGTGCTGTGTTCTCGAATCTCCTGAGTGGCAGCCGACGGCTACCGAGCGCAGGTGTGATCGGGCGAGTGCGCGACATTTTATCGCCAGCTGGGTAGGAATCGATTATAATCGCCATCGCTCCTGGACAGTGAGTAATTGACTTTAGATCACTACACGTAGAACTTGTGGAACTAAATATGGTTATGGTATGAAATCTAGAAGGCTATTGATGAAATAGTCACTCTTGCTTGAATAATTAGTCAAGTGCTTGTTATAGTTCAGGTGCAAACCTATTAAGGTAGGAATAATTATAAAACTACGTGCCAACACCCTAAGTTAAGTTTATTTACAAAAAGAGCTTCATGCAAATGGTATGTTGAGCCAACCCCAGATATAGCCTACATGATCCTTGGTGTCTCATTATTTTTGGTTTATGATGGGTAAGTCTAGCTGAGTACCTTCTTGTACTCAGGGTTTTATCCCTTTGTTGTTGTAGATGTCCAGTGCTTCTATGGCTACTGCGAGAACGGCTTGTACCCTGTTACGGGTGATGACTAGACCATGGGCATGGTCGCTTCTTATCTTCCCTGATGCTTTTGCGGGACTCGAGCAAGTTGATGGCACTGTATTTTGGACAAACGGAACTTGTGTTTAAAACTATGTTGCTTCCGCTACCTTTATCAAACTATGGTTTGTAATATTGTTTCGAACTCTGATGTATTTGAACTATGTGAGAACTGGATGTAACTTGTGGACATGTTCACTGAATCATTACGATCTTGGCTGTTGTCGATTGGTTAAGAAATCCTTCGAGATTTCCGGACTACCTGGTTTATACAAGCTTAGGCGCTTGATAATCTTTGCGAAAGCTATGAACACAGAGATTTTGGTGCCTAGTATGGTGTAAATTGGTCAGTTCTGCCACACGTTCCTCGTTCCATCCTTGGTTAGAGGCCATCTTCTCAATGAGTGTAGTAGCATTATTGATAGTGAGTGATAAGAATGATTCTCCAGCAGTGGCATCCACATTCTCACGGGTACTCGAAGTGAGCCCGTGGTAGAAGGTCTGCATGAGTAGCCAATTCTCCATCCCATGGTGAGGGCATTCTGATATGTAATCTTGAAAACGTTCGCAAGCCTCTGGGATTGATTCGTCATGTTGTTGCTAGAAAGTTAAAATCTTGGCACGGAGGGCATTCGTCTTGCCCACTGGAAAGAACTTTGCTAGGAAGGCAGTTGAACAGATCGCCCATGAGGTGTTTTTGTCTTTGTTGGCATAGAACCATTGTTTTTCTTTTCCCAAGAGCAAGAATGGGAACAATCGAAGTAGAATGGCGTCTCTTTCGACTCCCCTGATGGTGAAAGTGCTACAAATCTCCAGAATGTGTTGGAGATGAGCGCTTGCGTCTTCATGTGCCTTTCCGCAAAACTGATTAGCTTGCACCATGTTGATCAAAGCTAGCTTGAGTTCAAATCCGTTGTCTCCCACATTGACTGTTGGTCCAGTCCTGATGTTGGCAGTGGTTGGTGCAGAGAACTCGCGGAGTGTCTTGTCGGCCATGGTGTCCAACACTGGTGTTAAGCTTCGTCTTATCTGGCTAACTTCTGGAAGTGGTAGTGAGGGTCTCTTGAATTTGCGTCTTGTTTTTCTTAGTAAAGCTTCGTCTTATCTGGCTAACTCTACTCAAATAGACTCACCCTAGCTTCGTCTTATTCGGAAGATGGAAACCAGTCATACATCACACCCTGCATAAGATAAAAGATAAACAAAGCTAGGGTGAGTCTATTTGAGTAGAGTTAAACAATCAATGCATTATCACATGTGTGTAAGTTAAATGATATATACTGTTTTAATGCTGTTAATGCAATGTCCTATAAGTGTTCATGAATAGTTTTAATGAAAAACCCTAGGTACCATCCCTAATTGAATTGATGTGTTTCCTCCGGCAACGGCACCAGAAATGCTTGTTGACACTCCTTAATGGAATCACCCTAAGAATAGAGTTTTAATCTATCCCCGGCAACTGTGCCAGAAATGCTTTTGACATTTCTTAACATCGCTACTAAGAATAAACCACATAAATAATAATCTAGTGAAGGCACTAAGAAGTGTACAGGACACTACTAACTTCACTTAACGTCAAGTTGTCATCCCCAACATGAAGCTAGCAATGTAATTATATCAGAGCACTAGATCTAAAGATAAATATTTACCCGCAAGCGCACAGATAAATACACCTGTTGTAGAAGCATTTCACCCAAGCTAGTCTCAGGTATCATTATTTATATTTAGCCTAGAGACTAATCAATTCAAAGTATGATGGTGTTATATTAATGAGGTCTTAACAACAATTAATGTGGCACACACTTGTCATAAAGACTAATAACACACTTATTACTCTAAATAGGGATCAGATAGTAGAAGTAATGATAATAATCATCATAAATGATAACAGAGAGCAGATCAATCAAAGATAATCTTAGAACAGTACTACCTAGCAAGTGATGATTAGAACAAGCATTAAATAGAATCATTCCTAAGTCATTCTAATTACAAGTCATAGCATACTTTGATTAGTGCAAACATATTTGACAATCATTGCCTAGGTCATATTATATTTATAATCAAGAAGCAACTCTATAGTAAAGGTGCCAAACAGAGTAACCCCTAAACCATTAGTTAACTGAGCCATACTAAACACTATATTCGGGAGGTGAAATAAAAAGGACTCAACAGAAATATCACACCCGCGATCTACCTCTCTATCCGGAACATAGGACGCATTCGTAGATAAATAGTGTATAGGCACCACGCCTACACAACATCTATCACCCACCCAATGATCATTAAGATGAGCGCTATACGAACATGAGTTTAAACATAATGATGAACTATCTATGCCAAATATATAATAAAAGCAGACTATAAGCAATATAATTAAGAATATAATGGTTGATGTCTTAGTCATATCAATTGTATTGCTATCTAGAACATAAAGATGAACAATAAGGTGAATTAGATCATCGAGAAGAACTAAAGTATGAACTAGAACATGAACTAGAACTAGATTACGATCTAGAAGATGAACTAGACTCTGACAGAACCGACCAGTTTATAAGAGCACAAGTACGAAAACCTCTGCCGGAGTAGCTGAATTAGCACACTTGAGCCCATATAAACCCGGTAGTCCGTGAAATCCTGAGGGATTTCAAACCTTTCAACATCTTAGCCAAGATCGCATGGTCAAGGAAATACAGATCATGTTCACGGAGCTTTGCAGTGGAAATAAAATTACAATAGAGTTCACAAATAATAATAATACAAGTGGAGTTCCACTTAATTTTAGAAGAAACAACATTGCTTTGAAATAAATACCATAATATAAGTTGAAATACTTTGCTAGCTTGTGTGATATCCTCCAACAATAGCATAAAGAGAAGAAGTATGGAACTGCCGAGCCCACCGGCACTGGCCATCACCTTTCGGTAGACCTAACCTTCACCTGCAACAAGGTGAGATAAACCCTGAGTACTCGAATGTACTCAGCTAGACTTACCCGTCGGAAACCAAAAATAAAGTGACACCAAGGAGTATGCAAGGCTGATATAAATAGTGAAGCTGGCTAACTTTATTTGCAAAAAGAGCTTAAGTAAAAGGGTTCACCATTTAATTATCTGAGCAGTCCTCTTTTATCCTATTTCTTAACTCTAGGCTTGCACCTGCACTAGAGCACTCACTTGAATATAGCAAACAATAATATAATACCATATCAGGTTTGCTTTATCAATATTTTAGTTAAACCATCAATGTCACATGGAGTTGTATCATGGTGAAGCTCGACATAGTTTCCCACTAACCGGGGGAGACGGCGACTCGAATCGAATTCCAAACCAGCTGGTGAAAAACCTTTAATACCAATCCACACTTTCCCCGTCGGGTCCATGCATTGGCTAACCGCTCGATGCTTGTTCATGGTGGTAATCGTCGCGGTTCAAGCACGGACTGCCCAATTGGAACCTGGCGATGGCCATGCGAGGCAGATCGCATTTCCATACTAGAGGGCACGACACGGGTTGATTCCGACCCGAACAGCATCTAACCGACTTTGGGGTCGATGATTACAGCATCGACATATCCCTAAGTAAAAGGGCGCGTTCAAAAATGAATGAGGGCCAACATCGATACAAACCTACACGATCCAACGGACGGACTGCCCCATGTTTCCAAACATGTGCCTTGCCTTCCAGTTGACCGTATTTGATTACTACTCAGGTTCTTTTTCATGATAGCAAATATAGCCAACCGTGATCCAGTAAATACCCACCAGGGGTATTATGAAAACATCCTTAAGTACTACTTTTATTAAGCAGGCTAAGAAATTCTACATTATAATAATAATAGGATAACAAGGCAGGTATAATCAATAATCAAGGAATGATAATGCAGCAAGTAGGATTCAATCAACTCCTATACCTAATGCATCACAATATAAAATACTCAAATAAATTAATTGTAAATACTGGGAGACTTAGAATGCTCCGGGGCTTGCCTGGGAACCAACACTAGGTTAGTGTTTCTTAGGTGATACTCGCTTGGCGAGCATCTCCGTTGTAGCACATGCTTAACTTCGCATCTTCGGGATAATCCACCAAACACCGTCTTCAGGTTTAGCCTCATCATCACGTCCTTCATGATGTATCTACCGTTACCTAAATGAGATGCGCAATGCAAGCGTATGAATGCAAGGGAAGCGCTTACGAAGCAAACACAAGTATTACTAATTACTTCGCATAAGCAATCAGGATAACTACTAAAAGATGGTATAGCTCTAATACACAACATGACATGATCACTTCAGCAGGTTACAATTAAAGTAAGGTATGCCACACGATTCATTAGGCACTCAGAGAGACTAACTATAACAATCAATCAAGACTACATCTACACCTCACATAAATGGAACACATGTATGCACATACAACTCCTATCTTTGTTAAACAAGTCAATCGTCACTATCAAACATATTTATATAATATATCAAGTTTCATAACATGAAATGCATAAACTAAACATTATCAAGTCATGACATAGCATCAAGGATCTCATAAGCAACGTTAAGCCACAACAATCAACTTCGGTTCATTTATGCAGTTTGGACAGGAACACATCATTTACTTTAAACAGACATAACTGGAGCTACACTTATCCAAACAAGGTGATACTAGACTTTCTGGAAAGCTAATAAAATTATCTACAACTTTACTATTATCACTTAAGCATGATTCAGCTATTAAAAAGACCAAACATAAAAGAAAAGCACTTCTGTCCAAACTTTGGACAGAATATTACATTCATGTTCAAACAGCCATAACTGAAGATCTAAAGCACCCAAGTACATGAAATAAGACTTCTTAGAAATCTTATTAAGTTTTCTACATCTTATTTATAATCATCTCAAGATGATTAAGCAGTTAACAAGGCTAAGTAACTCAAACAAGTAAATCTGTCCAGACTTGGACAGATTCTGACTTCTAACTTTAAACACATGTAACTCAAGTTCTAGACCACCAAAAATAGTGATCCAAGACAATTTAGAAAGCTTATGAAAAGCACTACAACTCTTATATTAACACGAAGACATGATTCATAACTTAAATAAGCCAAACAATTTATGATTTCAGATCTGCACAGAAAGTGTGCAAATCCTGATAGCCAACTTGCAAAAACTATAAATCCTAAACCACTTGGCCTAAAATCATGAACTTTTAGGAAAAGCAAGATAAAAAATTATCTACAACTTTTATATAGAACACATCTACAGAAAACATCATTTTCCTCACACACTAATCACCTTTAGAGAAACTGTGCATGCAGCAATTTCAGCATATTAATAAATCATCTCTTTACTTGTTTAGTTAACCATTTGAGCACACATATAAGCTACTAAAACACTTCTAACCATCATAATCATGATTACACATCACTTATCTAAGATTAATATGCAACAAAGGTAATCACATAGATATACATATGCCATCTATCAGTATATTTTAATTAATTGTTTAATTATTAAACATAGGCATTATTTTTAAGTGATATTGCAAACATATAATTTGGGGCTCATATTTTTGATAATGATAGATAATGCCAAATCATGACTACTGTTAAAAGATCACATGCTCAAACATTATAGATTATTTATCAAAAACATAGCAAGTTTAATTCACTAAAATGCATGTGAGAGCAAAAAAAATCAATAAATCACATTTTCTTTAAACTCATGGCCATGATAAAATTATCCAAGCTATAACAATATCATAGAAAGGCAGTGGAACTGTTGGCACCAAAAGTGACACACTGTGCCAATCACACAGCAAGTCGGAGAAGCTAGCTTCAAACGTGGCTCGGGTGCTCAAAAGTCCGGTGTGTGCCAGTCAGTTTGTCCTGCAACTAACAAAGGAGATAAACTGTTAAACACAAAGCTGGAACATGTCGGGTATAACCAGACAGTTCCAAGATGTACGGCCCTGAAGCCACTTACGACGACATATAGCTATGAAAGCTATCTGCCAACAGATTTAAAGATCATTCGGCAGTATGAACGAAGTTACGTGAGTAACAAGTTGCCGAATACGTTTGCACGAGAATTGTACTTGCATGGTATATTAACTATGAATTGAAGTTTAACCAATCTCGATTGTGCAACCGAGTTGGGGTCCATGGGGATTGAACATACAAACCGAGCATAATTAAACTAATCTATAGCCTACGCCTGCCGCACGACACCTAGCCTTGTCATAGATCAAACATACTTAACGTGCATGAACCCTCACCACGTGGCAATCTAGATATGATCAAATCGGCTATTACGGATAATAGATCTACTGCATGGAAGACTTTACAATAATGAGTATGAAAGAACAAGATAGATCTATAAAAGACAGAGCCGAACCGATCAAGATCTAGATTGGGCAATAAAGTGTTACAACGAAATAAACGTAACAAGACATATAACACAAGGTAACTTGATGAATCTATTAGATCTTGCAAAACCTAATAGAGCCGATAACTATCTTGTTTATGCTAAGGTTACCAAGTAAGTGCCTGCCGCACGGTACTTACTCGTAATCTTATCATAAACCAAGACTTCCCGATCATCGAGTAATGATCCGCCGCACGACCATTACCAACAAACGAGACTACTTGCATCATGCCTAACTCCGCCGCATGATACTAGACATAATAGCAAGGTTGTCGGGACTTACGGAGGTCGATGGGTCGATGGCTCCTCTCGAAGAACACGATGACATGACTTGGACTCGAAGATGGCACGGTGCCAGTTTGGTTGTATTGATTGTGTACAGATGTTACAATAGTCTCAGGGTTTATATTTATACCCTGGTGTTATCTGAGTCCTAGAAGGACACAATTACAACGATAAAATTAGGAAACTATCAAAAACAAGATGCCTTCTGCTCCGAGCTTCCTTTAATAACTGGCATGCACTAAAATGACAAGATCCCCATCGCTAAATCTTCTTGACATGCCGCATTTGTCATCTTCTGACGCAAACCGACTTGGCTTGAGGTAGCCGACCGCAGCGTCACATTGCCGAATTCGCTCGCCATTGACTAGTCGCCTCCACAGCCTTGTCGAACCTACTAAGTTAGCCGACCGCGCCCGCCATCTGCCGAATCCCCTCAGGCGGTGATTTCTCTAAACCTGCACTGGGCTGGCCTACTTGTCATAGTGCAAAACTTATGTGTTAACACATGCCCCCTCAATTTCTGCACAACAGCATTTGTTCTGAAATTGACCACAAGTCCGCCGCGCATTCTAGGTCAGCACTACTTCAAACTCCGCATCTTCTCCAAATCATCAACAGCTTCAAACTCCACCCGAGCTTCGCAATGGCGACCCACGATGAGATCCCAGAGGTAAATTTCACTTTTCCTTTCAACGCATTCGGTCAATTTATATCGGCATTCGGCTCATTTAGCTTCCCCCGCACACCTTCTCCTTTCAGGCCCTTAGGGATGAAATTCTGATTCCTTGCGATGCGGATCCCGATTCCTACTTCTTGGGTCCAATGGGAAACTCCAATCCAACCAATATCATCGGTATGGAGACCAACAGAATCCCTTTCAAGTACGGAGTCATTTCATCGAACAGGTGGTGGTATACCTTCAAGAACTGGCCCCTGCCCGCGGTCACCAGCTGGAGGAATTGGTACAGAAGAATTCCGGCGAAACTTGGACCTCACTGGGAAACCCAAGACATCCATCACGCTCTAGAACTGTCCCTGGCCGGCATGCCCAAAAATGAGTCACTGCTCATAGCAGCCTTTCATTTTTGGTCAGATGCCCTCAATGCTTTCGTGTTCGGCCATGGCATAATGACAATCACATTAGCCGATGTCTTCATGATGAGTGGCCTGAACATTACCTCGATCATGAACACCGATGAACTGCTAGAGAAAATTCCTCATAGATCCATTGATGTCAGCGTTGGATGGATGAAGTATGTAGAGATCCACAACAAAATATCAGGCCCAGTAGCAGAAACAGAGCATAGGGCTTTTCTAAACATGTGGCTATGCAGATTTATCTTCTGTGGGAGATCCAATGAGCCAACCCTTAACTACATCGCACTGGCTGATAAATTCTCCAAAGGAAAGCAAATCCCTCTAGGAAGGCTCTTCCTGGGATCTATATACCACATGATGCATCAGATCTCCACTCAAATGTATCATGCCACTCATGATAGCACAGATGGACTGCCACCAATTGATTATGTCAATGGCCCCTGGTGGTTTGTTCAAATGTGGTTTCAGCTATACATGCACCAAATCATTGTTGTGCCATTGGACAACCTCAGCTTTCCCTCCAGCAACTTCGCTGAGGATGAAGAGGCCACAGAGAAAGCTTCCCAAACTTATGGGGAAGCAGCCACTGCTATAACCATAAACAAGAGTATTGGCAGTCTCTTCAAATTATTCTTCAAGGGCTTTAATCAGGTGCTCTGGATACCCTACAGGGAGAATGACAACCTCACTTTCCCTATCAAATTCAGCTTTGATGATGGCTGCATAGATGAAATGGCCACAGGAGTTTTCAACTCATTTATCAAACCCTGCATCCTACCAGCCGAATTCAACAGGGGAAGACATGTGAAGCACACTTATGAATTCTATCATCCTAACATAGCAACTAGGCAATTAGGTTGTGGACAGCTCCCTCCAAAACTCATCTTTTCCACCATCATCAAGCCCAGGGAGCAGATTCAGTCCAAAGAGCATATTACAATAGGGATGCAGGCCCATCGAGTATTCAGCCTGGGGCAAGATCTGCCAGACTACAAACCAGTACCATTCCATTTGATCCAGTCTGCTCATCCTCTTTTTGAGTCCTGGTGGCAAAAATGGCATGATCATATCTTCAACAGCCCAGTCCATCCCATGTGCCTGGAACTTCAAGCAGACTTCAGCTCTGACAGCGAGGTACAATAACAAGTCACCTGTTGCTTTAGTATTTGATCCTTGAGATTTCTAACTTTTTCAAAACTTCCACAGGACTTCACACCCAACTCTGACATTAGGCCTATCCAATATCGTCAAGCAGGCCCAATCACTGTCCTGGGACACAATGCTCCTTCATTGACTCAGTTTATGAAATCCCAAGCAGCTTCATTAACCACCCTCTCAGCTAAAGGAGAGAAGAGAAAGGCTACTAAGGGCACTTCCAGCTCCAGGCGAACCAAGACCAAGCAAAACACACCTCCCCCAAAGGTAAGATGTTCTAGTTCTTCCATCATTATCAACTTATTCTTGACTGGCTTGTATACCATTACAGGCTTCTTCCCCTGAACAAGAAAACGCTCAAACGACGGTGCCCCCAATCTTTATTACCTTGGAAAATGATGAGCATGCAGATGCCGAGGAAATGGACACCCAGAACCCGGATGATGTCAACATTGGTAGATCCCTTAATTATCCCTTCAACCAGCAGATTCTTGCCTCTCTTAGCTGACCAGCGATTTCACAGATGCCGCGATTGATGAGACCTTCATCGGCTCAACTCCAGACCCTGCTGGTCCATCCGGTTCTCAACCAGACCAAAGCCACACCAAACAGCCGACTCATCAGGTAAGGACTAACCTCTCATTCCATTCCTCCTTCATACCTTACCTCAATCGGCTAACCTGTCTGAATTATCACAGACTTCTGCCAGCCCGGCTTCCAAATATGCATTTGATGTCAACGAGTTCCTGAGTAAAAGAACAGTGGCCAAAAGACCATCAGCACTTGTCCAAGATATCCTGAGCAACATAACAGACTTCCTGAGTCAAGACATCTTGTCCTTAGTTAGAGATGCCGATGAGGTTAAAAATTTCCTTGAACCCATTGCTGAGGACATTCCAGAAAATTTGAGGCTCCATCTAGAGGCTGTATCCACACTGGATGACTGCTTTGCCAAAGTGAAACGAGCAACTAGAAGCGCTGACCTTCAGACTGCCAAGTCCAAGTGCACCCAGGAGGTCAATGATCTGTATTCTAAGTTTCAAGAGGCCAAGAACTCTCAATTGGCCCTGGAGACTCAGTTGAAAGAACTACAAGAAAAGAGATCCGAGCTGGAAACCCAATTAGCCCAGCTCAACTCTGACATTCAGTCATGTACCTCTCGGTTATCAGGCTTGCCGAACATCATTGAGGACATCAAGCTCAATGCAAGGCTTTCACAAGCACAAGGTACCGAAGAGGAGGACCGAAAAGCACTGGAGCATGCTAACCAGGTTAAAGCTGACGCTTTGGCGGCTATAACTCAATTCTTGAACAATTGAGATGATTGTGTAATGAACTTTTAATTTTGGCAATCCCGTGTCAGAACGACTCAAACACCTTCTTGTGATATATCTGTACCTTTCATTCAATCGGTTACTGTTCCGATGACATTGTGACTAACTTCCTTATAAATCTGTTCGGCAATCTGGCAAGTGTCCACTCTGAATATCTAAATCGGCAATTTTTGCCGAAGTCGGGCGCCCTTGCTCCTGCCGAACACGCAAGCGCGTCTAGACGGTTCGCATGGCCCGTTACTGTAGAGGCCCACCTTGGGAAGTGGGAAAACCCCAGCCCGTCGGTTGATATTCGGCGTGCTACCCCGGAACACCCGCCACGATCACTGTTCTGACTTTATAAATCGCCCCTGGAGGCCTGCCTTCTTCCCATCTTGCATCTGCTCCTCTAGTACTCTCGCCACCTCGGCTTCCTTGCTTACTCCGCTCCAGAAAACCCTAACTCTCCAAGTGCAATGGTGAGCCATGATGATCGCGGCAAGCGCCCGGCGACTGAGGAGGCCGAGGGGAGTCGTGCTCGGCGCCTCCGTCAGCGTGGGTAGGACTCCTCGCTTACGCCCTTTGTGGCAGTTTCTTGAAAACCCCGCTCACACTCTGTTACTGCTCGCCGACAGGATCCCCGTCATCTCCTCCGCCGGCGGGCATGCCCGGCCTTCTCCAGCAACGGGGAGGCCAGGGGCTCCACCATCGGGCTCGTCGAGCTCCTCCGACGACCTCTCCTACTACTCCCATCCTTGGGAGGCGAACTCGGACCGGGACTTCGACGACGACCTCTACGACCACAACGACGCCTTGAACTTCATGGCGCTGCGGGATGAGTCCCGGGAGGAGCTGGCCGCCGTCTCGAAGCAGTACGGGACCGATCAGCTAGAGTGGGAGGACCGGCGCCGGCAGTTCTGTGACGCAATCACGGGTATGAACGCCCAAACCTAGATCAGCTTTCGGTCGTTCTTGTTGATCTTTTATCCGATTCATTCCAACTCGTCGTTCACAGTGCTGTCTGAAGAGCTGGAGCGCTTGAAGATGGCGGCGAATGCCGTCGCAGATCGGGTGAACGCCCAGGGTGACACCGCCGAGGCGCGCCTAGCCAATGTGCACGGCCGCGTCGAGCAGGTCGCCCTGCAGGGCGTGCATCACAGCGTGGCGCTGGGGCTATCGGCGATGACGGTCCGCACGGAGGAGGACTTCTCCGTGGTGCCAGTTGGCTTCCCCGACGGAGCATCCCCAGAAGACGTCGCACAGATCGGCGATTTTCTGGAATCCTACGAGGATCATGCTCACGCCCTCACCATAGTCACCAACCCGCAGACGGTCATCAACAGGGTGTTCGGTAACTGATCCGCACCTTTTGCACAGCCCCCACTATGAACAATGCTCCACTCTACCACGTTCGTGTGTACAACCCGTTCTCCCGTTCTGTGCTTGTTGAGTGTTTGATTTATCTAGCCGATTGCACAGCACCGCGTGCACTTGGCCCTGTATTTCTGCGTTTTTTGCGCTAAAGGCGACACATGCTGTGCTGGCTGTTTTTTGCTCTAAGGGCGATAGATTCTATCGGCCATTTTTGTGCTAAGGGCGATACAACTTCGTATCGGCCGTCGGTGCCCGCAAGTTCTTGATTCCACTATGCACCGACCTCCACGCTAGGATGAAATCTCTTTAGATAACGTCCATTAATCGCCCTAGCAAACTCTTCCCCTTGGAGGGTTTTTAGAATGTACGCATTACCCGGAGCACATCTCAGAACTCGAAAAGGTCCTTCCCAGTTAGGGGACCATTTGCCGAATACCTTATCTTTGGTACCGATCGGCAAGACAATTTTCCAAACCAAGTCTCCTTCTTTGAATCCTTTTTCTTTCACTTTCGAGTTGTAGTACTTGGCAACGCGTATCTTGTTCTTCTCAATATTTTCCAAGGCCTTGAGATGAATCAAATGTAAATCCTCTAGCTCATCCATCATTAAATCTCTATAATTTTCTTTGGCTAGATCGTTCTGCAATGTATCTCGTCTTGACCCCGATTGCAACTCCCATGGTAGCACTGCGTGATGCCCATAGACCAACTCGTATGGTGACGTCTGAGTCGACCCATGACAAGCCATTCGGTAAGCCCACAAAGCTTCGTTGAGTACCAAGTGCCACCTTTTAGGTTTCTCATCGATCTTCTTTTGAATGATTTTAATCATGATTTTGTTAGAAGCCTCTGCCTGTCCATTGGCCTGTGCATAATAAGGAGAGGAATTATAGAGCTTAATCCCCATCCCTTCGGCAAAGTCACAAAACTCTGAGGAAGTGAACTGAGTTCCCTGATCGGTAGTGATGGACTGAGGAATGCCGAATCGGTAAATGATATGCTCCCTGACGAAGGACACCATGTTTTCTGACGTCACCTTCTTCAATGGGATGGCTTCAACCCACTTAGTGAAATAATCCATGGCCAACAGAACAAACTTATGTCCCTTGCTAGATGGAGGGTGGATCTGGCCGATCAAATCAATGCCCCATCCTCTGAAAGGCCAAGGCTTAATGATCGGATTCATGGCCGATGCTGGGGCCCTTTGCACATTGCCGAACCGCTGGCAATCCTGACAACCTCTGTAGTATTCAAAACAATCTTCGAGCATAGTCGGCCAAAAATATCCAGTCCTCCTGATTATCCATCTCATACGTTGAGCCGACTGGTGTGCACCACATACGCCTTCATGCACCTCATACATTAGTTTCCTAGCCCAGTCTTGGTTCACGCACTTAAGCAAAACACCATCTATGGATTTGTAGTACAATTGATTGTCTAAGAGCATAAACTTAAGAGCCTTGTACCTGAGTTTTCGGGATACTTTTCTGGATGGGTCCCTGAGGTAATCGGCAATGTTGTCTCTCCAGTCTTCAATTGCCTGATTATCACTTGGGATTACTTGATCATCTTCTGGGGTTGTTTGCTCTTCCTCGAGTGCAAAAATGTTTTGATTCTCCCTATACCCGGATGCTGCCTGAGCCCACTGGTTTGCTTCTTCGTTTTGCCCCCTAGGAATATGTTGCAAGGTTGCTGATCAAAACTGTTTAAGGAGCTCTTGGCAACCTTCGAGATATTCCTGCAGCGTGTCATTTTTGCACTCGTACACACCTGTCAGTTGCCTGATTACCAATTCCAAGTCACCGAAGATCTCCACGGCATCTACCTTAATGTCCACAAGCAACCGCAATCCCTGAAGCAGTGCCTCATACTCCGCTTGATTATTAGTCACCGGGTACTCGATCGGTACAGAGTATTTGAAAGGTGCCCCCTTGGGAGAAATCAACATGATCCCGACTCCACCACCTTTGCTACACGATGATCCATCAAAAAACAATGCCCAGGGGGCAATGGTTACTATGTTAGCGTTAGGATCACTATGGTGAGTGACGAAATCAGCCATAATCTGGCCTTTAACAGCCTTTGCCGATTCAAAACGCAAATCAAATTCAGAAAGAGCTAAAACCCATTTACCGATCCTTCCACTTAAAATCGGCATTGATAACATGTGCTTGATTACATCAAACTCTAATACTACCACGCATTCGGCATTCAATAGATAGTGCCGAAACTTGGTACAGGAATAGAAAACGCACAAGCACAACTTTTCCGTAGTCGAATACCTCATTTCGGGGTCCAGTAGCTTTTGGCTAAGATAGGCTACGACTCTCTCTTTCCCTTCAAATTCTTGCATGAGGGCCGACCCTATTGTTAGGTTGTCGGCCGCCACGTACAACTTGAAAGGCTTGTCGAGTTGTGGAGGAACCAACACTGGTGGCGCCTTCAAGTATTCTTTGATTTCATCGAAAGCCTTTTGTTGCACGTCACCCCACACGAACTCCTGATCTTTCTTGAGCTTCAACAGTGGAGAGAATGGTAGCACGCGCTCGGACAAGTTGGATATGAACCTTCTGACAAAGTTGATCTTGCCGAGCAGTGATTGCAGTTCTTTGAGATTGGTCGGCGGCACTACCTTATCAATTGCTTCCATGCTCTTTTTGCCAACCTCAATGCCTCTTTTGTGGACCAAGAATCCCAGAAACTCACCAGCCGACACCCCAAATGCACACTTGGTTGGATTCATCTTCAAACCGTGTTTCCTTGTGCACTCCAGGGTCTTCCTTAAATTGGCTAAGTGTCTTTCTTTGCTTCCCGACTTGACCACCACGTCATCAATGTATATCTCTATGATTTTGCCGATCAACTCATGAAATATGTAATTCATGGCTCGCTGGTAAGTAGCACCAGCATTTTTCAAACCAAAGGTCATGACAATCCATTCAAACAAACCTATATGGCCAGAGCACCTGAAGGCGGTCTTTGCCACGTCCTCTGCAGCCATGAAGATCTGGTTGTAACCCGCATTGCCGTCCATAATGCTTATAATTTCAAAACCGGCCGAAGCATCTATTAGCAAATTGGCCACTGGCATTGGATAACCGTCCATAGGAGTGGCTTTGTTGAGGTTCCTGAAGTCGATGCAGACTCTCATCTTCCCGTTCTTCTTGTACACTCGAACAATATTGGAGATCTAGTCCGCATATCGACACGGCCGAATGAAATTAGCTTCTAGTAATCTTTCCACTTCCTTTTTTACGTCGGCCAACACCTCCTCCTTGTAGATCCTGCGTGGAGGTTGTTTATATGGGCGGTACCCTGGCTTGATCGGCAATTTATGCTCAATGATGGACCGATCTAATCCGGGCATTTCTGTGTAGTCCCAAGCGAAACAATCTTTGAACTCTTTTAGAAGATCTACTAATTGCACTCTGAAATCAAGGTCTAAGCTGGAACTTACAAACATGAGCTTCTTCTTACTTGCGTCACCAACATCCACCTTTTCCAACTCGTCGGCCGACGTGAAGCCACATCCCAGTTTGCCCTCGCTGTTGTCGGTTGGGTTATCCATCTAAAAGAAGCTTTGAGAGCCAATTGCTTGGATCGGCTGTTGATCCCTGTCGTAGACGTTGACAGGACCTTCTCCCCACACACGATCGGAGAAGCAATCTACTCCGTCGAATTCCTAGTAAGTGTGCTCAATGGTAGCAACACTCACCGAGTCGTCAGCTTGGACAATCTCGATGTCGTCTCCAACCCACTGAATGAGTATTTGGTGCATGGTCGAAGGTATGCAGCAGTTGGCATGGATCCAATCCCTGCCCAAAAGCAGGCTATATGCCCCCTTGCCATCAATGACAAAGAAGGTCGTGATGAGCGTCTTGGATCCAATCATCAGTTCCACGTGCACGGCACCCCGAGTGTCAGAGGGATTGCCAGCAAAGTCATGGAGTATCATGTCCGTTTTGAGCAGGTCTTCATCATTCATGCCCAGTTTTCTGAAGGTGGCGTAAGGCATGATGTTGATCGCTGCGCCGCCATCGACAAACATCTTGGTTAGCGGCTTTCCGTTGACGTACCCCTTGACATACAATGGCTTCAAATGCCGATGCTTGGCTGGCTTGTCAAATGCTGCCTTCTGAGACAACACGAGCTGTGCCGCGAGCTTGTCGTGCTCGGCCTCGTCAGAGTCCGAATACGCCTCGTCCTGTGCCCCCTGGCCGGTAGGAGCCATGAATTCCAGGGGAAGGAAGAAAGTCATGGCCACGTCAGCGCCTTTGTCAGTGTCGTCTGGTTTTTTCTTCGGGCGCCACTCTTGCTTCTTCCCATCGGCAGCTGCTTCTTCCAACTCCCTATTCCGGAGGTGCTGTACCCTCCTTTTCTGGCTCTTTCTGAGCCCTGGCGGGCACCACTGCCCCTTTTGCCACCTATATGGCGGGGCTGTGCCTCCTCGCTGTTGTCCTGGTGGTGCGCCCACTTCTGATCGGCATATCTTTTGGCTTGCCGATCCGTGCTTTCCATTTTTAGGCGCCGATCGTCCATTGGGATGCGTGCTCCCAATCTTTCGTGGACGGGACGGCGGTTGACTCGAGCCTGCCTATACCCCTTGTACTGATCGCTGCACTCAGGGCAGTTATTGACGGCAGGCAGCTTCAAGCCTTCGTTCCAGCAGTGGCGGAAGAACGGGAAGCCCCAGTGAGCCTGCTCCTGCTCTTGGCGGCGTTCCTGCTCCCTGCGGTAGGCCTGTTCCCTGCGGTAGGCCCCCTCCTCCAGACGGTACCGGTACTCCTCCGTGTGACCGTCTTCACGCTGATATTCCTCTGCGAATCTCTGTTCCTCGTGTTGGAGAAGCCTCCGCTTTTTCTCACCTTCCCGGCGCCACTTGTTGAGGAGATCCCTGTGGGTAGGCCTGCACCTGGAAGATGACTCCCCGTGCTCATATCGACTATTCGTGGCCTGCGTACGCTGCCGGAATTCATCGCTGGTGATCTGCCGATCGGGGTCCACTGTGCTAGACCCGCGCGCTTTGTCAGAGGTGAGGACTTTGACTTTGCCCTTGCCCCTGGGGTCCCCTGGAGCTACCATGTTAACTGAGAAGAACACAGCGTTCTGGGTGAAGGGGTTAGCATCGATCTTCATCTTGCCATTGAACTTGATGTGGCCGTCCTGGATGGCCTTCTGGATCCTTGACCTGAACACACGGCAATCATTAATAGAATGAGTGTTAGTGTTGTGGAAACCGCAGTACTTCTTGTCCTTGACCCCTCCAGGACGCAGCATCGGGTGATCCGGGGGTAAGCCTGATTCTCCCTTCGGCGACCAGGAACTCGAAGAGCTTGTCGGCCTTGGTGACGTCGAAGTCGTATGCCCCCTTCTGTTGGCGCAGCCATTGCTTGTTGGCCTAGGTCGGCTCCTTGTCCCAGTTGAGCTCTGCGGCGGCCACCACATCTTCAGCATCGGTGTAGTCATTGGGTTCGTCCAAGAAAGCCTGATACATTTGGGCCGCGACATTGTACTTCTGGAAGCGCCCTTCCCTCCGGAAGCCTTGCGCTTGGATAGTCATCTCATTCAGCCGACGAGAAAGGTGGCCCAAGTCTTCAAACTCCTAGCCGAACAGCTTGTCCCTGATGCTCGGGAGCATGCCTGCCACGGCTAATGGTGGAAGCTGATCATCCGGCAGGTACATGCCGATGCACTGGCTCTTGACTTCCCTGAACCTGCGCAGGTAGTCCTGCGGCGTCTCATTTGGCCTCTGGCGCACATACATGATGTCCACCAGCTTCTTCTCCTTGGTGCCCGTGTAGAAGTGCGTATGGAACTGTAACAGACTCGCCCAATAATGTGGCCCACCTACACTTGTCATTTGTCCAACGACCTTTGACCGCTATGTAAGTGTGCCACAAGACTGGATTAATCTGTTGGATACGTTCGATGTATCCAAGGGTCACAGGAATCATCCAAGTGGAACCATTACAGCAATATATATTTCATACAAAATACTAGATCGGAGAGTTCAGCGGAAGTCTTACGTAAACAATATTACAAACCAGTGTTCATTATTACAACATAGATGAAAAGAGTTCAAGTTTCGATAGTTCTAAGTGCTGGAACAAAAGTTTGGCAACAGAACCAAAGTAGCCGGCCCTGCCCAAGGGCACTTCACTTAACATCCTCAGCGGGGATAATTGTCATGCAACAAGGAGCAAAACACACTTGATCCGAAGGTTCACCTGCAACAAGGGATCATAGAACCCTGAGTACGGGAGTACTCAACAAGACTTACCCGACTAATAAATTGGGGAGAAGACTCAGGAATGCAGGCTGAGGGGAAGTCAAGGTAAGGCTTTAGCAAGAATCCAAATATTTTCTTTTGCATAAAGGCTGCTACTACTAAGTAGTAATGTCCTTCCATAATTCTAATATTAACTGAACAATTAAATGAATATCTCATAATCAACCCATTAACCCTCCATTGTTTCATCATTAAACTACGCTGAGGGTGCGAGGAAAAGTCTCCTTTTCTCATGGAGCAAACGACGATTCGAACCGCTTGATCTACCCAGCTGGGGCTTCTTTATCACACGACATATGCGAGACCGCACTCACATATATCAACCGTCCCATGGATCCGCTCAAACCGGACCAGAGCCGCGCCACCCGGGAGTACAGTACACCACCGCCCTACAACGGCCTTGCTGAGTCCGTCCAACAGGGGACCGTGCAGGGTGGGTACACGCTACTCCCGCCATCTCTCCACTCCCAGTGCGCGGGTGTGCCGTTCCAGCAAGAGCATAGCCACAGTAAGGCTTACCGTAGCATGTGACCAGTACTAACAAATAGTTCTCGATCCAACGGGCCAACAGCGGACGGGTCCTAAGTGACATAGGCGGAAACACTACACCAGGACTCCTTTCCTGCGCAAGTTACCCGCCCGGTCTCAGTTTAATTATACCATCCCATCCGGGGAAGGGTTCCCAACAAAAGCATCTCTCCTTTCAAAACCTACTCTAATGAGCAAGGCTAAGCGATCTAAGCATTTGTAAATAACCCAGTAACAAGGATAGTACAAGGAATAATCAAGGTAGTCAATGCATCAAGTAGGTATCATTCAACTCCTAGACTTAATGCACAAATTTTATCAACAAGTATATTATTAAAAAATTACAAGGTAGGGGCAAATGCACCGGGGCTTGCCTTGGGGTTCTTCTTCCGGCTCGCTGCCACAAATATCAAATCCCACCTCGTAGAATACCGGTGCCTCACGAACTGCAATCTCCGGTTGCTCCTTGTTACCCTCGGTTTCTAAACGCAACATATGAACGAGTATATATAAGATGCATGTGATGCGAATATGAATGAATGCTCATGATGCTGGACAACTATAAGCAAGACTGTACAGTAACAAACAACAATCATATATGAATATTAGATTGATATCACAACTGGAACAAAATTTGCATAAGCGACAACCCTAACAGATTTCATGTACCAACTCGTTTTAACCATAACTGGAGCTACCGAATAGCTATTCAGGTGATTTTGGACAATCTGGAAAGCTTAACTAATTTTCTGCAACTTTTCTATAATACACAACAGCTGATTCCAGGGTCATATGGACCAAACAATACATTTGGTTTAATCTGTCCAGATTCTGGGTAGATTCAAACACTACTGTTCTACGGACCAAATCTGGAGCTCAGAAACATCAACATAAGTGATCTAGACCATTCTGGAAAGCTTATAAAATCTCCTACAACTTTCTTATAACCCACCAGATCAGATTTACAAGTTAAATTCCTCAAATAGTTCAGTTTATACAAACTGTCCAGACTCTGGGCAGCACTGCAGACCCAAGTTGAATAGAGCATAACTCCCAGTAAATTTATCCAAAAATTATGAAATTTTTGGAGCAGCTAGATATACAAAAGTACTACGACTTTTCTATACAACATTTTGACAGAAAATCATCTTATCATGGTGTTATCATATTTCTAACAGAACTGACTCCAGAGCTTGATAGAAACATAGCAAAGGCTAATCTTCATGTCAAAGGCATGATCACAAGGTCAAAATTTATTTCCACAAAAAGGGCTAAAAGTTTTTACCAGAGATGTGTTATATGTTACTAAGCGCTACAAAATTGGTTTCACAATTTTTAGACCCCAGGATCAGCCTACAAAAATTATTTAAGGAGTCTAAACCATTTGTTTAACTATTTTAATCCTCCAAATAAACTTGTCTAAACTTTCAGTTTCGTATTTTTATAATTTTCTTCACAACTTAGAGAGCTTACCCAAAAATTTTCATGATTTTAGGAGCTGTAAATTAATTGTGACAAAAATAACAAAATGCAGTACTATTCAAATAAGCCTCGGATGAATACGGGGCTCGGGGCGTAAGACTCCGCCTCGCCCGAGGCCTGCGCGCGAATCGGAAAATGTCGAGGCTCGCGCGATTCGGAAAATGCCGAGGCTCGCGCGCGCACCGGCGCTGACCGCTACGGCGACGGCGTTGACTGCCGGCCAAACTCGCCGGCGACGAGGCCAGGGGCTCAACCGAGGCTTCCTACCTGTTCGGGTTGGCCCCGCGAACTCGCCCGAGGTCTCGGTCGAGGCTAAGGACGACCGCCGACGGAGCTAGCCTGGCCTCGGAAAATGGCGGCTTTTTCCGCTGTTCCCGACGGCTCGGCGGCGTCCGGCCGCTACAGCACAGTAATGACCAAACCGAGGCTAGCATCGGCACCAGGGGGCTCACCTAGGGTTGGTGCTCGCTCTAGCTCGGTCGATGAGGCTCGGGGTGGTAGAGGTCGACGACGACGGCAATGGCAGTGCGGTGGTTCCGGCGCCGCGCCTCTACTCCGGCGAACCTGCGTGGTAGGGGCTCGGATGTCGAGCCGACCAGAGAGAGTGAGTCATGGCGAAGCTATTTGCGCAAGTGAATTGACCTGGGAAACCCTGGCCTTACCGCGCGATGGTGAACCTGCTCGCGGCGGCTGCTTGCCGGAGATGGGGAAGAAACGGCCGGACCGGGCAATGTGGGTGACTGGAGTCCGATTCAGTGGGTGGAGAAGTTCATGGGGTTGTGGCGGAACTCGGGAATGGATTGGTGGCAGTGGTGGAAGCTCGACAGTGGCGCTAGAGCTCGGCGGAGCTCCTCTGCACCACGCCGGCGGAGACCGAGGAAACGGAAAGAACGAGGAATGGAACGGGCAGCTGGTTTTGTGGACCGTGAGGAGCTCAGGGCGTGTGCCAACGCATTGCGCATGCAAATGGAGTGAGGGACGCGTGGATGTGGACGTGGCGTCGCTGTGAAGAGACGCGGCGCGCGGTGTCCACGACAGCCGCTGTGGAGGCCATGCAGAGAGCCAAGCACTGTAGCTACAGTCCCTTTTGTCCCCATTCAAATTTCGCCCAGATTTTGAACTGAAGTGAAAAATCCGCAAACATGAAAGTTGTTCAAAATTTTATGCTCTACAAACTTGCTTAAAGAACCATGTTCCAATTCGGCCTAGATTTTGAATTTTGGTTTGAATTCAATTTTGCCTCAAACTGAATTCTCAAATTACTTTTAAATTTGCAGAACAACTTCAATTTCTGTGAACATGAAAGTTATCACATTTGTCTTTCTCTACAACTTTGATTAAAGGACCAAGGTCAGATTCTGAAAGGTTTGAAAGTTGTAGTTCAAGGGTAGTTTTTGAGGTTTAAACAAATTTGTTTCCATTTAAATCCTGTGCAGAATCTATGTTAATTTTATATACCAAAGTTGTTCCATTTACTAGTATCTACAACTTTGTTTTAAGGGCCATGTCCAGATTCAGCTGGGATCATAGTGTTTATCATAGGGCCACTATAATGACTTGTGATTTCATGAACCCTATAACACTATAGGTCTATCTTCACTAGGAATCAGCCACTATAAATTTTTAATCACCACACATCAAATGAGTAAGACAAAATCTAAACAAGCATATGATGCATTCGAAATCAAGTTCTATGCAAAATTGTAAATGCATCATTAGTGTTGCTTCATGAATGCTTTCCATGCTCATGATGACATGTCAAAATTTTAATTGGCTAAAACACCAGAGGTGTTACAGGAACTTCTGTTCCAAGTCTGCCCAAGAGAGAATAGAGCCCAACGGCAGAGACGTGAACCAAGCGAACGCCAACCCAGTGAGCGATGACGGGAAGTACCGAACCCTGAAGGCATCCTCGGTATTGGCCTCTCCAAGCTGGAGCAGATAACGACTGATGTGCTCCACCGTGCTAGTGTCGTCTAGACTGGAGAACTTGGACAGATCTATCGGTACTTTGACTCTGGGAGGCAGGGCCACACGGTGGAACCATTCAGGGAACGGAGACCTGTAAGCATGAGTGCCCTTAGGCTTCAGGCCAAAAGTGCGTTGCATCATGTCCGCCATCTTTTCCAGCATGACATCGACATTAGAGTCGGTAGTCTTTTCGGCCGTCGACTTCCCATATCCCGGATGTGGGGCGCCCTCTATGTTGTGAGGCTCAAGCATCTCGTGGTACCCGTTTCCGTAGTAGTTCTTTATGAGCCTGCAGGTTTGCGGGGAGATCCTGCGTGTTGACTCTGGCGATTGACCCCTGGCGCCGATCGTGAACTGACCCATGGTCGGCAATCGGCCCTCTCGCATCTTTTTCTCTTGAACGGTCAGCCCGCTTGATTGAGCCTCGGGCGGGGTCTCTTCGCCAGCAGCCCCTGCCCCCCTAAGGTGATTCGACAGGTTGAATAGATGTGGTCCTGTTATAGGGCCAAACTCCGCCTCCATAAGCTCATCAACCTTGGGGCCGAATTGGGCGATCATGGTGGTGCGGAAGGTGTTGAGAAACGCTCCATGCATGCGGCCGATGGTGCTAGAGACAGCTTCATTGACCATGTTAGTCATCTTCAGCACTGCCTCCTCATCCCCGGGATTAGTTGGGTTGAGTTGAATGGGCTTCGGCAAATCATGCAGACGGCGGACCTTTCCGCTCTTGTTCTTGGAGAAGGCTTCTAAGCACTTGGCCTGAAATTCGGCGCAAGCGTTAAGCACCTGCTCTTTGTACTCGTCGGGTAGCTCGGCGAACTGCACATGCACGAGCTCCGCCTTGTTGCTGGTTTCAGTTTCAACGACTTCAACCATTGTTCCAGGAAAAAGGCGTCCCACCGGGCGTGCCAAAATGTGTGTTGGCACCAAAAGTGACGCACTGTGCCAATCACACAGCAAGCCGGAGAAGCTAGCTTCAAACTGGCCCGGGTGCTCAGAAGTCCGGTGTGTGCCAGTCAGTTTGTCCTGCAACTAACAAAGGAGATAAACTGTTAAACACAAAGCTGGAACATGCCGAGTATGACCAGACAGTTCCAAGACGGCCGTGAAGCCACTTACGACGACATATAGCTATGAAAGCTATCTACCAACAGATTTAAAGATCATTCGGCAGTATGAACGAAGTTACGTGAGTAACAAGTTGCCGAATACGTTTGCACGAGAATTGTACTTGCATGGTATATTAACTATGAATTGAAGTTTAACCAATCTCGATTGTGCAACCGAGTTGGGGTCCATGGGGATTGAACATACAAACCGAGCATAATTAAACTAATCTAAAGCCTGCGCCTGCCGCACGACACCTAGCCTTGTCATAGATCAAACATACTTAACGTGCATGAACCCTCACCACGTGGCAATCTAGATATGATCAAATCGGCTATTACGGATAATAGATCTACTGCATGGAAGACTTTACAATAATGAATATGAAAGAACAAGATAGATCTATAAAGGACAGAGCCGAACCGATCAAGATCTAGATTGGGCAATAAAGTGTTACAACGAAATAAACGTAACAAGACATATAACACAAGGTAACTTGATGAATCTATTAGATCTTGCCAAACCTAATAGAGCTGATAACTATCTTGTTTTGGCTAAGGTTACCAAGTAAGTGCCTGCCGCACGGTACTTACTCGTAATCTTATCATAAACCAAGACTTCCCGATCATCGAGTAATGATCCGCCGCACGACCATTACCAACAAACGAGACTACTTGCATCATGCCTAACTCCGCCGCACGATACTAGACATAATAGCAAGGTTGTCGGGACTTATGGAGGTCGATGGGTCGATGGCTCCTCTCGAAGAACACGACGACACGACTTGGACTCGAAGATGACACGGTGCCGGTTTGGTTGTATTGATTCTGTACCGATGTTACAATAGTCTCAGGGTTTATATTTATACCCTGGTGTTCTCTGAGTCCTAGAAGGACACGATTACAACGATAAAATTAGGAAACTATCAAAAACATGATGCCTTCTGCTCCAAGCTTCCTTTAATAACCGGCATGCACTAAAATGACGAGATCCCCATCGCTAAATCTTCTTGACATGCCGCATTTGTCATCTTCTGACGCAAACCAACTTGGCTTGAGGTAGCCGACCGCAGCGTCACATTGCCGAATTCGCTCGCCATTGACTAGTCGCCTCCACAGCCTTGCCGAACCTACTGAGTTAGCCGACCGCGCCCGCCATCTGCCGAATCCCCTCAGGCGGTGATTTCTCTGAACCTGCACTGGGCTAGCCTACTTGTCATAGTGCAAAAATTATGTGTTAACACGAACCAACTTTTCTATTTTTACATGCAAACATTTGCCACAATTCATTTTAATCCATTTAATAGGCTGCAAGAAAAATAAATTCATAACTAATTCATACATGCACCAAAAATTTTGAAAGTTTTATCAAAGCACATATATCGCATAACAAGACTACCATAAAAATTTCACAGTCATCTAAGAAACAAAACAACAGATATCATTTTATCCCTATTTAATGCTATTTAACACAAATAAATCATTACAGCACAAACTATCAACTAACACCCATCACATAAAACATTCACTGGACAGAGATTTTTGCAAGGATTCCAAAAAATCCCCACTCGCAATTTTTTGACATTCCTACGATTTATTACGCATTTTACAACATTCAACCAGATTTGCCATTTAAACAAAACGTAAAACAGAAACCCTTTTTTACATCGGGAACCCTAGAACCTGCAGAAAACGTTAAAGGACCAATTAGTAAACACATGAGTCATGGCACTTTACATAAAAATCTGACAAAAAGCTCAGAAAACGTTAAAGGACCAATTAGTAAACACATGAGTCATGGCACTTTACATAAAAATCCGACAAAAAGCTTCAACTTCTCACCCATACCCTTCAGCTTCTTTTTCACCGAAGAACAACGGGACGACCGAGAGGATGACCGGCTTCCGGAGGGGCTTGACGGCCGGGCTGCTAGGGTTTGGATGCCAGGACTGGCCATGGGCGACCAGAGAGCGCTGGCTGCTCTCTGCTGCGCGGCCCTGGTCGCTGCTGCCAAGCGCTGGCCAATGCTGGTTGCCATTTCTGCGTGGACAGAAAGAACTGCTGTCAGAGGAGTCGCGGCTTCTAGAACTTCAGTGCAGGAACGTGGAAAGGGAGAGGGAACAGGGGAGGCGCCAGAGAGGAAGAAATCACCGGCGCTTGCTGTTGCCTCTGCTGGCGTCTAGGCAGGCGCGACCAGGAAGGAGGAGAGAAGGACCGGAAGGGCAGCCATGGCTGTTGCCATTCGTTCTGCTGGCAAGAAGGATGGAGGCCAGAGAGAGGGGGAAGAAAGAGCGTGAGGGAGGAGGAATACCAAGGGGACAGCGTCTGTCCTTTTGTCGCAGGGAAACAGAGGGCACCGCCCCTCTCAGCGAGTAGGAAAGGGCGCCGCCCAATTGCACCAATGGGAGGAGGGGCGTGACCTTGGGAGAAGGGGCGCGCCTCGGGAAAATTTCCCGTGAATTTTTTCCCAAAATTTCTTTCGCAATCTGGCAGGTTTCTGGGAACTTTCGTTCAAGATCAAAAATTGCAAATACTGATCAAACGGACTCCGATTCCGATGAAACTAGTTTTTTTGTCATCGTCTCGACGAGTACTCCGACTTTCATTAAAGGCTCTCAGACAAATTCCGAATCGTTTGTCCGGTAATGATCGTCGATGGCAGCTTCGCGGTGACCGAAATTCCGATTTTCGCGGTCCAGACTTGGCCGGTCACTGCAACCTGAATTCATTACTGTATTCCATCTTGCAGGCTCTTTTCACTATTTCCGGCACCGATCCAGGTCTTGATCTTAAAATGGAATTTGTTCCTCTTGATCTGTACTACAACTTTTATTTAGGGCGCACTGTCATGCGAGAACTTGAAGAGGCCGTTCAATGCTGGTCAAAACAATTACCCGATATGGTCCGGATTACGGTCTCTGGTCGGTCGGGATATTTTTTGTTCGTCTGCTCAACATGGAACTTGCATAACTTTTGCTCGTGAGTACATAAATAATTGGTTGGGCATAATTGCAAGACTTGGTCAAACTCAACTGATCTTCTTCACTTAATTCGTGATTATAGGTCAAGCTGTGACTCGTCATTTCACGTGACTTTTTGATTCCAAACTTCGTAAAACTTTTCTACCAGTCACGATAGATAGGAACTGAAGTAGGGCACATAAAAAGTCATGTTTAGCAGTAATCTTGAATATTCCAAAATTGGGCAATCATTATTAACTTGTGCTGTTAATTATTTCCGGAATAATTTAAACAGAGGCTCTATTTCTGTGGTTGATTCTAAATCATCAGTCATCACTGACAATTCTAGAAATCATCTCTCGGTCATCACCTGACAGACCATGTTTGTGTTCGAACTGACTGCTCAACTAGCGTCAACCACCTGGGGTGTTACATCTCTCCCCCGTTAAAAGAATCTCGTCCTGAGATTCTAAACGAAAGACTTTTCAAGCGAAGAGAAACATATCACTTATCCTTAGTGGCTACTGATAACTCAAGATATACTGACCTTTCAGCAGAAAAGAAACTGTCAGGAATAAAACAACTTTTCGATCTTTCAAGCCGTTTTCCCGTTACTCTTGTCTGAAGAATTTCCTTTGCTGATTCCTATCGAGCATTGAGATACACTCAACCCACTATTGATAAGTCGATATGGAAACCAAAATTGTACTGCTACTTTGGTAGGAATCCAAGATAATATTGCCACAAATACTAAACCTTCATCTGGTTGATATAGTTACAAAACAACTTCCTTCGAGACCGGGGAGGAACTACCTGACCAACCACCACTGTGTATACCATTGGTGAATGTCTGTTCTATCAGATAGCAATCGATAGAAAACTACATAAGGTTCCATGTGTGCAGTTCTCTTTCTCTGATGATAACACTGTATTATTTGAGTCTCTTGAGAGAGCGGTGAATATGATAGCTAACTGTACCAATTCCACTCCTTCATTGATCCTCCTTTACATGAATTCTCATCTCCAAACAGCCACTGATACTTAGGTGGAGTTTGATGCAACCTCTTGGGTAAAAAAAACACTAAACTACTGAATCTCTCTACTATTAAGTAGGTCAATCCTCGTCCTTCATGATGTAGTTACAACTCGATGGAACTGAGTTGTTGAACTACTTTGGTCATGGGGCAACCTTCTCAAATTTATTTAGTAATGCAGGAACATAATCTGGAATATGTTGTTTTACACTTTACTTTGTCATCAGTTTGCACTTCTTGGAGTTGATTTTGTAGAAGATCTTGACTGCTCAAGAATAAAGGATTGATTCTGACTGTCCTTTTCATTCTTCATCTAATAGAATCCAAAATAAATCTTCCCATAGTACTCTGATGTATTACCAGATAGTCCTTACTCGAGGTATAATTCTAACTAAGTTACTAGGCCAGTGTAGTACCTTGTACTGTCATTGTAGTTTCTCTTAGGTAGAGTTGGCTAGAACATGACAGAAACTCGGATGTACGGGTTCCACAAATAATATCAATTGGTTCACGGACTTCTGATATAACATTGTTCTGTGAGACATAGCCTTCATAACTACCAAAGTTGGCCTTTCCATGGCTGAAACTAATGAGCTGCCTCTCAACACTAAAAGCTCCAAGGTTTCTGCTTTTACTGCAAGCAATGCTGGATATCAAGGCGTGCATTTACCACCTAAGTCAGCAGGGAATCAGGCACATCTAAGAGATGATTGAGTTGGCTACAAAATCATAATGCAAGTATCTATACTGAGTTCCGACAGAAATCTTAGGACCTCGGGTATCTTATTTAATAACACACCATCGCTGTTACTTATTCCGCAGCTGGTACTTATCCTCCTTAAGCATTATATGCCACTTTACCTCAATACGACCATATATGTTGCTCAATCTTTGTTGGTGATCCAACAGAGTTCTTTGTCTACCACCTCTTACAGTATATTACCGCTTTCATTACTGACTGATTCTGGAAAAGGTCATCCTCTTTGCAACTTCAAAAGAAACACTGCCACAACTGATCTGCCATAGAGATTTCTTGGAAGGAATATAGAAGATAACACAGAGAAAGCTTCATGAAAGATAACACATTGGCATAGTTTTCATAATGAATCTCGACTAGAAACCACGATACCAGCGCGTGCCGAGCAGCACAACCATGTGTCTGCAGCCACAGGAGGCTCTCGGTTTCGTCGCGGCACCATTAGTTCTTAACCAAGACATCATTATCGAATCCACAACCAATGAGAAATCCTACATGATGCAGATAAATCTTGTATGGAGAGAGCATCACATGCAAGGCACAAGCTAGCAAAGTATTTCAACTTATATTATGGTATTCATTTCAAAGCTATGTTGTTTCTTCTAAAATTAAGTGGAACTCCACTTGTATTATTATTATTTGTGAACTCTATTGTAATTTTATTTCCGCTGCAAAGCTCCGTGAACATGATATGTATTTGCTTGACCATGCGATCTTGGCTAAGATGTTGAAAGGTTTGAAATCCCTCAGGATTTCACGGACTACCGGGTTTATATGGGCTCAAGTGTGCTAATTCAGTTGCTCTGGCAGAGGTTTTCGTACTTGTGCTCTTATAAATTGGTCAGTTCTGTCACATAGACGATGAACTAGAACTAGACGACGAACTAGAACATAAACAATGATGAACAAAGTTGAACTAGAAGAGCAATTATGAAATAGATCAATAATGTTAATACAACAGAGAAGATCTTGGGTTTACCGAGCTTTCTCGTGACTAGATCCGGAATCCAAGCAAAGCTTGCCTCCTCTAATCCTATTCTATCTAACTATTATAGGGGGATGTAGTTCTAGAGCTACTGATTGATCTCCTTCTCTGGTGGTAGCCTGATCTAATGATGAATGTGATCAAACCCTGATCTGATTGCCTTTGGAGAGGAGGGCCTGGGGCTGCTTATATAGCCCAGGGCAAGGAACCGTGGCCATTGGATCAAACCAACCTTAGGTACGGCTGAGATGCATCCTCGTAGGTAGTGGAGGAAGGTTCCAGAAGGCGGAGTCCAGTGGGCCCAGGGGCCGACCGGTCGGTCTTCGGTCCCACCTGGCCGTGTCCCGTGGTGCCCGGCCTCCTGGTGTCTTCTGGTGCCCTCTAGATTCTTCTAGAATATTCCTGATGCGTCATTTCGGTTATCTTCCATCGGTTTCCTTCTAGGGAAGCTATATGTGTTGATTTCCTGGTTTAGTCCCTGCAGAATCACAGTTCACCAAAACTCGTGGAATATTGTCAATTGAAACCCTAATCCTTTGTAGGTGATTGAATTCATACCCTTTTCATATTTATTTATCCTTTAATTATGATAGATAACCAGTGTCAACAGTGTTCAAGGAAGCGACAAGACGTCTAGACACATGAAACGGAGTGTCACAACATGTCAAAAAAAAACCTTGGCTTCAAAACAAAGCAAAGGTCCTTTTTTCGGGCGGGCGTAGGCACCTAGCAACAGGGCACAGTCGAACTTCCCCGGCTCACAGATCTGACCGTGAGGGGCTATTATTGGGGTGGCACCCACGCTGCTGGCGCCTCTGACCCGCATGTCGAAGAAAGACGACGCTTTCGCGTGAAAGCATTCATTCGCGCGAAAGCAAGAAGTCGCGCGAGGGTGCACCGTCAGGCGAGCAGGCCCGCTAGGCCGACATTTCATGCGAAAAGGGCTGGGAACGGCCTGGGCTTCAGCTCGCAGCGGCTTTTGCGTGGAAGCGCGCCAATGTGCGGACAAGCCCGCCGAGCTGGGCTATCGCGTGGATGGAGCTACGGGTGTTCTAGGCAGCTTTCGCGCGAAAGAGGCCTGGCGCCTCTGGCGAGGTGTTTTCGTCGTTCACGACTTTGGTTTTTCACAGGTCTACTCAGGTCACCGGGAGCCTCGGTCGAAGGGAGCAGGCCCACCGATTGAGGAAAGGGGCCAGGGAGCGCCGGGCCCGCCAAGGGACGAAGTCACGATGTTGCCCATAGGGCCAGAGGAAGCGGCAAAGGCCGCGAAGTAGTTGAGTAGGGCATCGTTGTAATTGCAATAGAGTAGTTGGAAGGGCATTCTTGTACTTTCAAACTGGTTTGGATTAATATAAAAGGCTCCTGGCCTCCCCGGAGGGGGAGGAGGACACTGTTGACTTCACCCGTTCTCCCATCTTTTTCCGGCTACTTCCGCTTTTGCTCCGTGCTTTTGTTCGTGCGACGACCTGCTGTTTCGGGGTTTCGGCCCCGAAACAACATGTTAGAATACCTTCCTAAGACAAATTAGTCGTGGTGTCTAGGTTGATTTCTGAACCGATAGTATGCTATAGTAGATATTGGATATTTTATTGGACTAACCTCTGCAGGAAAACTTTCATTATTAATTTGGGAAAGTCCAGAGATGAACTCACACTAGAGATAAAGAGACACATGAACTTCAAGAACTCTTGCACAATGAAGACTCAGCTCATTCATCATGGATGAAAGAACTGTGAGTATCAAAGTTTATTTATTTTATCTTCTATTGCAAGTTATCTTTTGCCTTGAATCATATTAAAGTGCAGCCAACACATAAAATACTAGTCTATGCTAAAATAATCCTAAAAACATCTTTTTATTAGCATAGATGCAAAATACATAAGTTATGGATAACAACCCATGTTTCAAATTCTTGCAATCCTTCGGGTATATATCCACTAACGTTATGCAGGAGAGAGTTTTTGTTCATCCATGGCTTGGGCTGAACATTGAAGATCCAAAACCCAAACCATAGACACACAAACCTACTCTCAGATCACAAATGGTGCTAGCCTAGTTTTGAGTCTTGCTTGGGCACTGACAACAAAACAGGACGCAACTTACCTCGTATGAGACAACATAAGCCTGCAACCATCATTGTCCAAGACATCAAGACAAGAAGTGGGGAGTTATCTTCTCTTCTAATCAAGACCTAGCTTGGGAGACAAGATGGTACCACTACAACAATAGCAAGATCTACAAGTCAAACACATGAACATGTTGTTTAGGAATCCATCTACATCACAAGCCAGACTGGGAGAGAATTCCGTTGTCCAGATGTGTTTCACAATCAAAGGGAGGAAGGAGAAAACTGCTTCAAGACATATTGATCTCCTACCCACCACTTTGATCAATACAAACCACTAGATGCTATATCAGTCAAGAAGAAGAATATGATTCACCACACATTCTTGGAAGATCATTCTTGAACACCATCAATGTTATCATCTTTGCCTGACCAGGAGAAGTCAACTTTTGGATCTTTTGCTGCATCTTCAACATCTACATCACTTATGAGCATCCAAAGAGAACCAAGAGAAGACGTCGAAGGGAGAACCAACTACCAAGAATTGAGGAGGGCATCATGAAGGATGAAGCCACTGCACCACAAGAGTTAGAAGATGGAGAGACAGTACCTGAGCCAGCAAATCAAGAAGAACAGCCGATAAGATCTCCATCATCTAGACACTTGAGAGGACAAGTCTCAGTTGTGACATTACAAGACAAAAGACTCTCATGGAGGCACTCGAGTAGCAGCTCGAAATTCAAGTCTCTTGCCAACCCAATGATTAAAGGAAAACAAGAAAGGTTGACAAGAGAAGAATGCAGAACTATCCCTGCATCCTCATAGTACAGAATTAATACAAGAAAGAGAGAGGATCCTAGTCAGCATACTCGAGGAACAATGCACCTTCACTGATAAGTCGACACAAGAGAAGGAAGGTCAATACCTCTAAAGATAATTCCACTGTGATCTTCCTCCTCTTAATCACATAGTGAGACAAACAAGAGAAGACAAGCCATTCATAAACAACAACCAGCTAGATAAGAGGAGTTTCCACATGGTGGTTCGACACAATCACTCTTCAATACAAGGTAAGTAACCATCACTGTAAAAGCTTCTTCTTGATTCTAGTATGAACATAAATAAACAACTAAACATGTTTAAGTTGCACCTCACTTGATCCAACCTAATTAACTCAACATGTTTAGTCCTTTGATCTTTGTTCCTAGCTTTACTCTCTTGAATCTCACAGTCTTAACTAAATGAGCTAAAATGTTGTGCATCTAACCTTTGTATGATGATATATCTCAATCATGAAAAGATCGACACTTTATGCATAGATTATCCTTCCTTGGGTTAAGTAATCTGATCTGTTAAATATTTTAAGATGCTACTTTCATGCTCATCCTCTGATCCTATCACTCATGTTAATATTGAATAGAACACATAAACAACAGGTTTGTCTTGTGCAATGTGCCTAAGGTTAGAGGGGAATAAACAAAACTTTTGGTTCTGTTGGTGTTTTTCCACCAACAGAGCCCATGCACTTGATCTCTACCTTGTCTTTATAAGAAGGACACACTCTTGAGCAAACATGGAAAAGTTTATCACTCCCAAATTCCATAGAGTGAAGGTCCTAGATCTACAAGAACATGCACATTGAGCAAGATGCTGCCAGCTTCCATAATTAACGCTTCACTTCAAACTGCTGGATGAATGAAGAACATGAGTGACACCAGATCAAGAGGCATAAACAAGAAGGAATGATGGAAGACGTCGTAGTCAGAATTAGAGGTCATGAAGTCCCCATAGACCTCTTGATCCTTGACATGGGAGAAGACGATGATGTCCACCTCATCCTAGGAAGACCATTCCTGTACGCTATAAGTGCAATCCTCTACAAGAGGAAATCCATTTTCACTTTCCTAGAGAAAAGGCACAATGCTACTTCATCAACTACATAACCAATGAAGCACCCAAGAAAAACAGAAGTGAAAGACGCCGCTCTCAATGCCAAAGAAGACAAGTTATCAAGAATAGAGAGGCTAATCATGATGAAGAAGCTATCGACACTGTCCCAGATAAGAAAGGAGAGAATCCTCAAGACAGTGAACCACAAGAAGTGAAGACTCAGACCAAGAAAGTATGGAAGAAAAAGTCTGCACCTATACAATCAATAACAACTTTCCAAATGTTTGACACACCTTGGGAGGACTAAACCAAGGGAAGGTCTGATTCATCGGACTTAAATATCCGAACCTTCACCAAAAGGTAAAAACCAGTAGTTATCCTTATATTTACTTTCCTGCATTTTTCTGCATACTTAATCCAAAATAATTTCATGCATCATCATATTTAATTCACAAACATTTTAATTTCTGCATTGCATTAGAAAACAAAATAAAAATAATTTACTGCATTTCATCATGAACTATGAAGCTCCATGTTAATAATTCTATGGTGTGTAAAAACCCACAGGAATGTTCATCGTGGTGGCATATAAAAAAATAAATATGCATGCATTCATGCTGTTGTATTTTCTCTTGCATCGTAAAAAATATTAAAAAACAAAAATTATGAGAAAGAGATCTTACTGAAATTCTAGACAACTAAGGCTTAACTGGCCAAACACTAACGCTTAATCTGTTCCGCAAGTTTTGTTGTCTATTTGAGTTTCACAAGATTTGAAAGGCCAAGATAAGCTGACGAGCAAGTGAATGCTCCGTCCACTATTGGAGCACTGTCTCAACAAACATCAATATCAAACAAAGCTCTAATAGAGGAAGGACATATCCACTGTCAGTCTGCTACATTGCAAGATCGAACGAGTACGTCAACATTCAGCTTGGAAGAAGACACCCCCATGTATCCACGTAAGTATCTTTATCCTCAAAAGTTTTTTATAAACAAATTCAAATTTTAAAAAAATGTGAGCACATGAAGGCTCACCCTTAAAAAGAAAAGAAAAAAATATGTGAGCACATAAAGGCTCACTCTTAAAAAGAAAAGAAAAAAATATATGGACACATGAAAGCTCAATGCTATTAAGGGAACCAGCTTGGGGGAGACGCACCCCGTTATCTTCGCGATTTAGCTATGTCTTCATTATTATTATTATTATTATTATTATTATTATTATTATTATTATTATTATTATTATTATTATTATTATTATTACTATTATTAGCTTTTATATTATATCTTAAAGTGTGTTAGATTAAATAAATAAAATAGTGTGTCTAGTTTATTTTAAGAAGTTGATGACCAAAGAAGAACCCTCTCTCTCCAATCTTTCGCATGGAAATGATGAAAAGTTGCTCTATCTAATTTCTGTTCAAGTACATAGCTTTCAAAGCATGAGTTCTCCTAATTAATAATGAAGCTTTAAAATAAAATTAAATGCATGGTTGGCAAATACTTAATCTAAGGTCTAGGTAATTGGGATATGACATGTGGTGATCTAAGCTGCTATTATCTTGTTCTAAACAACACTAGAATTCCGTAGATTTCTCAACATAAATATGACTAATAACTGCATTGAGTTAAATTAAGCTTTGTGACCCTATGAGATGTTATCATGCTATTGAATTAAGATCACTTACACATTTCGTCCATCTTCCACATAATGCTCACTATGATATTCTATATGACATGTCCAAAACCTCAAAAAAGAGATCTTAGGAAATAAAAAAGGACAAGTGTCCAAAACCTCAAAAAGATAGATCCCGAGGAAATAAAAAGGGACAAGTGTCCAGAACCTCAAAATAAAAAAATCAGAAAAAATGGGCACATGCCCGATTGTAGAATTAGCCTAATAGCCATATGACTCTAATAAATAGAAGAGAGTGAATATATATTCGAAAGAGCATCCGACTCCATTTTCCATACTTACCTACTTACCTGGTCTGGCAGATGTGTTGGGGCGGTTTGGCTCATATATAGAGGACTGGGTCTTTTAGTTCTATGCCATGTTGTGGGTACACTCGGACCGAGAGACGATTGAGTTTGCCTTCAGAGGGGAGCACTACAGGCTGTTCTCGTCAAAGATCCGGGATTGGTTCGGATTGTGCCATTCTCGGACCCGGTTCCACGACTCGTTGTACGACAGGACCGAGCCACCTAGACGTCCTCACGACGGAGAGCAACCGACCACTGACCTGGTGCGCCCGTGCTTCAGAGTGCCTTTCAGGGAGGGTTCGAGCCGAGCGCCCAAGGATCTCACTCCTGCGGCTCGGATCCTCCACTAGGTCCTTCAGCGTACCCTGCTCCCTAGGGTTGGCTTCAGAGAGGGGATGTCTAGACTGCAGCTATGGCTTCTAGCATATCTGATCAGGCAGCAAGAGTTCAACGTTTGGGACGTCATTTTGTGCGAGATGGAGGACACAGTGGCAGAGGGCATCAAGGTTCAGAGGTAGGTACCGTATGCACATTGGATCTCTTATATACTTTGGAAGGTAGCTATCACTACAGGGACTCACCTAGGGCAATCCGTCACTAGCTCAGCGACAGTGTTCCTAGATTATAACATGAGTTAGCTACTTGGACACCGTCATGACCGCAGGCGGCAGCAGCGCTCATCCAGCTCCTAACAGCGTCCAGAGGTGCCAGAGTTAGCACAGGAGCAGGACGAGACTGTCAGAGTCCTCGCTGAGCAGGAGCTTGCTGATTTAGAGGGTGAGGACATGTTCTTGGATAAGGATCCCACTGATAGCTCCGACGAGGACTACCAGCTCCCGCCCCACGTTCAGCCTCGTCCACATGACTCTCAGGCCTAGACGTTTGGTATAGCCTCCTCCGACCCCGCACTTCTAGCTATATTTTCTCGGATGGAGGAGCAGCAGCGGACCGTGACTCAGGACGTACAGATGCTTGCCTAGGAGCAGCAACATCCTGCCGAGGCATAGGCCTTGGCCCAACAGCAGGCATAGGAGAGGTCCGATGCTCTTCAGCGGTAGATGATGGTGCTTCAAAAGCAGACTCTCAGTTTTATGGAGAGGATCATGAGCGGACCCCCTAGTGGCAGTGGTAGTAGCCTCCACCCAGCAGCAGCAGCTTCAGTGGCCACCTGTCCCTCCCTAGCCGCAGCTCTCGCAGTTCTAGGGTCCCTCCCAGTCTACCTGGTTCACCACTCCACCTAGAGGAGCCCCGCTCTTTAGTCCGCTTCACACGGGGTTCATGCCACGTCCGATAGAGTCTCTGTTCGCGACGACTACCGCTGTGACGCTGTTGACACTTCTTAGCGTCGCTACCAAGAATAGGGTTTGAATCTATCCCCGGCAACGACGCCAGTAATGCTTGTTGGCATTTCTTAACGTTATTACTAAGAATGGACCTTACGATCCATCCCCGGCAACAGTGCCAGAAATACAAGTTGACACTAACTAACGTTGTCACTAAGAATGGACTTTGCAATCTATCCATGGCAACGACGCCGGATATTGGCATAGAAATGGACCCAAAGATCTATTCCCAGCAACGGCGCTAGAAGTGTCTGTACGATGTCTCTTAACAAGTTGCTTAGAATGGCGTGTTTCCAGCAACAGTGTTAAGCATGCATCTTTACGATAGTTCATAGGTTTGGAGTTTAGGTCCGCAGGTGCACGGAATTATCGTGTAGCATTTCACCCGGAGATATACCGAGTATCGTGATTTATTGGTTCGCTCGAGGAAGGCTTTGTATGTATCAAGTTCTAGGATAAATATAGTACCAAATACCATGATAGCAGTAATGGATCAATTGTCATAACAGGTGATAAACAGTGATGATTTGAATAGTGGAGAAACACAATCTTGAGCATGGCAAAAGGGCAAAGAGTAAAAAGAGACTAAAAGAATAAATGAATAAAAGAATAACTGAATAACCTAATAGAGCAGGCATGGTCTAGATACAAGTCATTCATAGAACAAGTTAATCATGCAATCATATGACATAGAACTAATCTCATGCTTCAGATGGTTCGGGAGATTACACGAGTACTGGTCTGCCAGCAACCTCTCGTAACAATTTAGACTCCTACACCCTAGCCGAACGTGGGAAAATGCCAAGGACGGACAGGGCTGTCACCACCTGCCGCCATCCCCACTACCGTGGACTAAGACCATGCATTTACCCGACCTCTACATCCAAGCACCATGCTTGCATGCACAGAACCCACTCAGACTCCCCCGGGTCCCCGACCCTTTGGATCGACAGGTAAGAAGCCTGAGCCTACTCAGAAGAGCATGATAAACCGCCACCCTTGACATAAACTCATTTGTAATCATATAACAAGCATGAAGCAATTAGACTAATGTTCTATGTGAGAATAATACAATACACACTTAGCTCTAATTCATATAATACACTATTAACCCTAGGGTAGCAATATATTATAAGAACTATACACTAGAATGTATATTATACTAATTCCACAAGAACTATTCATAAGTTCATATACTAGCAACATGATATAAGACCTAAGATCTAAGTCATATACCAAAATACTAGAACAAGAACTATACTCTAGTTCATATGAAGAACTGTATCGAAAGAATGAAGACAGGGCTTTGGAGATCAGATCTTTCTTATTCATACCCAATATGTCTCCAAGGAGCCAAGCCGTCCTTGCTAGCTTTGCCTAGCTCTCTCTCTAAGCTCAAGAACAAGGAAAAACTAAGAAGTGGTAGTGCCCAAATGTGTAGCTCAAGAAGTGATTGTGTTCTACTTTGGCCTCCCCTCCCCCTCTCCCTATATAGGTGCTTTAGGTCGGTTTAGGAGGGGGCTTGCTGCAAAATTCACCCGAAACCGCCTTAGGGGCATTGATTGCACCGCTTCTGCAAAGGCAGTGGCCACGTGGCATCTCCAGGGGGGCGGTCGACCCAGGGGGTGGCCGCCCCCTGGCTGGGCCCAACAAGCCCAGGCAAAAGCCTGGGCTGCTCCTTTTGGGCTCCTGAGTTTGTTCCCGGCTGAAATTTGCTGCACTTCTATATGGGCTTTTTGTGTCCTTGTTCATTTTGCGCATTTCGGCGTGTTGGATTGCACCTTTTTGGTTGTTATCCACCTGTATGCATGTTTATGATCTGCAAAACATAACTTTGCACTACATGTGGAACTTGGTTAGCAATAAATGTATATATGAGTAAAATACATGCTTTTCTCCTTTTATGTGGACAATGTTGGCGGGATAAATATGTTGATAAGAACCGCCAACAAACTCCCCCAAGCTTACCCTTTGCTCATCCCCGAGCAAAAGCTAAGGTTTTGGTTGTTGATCAGGAGTTGCTTCAATGTCGATTATTATACACAAGTGCCAGGTCTATACCAAAGTGTCTACCATGGTTTGAATAAATTGGTCTATAACTCACCCTAGTACCTTGTCACCCATGGGGCTTGTTAGCCTCCTCAAATCCTTAGTCACTGCATGTTAGATCGGCTTTCACAAAGGTGCTTAACTTTTGTTCCTTGAGCAACTTTATAATCCGGAGTTTTTAGGAGTTTTGAAAATCAAAGCAAGTTCCTCAAATGATTCACTCATTCGCTCAAGATGTGTATGGTCCTCACCAAAGGCTTTTTGCCTTTCTTTTCAGTCTACCAACTAAAGCTTTATCTGGAGTTGTGGGTAGAAAGAAGTAGGCATACTTGTATTGTAGATATTGCAAAGTCAAAGAATTGGACCTTAGGAGACTTCAGTCATACAATTAGATCAAGAAGTGCAAGTGTGTGGAATATTTTCTTTTTGAATACTCCTTTTCTCATGTCTTTCTCCCTTTGGAAAATTGGGAACTATGGGCTATCTTTATTCATCGAGAGAGGCGGGTATCGGAGTACCCATTGTTTTCATTTGGACACTTGTCCATTTTTTTTACTCTCTCATATTTTTTTAGAGAGAGGCGGGTATCGGAGTACCCATTGTTTTCATTTGGACACTTGTCCATTTTTTTTACTCTCTCATTTTTTTTAGATATCCCATAATTCTTTTGGAGGAGAAAGATCATGATCAACAGTGGAGCATTTAATTTTGTGGTGAATGCATGGCATGTCTTGCGTAACTCTTAATGCAAGAGTTAGCTTTATTTGGTGGGTGTACGTGAATCTTGATCTTGAATGCATGAAAGAAGTCTACACATAGGTCACAACTATTTGAATAAGCTCAATACAAATACAAGTAGCATATGAGTATATGGTTTGAAAAGTTTTTCATCATATGGCTCTGGTAGGATATATCATCATCGAGGAACTTTTGAATTTTAAGTTTTTTAAATAAATTTTCCGGATGTCAAGCCTTTCTTAGAACAATGTCATAGCAATTCTCTGCTTATACCAGATCATGACTAGCAATAATCTTGGACTTGAGTAAGCATGTGCATCCCACAAGTTTCAAGTTCTTAAGTGAGCCATTTACCAAATAACTCAAATCTTAGTAGAAACTAAGTTATAAACTAGGCACAGGTGAATTATAAGACAGAGCAACTATTCATCATTTCAACAAGGAAGAAGCACATATCTTACGTCACATATAAGAGTGGAATTCATATTTTTAGTCTTTTTAGCATTTTTCAGTTTTTTTAAATTAAAATTGCATTAAGTAAACATGCTAATGGAAAAATAAGAATGCATGGAATTAAATATGCAATACAACGTACCTCGGAAGTGGGGGTCCTCCCCAAGCTAGCTCTTGGCCGGTTTCTATTATTCTACAGCTTACCCTTTTAGGTCTGGTGAGCAAGACCTTTTCTCCCTTCATTTTGTGATTGTTGATGGGCCTCCTTGTCCGGGAGAAGTGGACGAAGATGGCTGATCCTTCTTTGGTTTCCACATCATTTGATTTGTATTTGGAGGTGTGGTAACCTTTTGAACTTCCTTCCATACTTTATTCGCTTGTGGAAAGGTATTTTCTATCGGAGCTTTTCCTTTGATTTGCTTAAAAGCTTTATTTTGCTCATCATTCTTTTCTTTTGAAACTGCCTTTTTCTTTTGCTCCGGCTTCTTTTCTTTTGGAGCCGCCTTTTTCTTTGGCTCTGGCTTTTGTGAGGGTCTTTTTACATATTTAGAGATGCTATAGATGATTTGAGGCTGTATTTGTACCTCTCTAATATCCTTGTTCGGCCCATACTTGACACGGATCATTGAACATTGCTCTTGATGCCTTGGCCTGAACTCAAACTTTTCCTCTTTTCCGTTGATATTTAGGCTGATCTTCCCTGCCTTAACATCAATCTGTGCCCCTGCAGTGCTTAGAAATGGTCTCCCAAGGATTAATGGTGACTCCTTGGTAAGTTCCATTTCTAACACCACAAAATCCACAGGAACGAATAATCCTCTGATCTGGACTGGAATGTCCTCAGCGATTCCTGCTGGATGTCTTACCGACGAGTCGGCCAGTTGGAGCGTCATCGTGGTTGGCTTTAATTGAGTGTAGTTGAGTTGGTCGAAAATGACCTTGGGCATCACGCTTACGCTTGCCCCTAAATCACATAGTGCATGATCGAAGCGCTAAGTCCCGATTGAGCATGTGATCGTGGGACACCCAGGATCCTTCTTCTTCTCTGGGAGACGGTTGAGTATAGTTGCACTACACTCTTCCGTCAGCTTTATTGTTTCTGCAGATGGTAGTGGCCGCTTGTTGTTGATGATATCCTTGATGTACTTGGCGTAGGAAGGCACATGCAAGACGTCCATTAAAGGAACGTTCACATGTATCTTCTCTATCATCTCGACAAAGCACGTGAATTGTTCATCCACAGCTTGCTTTCTGTTTCTGGTGGAAATGGCAGGTATGTGGTGTCCATATACCCCAACGGGTCTTTTGGTGCCATTTCCTCAACCTCCGGTTTGGTTTCTTTTTGTGTTTTCTTATTCTTCTCTTGTTGCTCTTTGTTCTTCCCTGCATCATGGTTAGGGTTTGGTGGATCCCGAGTGGTCTTACCACCCCTCGTGGTCACCGCTTTCACATTTTCAGAATTATTCTTTTTATATTCAGCAGGAAGAGCAGCAGCTATCTGAGCTATTTGGGTTTCGATCATCTTATTGAAGCTCATTTGATTTTGTACAGAAGAAGATAAGTTTTCTATTTTTGTATTTAAATTTTCAAAAACTTTATCATTGGACAGCAACTTTTTAGTCAAATTTTCATTAATTTTAGCCTATCCAAGAACTAAGTCTCTTAATGAAGGTTGATTCGAATTGGAGTTCGAATTACCTTGGAATGGTGGCCGTGACTGGTTACTCCAGCCATTGTTCTGGTTGGTGCCTCCTTGTTGGCGGAACTCGTTGATGTAGGCGGCGTCTTCACGGGTTTCTGGGCAGTCGGTCCCCGAGTGGCCAACATCACCACAGACTTTACACGTCATGTGTGAATCTATGGCGTTCACCGTATTTGTTTGGTTTTCTTGGTTTTTCTCAGATAGGTGTTTCATAAGGAGGCCTATTTTTGCGGCAAGCATATCCGTCTCCTTCACGGTATGCATGCCTTTTTGTGTTTTGGCTGGTGCTTGTGGTTGAGTTCTCTCGTCACTCCAGCCTTGGTGTTCAACCATCTTTTCGATCAGGGCCTTAGCCCCGGTGGTGGTGAGCGATAAGAATGCTCCACCAGCGGCTGCATCTAGGTGCCCCTTCGACATGGGCGTGAGCCCGTTGTAGAAGTTTTGGAGCACCATCCAATTTTCCATGCCATGGTGGGGGTAGCTCAGGATGTACTCCTGGAGCCTTTCCCATGCGTCAGGGATTGATTCAGTGGCATCTTGCTTGAATTTGGAGATTCTTCCCCGCAAAGTATTGGTTTTGCTTATGGGAAAGAATTTAGCGAGGAATGCAGCTGAGCATTTTGCCCATGTGTTGACAACTTCCTTGTCCTGGTAGAACCACCTTTTCGCTTTCCCCACAAGGGAAAAAGGGAAAAGACGGATCCGAATGACATCTGGGGTGATGTCCTTGATGACGATAGTGTCGCACAGCTCCAGGAAGTGTTGCAGATGCGCATTCGCATCCTCGCTAGGCAAACCGCAGAACGGGCTTGCCTGCACCATGGTGATCAGGCCTGTACGGAGTTCGAAGTTCTTTCCGGCCGTGTCCACAGCGGGGCCGGTAGCCACGTTGGTGACAGCGGGCACGGAGAACTCGCGGAGTGTCTTCTTAGCCATGACCTCAGTTGGGGTTGGTGCGGAACCGGCTGGTTGCTATGTCGGTGGAGTAGCAGAAGACGAAACGGAATGAATCCGCTTAGCCCTTAGGAGTGCCTCGGGATCATTAATGAAGTTTTCCAGCAGAGAGAAACCAGACATACACTATTCCTGTTTCATCCACAACAGGAGGAAAACAGGCAGAGTTAACATGCATAACAATGACTCATTATGCATATCAGATATTGGTTTATGTTTATCTAGAACTTTTTACATTAGCCTTCCCCGGCAACGGCGCCAGAAATGCTTGTTGACACTTCTTAGCATCGCTACCAAGAATAGGGTTTGAATCTATCCCCGGCAACGGCGCCAGAAATGTTTGTTGGCATTTCTTAACGTTATTACTAAGAATGGACCTTACGATCCATCCCTGGCAACAGCGCCAGAAATACACGTTGACACTTACAAACGTCGTCACTAAGAATGGACATTGCAATCCATCCAAGGCAACGGCGCCAGATATTGGCATAGAAATGGACCCGAAGATCTATTCCCAGCAACGGCGCTAGAAGTGTCTGTACGATGTCTCTTAACAAGTTGCTTAGAATGGCGCGTTTCCAGCAATAGTGTTAAGCATGCATCTTTACGATAGTTCATAGGTTTGGAGTTTAGGTCCGCAAGCACACGGAATTATCGTGTAGCATTTCACCCGGAGATATACCGAGTATCGTGATTTATTGGTTCGCTCGAGGAAGGCTTTGTATGTATCAAGTTCTACGATAAATATAGTACCAAATACCATGATAGCAATAATGGATCAATTTTCATAACAGGTGATAAATAGTAATGATTTGAATAGTGGAGAAACACAATCTTGAGCATGGCAAAAGGGCAAAGAGTAAAAAGAGACTAAAAGAATAAATGAATAAAAGAATAACTGAATAACCTAATAGAGCAGGCATGGTCTAGATACAAGTCATTCATAGAACAAGTTAATCATGCAATCATATGACATAGAACTAATCTCATGCTTTAGATGGTTTGGGAGATTACGCGAGTACTGGTCTGCCAGCAACCTCTCGTAACAATTTAGACTCCTACACCCTAGCCGAACGTGGGGGAATGCCAAGGACGGACAGGGCTGTCACCACCTGCCGCCATCCCCACTACCGTGGACTAAGACCATGCAATTACCCAGCCTCTACATCCAAGCACCATGCTTGCATGCACAGAACCCACTCAGACTCCCCCGGGTCCCCGACCCTACGGATCGACAGGTAAGAAGCCTGAGCCTACTTAGAAGAGCATGATAAACCGCCACCCTTGACATAAGCTCATTTCTAATCATATAACAAGCATGAAGCAATTAGACTAATGTTCTATATGAGAATAATACGATACACACTTAGCTCTAATTCATATAATACACTACTGACCCTAGGGTAGCAATATATTATAAGAACTATACACTAGAATGTATATTATACTAATTCCACAAGAACTATTCATAAGTTCATATACTAGCAACATGATATAAGACCTAAGATCTAAGTCATATACCAAAATACTAGAACAAGAACTATACTCTAGTTCATATGAAGAACTGTATCGAAAGAATGAAGACAGGGCTTTGGAGATCAGATCTTTCTTATTCATACCCAATATCTCTCCATGGAGCCAAGCCCTCCTTGCTAGCTTTGCCTGGCTCTCTCTCTAAGCTCAAGAACAAGGAAAAACTAAGAAGTGGTAGTGCCCAAATGTGTAGCTCAAGAAGTGATTGTGTTCTACTTTGGCCTCCCCTCCCCCTCTCCTTATATAGGTGCTTTAGGTCGGTTTAGGAGGGGGCTTGCTGCAAAATTCACCCGAAACCGCCTTAGGGGCATTGATTGCACCCAAGGCGGTGGCCACGTGGTGTCTCCAGGGGGCGGTCGACCCAGGGGGCGGCCGCCCCTGGCTGGGCCCAACAAGCCTAGGCAAAAAGCCTGGGCTGCTCCTTTTGGGCTACTGAGTTTGTTCCCGGCTGAAATTTGCTGCACTTCTATATGGGCTTTTTGTGTCCTTGTTCATTTTGCGCATTTCGGCGTGTTGGATTGCGCCTTTTTGGTTGTTATCCACCTGTATGCATGTTTATGATCTGCAAAGCATAACTTTGCACTACATGTGGAACTTGGTTAGCAATAAATGTATATATGAGTAAAATACATACTTTTCTCCTTTTATGTGGACTATGTTGGCGGGATAAATATGTCGATAAGAACCGCCAACAAACGCACGACCTGTCTGCGACTTTCAGTGAGCTTAGTGGGTTTCCCACACTAGACCTCCATGGCCTAGTTCAGACGTCGACAGCTCCAGTCACCTCTACGACAGAGACACTTTCGTGCTCCATCGTGTCTTTCGAGCAGATAGAGCCAGTCCGGTTTGAGATGACCATGACAGCGTGCCCTGAGCTATCTTCTATTCCTGAGCTTCTGCACTTCAAGACTCAGGGCGGCACTAGTACAGAGACTGCGATAGCTATAGAGCAGTCAAAGACTGAGCAGACTGAGCAGATCGAACAACTTGAGCAGCCAGAGCAGACCCAGACTGCTTCTCCTCCGCTTCCAGCTCCTGGGGGTCAGCAGGCTACAGGCTCGTCTTCGTCCGACTCTGAGGCGCTCCTACAACAGTTCAAGTTTGCTCAGTGCACTCCGGAGGCTCCTGACTCGTTTGCGCCACCTCCGCCCTCCGATGCTTAGTTTGGTGCTTGACGTCAAAGGGGGAGAGTGGTCGACTATAGTGATAGGGGGAGCGATGTGAGAGGGATTTGATTCTTATGTTTGTTATGTTTCACATATTCTCTTGCATATCGCATCTTTTGCACTACGTTTATGTTATATATGTGTGATATGGACCTCATGACATGTTTATGCTCACTATGATATTCTATATGACATGTCATTTCATTTCGCTTGTTTACTTGCGCTTAATTCTCACTTGTTATGTATTCGAGCTCTATTACTCTTGCACTTGCTATTCACTCTAACTTGTTGAGTGCAGGATATTGGCATGATATGTATGAGCTTGCCCCTAATCATTTTCTCTTATTCATTGCAAGTTCATACATGTCATGATTTGAAAACATCTTCTCTCTATACTCGAGGTCGTGTTGCCATCAATCACCAAAAAGGGGGAGATTGAACGCATACCTTGGCCCCTAGTGGGTTTCGGTGATTGGATGAAACACAAGATTACTGTGACTAACGTGTGTTTTGTAGAAACAGAGATGGGTTAGGTCACGGTAATGGCGATGATACGGGCATATGGAGATCATGTCCCCTGGCGATGGAAATCATTTTAGTTTTCAAAGTGAAGGACCGAGAATGCAAAAGCAAGGCGACCAGCGGGGGGGGGGGGTGAATGGGAGCCAATAAAATTTTTCTCGAAACTTCACGCCAAATGTCCCAAAATCAACCCCGAGAAGCAACGACCAAAACCGTGATGCTCACGACCCCTGGAAGAGGGTGGATGATCCCTAAGATCACAGCGGAGCACCACAAAGAACAAGCAAACCAAAAACCAAAAGCTCCGGCTCATGTCCCCCTTGGAAAACCAAGTCCCGAATGTAGATTGGAGGCTATGTCGAGAAATCTCCAAATACCAATGCTAACAAGTAGCAAAGATACTTAGAAATGTTTCTTGGTTAACTCTAGGGCCAAACAAGAAGTACGAAAACCAAGCGGAAAAGCCGGGACAGCAAATGCACTAAAAAGCCCCCTTCAGCAGGGTCCCGGACTCTCCGGCCCTACTGCGGACTGTCCGCGACTTGGTGGCGGACTGTCCGCCGGTCAAAAGTGCAAAAATGCACTGCTACTGAAGTCCCACTGCTCGGGTCTGGACTGTCCGCGCTTTAGCACGACGGACTGTCTGCCGGTGTCCCGAGTCAATAATAGTGGAGCCAGCCCGCGGCTGGACTGGACCAGCCTCGACGCGCGGACTGTCCGCCGGTGTCCCGAGTCAATAACAGTGGAACCAGCCCGCAGCTGGACTGGACCAGCCTCGACGCGCGGACTGTCCGCCGGTCAGAATCGTGGACTGTCCGCGACCTCCAGAAAGGGTGATTTTGGTCACCCAAAAATTAAATCTCCAAAAATCCAAACCAAATCACAATCCCAAGTTCCCAAACTTGGAGAAGATGATCCCAGGGTAGTTAGGAGACTATCCACAAGAAATCATCCGCTCAAATCAACCAAAACTCTGGGAAATCAAAAGGGATGGTGGATGAACCAAAAAAGCACCACGAAAACGAAATCGTCCCGATCTATTCGTTCATGTGGAGGTAGATGAATTTCTTTGGTCGAAATGACCTCCTCGATGAAATGAACAAAATGATTCAAACGGATTTTGCAAAGACGCACTGGAGAGGGAGATCGAGCGATAGGAAAAATGCGGAGAAATGAAGAACACGAACCAACACGCGAATCAACACAACGATCTGCAACCGTAGCGCAAACACACTCTACGACAGTGAGGTTACGGCCTCACTTCCTCAAAATCTCAAGTACACAGAGGTATGGTTCTCTGCGGATCTCAGTAGCTACAGCAGGGAATGGGAGAGCCAGAAAACCTAAGCCTGGAGAAGCAAATGACTGAGATAGTTGGGGAGGAGGGTGTCTCCACCTACTTAACCTATTCCTAATTCCTACTCTACCCCTCTCTAATTACAGAGCGAACCATCTAAACCCTAGGGTTATTCTGGACCAACTCGTGGTAGGTGGTGATCCGACGGCCACGCCCGCACAACTCGTAGCGCCACCTCGACGCGACCTCCCGATTGCCGCCACCGCTCTGCCCGTCCTTTTCCCGGACGCCGCACCCCCGGTTTTGTGGCCAAAACCGGGAAACCAGGCCTTCACGCCATCCCCTGGTTTTGAGGCCCAAACTGGGAAACCAGCCTCTAAGTCCGTCCCCTGGTTTTGTGGCCAAAACCAGGAAACCCGCCAGTGCCCAGGTTTTGAGGCCCAAACCTGGAAACTGTCCTCAGCCCAAGTTTTTTGGCCCAAACTTGGAAACCCGCCGCACGCCCAGGTTTTGTGGCCCAAACCTGGAAACCGAGCACCCGAGTTTTGTGGCCCAAACTCAGAAACCGTCCACCCGGTGGTTTTTCTCTGGCTGAACCACCAAACCGAAACTGTAGAGGGGATGCACCGCCCGTGCACCCCGTCCACCGCCACGTGTCCCTAGGTCCTCGACCCGAGCAACACTGTGCCCCGCAAGTCTCTGCTCGTCGCTGTCCCAGGATGTCGGACACCACAGCTGATCCTCAGGCCACCGGTCCCTCAGTCGAAGCCTCACGTCCACCCTTCACCACTCCCGGTCCATCGGCACGTCACGTCTCTACTTGACCTTCACCTTGCCCTCGATCACTGTCTCCGTGCTCGACACCTGCACAACACAAGCCAAAGAACCTGCGATCAAACCCATTGACAATCACTCATCATACCGAGACCCGGCATACACCCATGTATCCGCAATCTCCCCCTTGATGAGTGCATTGTCAACTACTCACACAAATCATAATGAAAGAAGAAGGAAGGAAGAAGGAGAAGAGAGAACTCGACCAAATGACCCAAAAGCATAGCAAAGCTGAAGAAGGTCAAGTGGAAGAAGCGAAACAACTTGGTCCCCAAAGTCATGGGCAACGGCTCGACGCAACCAAGCAAAGCAAAGCTAGCCCTCAAGAAGAGGTAGAACAGGCTCAACACCGCTAGCAAATACCAATTGAAAGCTTCAGAAAAGAGCTCGATACCAATTGACGCCAAGCGAAAACCCGAAGCAAAAGCTAGTCCCTCAAGATAGAGGCACAGAGGCTCAACACAACTAGCAAGAAAAGCTCGATACCAATGCCGGCCAACAAGAAGCAGCAAAGATGCTAGTCCCTCAAGAAAGAGGCAAAGGCTCAACACAACAAGCAAACTACCCTCAATTTGTGCAACCCAACCAGAAGGACTTCCCCTTAGTTCAACTAGAAAACACATGATTTGCAATAAGTTCTCCCCCTTAGTTTAACTTTCAGAAAAGACAAGACATGATTTGTCAAAAATTCTCCCCCTTAGTTCAAAATGCACTTATCAAGCGAAATTTCTCCCCCTTGACCAAACATCTCCTCCTTCCAAAATGCATATGAGTCAAAATGCAAGTTAGCAGCTTCAGGCATATAGTCAAAAGAATGCAAAGATGCTCTAAACGGTATAACTCCAATGACACAACTAAGCATTCACATAGCAAAGGCTCAAACTGATCACCAAATATGAAATATGAACATATGAGCATAGTGCGGATACATGGGTGTATGCCGAGTCTCTGAGTGATGAGTGATTGTCAACTGGGATGATGCGCATGTTCTTTGGCTTGTGTTGTGCAGGTGTCGAGCCCGGATGCAGTGATCAAAGGCAAGGTGAAGGTGAAGTAGAGACATGCCGTGCCGATGGACCGAGAGTGGCGAAGGGCGGACGTGAGGCTTGGACTGAGGGACCAGAGGCCCGAGGATCAGCTGTGGTGGCTGGCAGCCTGTGACGATAAGAAGTGAAGAAGTGCGGTCATGTCGGTGGATGGGGTGCACGGAGGTGCATCCCATCTACGATGTCAGTTTGGTGGTTGAGCCAGGGAAAAACCATCGGATGGACGGTTTCTAGGTTTGGGCCTCAAAACCTGGGCTTGGATGGTTTCCGAGTTTGGCCACAAAACTTGGGCTGAGGGTTTCCGAGTTTGGCCTCAAAACTCGGGCTGAGGACGGTATCCAGGTTTGGGCCTCAAAACCTGGGCGCAGATGGTTTGCTGAGTTTGGCCTCAAAACTCAGACGCTGGTGGGCCGGTTTCTCGGTTTGGGCCTCAAAACCGGGGGTTGCCTGGAAAGGCTGGTTTCCTGGTTTGGGCCACAAAACCTGGGGTGCAGAGCAAGGGTGGCACGTGGCGGCAATCGGGAGGTCACGTTGAGGCGACGCTACGAGTTGTGCGGGCATGGCCGTCGGATACACCTACCACCTGAGTTGGTCCAGAATAACCTTAGGGTTTAGCTAGTTCGCTCTGTAATTAGAATAGACAGGGGTAGAGTAAGAAATATACTTAGGCTAGAAATAGGATAAGTAGTCAGGGAGACACCCTCCTCCCCTTATCTCAGTCATTTGTTCTTTTGTCTTAGGGTTTCCTGCTCTCCCCATCCCCTGCTGTAGCTAGTTGAGATCCGCAGAGAGACTCACCTCTGTGTACTGTTGATTTTGAGGAAGTGAGGCCGTAACCTCACTGTCATAGCGTGTGTTTGCGCTTCGGCTGCAGATCAATGTGTCAATTCACGTTTTGATTCGTGTTCTTCGCGTTCTTTGTTTCTCCGTGATTTTCCCGTCACTCAATCTCCCTCTACGTTGCGTCTTTGCGAAATCCGTTTGAATCATTTTGTTCGTATCATTGAGGAGGTCATTTTGACCAAATGAATTCATCTAACTCCTCATGATTGAATAGATCAGGATGATTTCGTTTTCGTGGCGCTTTTTCGTTCAATCCACCTTCCCTTTTGATTTCTCAGTGTTTTAGTTAATTTGAGGGGATGATTTCTTGGGGATAGTCTCCTAACTACTCCGTGATCATCTTCTCCAAGTTTGGGAACTTGGGATTTTGATTTGGATCGGATTTGGAGAGATTTGGGAGAGGGGCGATCAAAATCGCCCTCTCTGCAGGGTCGCGGACAGTCCACGCCTGCACTTGCGGACAGTCCGCATGTCGGGCACGAGCCAGAGCAGTGGCTGCTGTGCACGTTCGGACAAGTCCAAATTTGACCGGCGGACAGTCCACCGTGCTAAAGCGCGGACAATCCGGGACCGTCCAGGGACACTTCAGCAGTCTTGCTGTTTTTGTGATTCAGCCGGCGGACAGTCCGGGAACTGGTGGCGGACAGTCCGCCCTAGCCGCGGACAGTCCGGGACCCCAGGTCCAGACAGTCTGGGACCCTGCTGAAGGTTGTTTTTCAATGCAATCTTTGCCTCGGTTTTTCCGCTTGGTTTTTGGACTTCTCGTTTGTTCCTAGATTTAACCAAGAAACATTTCTAGGTATCTCTGCAACTTGTTTGCATAGGTATTTAGAGATTTCTCGATGTAGGCTCCAATCTACGTTCGGGACTAGGTTTTCTCAAGGAAGACTTGAGCCAGAGCTTTTGGTCTTTGCTTCGCTTGTGTTTGGTGGTGCTCCGCTGTGATCCTAGGGATCATCCACCCTCTTCCAAGGGTTGTGAGCATCACGGTTTTGGTCAGTGCCTCTCGGTGTTGATTTTGGGACATTTGACCAAAGTTTCGAAAGAAATTTTTGAGCTCCCATTCACCCCCCCTCTGGTCGCCTTGCTAGTGCTTTCTCGGTCCTTCACATAGTGAGCAGTTTTGAGTCAAAAAGGGATTCACCACCAAAATAGCACTAAACATGTATAGACAAGAATCCGAACAAGTGCTAAACATGTATACAAGGTGAACTACCCCTAGCAAAGTTCAATCATCATGCTTAAGAATGAAACTTACACTTGTGATTTCAAATTTAGATCGGAGTTGCAGCGGTGAAATTACACAAGTTCAAAAATTAGCATGTGATTGCGAGAGGTTGAAAGCTTGTCTTTGCCTAACTTTTCAACCGAGCAAAGCCTATGCCAAAGCAATCAGAAGCTTAAAGTTGCGGTTTCGGTCATACACTACACGGCTCAAGTTTAACTCAAGGTGCAATGAGAAACAGTCTCGATACCGTGATGTGTTGACAAGCAATCCCATCTTGATCTTTTCAATTCAATAAAACTTGGTTCAAATTTTAAACAGGATATGACCAGACCAAGCAAGTGAATGACTCAGAACTAGAGACATAGCAACCTAGCATATATGAAAAGCACGAGTGAACTCAACATCCTACATATGCTAGTTGCATAACTCAATGGTGAACATTTTCAGATTTTATGTACATTAAGCAAATTCACCATTACAAAATAGCTCAGCTCACAACATGTATCAGTGATAAGGAAGAGCATAAGCTACATGTATCAACATAAGCATCAGAGCATACTACATAGAGCATAGTTACATTCTAGTGATTATAAACATGAAGCTCAGAATGTAAATGTGTATGCTAAAATGCAAAAGAAAAGAAAGACAAACAAAAAGAGTCAGACTATTATACAAGATCCAAAATGTTTCCCCCATCTAAAAGGGGAAACACACACCAAGCTCACCCCTCAACCGATTAAAGGTTGATTCGTCTAAAGGCTTGGTGAAAATATCAGCCAACTAATGATGAGTATCGACATGGCGAAGGTCAATATCATGCAAAAAAGCACGCCTAAGCAGCTAATAGCACTCGTGCTGCCACAAAGCAAAGGAACGCGAGAAAAGCTCAGACCAAAATCACGCAAAGTGGCCATCATCCAAAGCAACTGGGAACAGCAGCTAGCCGTAGCAACATATTCAGCCTCTGTGGTAGACTAAGCGACACTAGACTGCTTGCAAGAAGACCACGATACAAGTGAAGAACCAATAAACTGGCAAGTCCCAGAAGTGGACTTGCGCTCAACACGGCAACCAGCAAAATCGGCATCGGAATAACCGCAAAGGGAGAGGGTGGAGGAAGCTGAATACCAAATCCCAAACTCAGGTGTGAAACGAAGGTACCTGAAAATGTGCTTCACCGCCTGACGGTGAGAAGTGCGCGGCGACGCCTAAAAGCGTGCGCACAGACACACCACGAACTGGATGTCCGGGCGTGTCGCCGTCAGGTAGAGTAGTGACCCAATCATGCTTCAGTACTTCTTCTGGTCCACAGCTTCTCCATCCTTGTCTACATCTAGGGCCGTCGTGGTCGACATGGGTGTTGGAAGAGGCTTGGCCTCACCCATATCGAACCGCTTCAGCAAGTCCTTGGTGTACTTGCCCTGGTGCACAAACGTCCCCTCTCGGGATTGCTTAATTTGCATCCCGAGAAAGAATGTCAGCTCGCCCATCATGCTCATCTCGAACTCCCTGCTCATTATACCTGCAAACTTGGCTAACCAAAGCGTGAGAAGAACCACCAAAAATGATATCATCCACGTAAATCTGGACCAAGAAAGTGTCTTTGCCTTGCCTGAGGAGAAAGAGCGTTTTATATACACATCCCATTTTAAAACCCTTAGCAAGCAAAAAGGTTTTCAACCTATCATACCAGGCTCTAGGGGCTTGTTTCAAACCATATAAAGCTTTGTAAAGTTTAAAAACATGGTTTGGAAACTTGGGATTTTCGAAACCGGGGGGTTGCTCAACATACACTTCTTCTATGTAGCTATTTAAGAAGGCACTCTTGACATCCATTTGAAAAAGTTTGAACCCTTTGGATGCAGCAAAAGCTAAGAGTATCCTAATAGCCTCCAAACGAGCTATAGGAGCAAAAGTCTCCTCAAAGTCTATCCCCTCCTTCTGACTGTATCCCTTGGCCACAAGACGCGCTTTATTCCTCACAATGTGGCCATCCTCTCCTTGTTTGTTTTTGAAAACCCATTTTGTCCCAATAGGATTACAGTTAGGAGGAGGAGGAACTAGAACCCAAACCCCATTTCTCTCAAAATTTTCTAACTCCTCATGCATGGCATTGACCCAATCCGGATCCGTCAAAGCGTGTCCAACATCTCGGGGCTCAAAATTAGCAACAAAAACAGAATGAGCAAAGTGCGAGATTTGCTGTGACCTAGACCGACTGACACATTCGTCGATGTTGCTGATCATCTGCTGAGGGGGGTGTTGGCGCTGAATGTGTCATGGCGCCTCCCGAGAAGAAGTGATCTCCCCCTCAACAGCAGCTGGTGCCTCCCCGGGTACAAAAGGTACCGCTCGGGGTGGCGGATCCCACAGCCCCCAGGAAGAGGAGGTATTGGGGCCATGAGTCATCGCAGAAGCCGCTGTTTGCGGCACAGCAGGTGGAGGTGATGCTGGGTCACCCATGCCTTCAGCATCCTCGTCCTCATCATCAAAAAGAGGTTCACCGACCTCATGATCACCTGCACGCTCAAAGCGAGAAGGACAAACAAGGGTCTCATTGAAGGTGACATCGGATGTCTCCAAGACTCGGTTAGTATCAAGGTTAAGTACACGATATGCGCGAGTGTGAGTGCCATAACCCAAAAATACACCGTTAGAAGATTGAGGCTCAAATTTGTCCAGGTTGCCTTTCTTCAAAACAAAACAATGGCAACCAAAGACTCTAAAATAACTCACCTTGGGCTGTCTACCAAAACGCAACTCGTAAGAAGTCTTTTTCAAAAAGGCTCTCACAAAAATGCGATTTGAAATGTAGCATGCAGTGTTCATAGCATCGGCCCAATACCGCCTAGGAATCCTATGCTCATCGAGCATCGTCCTGGCCATCTCAACAAGGGTCTGATTCTTCCTCTCTAGAACACCATTTTGGGGCGGTGTGTAGGGGGAAGAAAACTAATGCTCCAAACCCAAAGAGTTACAAAACTTCTCAAAATCCGAATTCTTGAATTCGGAACCATTATCACTTCTAATAGCTCGCATCGAGTTCAAAGGGAACTCATTCTGAAGACGCAAAATCAGATTGCAAGCAAATGAGAAAGTCTCAGTCTTCTCAGTCAAAAATAAGACCCACGAATATCTCAAAAAATCGTCGACAACAACCAAAACATACCACTTCTCCCCAACCGAGCTCACCCGAGCCGGACCAACAAGGTCCATGTGTAAAAGCTCTTCAGGGCGTTGTGTCCTGACCTGAGTCACTGGATGGTGGGGAGCGGCAACCATCTTTCCATGTCTACAAGAATGGCAAACTAGATCCTTCTCCAACGACAACTTGGGCAATCCTCGGATTAGGCCAAGTGAGCTAAGTCTTGCAAGCAAGTCGAAGCTTAAGTGACCGAGCCTCCTATGCCACTTCCAAAGATCAGAGGAGGAAGGACTAGCCAAAAGACAGCGGGAAACACCAAACGACTCCGAGAAATTCGCGCGAAAGACCTTCCCAAAGGGCGAAATCAAACATACAAGATTGCCCCGAGGATCTAAAATGCGACTGAGATTCGGTTTAAAACGAATCTCATAGTCATCATCAAAAAGTTATGAAATAGAAAGCAAGTTAAAATGCAGGTTAGAAACAAGAGCAACATCGCGCAACACAAAGTGCTCATTAACCCGCACCGACCCACGGGACAACACCTTACCTTTGCTATTATCGCCGAAAGTGATAAACTGCTTTCGGCAACCGGGCTAAGGCTGGAGAAACACTTGGTGTTTCCGGTCATATGTCGAGAGAAATCAGAATCCACCAACCAAATGTCCTCCAACCATCTTACCTACATCAATAAAAAGACATAGGGTGAGCATACGGTACAACACTGGGGTTAGTGAAGTAAGAAGAATACCAGTGTTGGGCCGGTTGCTCAAAAGAACGGTCAGTGTAAAAACCATTCCTAGCCTGTCTACTGGGGTAGCGATCACCACGCACAGGAAAACATGGTCCAGTAAGGAAAGAGCGTCCATCGCGATACTCAAAACGTGGTGGGGGAAAACGCTCAACAAAGCCTCCGCCACGGGGTCCGTATCCTGCAAGGTCAGGACCCCGTCGGGCACCTCCTCCCTGACGCCTAGGACCTTGAGGTGCTGCACCTCTAGGCCTAGCTGCTCTCCTCGGAGCTCTCCTCTGGACGTTCGGCACATGCACATCATGGAATGGATGGTACATGTCCGCGTTGTCCATCTCCCTGGCACGACGCTCCTCTCTCTTGCGCCGATAGCAAAACTCACTCAAGTGACCATCTCTCCCACAGTGCTCACAATGGTACCTCACCGCTCTCATAGGGGGTTGTTGGTACACACGGTTGTGGGTGTGGTTCACTTTGCCCTTCTGTGGCAAGAGCTCCTCCTGGATGGGTGGCATTGTGTCCAGCTTGTTTTTGAGGTGAGTGGGTTTGGGATGCCACACTTGATTCTTGGGTGGAGCTCTCGGGGGTTCCTCAAACACCCCATCTTTGGTGGTAGGCTTAGCAGGCTCTTTGGGTGGAAACTTGGTAAGTTTGGGAGTTGTGGTGGAGTTTGGCTTCTCACATGGGTTCAGACCACTCGACTCTCCAATCTTCCCAAAAGCAGAAAGATCAACACCCGGAGCAAAACCTACACCAGGACCTCCAGCAACTCGCTTAAATTGGGAGATCATCATCCCGAGCTGTGGCTCACTACAAGAGACCCATGACAAGATGGTCCGAAGGTATGTGTTTTCCACATCGGTTTGCATCTTGCCATGCTGCACATTTGCAATCTCCATCTCCAAACCCTCACACAAAGCACACCTACTCACACAAGTGCTACCCGAGTTGGCCTTCTCTAAAGACTCAATCTTGGCATTCTTCTCTGCCAACTCGGTTTGCAAGACAGGACAAGTCTTGCACGCACCCAACAACTGGGGCCTAGCCCTGAGCTCATCAACCTCTCCAACCAAAGCAGCATACTTACCTCTCAAAGTGAGAAGGTCAGTCATGTGCTTGGTGCATGACTCACACTCAACCTCCTCCGACACGACCACAGTGGATTTTGCAAACTCCAACTCCTTCACTGTGTCCTCCCACTTCTACCTAAACTCCTTGTGCTCTCTAGTGGCACGCCTAAGCAGTTTGTCTTGACTAAGCAAGGCGGCAGTAAGCTTCTCGTTCTCAGGAAAGAGTTCATCGTGAGTCATTGATACCTGGGAGGTGTCGTCGTCGTTACGAGGGATGTCCTCAAGCTGGGGGTCGACCTCCTTGCCGAGGGCCATGGTGCAGGAGCCCTCGTTGTCGGCGAAGAAGCAGAGGCCGTTCAGCTTGTCCTCGATCTTCTTCATCTTCTCGGACTCGTCATCGCTTGAGCAAGCGGAGTCTTCATCCGAGCCGTCGATGTCGCTGAGCGTGGCGAAGAAAGCACGCTGCTCAGCCTGGGCCTTCTCCAAGTACTTCTTCTTGATGTACTCCTTGTCGAAGCCGCCCCTCTTCTTGCACCTTGAGGGGACGTGCTTCTCCTTGCGCTTGCCGGAGTCATACTTGTGCCCATGATCTCCCTTCCCCGAATGCTTGTTCTTCTTGGGGCAGTTGGCGATGAAGTGGTCGGGGTCGCCGCACTCGAAACATCCCGAGCGTCCTCCTCCACGGCGATGGTTCATGCGGTTGTTGTGGAACCGTGAGAACCGGTTGGCAAGCAAAGCCAACTCGTCATCCCCTAAAGACTCCAGCTGGTCCTCTGTGACAGAGAAGAGTGAAGAGAGTGCACAGCCACCAGAGGGGTTAGCAGAAGAGCCAGAAACCAAAGCCATAGTCGGGCCAGAAGGATTCGCATATGAAGCCCTCGACATGGCGTCAATCTCACTAGACTTGAGTTTACTAAAGAGCTCGTCGCATGTGAGGGTCTCATAGTTAGACGATTCGATGATCGCCTGGACCTTTGAGTCCACATCGACCGATCGAGAGTATGCAAAAGCTTCAAATCCCTCTCATGATCGTCGAAAGGCAACAGCTCCTTGTTAGCTCACATCTTGTTGACAATGACCTGAAAGCGAGCGAATAAACTCTCTATGCTCTCGCCAGGCATATGTCAAAAGTTCTCGTACTCCCGCTTGCGCGACTCATAGAGACGGGATTTGACTTGAGTGGTGCCCTCATGGAAACGCATGAGGGTAGCCCAAATCTCATGAGCCGTGGGGAGGTGAGAAACGCGATCAAACTCAGACATACTCAGACAGGAGAACAAGGCGTTACGCGCCTGGCTATTGGCCTCGTGCTCATCGATCTGAAGCTGAGAGACAAGAGCATCCAGAATAACGTAATCGGCCTTGTTGCAAATCTCCCAAACAGAAGAGCCCATGCTCTGGTGATAGACCGACATGCGTATCTTCCAATACGCATAGTTCGTCCCATCAAAGAACGGCGGTTTGCCCATGCCGCGATCCATGTCGCCTTCGGTGGATCTAGAACCGGCTAAGGTGGAAGATCCTTAACCCGCTTCGATACCAATTGAAGGACCGAGAATGCAAAAGCAAGGCGACCAGAGCGGGGGTGAATGGGAGCCAATAAAATTTCTCTCGAAACTTTAGGACAAATGTTCCAAAATCAACCCCGAGAAGCAACGACGAAAACTATGTTGCTCACGACCATTGGAAGAGGGTGGATGATCCCTAAGATCACAACATAGCACCACAAAGCACAAGCAAACCAAAAACCAAAAGCTCCGGATCAAGTCCCCCATGGAAAACTGAGTCCCGAATGTAGATTGGAGGCTACGTCGAGAAATCTCCAAATACCAAAGCTAATAAGTAGCAAAGATACTTAGAAATGTTTCTTGGTTAACTCTAAGGCCAAACGAGAAGTCTGAAAACCAAGCGGAAAAGCCGGGACGGCAAATGCACTAAAAAGCCCCCTTCAGTAGGGTCCTGGACTGTCCGGCCCTGGGGTCCCGGACTGTCTGCCCCTACTGCGGACTGTCCGTGACTTGGTGACGGACTGTCCGCCGGTCAAAAGTGCAAAAACGCACTGCTGCTGAAGTCCCACTGCTCGGGCCCCGCAAGTCTCCGCTCGTCGCTGTCCCAGGCTGTCAGCCACCACAGCTGATCCTCAGGCCACCGGTCCCTTAGTCGAAGCCTCACTTCCACCCTTCACCGCTCCCGGTCCATCGGCACGGCACGTCTCTACTTGACATTCACCTTGCCCTTGATCACTGTCTTCATGCTCGACACCTGCACACACACAAAGCCAAAGAACCTGCGATCAAACCCATTGACAATCACTCATCACACCGAGACCCAGCATACACCCATGTATCCGCACAAAGGACGGACGATGGAGACGGTGGTAGACTAGGCTAAGTGTCATATGGTGTTGGAGGACACTTAGGTAGTCTTAGGTCTTTGTTTGTCCTTTGGCCATACTATAAAGGGGAGCGTGAATCAGTAGCTTGACCTAGATGACTCTATTGAGGTAGGTGTGTGTTGGTATAAATTAACGCACACTCTACTTTATCCGCAAGCGCACAGATAACATCTACCGATGTAGCACATCACCAGAGTAACCCAGTTTAATATCGAACCCAAAGGAACGGATAGCGATGAGTCTCAAGTGTATAACCCCTGAGTGGGTAACAAGGACGGAGAATCTAGAAGCATAGAGGGGATCACTAAGGTTATCTAAATCCAACTTAAGAGTGATATGTTTATTATTCTTAATGGGGAAGTTGCCATAAAAGGTCACCAACAGAGTATGATTCTTTTATGCAAATGTATAATCCTACCGGGCCTACACACGGGTAGTGGACTATAGAAGAATCAACAAGGCTATAAGAGTCACCCTTGCGAACTACCACTGTTACCGGCGTTATAGGAGGCATTTATGATGAGCTATCAAGTCTAAGCTCCACGCTTACACTATCCAACTACTCTAACTCTAGCGCATCTAGAATTAAAGCACTCAAAAGAGTCACAAACCTTAAGAATAATAAGAACAATAGCTCAAACTTAAATATAGATGTCGATTACCGAAACAATCATTGAAGCAAGTCGATGAAGAACTTGAATCCATAGGTACAAGATGAAGAAGTTGATCCGACAGGACGGAGCTTCCTCTTGATCTCTTCCTCTCTCTCTCTTCTTGTTCTTGAATAATACTAGGTTCTAAACCTAACTAGAGGGGTATCTAGTCTTCTACTTGATAGCTGGCTCCTGATTACAACTAGATGAACTAGGTCTAATTCTAGATGAACTAGAAGAGATTCATCTAGAGGGACCTCTACTTCTACATTGGAACCCTAGTTTCTGATGTAGAGATGAATAATGAAGAGGGAGATGCCTGGAGAGGGGGGTCTGGGGCTGCTTATATAGCCCTGAGGGATCAACTGCAGTCGTTCGATCAAACCGACTTCAGGGACGGTGGAGATGAGTCCTAGGGTTCGGTGGAGATAGCTTGCAGAAGACGGAAGCCAGCGGGCCCTAGGGGGGACCGGTCGGTCATAGGGTGGGACCGGTCGGTCCCACCTGGCAGCCTCTCGAGGTGTCCTGCCTCGTGGTGTCCTTTGGTGTCCCCTAGAACCTTCTAGAAGATTCCTGACATGCCGGTTGCGTTATCTCGCGTCGGTTTCCTTCTAGGGGAAGCAATCAGCGCTGGTTTCCTGGTTTAGTCCCTGCAGAATCACAATTCACCAAAACTCATGGAATATTGTCAATTAAAACCCAAAACCTTTGTTGGTGATTGAATTCATGCCCTTTTCATATTTATTTATCCTCTAATTTTGATAGATAACCAGCGTCAACAAGTTCCCCCAAGCTTACCCTTTGCTAGTCCCTTAGCAAAACCAAAACTTATCAATGGATCAGGAGTTGCTACTATATCTTCACTTCCAACAAGTATACCTGTCGTTAAACAAAAATTCTCCGAAACATATCATGTTATTCTTCATGGGGCTTATTACTCTTACCTTAGGTCTTGAATAATTGAGAGATTGAACGATCAAATCAAGCACTATGTCTCTAGTTCTTTCACTTCACCTTTATCCCAGAGTTTTAATTAATTTTCAAAGGCATTAATACATATGTTGTCAAATTAAATAATGGATCCAAAGAGAAAGTCAACCAACCATTGAATCAAGAAGTGCATGTGTATGGAAAAATGGAGTCGGATGCCCTCTTGAATATATTCACTCTTTTCTGTTTATTAGAGACATATGGCTATTATGCTAATTCTACTGTCGGGCACGTGCCCATTTTTTCTGACATTTTTTTTCTCTTTTTTTTTCTTTTTCTTCGAGGTTCCGGACACTTGTCCCTTTTTATTTCCTCGGGATCTATCTTTTTGAGGTTTCAAACACTTGTCCCTTTTTATTTCCTCGGATGTCTCTTTTTTTTCTTTTCTCTCCTTTTTTTTAATAGCCACAAGCTTCCAACAAACTTCTAAGAGGGTAGCAACAGATAATTATGAGCTTTTGTGCGGAAGATGGATGAAATGTGTAAGTGATCTCGATTCAATGGCAAGATAATATCTCACAGGGTCACAAAGCTTAATTTAACTCAATGCAATTATTAGTCATATTCTTATTTAGAAATCTCTGGAACTTTATTGTTGTTTAGAACAAGATAATAGCAGCTCAGATCACCACATGTCATATCTCAATTACCTAGACCTTAGATTAAGTATTTGCCAACGATGTATTTAATTTTATTTTAAGGCATCATTATTAATGAGGAGAACTCATGCTTTGAAGACTAGGTACTTGAAAGAAGTTAGATAGAGCAACTATTCGTCATTTCCATGCAAAAGATTAGAGAGAGGGATCAACATCTTAAAACACACTAGACACACTATTTTATTTATTTAATCTAACACACTTTAAGATAAAAGCTAATAGTAGTAGTAAAGACATACCTAAATTGCGAAGATAACGGGGGTGCGTCTCCCCCAAGCTGGTTCCCTTAATAGCGTTGAGCCTTCATGTGCCCATATTTTTATCTCTTTTTTTAATTAATGGTGAGCCTCCATGTGCCCACATATTTTTGTTCTTTTCTTTTTAAGGGTGAGCCTTCATGTGCTCACATATTTTTGGTGTTTCGAATTTGTTTATAGAATGAAAAACTTAAGATACTTACGGGGATACATGGGTGTGCTTCCTCCAAGCTGAATGTTGACATAGTCATTTGATCTTGCAATGTAACAGACTGGCAGTGGATACGTCCTTCCTCTATCAGAGCTTTGATTGTTGATGTTTGTTGAGACAGTGCTCTAGTAGTGGATGGAACATTCACTTGCTCGTCAGCTTTTCTTGGCCTTTCAAATCCTGTGAAACTCAAATAGACAACAAAACTTGTGGAACAAATTAAGCATTAGCGGTTGGCCACTCGAGCCTTAGTTGTCTAGAATTTCAGTAAGATTTCTTTCTTAATATTTTTGTATTTTTATATTTTTATGATGCAAGAGAAAAATGCAACAGGATGAATGCATACATATTTATTTTTAGTATTATTATTATTATTATATTTATATATTTTTTTTATGCCACCACAGTGAACATTCCTGTGGGTTTTTACACACCATATAATTATTCATATGGGGCCTCATGGTTTATGATGTAGTGTAACAAATGCAATATTTTTTTATTTTCTTTTCTAATGCAATGCAAAAATTAAAATGTTTGTGAATTAAATATGATGATGCAATAAATGACTAAGAATTAAATATGAGAAATATGCAGAAAACTAAATATGAGGATAACTACCGGTTTTTAACCTTTTGGTGAAGGTTCGGATATTTAGGTCCGACGAACCGGACCTTCCCTTGGTTCAGACCTTCCAAGGTATGTCAGACGTTTGGAAAGTTGTTATTGATTGTACCTCTTAGGTGCAGACATTTTCTTCCATACTTTCTTGGTCTGAGTCTTCACTTCCTATGGCTCACTGTCTTGAGGTATCTCTCCATTCTTTTCTGGGACAGTGGCGATAGCTTCTTCATCATGATTGGCCTCTCTATTCTTGATAGTTTGTCTTCTTTGGCGTTGAGAGTGGCGTCTTTCACTTCTGTTTTTCTTGGGTGCTTCATTGGGTATGTAGTTGATGAAGTTGCATCGTGCCTTTTCTCCAGGAAGGTGAAAATGAATTTCCTCTTGTAGATGATTGTACTTGTAGTGTAGAGGAATGATCTTTCTAGAATGAGGTGGACACCATCGCCTTCTCCCATGTCGAGGATCAAGAAGTCTGTGGGGACTTAATGACCTCTAATTCTGACTACGACGTCTTCCATTATTCCTTCTTATTATGCATCTTGATATGGTGTCACTCATGTTCTTCGTTCGTCCAGCAGTTTGAAGTGAAGCATTAATTATGGAATCTGGCAGCATCTTGCTCAATGTGCATGTTCTTGTAGATCTAGGACCTTCACTCTGTAGAATTTGGGAGTGATAAACTTCTCCATGTTTGCTCAAGAGTGTGTCCTGCTCATAAATACAAGGTAGAGATCAAGTGCATGGGCTCTGTTGGTGGAAAAACACCAACAGAACAAAAAGTTTTGTTTATTCCTCTCTAACCTTAGGCACATCGCACAAGATAAACTTTCTGTTTATGTGTTCTATTCAATTCTTAGTATGAGTGATAGGATCAAAGGATGAGCATGAAAGTAGAATCTTAAAATATTTAACAGATCAAGTTACTTAACCCAAGGAAGGATAATCTATACATAAAGTGTCGATCTTTTCATAATTGAGATATATCATCTTCCAAAGGTTAGATGCACAATATTTTAGCACATTTAGTTAAAACAGTGAGATTCAAGAGAGTAAAGCTATGAACAAAGATCAAAGGACTAAACATGTTGAGTTGATTAGGTTGGATCAAGTGAGATGCAACTTAAACATATTTAGTTCTTTATTTATGTTCATACTAAAATCAAGATGAAGCTTTTAAAGTGATGGTTACTTACCTTGAAATATTACTTTGTCATTGAAGAGTGATGTGTCGAACCACCTTGTGGAAGATTCTCTTGTCTAGCTAGCCTGTCTTCTCTTGTTTGTCTCACAGTGTGATTGAGAGGAGGAAGATCACAGTGGAATCATCTTTAGCGGTATCGATCTTCCTTCTCTTGTGTCAACTTATCAGTGAAGGCGTATTGTTCCTCGAGTATGCTATCTAGGATCCTCTGTCTTTCTTGTATCAATTTTGTACTATGAGGATGTAGGGATAGTTCTGTATTCTTCTCTTGTCAACCTTTCTTGTTTTCCTTTAATCATTGGGTTGGCAAGAGACTTTAATTTAGAGCTGCTACTCAAGTGCCTCCAAGAGAGTCTTTTGTCTTGTAATGTCACAACTGAGGCTTGTCCTCTCAACAATGTCTAGATGATGGAGATCATATCGGTTGTTCTTCTTGATTTGTTAGCTTAGGTGTTATCTCTCCATCTTCTAACTCTTGTGGTGCAGTGGCTTCATCCTTCATGATGCCCTCCTCAATTCTTGGCAGTTGGTTTTCCCCTTAGCGTCTTCTCTTGGTTCTCTTTGGCTGCTCATAAGTGATGTAGATGTTGAAGATGCAGCAAAAGATCCAAAAGTTGACTTCTCCAGGTCCGACAAAGATGATAACATTGATGGTGTTCAAGAACGATCTTCCAAGAATGAGTGGTGGATCATATTCTTCTTCTCGACTGGGACAACTTCTAGTGGTTTGTATTGATCAAAGTGGTGGGTAGGAGATTAATATGTTTGAAGTTGGGTTTCTCCTTCCTCCCTTTGATTGTGAAACACACCTAGACAACGAAATTGTCTCTCCCAGGCTGACTTGTGATGTAGATGGACTCCCAACAACATGTTCATGTGTTTGACTTGTAGATCTTGCTATTGTTGTCGTGGTACCATCTTGTCTCCCAAGCTAGGTCTTGATTAGAAGAGAAAATAACTTCTGACTTCTTGTCTTGATGTCTTGGATAATGATGATTGCAGGCATAGGTTGTCTCATACGAGGTAAGTTGCATCCTGTTTGTCATCAGTGCCCATGCAAGACTCAAAGCTAGGCTAACACCATTTGTGATCTGAGAGTAGGTTTGTGTGTCTATGGTTTGGGTTTTGGATCTTCAATGTTCAGACCAAACCATGGATGAACAAAATCTCTCTCCTGCATAATGTTAGTGGATATATACCGAAGGATTGCAAGAATTTGAAGCATGGGTTGTTATCCATAACTTATGTATTTTGCATCTATGCTAATAAAAAGATGTTTTTAGGATTATTTAAGCATAGACTAGTATTTCATGTGTTGGCTGCACTTTAACATGATTTAAGGCAAAACATAGCTTGCAGTAGAAGACAAAATAAATCAACTTTGATACTCACAGTTCTTTCATCCATGATGAATGAGCTGAGTCTTCATTGTGCAAAGTTGTTGAAGTTCATTGTACGCCTTGCTTTATCTCTAGCGTGAGTTCATCTCTGGACTTTCCCAATTGATATTGAAAGTTTCCCTACAGGGGTTAGTCCAACAAAATATCCAAAATTTACTATAGCATACTATCAGTTCAGAAATCAACCTAGACACCATGTCTAATTTGATCTAGGAAGGCATTTTAACCTAAGCACCATACTTAATTTAAAAGCCTTTAGAGGTAAAATCAGCACACCTTTTAGCTCAAGAATCAAACCAGACACCATGTCTTACTTTAATTCATGAAAACAGTTAAACTAAGCTCCAAGCCTAATTTAAAAGGTGTATGATAATACTTCAAAACCAAAGAATATACTATAGCAAATAAAGATAACATGAAAGCATTGTAGAGATTTATTCAGATGGTGATGAAAGAGTATGATTAGTATATGAGCATATCCTAAAGGTAGGGACAACCAACATAGCAACATGGCAAGAGATATTCCTAGAAAGTCTATTCCCCAAGCTTGGATTTTGCATAAATCAAGATTGGATGAATGTAATTCAATGTTGCATGATGATTGGTGGGACATACCTTGTGTTTGTTGTTCCTTCGTTCTTTTCTGCTCCAGACCTGGGAAGGTTAGTGACAAAATACCCGAAGGAATATTTTCACAATTATATTCCTATGCTCATTACAAGGGCAGTGCAACAAAAAGGTAGACATAGCTCATAACCAGGTATTATGATGGGGTATAAGGATTCTACTAGTTATAGCTTGCTCATGGGGTAGTGATAGATGAGAGTGGAATTCAAAAACAACATTCATAAGAATGAAAACAAAAATAATGAAAAGACTGGGACAAAAAGAGAAAAGATAAAAGTATGATTACAAGGTTATACTTGAGACGTAAAATGATCTACCGTTCCCCGGCAACGGCGCCAGAAATGCTTGTTGGTATAAATTAACGCACACTCTACTTTATCCGCAAGCGCACAGATAACATCTACCGATGTAGCACTTCACCAGAGTAACCCAGTTTAATATCGAACCCAAAGGAACGGATAGCGATGAGTCTCAAGTGTATAACCCCTGAGTGGGTAACAAGGACGGAGAATCTAGAAGCATAGACGGGATCACTAAGGTTATCTAAATCCAACTTAAGAGTGATATGTTTATTATTCTTAATGGGGAAGTTGCCATAAAAGGTCACCAACAGAGTATGATTCTTTTATGCAAATGTATAATCCTACCGGGCCTACACACGGGTAGTGGACAATAGAAGAATCAACAAGGCTATAAGAGTCACCCTTGCGAACTACCACTGTTACCGGCGTTATAGGAGGCATTTATGATGAGCTATCAAGTCTAAGCTCCACGCTTACATTATCCAACTACTCTAACTCTAGCGCATCTAGAATTAAAGCACTCAAAAGAGTCACAAACCTTAAGAATAATAAGAACAATAGCTCAAACTTAAATATAGATGTCGATTACCGAAACAATCATTGAAGCAAGTCGATGAAGAACTTGAATCCATAGGTACAAGATGAAGAAGTTGATCCGACAGGACGGAGCTTCCTCTTGATCTCTTCCTCTCTCTCTCTTCTTGTTCTTGAATAATACTAGGTTCTAAACCTAACTAGAGGGGTATCTAGTCTTCTACTTGATAGCTGGCTCCTGATTACAACTAGATGAACTAGATCTAATTCTAGATGAACTAGAAGAGATTCATCTAGAGGGACCTCTACTTCTACATTGGAACCCTAGTTTCTGATGTGGAGATGAATAATGAAGAGGGAGATGCCTGGAGAGGGGGGGGCTGGGGCTGCTTATATAGCCCTGAGGGATCAACCGCAGCCGTTCAATCAAACCGACTTCAGGGACGGTGGAGATGAGTCCTAGGGTTCGGTGGAGATAGCTTGCAGAAGACGGAAGCCAGCGGGCCCTAGGGGGGACCGGTCGGTCATAGGGTGGGACCGGTCGGTCCCACCTGGCAGCCTCTCGAGGTGTCCCGCCTCGTGGTGTCCTTTGGTGTCCTCTAGAAACTTCTGGAAGATTCCTGACATGCCGGTTGCGTTATCTCGCGTCGGTTTCCTTCTAGGGGAAGCAATCAGCGCTGGTTTCCTGGTTTAGTCCCTGCAGAATCACAATTCACCAAAACTCGTGGAATATTGTCAATTAAAACCCTAAACCTTTGTTGGTGATTGAATTCATGCCGTTTTCATATTTATTTATCCTCTAATTTTGATAGATAACCAGCGTCAACAGTGTGGTGCACACTTGTTATTTCATAGCCCTAGGTAGCTCAGCGAGAGCCCTTATGTTGTGAGGATGAAAAGTCATGAAGGCAGCGTCGCGATCCGAAGTCGTTTTGGCCCTTGAATGGGCATCAGACGCTGGCCATAGTGGCATCGGACGCATGTCCGATATCACTCAGACTTGTGTGTGTTGGAAGCGTGGCATCGGACGCTCTGATGTTGTCACATCGGACGCTGCGATGCCACTGTTCATGAGAGAGTGCCCTGAGGGGTACATCGGACGCTGGCATCGCACACTGAGGGCCAGCGTCCGATGTCCATGCAAAGAGGTTCTAGAGAGGGTAAAATCACATCGCATCGGATGCTGCCCAGCGTCCGATGCTCCTTTAAAATGTCTGACAACAAGTGCAGTTGAGCGTTGGGTCGAGGGCATTGACGCATCCGATGCAAGGCATCGGCGTGTCCGATGCCCTGAAAAATGTGTTGTTCAGTGCTCTTTTGGATGGTCGGTGTTGACACTGGTTATATATCAAAATTAAAGGATAAATAAATATGAAAAGGGCATGAATTCACTCACCAATAAAGGTTTAGGGTTTTAATTAACAATATTCCACGAGTTTTGGTGAATTGTGATTCTGCAGGGACTAAACAGGAAAACCAGCACTGATTACTTCTCCTAGAAGGAAACCGATGGAAGATTATGGAACCGGCACGTCAGGTATACTCCAGAAGGACCTAAGGACACCAGAGGACACCACGAGGCGGGACACCCCGAGAGGCCGCCAGGTGGAACCGACCGATCCCACCCTATGACCGGTCGGTCACGCCCTGGGCCCGATGGCCTCCGTCTTCTGAAACCTTCCTCTACCGCCTTTGAGGATCCATCTTAGCCCTACGTGAAGTTGGTTTGATCTAACGACCGCGGTTGATCCCTCAGGGCTATATATTCAGGCCCCCAGGCCCCAGGGTAGAGCAAGTCTCACTTCAGAAAAGTCTACGCCTCATTCAGAAACCCTAGAAGAAGACTTCAAGAGCCAACTTTCAAGTAGAAGACTAGATACCCCTCTAGTTTAGGTTTAGAACATAGTCTTATACTAGAACTAGAAGAGAGAGAGAGGAAGAGGTCAAGAAGGAGCTTCGGCCTGTCGGATCAACTTCTTCATCTTGTACCTGCGGATTCAAGTTCATCTTCAACTTCCTTTAGCGATTGTTTTGGTAATCAACGTCTATATTTAAGTTTGAGCCATTGTTCTTATTATTCTTAAGGTTTTTGACTCTCTTTTGAGTACTTTAATGCTAAGTCGCTCTAGAGTTAGTGTAAGCATGGTGCTTAGACTTGATAGCTCATAAATGCCTCCTATTACGCCGGTAGTAGTGGTTGTTCGCAAGGGTGACTCTTATAGCCTTGTTGGTTCTTCTATAGTCTACTTACCCGTGTGTAGGCTCGGTAGTATTATACATTTGCATAAAAGATTCATACTCTGTTTGTGACCTTTTATAGCAACTTCCCCACTAAGAATAATATAAACATATCACTCTTAAATTTTAGACAGCCTTAGTGATCCCCTCTAAACTTTTAGATTCTCCGTCCTTGTTAGCTAATCAGGGATTAGACTTTAAGACTTAACACTATCCATTTCTTTGGGTTCGATATTAAAACTGGGTTACTCCGGTGAAGTGCTACATCGGTAGATTTTATCTGTGCGCTTGCGGATAAAGTACAGTGTGCGTTAATTTATACCAACAGGCATTTCTGGCGCCGTTGCCGGGGAACGGTAGATCATCTTAAGTCTTAGTTTAGCCTTGTATTATAGTTTTATCTTTTGCTTTTTTGTCCCAGTCTTTTCATCATTTTTGGGTACATTCTTATGAATGTTGTTTTTGAATTCCACTCTTATCTATCACTACCCCATGAGCGCAAGCTATAACCATTAGAATCCTTACACCCTATCATAACATCTGGTTATTAGCTACGCCTACCTTTTCGCTGCACTTCCTTCTGTAATGACCATAGAAATATAATCATGAAATTATTCCTTCGGGTATTCTTGTCACTAACCTTTTCAGGTCCGGAGCAGAAAAGAACAAAGGAACAACAAACACAAGGTATGCCCAACCAATCACCATGTAACATCTAATTACATTCATCCAATCTTGATTTGTGCAAAATCCTAGCTTGGGGAATAGACTTTCTAAGAGCATCTCTTGCCGTGTTGCTATGTTGGTTGTCCCTACCTTTAAGATATGCTCATATACTAATCATACTCTTTCATCACCATCTGAATAAATCTCTATAATACTTTCATGCTACCCTCATTCGCTATAGTATATGTTTAGGTTTGGAGTACTTTCATACATCTCTTAAATTAAGCATGGTGCCTAGTTTAGGAGTGGTGATATTGCTTTTAAAGGCTTTTAATTTAAGCAATTAAGTTAAAATGCCTTCCTAGATCAAATTAGACGTGGTGTCTAGGTTGATTTTTGAGTCAATAGTATGCTATAGTGGATAATGGATATTTTGTTGGACTAACCTCTGTAGGGAAACTTTCAATATCAATTTGGGAAAGTCCGGCGATGAACTCACACTGGAGATGAAGCAAGGCGTACAATGAACTTCAACAGCTTTGCACAATGAAGACTCAGCTCATTCATCATGGATGAAAGAATTGTGAGTATCAAAGTTTATTTATTTTGTCTTCTACTGCAAGTTATCTTTTGCCTTGAATCATATTAAAGTGCAGCCAACACATGAAATACTAGTTTATGCTAAAGTAATCCTAAAAACATCTTTTTATTAGCATAGATGCAAAATACATAAGTTATGGATAACAACCCATGCTTCAAATTCTTGCGATCCTTTGGGTATATATCCACTAACGTTATGCAGGAGAGAGATTTTGTTCATCCATGGTTTGGTCTGAACATTGAAGATCCAAAACTCAAACCATAAACATACAAACCTACTCTCAGATCACAAATGGTGCTAGCCTAGCTTTGAGTCTTGCTTGGGCGCTAATGACAAACAGGATGCAACTTACCTCATATGAGACAACCTATGCCTGCAATCATCATAGTCCAAGACATCAGGACAAGAAGTGGGAGGTTATCCTCTTTTCAAATCAAGAGCTAGCTTGGGAGACGAGATGGTACCACTACAACAATAGCAAGATCTACAAGTCAAACACATGAACATGTTGTTGGGAGTCCATCTATATCACAAGCCAGCCTAGGAGAGACAATTCCATTGTCTAGATGTGTTTCACAATCAAAGTAAGGAAGGAGAAATCCAACTTCAAACATATTGATCTTCTACTCACCACTTTGATCAATACAAACCACTAGATGCTGTCCCAGTCGAGAAGAAGAATATGATCCACCACACATTCTTGGAAGATCGTTCTTCAAAACTATCAATGTTATCATCTTCGTCGGGCCTGGAGAAGTCAACTTTTTGATCTTTTGCTGCATCTTCAACATCTACATCACTTATGAGCAGCCAAAGAGAACCAAGAGAAGACGTCGAAGGGAGAACCAACTGCCTAGAATTGAGGAGGGCATCATAAAGAATAAAGCCACTGCACCACAAGAATTAGAAGATGGAGAGATAGTACCTGAGCCAAGCAAATCAAGAAGAACAGCCGATAAGACCTCCATCATCTAGACACTGTTTAGAGGACAAGTCTCAATTGTGACATTACAAGATAAAGACTCTCATAGAGGCACTCGAGTAGCAGCTCTAAATTCAAGTCTCTTGTCAACCCAATAATTAAACGGACAACAAGAAAGGTTGACAAGAGAATAGAGAGGATCCTAGGCAACATACTCGAGGAACAATACGCCTTCACTAATAAGTCGACACAAGAGAAGAAAGGTCGATACCTCTAAAGATAAATCCATTGTGATCCTCCTCCTCTCAAGCACACTGTGAGACAAGCAAGAGAAGACAAGCCATTCATAAACAACAACCAGTTAGACAAGAGAAGCTTCCACAAGGAGGTTTGACACAATCACTCTTCAAAGTAACATTTCAAGGTAAGTAACCATCACTGTAAAAGCTTCTTCTTGATTCTAGTATGAACATAAATAAAGAACTAAACTTGTTTAAGTTGCACCTCACTTGATCCAACCTAATCAACTCAACATCTTTAGTCCTTTGATCTTTATTCCTAGCTTTACTCTCTTGAATCCCACTGCCTTAACTAAATGAGCTAAAATGTTGTGCATCTAGCCTTTGGAAGTTGTGTTGACGCAAAACGTGACGTCTCGCGTCAGGCACATAGCAAGCCGAACGAGGCTAGCTTCAATCGGGTGCCCAGAGTGTATGATTCCGGAAGCATGCCAGTCGGTTTGTCCTGAAAACCAACAAGGGATAAAAGTGTGAGAATACCTTGGAACATGCCGGGTGAGACCAGACAGTTCCGTATGTACGGCTTTGAAAGCCAATCACGACGGCACACAGCTATAAAAGCTGTTTGTCGAAACAGGTTTATAATGTCATTCGGCAAGTATAAAAATAAAGCTCGTAATCTTGTTGAATGCCGAACGCATAAGTAACAAAAGGATAAAAGGGAAACTTGTAAATATAAATCTATTCGGATAACACATGCATAGGCTAATCCTGCCACACGTCTAGCCTTTAAAAACCCATCAAGCATAAACTCAAGCAAAGCTAATTCACCGCATGATACCACTTGCTATAAGTCTACACCACTCCTTATAATTAGATTAATCCATCGCATGATACGATCTAATTATAAGAAGCTAAAAGCATGCATACATCCAAACAAATCTATATAAACTCATTACTCATGTAAGCTTAACCAGAATCGGCAAACTAGCCGAACTGGGGTCCATGAAGAAGGAACATACAAGCAAAGCATGATTAAACTAATCTAAAACCTGCACCTGCCGCACGGCACCCAGCTCTATCAAAGCCTAAACATGATCAACATGCATGAACCCACAACATGTAACAATCTAGATTGAAAGTCAATTCGGCCATTATGATCTTATGATTGGCAAAAGCACAAGCAAACTCATGCAGCAAGGCCGAACGAAGATCAATCTAGATTGGGCAAAAGGTGTTGTACGAATGAAATAAATAAAACATACGACACATGATAACTTAATGAATCTATTAGATCTGCCAAATCTAACAGAGCTGATAACTATTTTTACTCATGACTTAATCCGCCGCACGATACAAGGCATAAGCAAAAACTTCCCGTCATAAGCTTAAATCCGCCGTATGATACTAAGCTTAACATACGAGACTACTTGCATCATATCTAAATCCACCGCACGATATTAGACATGATAGCAAGGTTGCTGGTACTTACGGAGGTAGACGGATCGATGATTCCTCTCGAAGAACTCGAAGACACGACTAAGGACTCAAAAGGTGGCACGGGGCCAGTTTGTATTGGTATGGTTGTGAACAGTTTTACAATGGACGAGGGTTTATATTTATACCCCGGACAAGACATGAGTCCTAAATGATCACGACTTATACAACGAATTTTGGAAATATTCAACTATTATTCCTATTTCCAGCGCCCTCCATCGTCATATACCTTCTCGTGTAAGCTTCCTCCACTTTCCGAATGAAGTCGCCTTCTCTCAAGACAACCAATCATGTAGGCATTTGCCGAATCCTGAAGACTAGCCGACCGCCTGGTCGTTTGCCGAATGCTTCCTTCACCGCCAGCTGGGGCCCTCTTATCATTCTTCATGCGTGCGAAAATCCGGTGTTAACACAGGCCCCCTCAATTTTGGGATAAAAGTCAATTTTATTCTGAAATTGCTTACAAGCTTCTTCCCTCCTCTAGGTTTCCGCTTCTTAGCACTGTAGCCGCCGCCTAAGAAATTCAAATCTTCGCGCAGTCGATTTTTACTTCAAGCCTTTGATGGCGACCCAAGATAAGATCCCAGAGGTAAACTTCACATATTTAGTAATCTTCCTCTAGTCCCTTCTTTCGATTCATTTTCTCCCCCATTTGCTATTTTTTGAAGGAATATAAGAACCAAATCCTGATCCCTTATGCTGTTAACCCTGACTCTTATCTCCTTGGCCTAATGGGAAATCCCGATCCGGCGGAGATTATCGAGAAAGGAACTCAAAGAATTCCCTTTAAATCTGGAATCACTTCACCGAGTCACTGGGCGAACACCTTCAAGAACTGGCCTTTTCCCCCAATTGTTGGATGGCGAAATTGGTACCGGAGGATGTTTGAAAAAAGCAGCAGCCACTGGGAAAATCAAGATATCGGTCATTGCCTGGAATTATCTCTATCAGAAACACCCAGAAATGATCCTCTCCCGATAGCAGCTTCTCATTTCTGGTCTAATGCCACCAATGCTTTCATCTTTGGTCATGGTATGTGTTGGCGCAAAAAGTGGTGCACTACGCCAATCACACAGCAAGCCGGAAAAAGCTGGCTTCAAACGTGGCCCGGGTGCTCAGAGGTCCGGTGCGTGCCAGTCAGTTTGCCCTGCAACTAACAAGGGAGAGAAACTGTTAAATACCAAACTGGAACATGCCGAGTGAGACCAGACAGTTCCATATTTACGGCCTTGAAGCCACTTACAACGACATACAGCTATAGAAGCTGTCTGCCAAACATGTTCATAAAGCCATTCGGCTGGATCTCGATGTAAGCATGTAAGCTGTAATTTGCCGAATAAACAAATAACAAAGGGATGCATGAATGAATAACAATTGGTCATGTATACGATTTATGAAAGAACGTGATCTAGACCAAAGATATCATCAAGCACGGTAAATTATCAGTAGGTAATTCGTAGATATAAATCTATCTGAACAATGCATGCATAGGCCTAATTCGGCTAGTCTGCCGCACGTCCAGCCTTCATAAACCCGTCAGGTGCAAATTCAAGCAGAGCTAATCCACCGCATGATACCACTTGCTATAAATCTACACCACTCCTTGTAATTTGATTAATTCACCGCATGATACGATCTAATTATAAGAAGCTAAAAGCATGCATATGTCCAAACAGATCTATATATACTCATTACTCATGTAAGCATAACCAGAGTCGGCAAACTAGCCGAACTGGGGTCCATGAAGAAGAAACACACAAACAGAGCATGATTAAACAAATCTAAAACCTGTACCTGCCGCACGGCACCCAGCTCTATCAAAGCCTAAACATGATCGGCATGTATGAACCCGCAACATGTAACAACCTAGATTGAAGGTCGATTCGGCCATCATGATCTTATAATTAGCAAAGCACAAGCAAACTCGTGCAGCGAGGCCGAACGAAGATCAATCTAGATTGGGCAAAAGAGTGTTGTACGAATTAAATAAATAAAACATACGACACATGATAACTTGATGAATCTATTAGATTTGCCAAATCTAACAGAGCCGATAACTATTTTTACTCATGACTTAATCCGCCGCACGATACAAGGCATAAGCAAAAACTTCCCGTCATAAGCTTAAATCCGCCGCACGATACTAAGCTTAACGTACGAGACTGCTTGCACCATATCTAAATCCGCCGCACGATACTAGACATGATAACAAGGTTGCCGGGACTTACAGAGGTCGACGGATTGATGATTCCTCTCGAAGAACGCGACGACACGACTTGGACTTGAAGGTGGCACGGAGCCGGGTTGGTTGTATTGATTGTGTATATGTTTACAATGGCCTCAGGGTTTATATTTATACCCTGGCGTCCTATGAGTCCTAGAAGGACATGATCACAACGACAAAATCAGGAAACTATCTAAAATATGACGTCTTCTGCTCCAAGCTTCCCTTAATAACCGGCACGTGCTAAGATGATGAGATCTTCGTTGCCAAATCTTCTGACATGCCGTATTTGTCGTCTTCTGGCGCAAACCGACCTTAATCTGATGTAGCCGACCGCAGCGTCATATTGCCGAACCCGCTCGCCATTGACTAGTCGCCTTCATAGCCTTGCCGAATACATTGAGTTTGCCGACCGCATAGATCAAGAGCCAACTATTCGTTGATCACTTGCCGAATCCTTCTCCTTCTACAGGCTGGGCCTATCTGTCATATCCTTGCTTGTGCGAAAATCTGGTGTTAACACATGCCCCCTAATTTTGGTATAAATGTTTTATTCCAAAATTCTTTTCTTCTTTTTGCACCACTGTAGAGCCTCTGGAAGAATCCGCCTTCACATGCCATAATTACCATGCCTACCGATTCGTCTCCCGATGCACTTGAGCATTTTTAAAGCCCTTCTTTCACCCTGTTCCGGCTCACGCATTCGGAATTTCTCTGCTTGAGTCGAAATCAGAAAACCCCCTTCTCCCTTGCCACTCTGACTCAACCGGAAAATGTCTTCTCAAGCGAGCCGCCATAGCCTTGAGTCTGGTGCTTCCAGCACCTCCAAGAGAAGGTTGCTTCTTCTTTTTCCTTGCTCCTAATGAAGTAACTGTTCTTACCTCATCATTTTTATTGGAAGGGCCGGAGACGACTTCCCCGAGGTCCTGATTCAAAAGATTGCAGATCTTCAATTTGATTTGGAGAGGAAGGATCGGGAGATCAACCGAATCTCTCGAGAGCGCGATGTCGCTCGGGAATGGGCTATTGGTAAGCATCCTTTCATCATCCTCCTTTTCATTTTCCCTTTCTGCTCTTACCGACTCTTCTTCCCTTTTTAGCTCTGGAAACTAAGCTTCAATACCTTGAAGCCGCCATTGCTAACCTCGCTTTTATGGCCAATGCACCGGGCACGACGGCCCTAAGGCGCGTGAACGAAGTCATCCGAATTGTCCCTGAAATCTCCAGAGCCGGTATGGGATATGGTGCGGCGCTTGCCTTTAATGCTGTACGGATCCATTCTAGCGCCAACTACCATAGTTTTGATGTCTCTGAGCGAGGACTAGAGTACAGAGTAGCACACTCTATAGATGATATGAAGGAAACTGGAACAAACCTGGCTGATTCCTTTGATCATGATCTCCCGATCAGGCAGAGGATGGGATGGACGAACTGATTTTCATTGTAAACTTGAACTCTCCTTCTGTAAAATAAGAAGTTCCTTTCGTTCGTCCGGCTTAGAAATCAACCTGTGATCGATTCATCGGGATCAATGTGTACTTTGTCCTTTCCACATATTAATCACTAACTCTCATTCCTTGCTTCAGCGGCGATGCAAACCACATCGGCTATCACTGATAAACGTACCAGAAAACCCTGTTTTGTGGACGACTATTGCAACTGGTCATCTCGGATTTGAAGTTCCAATCTTCTTCTTCAAATTTTCAATGTCGTCAGAACAACCCTCTTCAAGGAACTCTTTTATCCTCTGCTTTCATTGTTAACTGGCAATATGGGCTTCCGAACAGCCAATTAAAACTGAAAAAACTTTAGCCGAATCTCATTGGCCTCCTGATCTTGAAGCCACAGCTTTTCCAACCATCGAAAGATTTCGGCCTGGCCCAATAACGGTCCATAAACTGTGCAAACCCTACCCAGATGCTTGGTCTCCATGGTGCAGGCTATAGTTCTATAAAGATGACCGCATAATCAAACAACTCATCTTGCAAAACTCTCACCTTTTAACGGCGTCACAGGTAAGAAACCAAATCTCTGCCCCCTTGTGATAACTCATTCCTTGATTTGTTGTTTATCCTTCCTCCAGGGTAGAGTCTTCCTCCAGCCATGCTTGGGTCCCCTCTTCAGAAATGGTAGATCTAAAAAGCTTTCTTCAAACCATCAGATTTTGAGCTTAACGATTCACTTTAGCAGATCCGTTTAGATTCTATTCGGTACCGCGAGGAGAGGGACAAAGCTCAGAAAGAACTAGAGGATGTATGTAAGAAGCATGGCACTGAGGAGGCCGAGTGGGCAGAACAACGGAGGCATCTCTGCAGCATCATTACAGGTTAGCAGAATCTCGGTTCTCCTCTTCCTCCCGATTGAATCTGCTTTTGTTTATCACATTTTTGCCTCTCATCAACCTTGCCCGCAGAGAATGACCGTTTGAAGGCGGCAGTAGACAGAGTCGCTCTCAATGTGAATGCCCGTGGGGATCCTGTTGAAGCTCGTCTTGACGCCGTGAATGGCCGCATAGATCAGGCCATCATCCAACGCGTGCGCGCCGGGGTTTCTTTCGGGCTAGCAGCAATGAATTCCTGGACCAAAAAAGATTACTCCTCCCTACCAGTTGGATTCGCCCGCGACCCAGATGAATTTGAAGATCTTGAAGTTTACGATAACCATGCTGCTGCTATTGCTGAAACCGTTGTACCCGCAATCCATTGTAAACACATTATTCCATGGGTAGCTTGCACTTAGGATGGATCTATAAACGAAGCTTGCAGCAGATGAACTTGCCCTTCTCTAAATAGTGTCTATCCACATCTTTCAAATCTTCGGTGATTTTCCCCGATTGCAGAATCTCTTCAGAAAAACATTTGCCGAATGTGTGACGTCATCCTAGCCGACTAAATCTCACCTCCGACATGTTATGTCACCCGGCATTGCACTTACTACACTTCACTTTTCTCTTTCCCTGATAAATCTGCCATCTTGAAAAATGCCAGAATCACAAAGGTCATGAACATTTGTACTAAAGGCGATACAAAAATATCGGCTATAACTTGAAAATTGGGAATATTTTTTCCACTAAAGGCGATGTTTTTCTTCATCGGCTGCATACAAAATATCTCTCGAGTTACATGACTTCCATGCATTCGGCTTTAACAAGTAGTGCCGAAGCTTCAACCGACAAGTACACAAACCGAAAGGTCTTGTCACAGCCGAATACCCCTCTCTTAGGTTTGATATTTTCGGCTAAAACAGATTGTTAATTCTCCTTCCTTACAAGGCTCAAAAAATAAGGGCCGATCCTATTATAAGGTTTATCGGCTGCCACGTACAACTCGAAATAATTGTCAAGTTGTAGAAGCACCTTCATTGTACGTCACCTTGTACGAATATTTCATAATCTTTCCTTCAACATTAGTAATGGAGAATTAAACATAATATCCAAACTTGAGCATATTGATCCAACTTTGGCTTCGTCATCAACACTTTATTCCTTGTCAGCCGACATGAAACTTTGGCCTCAACGTTTCTCCATCACCATTAATTGGATTTTAAAAATTACTCTGAGAGCCGATTATCTGAATCGGCTGTTGGTCCCTGTCGAAGACATTCACGGGACCTGCTTCCCAGGCTCTTCCAGAGAAACACTCGACACCTTCACACTCCCAATAGATTGGTTCTGCATTAGCAACACTAACCGAATCATCAGCATGGACAATCTCAACGTCATCCCCAACCCACTGTATGAGTATTTGGTGCATGGTTGAAGGTATGCAGCAGTTGGCGTGGATCCAATCCCTACCCAGAAGCAGGCTATATGCCCCCTTGCCATCAATGACAAAGAAGGTCGTGATGAGCGTCTTGGATCCAATCATCAGTTCTACGTGCACGGCACCCCGAGTGTCAGAGGGATTGCCGGCAAAGTCACGGAGTATCATGTCCGTCTTGAGTAAATCTTCATCATTCATGCCCAGCTTTCTGAAGGTGGCGTAAGGCATGATGTTGATCGCCGCGCCGCCATCGACAAACATCTTGGTCAGTGGCTTACCGTTGACGTACCCCTTGACATACAACGGCTTTAGATGCCGATGCTTGGCCGGCTTGTCAAATGCTGCCTTGTGAGACAACACGAGCTGTACCGCGAGCTCGTCGTACTCGGTATCATCAGAGTCCGAATACACCTCGTCCTGTGCTCCCCAGTCGGCAGGGGCCATGAACTCCAAGGGAAGGAAGAAAGCCATCGCCACGTCAGCGCCTTTGTTGGTGTCGTCCGGTTTTCCCTTTGGGCGCCACTCTTGCTTCTTCTCATCAGCAGCTGCTTCCTCCAATTCCCTATTCCAGAGGCGCTGCACCCTCCTTTTCTGGCTCTTCCTGAGCCCTGGCGGGCACCATTGCCCCCTTTGCCACCTATATGGACGAGGCTGTGCCCCCTCATCGTCGTCCTGGTGGCGTAACCATTCCTGATCGGCATATCTTTTGGTTTGCCGATCCGGACTTTCCATTTTTAGGCGCCGATCATCCGCTGGGATGCGTGCTCCCAATCTTTCGTGGATGGGACGGCGGTTGACTCGAGCCTGCCTGTACCCTTCGTACTGGTTGCTGCACTCAGGACAGTTATTGACGGCGGGCAGCTTCAAGCCTTCGTTCCAACAGTGGCGGAAGAACGGGCAGCCCCAGTGAGCCTGTTCCTCCTCCTGGCTGCGTTCCTGCCCCCTGTGGTAAGCTTGCTCTCTGTGGTAGGCCCTCTCCTCCAGACGGTACTAGTGCTTCTCTGTGTGACCGTCTTCACGCTGATGTCCTTCTGCGAATCTCTGTTCCTCGTGTTGGAGATGCCTCCGCTCTTTCTCACCTTCCCGGCGCCACTTGTTGAGGAGATCCCTGTGGGTAGGCCTGCGCCTGGAAGATGACCCCCCATGCTCATATCGACTATTCGTAGTTTGGGTACGCTGCCGGAATTCATCGCTGGTGATCTGCCGATCGGGGTCCACTGTGCTAGATTCGCGCGCTTTGTCGTAGGTGAGGACTTTGACTTTGCCCTTGCCCCTGGGGTCCTCTGGAGCTACCATGTTCACTGAGAAAAACACGGCGTTCTGGGCGAAGGGGTTAGCATCGATCTTCATCTTGCCATTGAACTTGATGTGGCCGTCCTGGATGGCCTTCTGGATTCTCGTCTTGAACACACGGCAATCATTAATAGAATGAGTGTTAGTGTTGTGGAAGCCGCAGTACTTCTTGTCCTTGACTCCTCTGGGACGCAGCATCGGGTGATCCGGGGGTAGCCTGATTCTTCCTTCGGCAACCAGGAACTCGAAGAGCTTGTCGGTCTTGGTGACGTCAAAGTCGTATGCCCCCTTCTGCTGGCGCAGCCATTGCTTGTTGGCCTGGTTCGGCTCCTTGTCCCAGTTGAGCTCTGCAGCGGCCACCTCATCCTCAGCATCGGTGTAGTCATCGGCTTCGTCCAGAAAAGCCTGATACATCTGGGCCGCGACATTGTCCTTCTGGAAGCGCCCTTCCCTCCGGAAGCCTTGCGCTTGGATAGTCATCTCATTCAGTCGGCGAGAGAGATGACCCAAGTCTTCAAATTCTTGACCGAACAGCTTGTCCCTAATGCTCGGGAGCATGCCTGCCACGGCCAATGGTGGAAGCTGATCATCCGGTAAGTATATGCCGAAGCACTGGCTCTTGACTTCCCTGAATCTGCGCAGGTACTCCTATGGTGTCTCATTTGGCCTCTGGCGCACGTACATGATATCCACCAGCTTTTTCTCCTTAGTGCCTATGTAGAAGTGCATATGGAACTTTTGTTCCAAGTTTGCCCAAGAGAGAATAGATCCCGGCGGTAGTGACGTGAACCATGCGAACGCCGGTCCAGTGAGTGACAACGGGAAATACCGAACCCTGAAGGCATCTTCGGTACTGGCCTCCCCAAGCTGGAGCAGATAACGACTGACGTGCTCTATCGTGCTTGTGTCGTCCAAGCTGGAGAACTTGGACAGATCTGTCGGCACTTTGACTCTGGGAGGTAGGGCCACACGGTGGAACCATTCGGGGAACGGGGACCTGTAAGCATGAGTTCCTTTAGGCTTCAGGCCGAAGGTGCGCTGCATCATGTTTGCCATCTTATCCAGCATGACATCGACATTAGAGTCGGTGGTCTTTTCAGCCGTCGGCCTCCCATATCCTGGATGTGGAAAGCCATCTAGGTGATGAGGCTCAGTCATCTCATGATGTCTATTTCCATAGTAGTCCTTGATGAGCCTATGAGTCTGCGGAGAAATCTTGTGCGTTGACTCCAGCGGCTGACTCTTATTGCCGAACGTGATTTGACCCATGGTCGGCAATTGACCTTCTGGCGTATGTTTTTCTTGAATGGTCAGCCCGCTTGATTGAGCCTTAAGCGGGGTCTTCTCGCCAGCATCCCCTGCCTTCTTGAGGTGACTCGGCAAGTTGAACAGATGCGGTCCCGCTATAGGGCCAAACTCCGCCTCCAGAAGTTCGTCGGCCTTAGGGCCGAATTGGGCGATCATGATTGTGCGAAAAGTATTGAGAAACACCCCATGCATGCGGCTGATGGTACCAGAGACAGCTTCGTTGACTATGCTGGACATCTTCAGCATTGCCTCCACCTCCTCGGGATCATTTGGATCGAGCTGGATAGGTTTCGGCAAGTCATGCATGCGACGAACCTTTCCGCTCTTATTCTTGGAAAAGGCTTCAAGGCACTTGGCTTTGAATTCGGCACAAGCGTTAAGCACCTGATCTTTGTATTCATTGGGCAGTTCGGCGAGTTGCACTTGCATGAGCTCCGCTTTGTCACTGGTTCCAGTTTCAGTGACTTCAACCATCGTTGTAGGAAAAGGTGTCCCACTGAGCGTGCCAAAAAGTGTGTTGGCGCAAAAAGTGGTGCACTACGCCAATCACACAGCAAGCCGGAAAAAGCTGGCTTCAAACGTGGCCCGGGTGCTCAGAGGTCCGGTGCGTGCCAGTCATTTTGCCCTGCAACTAACAAGGGAGAGAAACTGTTAAATACCAAACTGGAACATGCCGGGTGAGACCAGACAGTTCCATATTTACGGCCCTGAAGCCACTTACAACGACATACAGCTATAGAAGCTGTCTGCCAAACATGTTCATAAAGCCATTCGGCTGGATCTGGATGTAAGCATGTAAGCTGTAATTTGCCGAATAAACAAATAACAAAGGGATGCATGAATGAATAACAATTGGTCATGTATATGATTTATGAAAGAACGTGATCTAGACCAAAGATATCATCAAGCACGGTAAATTATCAGCAGGTAATTCGTAGATATAAATCTATCTGAACAATGCATGCATAGGCCCAATTCGGCTAGTCTGCCGCACGTCCAGCCTTCATAAACCTGTCAGGTGCAAATTCAAGCAGAGCTAATCCACCGCATGATACCACTTGCTATAAATCTACACCACTCCTTGTAATTAGATTAATCCACCGCATGATACGATCTAATTATAAGAAGCTAAAAGCATGCATATGTCCAAACAGATCTATATATACTCATTACTCATGTAAGCATAACCAGAGTTGGCAAACTAGCCGAACTGGGGTCCATGATGAAGAAACACACAAACAGAGCATGATTGAACTAATCTAAAACCTGTACCTGCCGCACGGCACCCAGCTCTATCAAAGCCTAAACATGATCGGCATGTATGAACCCGCAACATGTAACAACCTAGATTGAAGGTCGATTGAGCCATCATGATCTTATAATTAGCAAAGCACAAGCAAACTCGTGCAGCGAGGCCGAACGAAGATCAATCTAGATTCGGCAAAAGAGTGTTGTACAAATTAAATAAATAAAACATATGACACATGATAACTTAATGAATCTATTAGATTTGCCAAATCTAACAGAGCCGATAACTATTTTTACTCATGACTTAATCCGCCACACGATACAAGGCATAAACAAAAACTTCCCGTCATAAGCTTAAATCCGCCGCACGATACTAAGCTTAACGTACGAGACTGCTTGCACCATATCTAAATCCGCCGCACGATACTAGACATGATAACAAGGTTGCCGGGACTTACGAAGGTCGACGGATCGATGATTGCTCTCGAAGAACGCGACGACACGACTTGGACTCGAAGGTGGCACGGAGCCGGGTTGGTTGTATTGATTGTGTATATGTTTACAATGGCCTCAGGGTTTATATTTATACCCTGACATCCTATGAGTCCTAGAAGGACACGATCACAACGACAAAATCAGGAAACTATCTAAAATATGACATCTTCTGCTCCAAGCTTCCCTTAATAACCGGCACGTGCTAAGATGATGAGATCTTCGTTGCCAAATCTTCTGACATGCCGTATTTGTCGTCTTCTAGCGCAAACCGACCTTAATCTGATGTAGCCGACCGCAGCGTCATATTGCCAAACCCGCTCGCCGTTGACTAGTCGCCTTCACAGCCTTGCCGAATACATTGAGTTAGCCGACCGCGTAGATCAAGAGCCAACTATTCGTTGATCACTTGCCAAATCCTTCTCCTTCTGCAGGCTGGGCCTATCTGTCATATCCTTGCTTGTGCGAAAATCTGGTGTTAACAGTATGATGACTATTACCCTAGCTGACGTCTTCATGATGACCGGTCTGAACATAACTTTACCAGTATATCCATACAAATATAAGAACAAAAGCAATCAGAGAGCTGTCAGCTCCGGATGTGGATGGGCTAAATATATTCAGACTTATATGGAGTCGTCCAATACTATCTCTGACAAAGAACTGAAAGCCTTTATGAACATGTGGCTATGCAGATTCATCTTCTGTGGAAAATCCAATGAACCCACCTTAAACCACATGGTGATGGCTGAGGATTTATCTGTAGGCACCCAAATTCCACTAGGCAAATACCTCCGGGGTCTGTCTATCACATGATGCATCATATCACCATCAAGATGCACACAGGCAGAGAAATTTCTTGTGTGAATGGTCCTTGGTGGCTGGTTCAGATGTGGCTTCAACTATATATGTATCAGATAGTGTCTGTGAGCCTGCTCAACCTGAGTTTCCCCTCAATCAACTACGCCGAAGGCCAATCAGCGAGAGTCAAAGCCTGCCAAACTTATGGAGAAGCAGCATCATCCATCAGTATCGACATGGACATTGGCCATCTTTTCAAGCTATTCTTCAAAGGCTTTGGCAGTGTACTCTGGCTTCCTTACAGAGAGAATGAAAACCTGACTTTCCCTTGCAAGTTTAATTATGAATCTGGCAGTGCAGATCAAATATCTATTGACATCTTTAATTCTTTCATCAAGCCCTGCGTTCTGCCAGCCGAATTTCACCATGGAAGATTAGTGCAATCCACCTACAAATTTTATTATCCAAACACAGTGGCCAGACAACTAGGATGCGTCAGTTGCCCCCTAGATTCTTCTTTTCAACAGTAATAAGACCCAGAGAAGTAATCACAGAAGGGATAATGGCTAAAAAAGTCATTGAATTAGGATGGGAGCTGCCAACATATAAACCATCTCCATTTGGGATAATAGATACTGCTCATCCCTTCTTCATTTCCTGGTGGGAAGAATGGCATACTCATCTCTTCAATGTACCAGTTCACCCTTTATGCCAGAACTTGCAACCTGATTTTGCTTCTGACAGCGAGGTAATTTCATCACTCCTGTCATTCTCCATTCCTAAATCCAACCTTTCTCTAACATTCGGCCATACACAGGATCCCGAGCCTACACCTCCTGCCAAAGTGATCCAATATTACCAGGCCGGACCCAATCCTGCTCTTGGTTTTAATGCTCCAAATCTGGACAGCTTCATGAAAATCCCCGCAACTTCAACCATCATGTATCCAGGAGGAGAGAACAAGAGAAAAGCACTTGAGACTATTTCTTCATCTAAGAAAATAAGGACCAAAAAAGCTAAACCATCTCCCAATGTATGAATTTCCATCTAGTGCTAACCAATTTCATTCGACAACAAATCTGATCAAATCTACGTTTTGTCACTTGCTGCAGCCACAGGTCAAGGTTCTGAAATCCAGTAACACTTCAGCAACTGCCAAACTATCCCTCGAGGCTTCCACAAGAAATATACAAGACGAAGCCAAAGACCCATGAAGGACCGAGAATGCAAAAGCAAGGCGACCAGAGGGGGGGCGGTGAATGGGAGCCAATCAAATTTCTCTCAAAACTTTGGCCAAATGTCCCAAAATCAACGTCAAGACACAACAACCGAAACCGTGATGCTCACGACCCTTGGAAGAGGGTGGATGATCCCTAGGATCACAGCGAAGCACCACCAAGCACAAGCAAACCAAAAACCAAAAGCTCTGGCTCAAGTTCCCCCTTGGAAAACCGAGTCCCGAACGTAGATTGTAGGCTACGTCGAGAAATCTCCAAATACCAATGCTAACGAGTAGCAAAGATACCTAGAAATGTTTCTTGGTTAACTCTAGGGCCAAACGAGAAGTCCGAAAACCAAGCGGAAAAGCCGGGACGGCAAATGCACTGAAAATCCCCCTTCAGCAGGGTCCCGGACTGTCCACCCAAGGCCGGACTGTCCGCGGTTCACTGGCAGACTGTCCGCCGGCAGAAAACGCAAAACAACAGAGTTGCTGAATGTCCACTGGACGTTCCCGGACTGTCCGGGGTTTATACCTGCGGACTGTCCGCCGGTCAACCAAAACCCGAACAGCAGAGACTCGCGGCCACTGCGCTGGCCAAGTCCCCGATGCGCGGACTGTCCGCGACTGGGACCACGGACTGTCCGCCAAGTCCCAGTGAGGGCGATTTCGGTCGCCCTCAACACGAATCTTCCCCAAATCGATTCATACCAAAATCCCAAGTTCCCAAACTTGGAGAAGATGATCACGGGGTAGTTAGGAGACTATCCCCAAGAAATCATCCGCTCAAAATGACTAAATCTCCGGGAAATCAAAAGGGAAGGTGGATGAACCGAAAAAGCGCCACGAAAATGAAATCGTCCCGATCTATTCATTCATGAGGAGTTAGATGAATTCCTTTGGTCGAAATGACCTCCTCGATGAAACGAACAAAATGATTCAAACAGATTTCGCAAAGACGCACTAAAGAGGGAGATCGAGTGACGGGAAAATCATGGAGAAATGAAGAACGCGAAGAACACGAACCAAAACGCGAGTCAACACATCGATCTTCAGCCAAAGCGTAAACACACGCTACGATAGTGAGGTTATGGCCTCACTTCCTCAAAATCTCAAGTACACAGAGGTATGGTTCTCTGCGGATCTCAGTAGCTATAGTAGGGAATGGGAGAGCAGGAAAACCTAAGTCTGGAGAAGCAAAATGACTAAGATGGATGGGGAGGAGGGTGTCTCCCCCTACTTAACCTATTCCTAATTCCTACTCTACCCCTCTCTAATTACAGAGCGAACCAGCTAAACCCTAAGGTTATTCTGGACCAACTCGAGGTAGGTGGTGATCCGACAGCCATGCCCGCACAACTCGTAGCGTCGCCTTGACGCGACCTCCCGATTGCCGCCACGTGCCGCCACCGCTCTACCCGTCCTTTTCCCGGACGTCGCACCCCCGGTTTTGTGGCCGAAACCGAGAAACCAGGCCTTCACGCCATCCCTCGGTTTTGAGGCCCAAACCGGGAAACCAACCTCCAAGTTCGTCCCCTGGTTTTGTGGCGGAAACCAGGAAACCCACCAACGCCCAGGTTTTGAGGCCCAAACCTAGAAACCGTCCTCAGCCTGAGTTTTGTGGCCCAAACTCAGAAACCCGCCGCACGCTGAAGGACCGAGAATGCTACCAGAAAGCGACCAGAGGGGGTGAATGGGAGCTACAAATTTTCCTTTCGGAAACTCGTTGCTACTCGACCCTAGAGCAAACCCTAGAGCTTGCTAGTGTCCACGACCCTGGATGTAGGGTGGATGCTTCCAACAAGCACAGCGGGACACTACACAACTCTAGAAACCCAACGCAAAAGATGGAAACCAACTCCGACAATGAACGAACAAGCTGCGGACAAAACAGTGCAAACTGAACTCGACCAGACTCTGGCCTGCGTCCGGTCTGTGAGCACCGGACGCGTCTGGTCAGACCAGAGCCGATTTCGGAGCTCTCTGAGTTGGACTGGACTCATGGAGTCAGAGCATCTGGTCGCAACACGCAGCGTCCGGTCAACACAAAAAACGCAGGTGAACAGTAGAAGAGTAGCGTCCGGTCGTTTACGGGAACCAGCGTCCGGTCAAGTCGCGAAAAACACAGTAAGGATGTTCAACGACCGGACTCTGGGGGTGCGTCCGGTCAGCTTGACCCAAGCATCCGGTCACCCCGTGATTTCACAGTTCATCCACCGAATTGACTCGATCTCACCCAAAACGAATCCTCTAGGGATCAAACTTGGTGAGAGGAGTCACAAGGAGGATAGTGAGCTATCTCTAAGATATCATGGCTCGAGCCTATCTCCAAATCAATGAATCGAAGAATTTCGGGCGAGGGGAGAAAAACTTGACCCAAAACGAAAATCGACCGATCTCCTAGACGATGAGGTTAGAGGTGAATTCCTTCGGTGGAAAGAAGTGCCTCACAATCTAGAACAACTTGGTTCAAACGGATTTCCAAAAGATGAACCGGGCAAAGACATCAAGCGACAGGAAATTCATGGAGAAAAAGGATTCCGCGAAGAACACGAACAAAACGCGAATCACAATCACAAATCGCTGCCACGAATCGTCCCCACGAAGAGACAACGGGATTACGGTCCCGTTTCCTCAAAATCTTCAGTACACAGAGGAATTGTTTACCGTCTCTGTGGATCTCAGTAGCTTGAGCATGGAATGGGGAAGCAGGAAACCCTAAGACAGAATAGCAAATGACTGAGATAGGAAAGGGAGGAGGGTGTCTCCCTCTACTTATCCTAATTTTATTTCCTACTCTACCCCTCAACTAATTACAGAGCGAACCAGCTAAACCCTAGGGTTATTTTGGACCAACTCAGTGGTAGGTGTATCCGACGGCCACGCCCCCACAAGTCATAGCGTTGCCTCGACGCAACCTCCCGATTGCCGCCACGTGCCATCCTCGCTCTGCACCCCCGGTTTTGCGGCCCAAACCGGGAAACCAGCCCACCAGCGTCTGAGTTTTGAGGCCAAACTCAGCAAACCATCAGTGCCCAGGTTTTGAGGCCTAAACCTGGAAACCGTCCTCAGCCCTAGTTTTAAGGCCAAACTCGGAAACCCTTAGCCTGAGTTTTGTGGCCAAACTCATAAACCGTCCACGCCTAGGTTTTGAGGCCCAAACCTAGAAACCGTCCATCCGATGGTTTTTCCCTGGCTCAACCACCAAACCGACGTCGAAGATGGGATGCACCTCCGTGCACCCCGTCCACCGATACGTGTCCCTGAGTCCATGACTCAGGCAACGCATGACCGCATTTCTTCACTTGTTGTCGTCACAGGCTGCCAGCCACCACAGCTGATCCTCGGGCCTCTAGTCCCTCAGTCTAAGCCTCACGTCCGCCCTTCACCACTCTCGGTCCATCGGCACGGCACGTCTCTACTTGACCTTCACCTCGCCTTCGATCACTGCATCCGTGCTCGACACCTGCACAACACAAGCCATAGAACATGCGCATCATCCTAGTTGACAATCACTCATCACTCAGAGACTCAGCATACACCCATGTATCCGCAATCTCCCCCTTGATGAGTGCATTGTCAACAACACACTCACACAAATCATAATAGAAATAGAAGGAAGAAGGAAGGAAGGAGGAAGAGAAAACTCGACCAAATGACCCAAAAGCATAGCAAAGCCGAAGAAGGTAAAGTGGAAGGAGCAAGACAACTTGGTCCCCAAAGACATGGGCAACGGCTCGACGCGACCAAGCAAAGCAAAGCTAGCCCTCAACACCGCTAGCAAAAGATCTCGACACCAATTGGAAAATCGAAGCAAAGTGCTAGTCCCCTAAGAAAGAGGCACAGAGGCTCAACACAACTAGCAAGAAAGCTCGCTCCGAACCAAACACGCTTTGAACTAATCGAAAACAAATGCCCTGAAGACAATGTTTGCTAGTTCCTCAAGATAGAGGCGAAGGCTCAACACAACTTGCAAACTCCCCCTCGACAAGTGCAACATTCAGAGAACGCATGATTGTCATTTTTCTCCCCCATGACATGATTTGTCATTTTTCTCCCCCATAGTTGAAAATGCACTTATCAAGAAAAGCCATCGACAGGCAAATGAGCAAAGAACTCCCCCTTCCAAGATGCATATGAGTCAAAATGCAAGTTAGGAGCTTCAGGAGTATACTCAAAAGAGTGCAAAGATGCTCTACGAAGTTTGAATCCGATGATGCAGAAAATGCACAATATGCTAGCCAAGGCTCAAACTGATCACCAAATATGAAATATGAACATATGAGCAGTTTTTAGCCGAAAAGAGTATTCACCATCAAAATAGCACATGACATGTATAGACAGGAAGTCAAACAAGTGCTAAACATGTATACAAGGTGAACTACCCCTAGCACAGTTCAATCATCATGCTGACACCAAATTAGGCATATACTTGTGATTTCAGTTTTTAATCGGAGTTGCAGCGGTGAAATTACACATGTTCAGGAAACAGCATGTGACTACGAGAGGTTGAATGCTTGTTATTGCCTAACTTTCCAACTGTGCGAAGCCTATGCAGAAGCAATCAGAAGCTTAAAGCAACAGTTTTGGTCATACACTACACAGCTCAAGTTTAACCCAAAAGTGCAATGGGAAACAGTCTCGAAACCGTGAGGTGTTAACAAGCAAACCCATCTCGATCTTTCCAATTCACTTAAACTAGTTCAGATTTTAGCAGAATGTAATATATCAAGCAAGTGAATGACTCAACACTAGAGACATAGCACCCTAGCATATATGAAAAGCAGATGTGACCTCTACACATCCTACACATGCTAGTTGCATATCTCAATGGTGAACATTTTCAAATTTTAGGTTCATTAACAAGTTCACCATTTAAAAGTAGCTCAGCTCACAACATGTATTAGTGATCAGAAAGAGCATAAGCTACAACATCATAAAGCAACGGAGTAAAAACTACACAGAGCATAGTTACATTATTCAGACTATATTCATGAAGCTCAAAATGTAAAAGCGTATGCTGAAGATGCAAAAGAAAACAAAGACAAACGAAAAAGAGTCAGTTAGAGTCAAAATGTTTCCCCCATCTAAAAGGGGAAACACACACCAAGCTCACCTCTCAACCTATTAAAGGTTGATTGGTCCAAAGGCTTGGTGAAAATATCAGCAAGCTGATGATGAGTATCGACATGGCGAAGGTCGATATCACCCTTCTCATAGTGGTCTCGCAGAAAATGAAAGCGCACATCAATGTGTTTGGTCTTCGAGTGAAGCACAGGGTTCTTAGCAACGCTAATCGCACTCGTGCTGTCACAAAGCAATGGAACACGAGAAAAGCTCAGACTGAAATCACACAAAGTGGCCATCATCCAGAGTAACTGGGAACAACAGCTAGCCGCAGTGACATACTCAGCCTCCGTGGTAGACTGGGCGACACTAGACTGCTTGCGAGAAGACCACGAAACAAGGGAAGATCCAATAAACTGGCAAGTCCCGGAAGTGGACTTGCGCTCAATACGACAACCAGCAAAGTCGGCATCAGAATAACCGCAAAGGAAAAGGGTGGAGGAAGCAGAATACCAAATCCCAAATTCTAGAGTGAAGGATAAATACATCATAATGCGCTTGACCGCCTGACGGTGCGAAGTGCGCGGCGAAGACTGAAAGCGCGCACACAGGCACACCGCGAACTGAATGTTCGGGCGTGTCGCCGTCAGGTACAGCAGCGACCCGATCATGCTTCGGTACTCCTTCTGATCCACTGCTTCTCCCTCCTTGTCCGCATCCAGGGCCGTCGTTGTCGCCATGGGTGTTGGAAGAGGCTTGGCCTCACCCATGTCGAACTTCTTCAGAATGTCGCGAGTATACTTGCCTTGGTGCACGAACATTCCCTCCCGAGACTGCTTGATTTACAGTCCGAGGAAAAACGTCAACTCGCCCATCATGCTCATCTCGAACTCCCTGCTCATAGTATCTACGAACTTGGCAACCAAAGCGTGAGAAGAACCACCGAAAATGATATCATCCACATAAATTTGGGCCAAGAGAGTATTAGTGCCTTGCTTGAGGAGAAAGACTGTTTTATCTACACATCCCATTTTGAAACCCTTAGCAAGTAAAAAAGTTTTTAACCTATCATACCAGGCTCTAGGGGCTTGTTTCAAACCATACAAAGCTTTGTGAAGTTTAAAGACATGGTTTAGAAACTTGGGATTTTCGAAACCGGGGGGTTGTCTAACATATACCTCCTCCTCTATGTAGCCATTTAGGAAGGCGCTCTTGACATCCATTTGAAAAATTTTGAAACCTTTGGATGCAGCAAAAGCCAAGAGTATCCTAATCGCCTCCAAATGAGCTACAGAAGCAAACGTCTCCTCATAGTCTATCCCCTCCTTCTGACTATATCCCTGGGCTATGAGTCTGGCCTTGTTTCTCACAACATGGCCATCTTCTCCCTGTTTGTTTTTGAAAACCCATTTAGTCCCAATTGGATGACACTCAGAAGGTGGAGACACTAGAAACCAAACCCGATTCCTCTCAAAGTTTTCTAACTCCTCATGCATGGCATTGACCCAATCCGGACCCGTCAATGCGTGTCCAACATCTCGGGGCTCAAAATCAGCAACAAAAGCAGAATGAGCAAAGTGAGAGATACGAGACCTGGACCGAGTGACCTGCTCGTCAATGTCGTTGATCATATGCTGAGGGGGGTGTTGGCGCTGGATGTGTCATGGCGCCTCCCGTGCAGATGTGATCTCCCCCTCAACAGCCGCTGGTTCCACCCCGGGTACGAAAGGTACCACGCGAGGTGGAGGATCCCATGGCCCCCAGGAAGAAGAGGTGTTGGGGCCGTGAGTCGTTGTAGAAGCCGCTCTTTGCGGCACAGTAGGTGGTGGAGTTGCTGGGTCATCTATCCCTTCAGCACCTTCTTCATCATCATCAAAAAGAGGATTGCCAACCTCATGATCACCTGCACGCTCAAAACGAGAAGAAGGACAAACAAGAGTCTCGTTGAAGGTGACATCTGATGTCTCCATGACTCGGTTAGTATCAAGGTTAAGCACACGATAAGCGCGAGTGTGAGTGCCATAACCCAAAAACACACAGTCAGAAGAACGAGACTCAAACTTGTCCAGGTTGCCTTTCTTAAAAATAAAACAATGGCAACCGAAGACTCTAAAATAACTCACATTGGGCTGTCTACCAAAATGCAACTCATAAGAGGTCTTTTTCAAGAAAGCTCTCAGAAAAATGCGATTTGAAATGTAGCATGCAGTGTTCATAGCCTCGGCCCAATATCGCCTAGGAGTCCTATGCTCATCGAGCATCGTCCTGGCCATCTCAACAAGGGTCCGATTCTTCCTCTCTACAACACCATTTTGGGGCGGTGTGTAGGGCGAAGAAAACTGATGCTCCAAACCCAAGCGGTCACAAAACTTCTCAAAATCCGAATTCTTGAATTCGGAACAATTATCACTCCGAATTGCTCGCATGAAGTTCAAAGGGAACTCATTCTGAAGACGCAAAATCAGATTGCGAGCAAAGGAGAAAGTCTCGGTCTTCTCAGCTAAAAAGAAGACCCACAAATATCTCGAAAAATCGTCGACAACAACAAGCACGTACCACTTCCCCCCAACCGAGCTCACCCGAGCCGGACCAACAAGGTCCATGTGCAAAACCTCTCTAGGGCGCTTAGTCATGACCTGAGTCACAGGATGGTGGGCAGCGGCAACCATCTTTCCATGTCTACAAGAATGACAAACTAGATCCTTCTCCATCGACAGCTTGGGCAATCCTCGGATTAGGCCAAGTGAGCTAAGTCTTGCAAGCAAGTCGAAGCCTAAGTGACCGAGCCTCCTATGCCACTTCCAAAGATCAGAGGAGGAAGGACTAGCCAAAAGACAGTGGGAAATGCCAAACGACTGAGAAATCCGCTCGAAAGACTTTTCCAAAGGGCAAAATCACACAAACAAGATTGCCCTGAGGATCCAAAATACGACTGAGATTCAGCTTAAAACGAATCTCAAAGTCGTCGTCAAATAGTTGCGAAACAGAAAGAAGATTAAAATGCAGGTTAGAAACAAGAGCAACATCGCACAACACAAAGTGCTCATTAACCCGCACAGACCCACGAGATAGCACCTTACCTTTGTTGTTGTCGCCAAAGGTTATGTACTCCTTTCCGGCGACCGGACTAAGACTAGAGAACCACTTGGCATTTCCGGTCATGTGCCTCGAACACCCGGAATCCACCAACCAAACGTTCTCCAATCATTTTACCTACATCAATAAAAAGACATAGGGTGAGCATACGGTCCAACACTGGGGTTAGTGAAATAAGGCGAATACTAGTGTTGGGCCGGCTGCTCAAAAGAACGGTCAGTATAAAAACCATTCCTAGCACGCCTATGAGAGGAGCGATCACCACATTGAGGAAAACGTGGTCCGCTAAGGAAGGAGCGACCATCGCGATAGTCAAAACGCGGTGGGGGAAAACGCTCAACTACAAAGCCACCGCCATGAGGTCCATAGCCTACAACTGCAGGCTCCCGCCGGGCACGCTCTCTACGAGGCCTAGGCCTAGCAACTTGAGGCTCAACACCTCTAGGCCTAGCATCTCTCCTCGGAGCTCTCTGCTGCCTAGGCCTGGGCACTTGAGGTTCTGGACCTCTGGGCCTAGCAGCGATCCTTGGGGCTCTCCTCTAAACATTCGACACATGTACATCATGGGAAGGATGGTACATGTCCGGGTTGTTCATCTCCCGAGCACGGCGCGCCTCTCGCTTGCGCCAAAAGCAGAACTCTCCTAAGTGTCCATCTCTCCCACAAAACTCACAGTGGTACCTCACCGCTCTCCCAGGGGGTTGTTGGTACTCACGGTGGTGGGTATGGATCACTTTGCCCTTCTGTGACAACTCCTCCTGGATGGGTGGCATTGTGTCCAGCTCGTTCTTTAGGTGATTAGGTTTGGGATGCCACACTTGGTTCTTGGGTGGAGCTCTCGGAGGTTCCTCAAACACTCCATCCTTGGTGTTAGGCTTGAGAGGCTCTTTAGGTGGAATCTTGGTAAGCTTGGGAGTAGTGGTGGAGTTGGGCTTCTCACATGGGTTAAGACCACTCGACTCTCCAATCTTGCCGAAAGATGAAACATCAACACCCGGAGCAAAACCTACACCTGGACCTCCAGCAGCTCGCTTAAATTGGGAGATCATCATCCCGAGCTGTGGCTCACCACAAGACACCCATGACAAGATGGTCTGAAGGTTTGTGTTTTCCTCCTCGGTTTGCATCTTGCCATGCTTCACATTGGCAATCTCTATCTCCAAACCCTCGCAAAGAACACACCTAGCCACACTAGTGCTACCCGAGCTGGCCTCCTCAAGAGACACAATCTTGGCAATCTTCTCTGCCAACTCGGACTGCAAGACAGGACAAGCCTTGCACGCACCCAACAAAGAAGGTCTAGCCTTCAGCTCATCCACCTATCCTACCAACGCCACATACTTACTCCTCAAGGTGAGAAGATCAGTCATGTGCGTGGTGCACATCTCACACTCTGCCTCCTCAGAAACGACCACGGTGGACTTAGCAAACTCAAGCTCTCTCACCGTGTCCTCCTACTTCTGCCTAAACTCCTTGCGCTCTCTAGCGGCTCGCCTAAGCAACTTGTCTTGACTAAGGAGCGCGGCAGTAAGCTTCTCAACCTCGGAAGAAAGATCGTCGTAGGTGAGAGATACCTGGGTTGTGTCGTCGTTGTTCCGAGGGGAGCTCGCCAGCTCGCCATCGAGCGCCATGGTGCAGAAGTCGTCGTCACCGGCGAAGAAGCAGAGGCCGTTCAGCTTGTCCTCGATCCTCTTCTTCTTCTCCTTGCGCTTGCCGGAGTCGTACTTGGGCCCATGATCGCCCTTCCAAGAAGTGTGCTTCTTCTTGGGGCAGTTGGCGATGAAGTGATCGGGGTCGCCGCACTCATAGCATCCCGAGCGTCCTCCTCCGCGGCGACGGTTCATGCGGTTGTTGTGGAACCACGAGAACCGGTTGACGAACAAGGCTAGCTCGTCATCCCCCAGCGACTCAAGCTGCTCCTCTGTAACAGAAAAGAGAGAAGAGAGTGCAAAACCTCCAGAGGGGTTAGCGGAAGAGCCAGAAACCAAAGCCATCGACGGGCCAGAAGGATTTTCATAAGAAGCCCTCGCCATGGCGTCAATCTCACTGGACTTGAGCTTACTGAAGAGCTCGTCGCACGTGAGGGTCTGATAGTTCGGCGATTCGATGATCGCTTGAACCTTGGAATCCCACACCGACCTATCAAGAGTATGCAAAAGCTTCAAAGCTCTCTCATGATCGTCGAAAGGCAACAGCTCCTTGTTAGCCCTCATCCTGTTGACAATCACCTGAAAGCGAGCGAATAAACTTTCTATGCTCTCGCCAGGCATGTGTCGAAAGTTCTCATACTCTCGCTTGAATGACTTGTAGTGTTGGGTTTTGACTTGAGAGGTTCCCTCATGGAAACGCATGAGGGTAGCCCAAATCTCCCGAGCCGTAGCGAGGTGAGAAACACGATCGAACTCACTCATGCACAAACATGAGAAAAGAGCATTACAGGCTCAGCTATTGGCATCGTGCTCATCGATCTAAAGCTGAGAGACACGTGCAGCCAAGACCACGTAATCGGCAGATTTGCAAATATCCCAAATGGAAGCACCCAAACTCTACAGATAGTTCGACATGCGTATCTTCCAATATGCATAGTTGGTCCCATCGAAAAATGGCGGTTTGCCCACGCCGTGATCCATGTCGCCTTCTGTGGATCTGAAACCGGCTAAGGTAGGAGATCCTTAACCTGGCTCCAATACCAATTGAAGGACCGAGAATGCTACCAGAAAGCGACCAGGGGGGTGAATGAGAGCTACAAATTTTCCTTTTGGAAACTCGTTGCTACTGTCACAAAATCAACCTCAAGGGCAAACCCTAGAGCTTGCTAGTGTCCATGACCCTAGATGTAGGGTGGATGCTTCCAACAAGCACAGCGGGACACTTCACAACTCTAGAAACCCAACGCAAAAGACGGAAACCAACTCCGACAATGAACGAACAAGCTGTGGACAAAACAACGCAAACTGAACTCGACCGGACTCTGGCCTGCGTCCGGTCTGTGAGCACCGGACGCGTCCGGTCGGACCAGAGCCGATTTTGGATCTCTCTGAGTTGGACCGGACTCACGGAGTCAGAGCGTCCAGTCGCAACACGCAGCATCTGGTCAACACAAAAAACGCAGGTGAACAGTAGAAGAGTAGCGTCCGGTCGTTTACGGGAACCAGCGTCCGGTCTCGAGCGTCCGGTCAAGTCGCGAAAAACACAGTAAGGATGTTCAACGACCGGACTCCAGGGGTGCGTCCGGTCACCCCGTGATTTCACAGTTCATCCACCGAATCGACTCGATCTCACCCAAAACGAATCCTCTAGGGATCAAACTTGGTGAGAGGAGTCACAAGGAGGATAGTGAGCTATCTCTAAGAGATCATGGCTCGAGCCTATCTCCAAATCAATGAATCTAAGAATTTTGGGGGAGGGGAGAAAAACTTGACCCGAAACGGAAATCGACCGATCTCCTAGACCGTGAGGCTAGAGGTGAATTCCTTCGGTGGAAAGAAGTGCCTCACAATCTAGAACAACTTGGTTCAAACGGATTTCCAAAAGATGAACCGAGCAAAGAGATCAAGCGATAGGAAATTCATGGAGAAAAAGGATTCCGCGAAGAACACGAACAAAACGTGAATCACAATCACAAATCGCTGCCACGAATCATCCCCACGAGGAGACAACGGGATTACGGTCCCGTTTCCCCAAAATCTTCAGTACACAGAGGAATTGTTTACTGTCTCTACGGATCTCAATAGCTAGAGCATGGAATGGGGAAGCAGGAAACCCTAAGACAGAATAGCAAATGACTGAGATAGGAAAGGGAGGAGGGTGTCTCCCTCTACTTATCCTAATTTTATTTCCTACTCTACCCCTCAACTAATTATGGAGCGAACCAGCTAAACCCTAGGGTTATTCAGGACCAACTCAGTGGTAGGTGTATCTGACGGCCATGCCCGCACAAGTCATAGTGTTGCCTCGATGCAACCTCCCGATTGCCGCCACGTGCCGTCCTCTCTCTGCACCCCCAGTTTTGCGGCCCAAACCGGAAAACCAGCCCACCAGCGTCTGAGTTTTGAGGCCAAACTCAGCAAACCATCAGTGCCCAGGTTTTGAGGCCCAAACCTGGAAACCGTCCTCAGCCCAAGTTTTGTGGCCAAACTCGGAAACCCTCAGCTCGAGTTTTGTGGCCAAACTCGGAAACCGTCCACGCCCAGGTTTTGAGGCCCAAACCTGGAAACTGTCCATCCGATGGTTTTTCCCTGGCTCAACCACCAAACCAACGTCAAAGATGGGATGCACCTCCGTGCACCCCGTCCACCGATACGTGTCCCCGAGTCCATGAATCAGGCAACACATGACCGCATTTCTTCACTTGTTGTCGTCACAGGCTGCCAGCCACCACAGCTGATCCTCGGGCCTCTAGTCCCTCAGTCCAAGCCTCATGTCCGCCCTTCGCCACTCTCGGTCCATCGGCACGGCATGTCTCTACTTGACCTTCACCTCGCCTTCGATCACTGCATCCGTGCTCGACACCTGCACAACACAAGCCACAGAACATGCGCATCATCCCAGTTGACAATCACTCATCACTCAGAGACTCGGCATACACCCATGTATCCGCACACGCCTAGGTTTTGTGGTCCAAACCTGTAAACCGAGCACCCGAGTTTTGTGGCCCAAACTCGGAAACCGTCCACCTGGTGGTTTTTCTGTGGCTCAACCACCAAACCGGCACTGTAGAGGGGATGCACCGGCCGTGCACCCCGTCCACCAACACGTGTCCCCAGGTCCTCGACCCGAGCAACACCGTGCCCCACAAGCCTCCGCTCGTCGCTGTCCCAGGCTGTCAGCCACCACAGCTGATCCTCAGGCCACCGGTCCCTCAGTCCAAGCCTCACGTCCGCCCTTCACCGCTCCTGGTCCATCGGCACGACACGTCTCTACATGACCTTCACCTTGCCCTCGATCACTGTCTCTGGGCTCGACACCTGCACAACACAAGCCAAAGAACCTGCGATCAAACCCGTTGACAATCACTCATCACACCGAGACCAGCATACACCCATGTATCCGCTATCTCCCCCTTGATGAGTGCATTGTCAACTACTCACACAAATCATAATATGAAGGAAGAAGGAAGGAAGAAGGAGAAGAGAGAACTCGACCAAATGACCCAAAAGCATAGCAAAGCCAAAGAAGGTCAAGTGGAAAGAGCAAAACAACTTGGTCCCCAAAGACATGGGCAACGGCTCGACGCAACCAAGCAAAGAAAAGCTAGCCCTCAAGAAGAGGTAGAACAGGCTCAACACTACTAGCAAATACCAAATGAAAGCTTCAGAAAAGGAGCTCGACACCAATTGAAACAAAAATGAGAAATCGAAGCAAATGCTAGTCCCTCAAGATAGAGGCACAGAGGCTCAACACAACTAGCAAGGAAATCGCTCCGATCCAATGCCTTACGGCCAACAAGAAGCCAAAAGAAGCAAACTCCTCCTCGAAAAGTGCAACCCAACCAAAAGGACTTCCCTTTACTTCAACTAGAAAGCACATGATTTGCAATAATTCCTCCCCCTTAGTTAAACTTTCGGAGAACACAAGATTTGTCAATAATAAAAATTCTCCCCCTTAGTTGAAAATGCACTTATCAAGAAAACAACATCATCAAGAACCGAGCAAAGTTCTCCCCCTCAGAAAATGCACCAACTAAAAAGTGCCAAGCAGAGAAGTTCTCCTGTCAACAAGAGAGGTTCTCCCCCTTCCAAAATGCATATGTGTCAAAATGCAAGATAGCAGCTTCAGGCATATAGTCGAATGCAAAAATGCTCTAAACAGTACAGCTCCAATGACACAACTAGTCATCCTCATAGCAAAGGCTCAAACTGATCACCAAATACGAAATATGAACAAGTAAGCATAGTGAGGAATTTTTAGCCAAAAGATAGTCACGATCAAAATAGCACTAAACATGTATAGGCAGGAATCCGAACAAGTGCTAAACATGTATACAAGGTGAACTACCCCTAGCAAAGTTCAATCATCATGCTTAAGAATGAAACATACACTTGTGATTTCTGTTTTAGATCGGAGTTGCAGCGGTGAAAATACACAAGTTCAAACATTAGCATATCATTGCGAGAGGTTGAAAGCTTGTCATTACCTAACTTTTCAACCGAGCGAAGCCTATGCCAAAGCAATCAGAAGCTTAAAGCTATGGTTTCGGTCATACACTTCACGGCTCAAGTTTAACTCAAGGTGCAATGAGAAACAGTCTCGATACCATGATGTGTTGACAAGCAATCCCATCTCGATCTTTTCAATTCACTAAAACTTGGATCAAATTTTAAACATGATATGAACAGACCAAGCAAGTGAATGACTTAGAACTAGAGACATAGCAACCTAGCATATATGAAAAGCACAAGTGAACTCAACATCCTACACATGCTAGTTGCATATCTCAATGGTGAACATTTTAAGATTTTATGTACATTAAGCAAATTCACCATTCCAAAATAGCTCAGCTCACAACATGTACTAGTGATCAGAAAGAGCATAAGCTACAAGTATCATCATAAGCATCGGAGCATACTAAACAGAGCTTAGTTACATTCTAGTGATTATAAACATGAAGCTCAGAATGTAAATGTGTATGCTGAAATACAAAAAGAAAAGAAAGACAAACGAAAAGAGTCAGACTATGATACAAGATCCAAAATGTTTCCCCCATCTAAAAGGGGAAACACACACCAAGCTCACCCCTCAACCGATTAAAGGTTGATTCGTCTAAAGGCTTGGTGAAAATATCAGCCCGTTGATGATGAGTATCGACATGGCGAAGGTCGATATCACCCTTCTCCTGGTGGTCCCACAGAAAATGAATGCGCACATCAATGTGTTTGGTCTTCGAGTGAAGCACGGGGTTCTTAGCAATGCTAATAGCACTCGTGCTATCACAAAGCAAAGGCACAGAGAAAAGCTCAGACCAAAATCACGCAAAGTGGCCATCATCCAAAGCAACTGGGAATAGCAGCTAGCCGCAGCAACATATTCAGCCTCTATGGTAGACTGAGCGACACTAGACTACTTGCGAGAAGACCACGATACAAGAGAAGAACCAATAAACTGGCAAGTCCTAGAAGTGGACTTGCGCTCAATACGGCAACCAGCAAAATCGGCATCCGAATAACCACAAAGGGAGAGGGTGGAGGAAGCAAAATACCAAATCCCGAACTCAGGTGTGAAACGAAGGTACCTGAAAATGCGCTTCACCGCCTGATGGTGAGAAGTGCGCGGTGACGCCTTAAAGCGCGCGCACAGACACACCGCGAACTGGATGTCTGGGCATGTCGCCGTTAGGTAGAGCAGCGATCCAATCATGCTTCGGTACTCCTTCTGGTCCACTACGTCTCCATCCTTGTCCGCATCCAGGGCAGTCGTCATCGACATGGGTGTTGGAATAGGCTTGGCCTCACCCATATCGAACCGCTTCAGTAAGTCCTTGGTGTTCTTTCCCTGGTGCACAAATGTCCCCTCTCGGGATTGCTTAATTTGCAACCCGAGAAAGAATGTCAGCTCACCCATCATGCTCATCTCGAACTCCTTTCTCATAATATCTGCAAACTTGGCAACCAAAGCGTGAGAAGAACCACCGAAAATGATATTATCCACGTAAATCTTGACCAAGAGAGTGTCTTTGCCTTGCTTGAGGAGAAAGAGTGTTTTATCTACACATCCCATTTTAAAACCCTTAGCTAGCAAAAAGGTTTTCAATCTATCCTATCAGGCTCTAGGGGCTTGTTTCAAACCATATAAAGCTTTGTGAAGTTGAAAAACATGGTTCAGAAACTTGGGATTTTCAAAACCGGGGGGTTGCTCAACATACACTTCCTCTTCTATGTAGTCGTTTAAGAAGGCACTCTTGACATTCATTTGAAAGAGTTTAAAACCTTTGGATGCAGCAAAAGCCAAGAGTATCCTAATAGCCTCCAAATGAGCTACAGGAGCAAAAGTCTCCTCAAAGTCTATCCCCTCCTTCTGACTATAACCCTTGGCCACAAGACGCGCTTTGTTCCTCACAATGTGGCCATCCTCTCCTTGTTTGTTTTTGAAAACCCATTTTGTCCCAATAGGATTACAGTTAGGAGGAGGTGGAACTTGAACCCAAACCCGATTTCTCTCAAAATTTTCTAACTCCTCATGCATGGCATTGACCCAAACCGGATCCGTCAAAGCGTGTCCAACATCTCGGGGCTCAAAATTAGCAACAAAAGCAGAATGAGCAAAGTGCGAGATTTGCTGTGACCTGGACCAAGTGACACATTTGTCGATGCTGCCGATCATCTGCTGAGGCGGGTGCTGGCGCTGGATGTGTCGTGGCACCTCTCGAGCTGAAGTAGCCTCCCCCTCAATAGCAGCTGGTGCCTCCCCGGGTACAAAAGGTACTGCTCGGGGTGGCGGATCCCACGGCCCCCATGAAGAAGAGGTATCGGGGCCGTGAGTCGACGTAGAAGCCGCTCTTTGCGGCACAACAGGTGGAGGCGATGCTGGGTCATCTATGCCATCAGCATCCTCGTCCTCATCATCGAAAAGAGGCTCACCAACCTCATGATCACCTGCACGCTCAAAACGAGAAGAAGGACAAACAAGAGTCTCGTCGAAGGTGACATCTGATGTCTCCATAACTCGGTTAGTATCAAGGTTAAGTACACAATATGCGCGAGTGTGAGTGCCATAACCCAAAAATACACAGTCAGAAGAATGAGACTCAAATTTGTCAAGGTTACCTTTTTTCAATATAAAACAATGGCAACCTGTTAACACCAGATTTTCGCACGCATGAGGATATGACAAGTAGGCCCAGCCAGCGGTGAGAGAAGAATTCGGCAGGACAATCAGATAGCTATTTGATCCTCAGGGTTTTGATGAAAGCTTGTGCGGTCGGCTATCTTACGGAAAGGAGGTTCCATTCGGGAGATGAGTATTGCGGATGAAGCTGGTTTGCATGAGAAGACACGTGGCAAATGAAAGATGCCGAGAAAATTAGGAATAGATTTTGTATCTTTCCATACTTTATTATTGTAAATCGTAATTGTCTAGGACTCGTATTTCGTCCAGGGTATAAATATAAGCCCTCGACCATTGTAAAACTGTTCACAACCACATCAATACAAACCGGCCTCAGCGCCACCAATTCGAGTCCTTAGTCGTGTCGTCGAGTTCTTCGAGAGGAATCATCGATCCGTCGACCTCCGTAAGTACCGGCAACCTTGTTATCATGTCTAGTATCGTGCGGCGGATTTAGATATGATGCAAGTAGTCTCGTATGTTAAGCTTAGTATCGTGCGGCGGATTTAAGCTTACGATGGGAAGTTTTTGATTATGCCTTGTATCGTGCGGCGGATTGAGTCATGAGTAAAAATAGTTATCGGCTCTGTTAGATTTGGCAGATCTAATAGATTCACTAAGTTATCATGTGTCATATGTTTTATTTATTTAATTCGTACAACACCTTTTTGCCCAATCTATATTGATTCTCGTTCGGCCTTGTTGCATGAGTTCGCCTATGCTTGCCAATCATAAGATCACAATGGCCGGATTGATTTTTAATCTAGATTGTTACATGTTGTGGGTTCATGCATGCCAATCATGTTTAGGCTTTGATAGAACTGGGTGTCGTGCGGCAGGCGCAGGTTTTAGATTAGTTTAATCATGCTTTGCTTGTATGTTTCTTCTTCATGGACCCCAGTTCGGCTGTTTTGCCGATTCTGGTTAAGCTTACATGAGCAATGAGTATATATAGATCTGTTCAGATATACATATGCTTTTAGCTTCTTATAATTATATCGTATCATGCGGTGGATTAATCTAATTATAAGGAGTGGTGTGGATTTATAGCATGTGGTATCATGCGGTGGATTAGCTTTGCTTAAGTTTATACCTGACGGGTTCATGAAGGCTGGACGTGCGGCAGATCAGTTGGATTGGCCTATGCATGTGTTATCTGGATAGATTTATATTTACGAGTTGCCCTTTCATATCTTATTGCTACATATGCATTCGACACTCAACATGTTTATGATTTATTTCTATGCTTGTCGAATGACATTTATAAACCTGTTTCGACAAACAGCTTTCATAGCTGTGTGCCGTCGTGATTGGCTTTCAAAGCCGTACATATGGAACTGTCTGGTCACACCCGACACGTTCCAAGGTATTCTCACACTGTTTATCCCTTGTTGGTTTTCAGGTCAAACCGATTGGCACGTTTCCGGAACCAGAACGCTCCGGGTACCCGATTGAAGCTAGCCTCGTTCGGCTTGTTGTGTGCCTGACGCGAGACGACATGTTTTGCGTCAACACAGCTTTTGGCATGCCTGGTGGGACAACTTCATGTTCAAGATGCTTGAGATTGCTGAAGATCTAGTTTTCGAGGTGACCATAGATGACCTGTCACAAGAATCAAAAGATCTGATACAGCGAGCTTGTGATGAGTTCCAGCGCAAATGCTTAGAATCCTTTTCCAAGAATAAAAGCGGCAAGGTCTACCAGAAGCAGACATTTCCGAAGGTTGTTCCTCATCACCAACCTGAGATGCCCGATGGGAGCGAAGAGATAGCTCTCCAGAAGATAACCAAGATAATGCATAAGATCGTATCAGGAGCCATGACCAATCATCAGTCGGCTTTCTTAAACACCTTTCGTGCTATCATGATTGATACTTTCGGTCCAACCGCCGATAAGTACTTTGAAGAAGTTGCTGGTCCGGTGCGGGGGCCTTTGTTGTTCCAAGTGCCTCAATGGCGAAGAGTTACTGAAGGCAGCGGAGTTGACCCGAGAACAGGCGGGATGGTTTCTCAGGAAACGCAACAACCTCCCCAAACCTATGGCCAGCTGTTGACGCTGGTTATCTATCAAAATTAGAGGATAAATAAATATGAAAAAGGCATGAATTCAATCACCAACAAAGGTTTAGGGTTTCAACTGACAATATTCCATGAGTTTTGGTGAGTTATGATTTTGCAGGGACTAAACCAGGAAATCGGCACCGATAGCTTCCCATAGAAGGAAACCGACGCGAGATAATGCAACCGGCACGTTAGGATTATTCTAGAAGACTCCAGGGGATGCAAGAAGACACCAGGAGGTCGACCACCATGAGAGGCCACTAGGTGGGACCGACCGGTCCCACCAGGAGACCGGTCGGTCTCCCCCTGGCCCACCTGGCTCCTTCCTTTGCAAGCTACCTCAACCGACTCCCTAGATGCATCTCGACCGTACCCCGAAGTCGGTTTGATCCAAGGGCTCACGTTCCACGCTCTGGGCTATAAATACAGCCCCAGACCCCCCTCTCCAGGCATCTCCCTCTTCAGTATTCATCTCCACATCAGAAATTAGGGTTCCAATGTAGAAGTAGAGGTCCCTCTAGATGAATCTCTTCTAGTTCATCTAGAATTAGATCTAGTTCATCTAGTTGTAATCAAGAGCCAGCTATCAAGTAGAAGATTAGATACCCCTCTAGTAGGATTAGAACCTAATCTTATTCAAGAACTAGAAGATAGAGAGAGAGGAAGAGATCAAGAGGAAGCTCCGGCCTGTCGGATCAACTTCTTCATCTTGTACCTGTGGATTCAAGTTCATCATCGACTTGCTTCAACGATTGTTTCGGTAATCGACATCTATATTTAAGCTTGAGCTATTGTTCTTATTAATCTTAAGGTTTGTGACTCTTTTGAGTGCTTTAATTCTAGATGCGCTAGAGTTAGAGTAGTTGGATAGTGTAAGCGTGGTGCTTAGACTTGACAACTCATCATAAATGCCTCCTATAACGCCGGTTGAAGTGGTAGTTCGCAAGGGTGACTCTTATAGCCTTGTTGATTCTTCTATAGTCCACTACCCGTGTGTAGGCTCGGTAGGATTATACATTTGCATAAAAGAATCATACTCTGTTTGTGACCTTTTATGGCAATTCCCCATTAAGAATAATAAACATATCTTAAGTTGGATTTAGATAACCTTAGTGATCCCCTCTACACTTCTAGATTCTTCGTTGCGGATACATGGGTGTATGCCGAGTCTCTGTGTGATGAGTGATTGTCAACGGAGATGATGCGCATGTTCTTTGGCTTGTGTTGTGCAGGTGTCGAGCACGGAGACAGTGGTCGATGGCGGGTGAAGGTCAAGTTGCGACGTGTCGTGCCGACGGACCGGGCGCGATGAAGGATGGGCGTGCCGTGCGGCGGACGTGCCATGCCGATGTATCGGACGGTGAAGGGCGGACGTGGACTTGGACTGATGGACTGGAGGCCGGAGGATCAGCTGTGGTGGCTGGCAGCCTGCGACAGCGACAAGCGGAGAAGTGCGATCATGTCGGTGGAAGGGGTGCACAGGCGGTGCATCCCCTCTACGACGCCGGTTTGTTGGTAGAGCCCGGGAAAAACCAACGGTGGACGGTTTCCAGGTTTGGGCCTCAAAACCTGGGTGCTGGGTTTCCAGGTTGAGCCACAAAACCTGGGCGCGACGGTTTCCAGGTTGAGCCTCAAAACCTGGGCGTGGGCCGGTTTCCGAGTTTGGGCCTCAAAACTCGGGCGCTGCGGGTTTCCGAGTTTGGGCCACAAAACTCGGGCTGGAGGCTGGTTTCCCGGTTTGGGCCTCAAAACCGGGGGCTGATGGAAAAGGCTGGTTTCCCGGTTTGGGCCACAAAACCGGGGGTGCAGAGTGGTGGCGGCACGTGGCGGCGATCTGAAGGTTGCGTGGAGGCGACGCGGAAGACCGTGCGGGCGTGGCCGTCGGATCTACCTACCACCAGCGGGTGGACTAGAATAGCCTTAGGGTTAGGCTGGTCCGCTCTGTAATTAGAGTAGAGAGGGGTAGAGTAGGAAATAGACTTAGGCTAGGTTAGTATAAGTAGTCTAGGGGAGACACCCTCCTCCCCATCTCAATTCCAATCGCAGTTAGAGCTTTCATTTGCTAGGGCTTCCACTCTCCCATCCCCTGCTTTAGCTAGTTGAGATCCGCAGAGAGACTCCACTCTGTGTACTGTTGATTCGAGGAAGTGAGGCCGTATCCTCACCTTGGATCCCATCTCTTGGTGTCAATTCGCGTTTTAATTTCATGTTCATCATGTTCTTCGCGGATTGCTTTGTGCCTTGAGTTTTCCCGTCGCTTGATCTTTGTGCTCGGTTCATCTTTCACGATTCCGTTTGAACTGAGTTGCTCTAGATCGTGAGGCACTTCTTTCCACCGAAAGAAATCATCTCTGCTGACCGGACGCTGGCCAGAGTCCGGTCGTAGCTGTTTCGCGCCGATTCGTTCGCGGTTCGTTCGTTCGTCAACGGATTCGAGTTCCGTCTTTTGGGTTGGCTTTCTAGGATTGTCTAGTGTCCCGCTGTGCTTCTAGGAAGCATCCACCCTACATCTAGGGTCGTGGACACTTGTCGACTCTAGGGCTTGCATTTGGGGTTTAGTTTGGGACAGTGGCATCTAGTTTCCGCAAGGAAATTTTGAAGCTCCCATTCACCCCCCCTCTGGTCGCTTTCGGGTAGCTTCTCGGTCCTTCAATTGGTATCGGAGCGGGTTAAGGATCTTCCACCTTAGCCGGTTCCAGATCCACCGAAGGCGACATGGATCGCGGCGTGGGCAAACCGCCGTTTTTCGATGGGACGAACTATGCGTATTGGAAGATACGTATGTCGGCCTATTTGCAGAGCTTGGGCGCTTCAATCTGGGATATTTGCAACTCCCCTGATTACGTGGTCTTGGCTGCTCGTGTGACTCAACAGCAGGTCGATGAGCACGATGCCAATAGCCGAGCCCGTAATGCTCTTTTCTCTTGTTTGAGCATGGGTGAGTTTGATCGTGTTTCTCACCTCGCTACGGCTCGGGAGATCTGGGACACTCTCATGCGTTTTCATGAGGGCACCTCTCAAGTCAAAACCCGACTCTACGAGTCGTTCAAGCGAGAGTATGAGAACTTTAGACATCAACCTGGCGAGAGCATAGAAAGTTTATTCGCTCGCTTTCAGGTGATTGTCAACAGGATGAGGGCTAACAGAGAGCAGTTGCCATTTGACGATCATGAGCGTGCTTTGAAGCTTTTGCACACTCTTGACCGTTCGGTGTGGGACTCCAAGGTTCAGGCAATCATCGAATCGCCGAACTATGAGACCCTCACCTGCGACGAGCTCTTCAGTAAGCTCAAGTCCAGTGAGATTGATGCTATGGCGAGGGCCTCTTTTGAAAATCCTTCTCGCCCGTCCATGGCTTTGGTTTCCGGCTCTTCCTCTAACCCCTCAGCTGGCTTTGCGCTTTCTTCTCTCTTTTCTGTGACAGAGGACCAGCTGGAGTCTTTGGGAGACGACGAGTTGGCTTTGCTTGCCAACCGGTTCTCGCGGTTCCACAACAACCGCATGAACCGTCGTCGCGGAGGAGGACGCACCGGATGCTACGAGTGCGGCGACCCCGACCACTTCATCGCCGACTGCCCCAAGAAGAAGAACAAGCATCTTGGGAAGGGCGATCACGGCCACAGGCGTGACTCCAAGTACAAGGAGAAGCACGTTCCCCCAAGGCACAAGAAGCGGGGCGGCTTCAACAAAGAGTACATCAAGAAGAAGTACTTGGAGAAGCAGCAGGCTGAGCAGCGAGCGTTCTTCGCCACGCTCAGCGACGTCGACGGCTCGGATGACGACTCCGCTCGATCGAGTGATGACGAGTCCGAGAAGAAGAAGCTGGAGGACACGTTCAACGGCTTGTGCTTCTTCGCCGGCGACGAAGGCCTGTGTACCATGGCGCTCGGAGATGAGGTCGACGGCGAGCCGGAGCGTACCCCTCGGAACGACGACGACGACGACACCTCCCAGGTATCTCTCACCTACGACGAGCTTTCCTCCGAGGTTGAGAAGTTGACTGCTGCCCTCCTTAGTCAAGACAAGTTGCTTAGGCGTGCCGCTAGAGAGCGCAAGGAGTTTAGGCAGAAGTGGGAGGACACGGTGAAGGAGCTTGAGTTCGCTCGGTCCACCGTGGTTGTGTCGGAGGAATTGGAGTGCGAGAGTTGCGCCGCGCACATGACGGATCTTCTCACTCTGAGGAGTAAGTATGCTGCGCTGGTAGATGAGGTGGATGAGCTCCGAGCTAGACCGCAGCTGTTGGGTGCGTGCAAGACTTGTCCTGTCTTGCAATCCGAGTTGGCAGAGAAGAATGCCAAGCTTGAGTCTTTTGAGAAGGCCGGCTCGGATAGCACTTGTGTCAAGAGGTGTGCTTTGTGTGAGGGCCTGGAGCAGGAGATGGCCAATGTGAGGCATGACAAGGTGCGTACCGAGGAGGAAAACACATACCTTCGGACCGTCTTGTCATGGGTGTCTTGTGGTGAGCCTCAGCTCGGGATGATGATCTCCCAATTCAAGCGAGCTGCTGGGGCTCCTGGTGTAGGTCTTGGCCAGAGTATTGATCTTTCAGCTTTTGGTAAGATTGGAGAGTCTAGTGGTCTGAACCCCTGTGAGAAGCCCAACTCCACCACTACTCCCAAACTAACCAAGCTTCCACCCAAAGAGCCTGCCAAGCCTGTCACCAAGGATGGAGTTGTAGTTGAACCCCCCAAGGCTCCACCCAAGAATCCACAATGGCAACCCAAGCCCAATCACCTAAAGAACAAGCTTGACACAATGCCACCCATCCGAGAGGAGTTGCCACAGAAGGGCAAGGGCAAGGTGAACCATACCCACATCCCTGCAAACCAACAACCCCCTTTGCGCGCGGTGAGGTTTCAGTGTGACTTTTGTGGGCGGGATGGTCACCTGAGTGAGTTCTGCTTTAGGCGCAGGAGAGAGGCGCGCCGAGCTAGGGAGATGCAGAACCCGGACATGTTTCACCCAGCTCGTGGTGGACATGCTCCGAAGCCTCAGGGGAGAGCTGCTAGGTCTGGAGGGAAGCATACCCAGCCTAGGCAGCAGGAGAGAGCCCCTAGGAGGGAGACTAGGCCTAGAGGTCCAGCACCTCAGTTTGTTAGGCCTAGGCAGGAGAGAGCTCCGAGGAGAGACGCTAGAGCAGTTGAGCCCCAGGCTCCTAGGCGTAAACCTCGTAGAGAGCGTGCCCGACGGGGTCCTGCTTTTGCAGGTAACGGACCCCGTGGCGGAGGCTTTGTTGAGCGCTTTCTCCCACCGCAGGTAGAGTTTCGCGGTGAGCGCTTCTTCCCCAGCGGACCACGTTTTCCTGTGCGTGGTGATCGCTATCCCCCTAGACAGGATGGTTTTTACACTGACCGTTCTTTTGAGCAGCCGGCCCAACACTGGTTTCCTTCTTATCTTACTAACCCCAGTGTTGGACCGTATGTTCACCCTATGTCTTTTTATTGATGTAGGAGGAGCGGTTGGAGGACATTTGGCTTGTGGATTCCGGTTGCTCGAGGCACATGACCGGAAATGCCAAATGGTTCTCCAGCCATAGTCCGGTCGCCGGAAAAGAGTACATAACCTTCGGCGACAAAGGTAAGGGCAAGGTATTGTCCGTTGGTGCAGTGCGGGTTAATGAGCACTTTGTGTTGCGCGAGGTTGCTCTTGTTTCTAACCTGCATTTCAACTTGCTTTCTGTTTCGCAACTTTTTCGTGAAGGCTATGAGATTCGTTTCAAACCGAACCTTAGCCGGATCTTAGATCCTCAGGGTGATCTTGTATGTCTGATTTCACCCTTTGGGAATGTCTTTCGCGCGAATTTCTCAAAGTCGTTTGGATCTTCTCGCTGTCTTTTGGCTAGTCCTTCTTCCTCCGATCTTTGGAAGTGGCATAGGAGGCTCGGTCATTTAAGCTTCGACTTGCTTGCAAGACTTAGCTCACTTGGCCTAATCCGAGGATTGCCCAAGCTTTCGATGGAGAAGGATCTAGTTTGCCATTCTTGCAGACATGGGAAGATGGTTGCTGCTCCCCACCATCCGGTGACTAAGGTCATGACCTCGCACCCTGGAGAGCTTTTACACATGGACCTTGTTGGTCCGGCTCGGGTGAGCTCGGTTGGTGGCAAGTGGTATGTTTTGGTTGTTGTTGACGACTTTTCGAGATATTCGTGGGTCTTCTTTTTAGCTGAGAAGACCGAGACTTTCTCATTTGCTCGCAATCTGATTTTGCGTCTTCAGAACGAGTTCCCTTTGAACTCGATGCGAGCTATTCGGAGTGATAATGGTTCCGAGTTTAAAAATTCGGATTTTGAGAAGTTTTGTAACCGCCTTGGTTTGGAGCATCAGTTTTCTTCCCCCTATACACCACCTCAAAATGGTGTTGTAGAGAGGAAGAATCGGACCCTTGTTGAGATGGCCAGGACGATGCTTGATGAGCATAGGACTCCTAGGCGTTTTTGGGCCGAAGCTATGAACACTGCATGCTACATTTCGAATCGCATTTTTCTGAGAGCGTTTTTGAAGAAGACCTCTTATGAGTTGCGTTTTGGTCGCCAGCCCAAGGTGAGTTATTTTAGAGTCTTTGGTTGCCACTGTTTTATATTGAAGAAAGGCAACCTGGACAAGTTTGAGTCTCGTTCTTCTGACGGTGTGTTTTTGGGTTATGGCACTCACACTCGAGCTTATCGTGTACTTAACCTTGACACTAACCGAGTCATGGAGACATCAGATGTCACCTTCGACGAGACTCTTGTTTGTCCCTCTTCTCGTTTTGAGCGTGCAGGTGATCATGAGGTTGGAGAGCCTCTTTTTGATGATGAGGACGAGGGTGCTGAAGATATAGATGATCCAGCACCCCCTCCACCTGCCGTGCCGCAAAGGGCGGCCTCGACGACGACTCACGGCCCCGACACTTCTTCTTCCTGGGGGCCGTGGGATCCTCCACCTCGCGCGGTACCTTTTGTACCCGGGGTGGAACCAGCTGCTGTTGAGGGGGAGGTCACTTCTTCCCGGGAGGCGCCACGACATATCCAGCGCCAGCACCCCCCTGAACAGATGATCGGCGACATCGACGAGCGAGTTACTCGCTCCAGGTCACAGCACATCTCGCACTTTGCTCATTCTGCTTTTGTTGCGTCTTTTGAGCCCCGAGATGTTGGACACGCATTGACGGATCCGGATTGGGTCAATGCCATGCATGAGGAGCTAGAGAACTTTGAGCGAAATCGGGTTTGGGTTCTAGTGCCACCACCTCCTGACTGTAAACCTATTGGGACAAAATGGGTATTTAAAAACAAGCAAGGAGAGGAGGGCCACATTGTGAGAAACAAGGCCCGGCTTGTAGCGAAGGGTTATAGTCAGAAGGAGGGGATAGATTATGAGGAGACCTTCGCTCCTGTAGCTCGTTTGGAGGCTATTAGGATACTCTTGGCTTATGCTGCATCCATGGGTTTCAAACTTTTTCAAATGGATGTCAAGAGTGCCTTCTTAAACGGCTACATTGAGGAGGAGGTCTATGTCCAGCAACCCCCCGGTTTTGAAAATCCCAAGTTTCCAAACCATGTCTTTAAACTCCACAAAGCTTTGTATGGTTTGAAACAAGCCCCTAGAGCCTGGTATGAGAGATTAAAAACCTTTTTGCTAGCTAAGGGTTTTAAAATGGGATGTGTTGATAAAACGCTCTTTCTCCTCAAGCAAGGCAAAGATACTCTCTTGGTCCAAATTTACGTGGATGATATCATTTTCGGTGGTTCTTCTCACGCTTTGGTTGCCAAGTTTGCAGATACTATGAGCAGGGAGTTCGAGATGAGCATGATGGGCGAGCTGACCTTCTTTCTCGGGTTGCAAATTAAGCAATCCCGAGAGGGGACGTTTGTGCACCAGGGCAAGTACACGAGGGACTTGCTGAAGCGGTTCGACATGGGTGAGGCCAAGCCTCTTCCGACGCCCATGTCGACGACGACTGCCCTGGATGCCGACACGGATGGAGAAGCAGTGGACCAGAAGGAGTACCGCAGCATGATTGGATCGCTGCTCTACCTGACGGCGACACGGCCGGACATTCAGTTCGCCGTGTGCTTGTGCGCGCGCTTTCAGGCTTCGCCACGCACTTCTCACCGTCAGGCGGTGAAGCGCATCTTCAGGTACCTTCGTTTCACGCCTGAGTTCGGGATTTGGTATTCTGCTTCTTCCACCCTCTCGCTTTGTGGCTTTTCTGATGCTGATTTTGCTGGTTGTCGCATTGAGCGCAAGTCCACTTCTGGGACTTGCCAGTTTATTGGGTCTTCTCTTGTATCGTGGTCTTCTCGCAAGCAGTCTAGTGTCGCTCAGTCTACCACGGAGGCTGAATATGTTGCTGCGGCTAGCTGCTGTTCCCAGTTACTCTGGATGATGGCCACTTTGCGTGATTTTGGTTTGAGCTTTACTCGAGTTCCTTTGCTTTGTGACAGCACGAGTGCCATTAGCGTTGCTAAGAACCCCGTGCTTCACTCGAAAACCAAACACATTGATGTGCGCTTTCATTTCTTGCGAGACCACCAGGAGAAGGGTGATATCGACCTTCGCCATGTCGATACTCATCACCAATTGGCTGATATTTTCACCAAGCCTTTAGACGAATCAACCTTTAATAGGTTGAGGGGTGAGCTTGGTGTGTGTTTCCCCTTTTAGATGGGGGAAGCATTTTGAGATGTACAGACTGACTCTTTTATTTTGAGGCTCTTTTCTTTTGAGTTTCTTGAGTCCTTCCAATTGGTATCTTCTTTCTTTCAGTTTTGTGTCGGGCATACGCATTTACATTCTGAGCTTCATGTCTATATTCACTAGAATGTAATTATGCTCTTGTTAGTATTGCTCCGATACTTATGATGATGCTTGTAGCTTATGCTCCTTCTGATCACTGTTACATGTTATGAGCGAGCTATTTTTGGAATGGTGAATTATGCCTAATGTATATAAATCTGAAAATGTTCACCATTGAGATATGCAACTAGCATGTGTAGGGTGTGTTGAGTCCATTCCTGCTTTTCACATATGCTAGGTTGCTATGTCTCTAGTTCTGAGTCATTCACTTGCTTGGTTGTTCATAACTTGCTTAAAATCTGAACCAAGTATTGTTGAATTGAAAAGATCGAGATGGGATTGCTTGTCAACACCTCATGGTATTGAGACTGTTTCTCATTGCACCTTGAGTTAAACTTGAGCCATGTAGTGTATGACCGAAACCGTTGCTTTAAGCTTCTGATTGCTTCGGCATAGGCTTCGCACGGTTGAAAAGTTAGGCGATGACAAGCTTTCAACCTCTCGCAATCACATGCTAAAAATGAACTTGTGAACTCTTTTACCGCTGCAACTCCGATATGAATTTGAAATCACAAGTATATGCTTCATTCCTATGCATGATGATTGAACTTTGCTAGGGGTAGTTCACTTTGTATATATGTTTAGCACTTGTTTGGATTCCTTCTATACATGTCTAGTGCTATTTTGATGGTGACTATCCTTTTTGGCTTAAAACTGCTCACATGCTCCTATGCTTCATATTTCGAATAAGTGATCAGTTTGAGCCTTTGCTATTTGAGTGCTTAATTGAGATGTCGGAGCTATACTGATTAGAGCATCTTTGCACTCTTTTGACTATATACTTGAAGCTCCTAACTTGCATTTTGACTTCATATGCATTTTGGAAGGAGATCTTGTGTTCAGAGGGAGTTTGTGTGAAGGGAGTTGCTTCTCCGATACCTTTTGGCCTTGATAAGTGCATTTTCAACTAGGGGGAGAAATTTATGCAAATCATATGCCCCTGTGTTGATCAACTAAGGGGAGAATTATTTGTCCCAGTTGCTTGCAATTGTCGAGGGGGAGTTTGCTAGTTGTGTTGAGCCGTTGCCTCTGTCTTGAGGGACTAGCAAACGTTCCTAGCTTTTCATGAGCTTTCATAAGCTTTTTCATTTGGCTTTCAATTGGTATCGTCTGGTGTGCTTTCCCTTTTGGTTTGGGTTGATTTCCAATTGGTTCGGAGTGATTTTCTTGCTAGTTGTGTTGAGCCGTTGCCTCTGTCTTGAGGGACTAGCATTTTGTTTCTGTTGTCCTCCGATCTTCAATTGGTATCTGCTAGCGGTGTTGAGCCTGTTCTACCTCTTCTTGAGGGCTAGCTTTGCTTTGCTTGGTTGCGTCGAGCCGTTGCCCATGTCTTTGGGGACCAAGTTTTCGCTTCATCCACTTGACCTTCCTTGGTTTTTGTTAGGCTTTTGGGTCATTTGGTTGGGTTTTCTCTTCTCACTCCTTCCTACCTCCTTCTTCTTATTCATGATTTGTTGTGGAGTTGACAATGCACTCATCAAGGGGGAGATTGCGGATACATGGGTGTATGCCGAGTCTCTGTGTGATGAGTGATTGTCAACGGAGATGATGCGCATGTTCTTTGGCTTGTGTTGTGCAGGTGTCGAGCACGGAGACAGTGGTCGATGGCGGGTGAAGGTCAAGTTGCGACGTGTCGTGCCGACGGACCGGGCGCGATGAAGGATGGGCGTGCCGTGCGGCGGACGTGCCATGCCGATGTATCGGACGGTGAAGGGCGGACGTGGACTTGGACTGATGGACTGGAGGCCGGAGGATCAGCTGTGGTGGCTGGCAGCCTGCGACAGCGACAAGCGGAGAAGTGCGATCATGTCGGTGGAAGGGGTGCACAGGCGGTGCATCCCCTCTACGACGCCGGTTTGTTGGTAGAGCCCGGGAAAAACCAACGGTGGACGGTTTCCAGGTTTGGGCCTCAAAACCTGGGTGCTGGGTTTCCAGGTTGAGCCACAAAACCTGGGCGCGACGGTTTCCAGGTTGAGCCTCAAAACCTGGGCGTGGGCCGGTTTCCGAGTTTGGGCCTCAAAACTCGGGCGCTGCGGGTTTCCGAGTTTGGGCCACAAAACTCGGGCTGGAGGCTGGTTTCCCGGTTTGGGCCTCAAAACCGGGGGCTGATGGAAAAGGCTGGTTTCCCGGTTTGGGCCACAAAACCGGGGGTGCAGAGTGGTGGCGGCACGTGGCGGCGATCTGAAGGTTGCGTGGAGGCGACGCGGAAGACCGTGCGGGCGTGGCCGTCGGATCTACCTACCACCAGCGGGTGGACTAGAATAGCCTTAGGGTTAGGCTGGTCCGCTCTGTAATTAGAGTAGAGAGGGGTAGAGTAGGAAATAGACTTAGGCTAGGTTAGTATAAGTAGTCTAGGGGAGACACCCTCCTCCCCATCTCAATTCCAATCGCAGTTAGAGCTTTCATTTGCTAGGGCTTCCACTCTCCCATCCCCTGCTTTAGCTAGTTGAGATCCGCAGAGAGACTCCACTCTGTGTACTGTTGATTCGAGGAAGTGAGGCCGTATCCTCACCTTGGATCCCATCTCTTGGTGTCAATTCGCGTTTTAATTTCATGTTCATCATGTTCTTCGCGGATTGCTTTGTGCCTTGAGTTTTCCCGTCGCTTGATCTTTGTGCTCGGTTCATCTTTCACGATTCCGTTTGAACTGAGTTGCTCTAGATCGTGAGGCACTTCTTTCCACCGAAAGAAATCATCTCTGCTGACCGGACGCTGGCCAGAGTCCGGTCGTAGCTGTTTCGCGCCGATTCGTTCGCGGTTCGTTCGTTCGTCAACGGATTCGAGTTCCGTCTTTTGGGTTGGCTTTCTAGGATTGTCTAGTGTCCCGCTGTGCTTCTAGGAAGCATCCACCCTACATCTAGGGTCGTGGACACTTGTCGACTCTAGGGCTTGCATTTGGGGTTGAGTTTGGGACAGTGGCATCTAGTTTCCGCAAGGAAATTTTGAAGCTCCCATTCACCCCCCCTCTGGTCGCTTTCGGGTAGCTTCTCGGTCCTTCATTCGTCCTTGTTAGCCACTCAGGGGTTAAACACTTAAGACTTACTGCTATCCGTTCCTTTGGGTTCGATATTAAAACTGGGTTACATCCGGTGAAGTGCTACATCGGTAGACGTTATCTGTGCGCTTGCGGATAAATTAGAGTGTGCGTTAATTTATACAAACAAGCATTTCTGGCGCCGTTGCCGAGGATAGAGTTTATCTCTACTCTCGGTAGCGACGTTAGTAAGTGTCAACAAGTATTTCTGGCGCCGTTGCCGGGGAACGGTAGATCATTTTACGTCTTAAGTATAACCTTGTAATCATACTTTTATCTTTTCCTTTTTTGTCCCAGTCTTTTCATTATTTTTGTTTTCATTCTTATGAATGTTATTTTTTGAATTCCACTCTTATCTATCACTACCCCATGAGCAAGCTATAACCAGTAGAATCCTTATACCTCATCATAATACCTAGTTATAAGCTATGCCTACCTTTTTGCTGCACTGTCCTTGTAAAGAGCATAAAAATATAATTATGAAAATATTCCTTCAGGTATTCTTGTCACTAACCTTTCCAGGTCTGGAGCAGAAAATAACGAAGGAACAATAAATACAAGGTATGTCCCACCAATCATCATGCAACATTGAATTACAGGCTTTCTAAGTATATTCCTTGCCATGTTGCTGTGTTGGTTGCCCCTACCTTTAAGATATGCTCATATACTAATCATACTCTTTCATTACCATCTGAATAAATCTCTACATTGCTTTCATATTATCTTTATTTGCTATAGTATATACTTTTGTTTTGAAGTATTATCATACACCCTTTACATTAGGCATGGAGCTTAGTTTAACTGTTTTCATGAATTAAAGTAAGACATGGTGTCTGGTTTGATTCTTGAGCTAAAAGTTGTGCTGATTTTACCTCTAAAGGCTTTTAAATTAAGTATGGTGCTTAGGTTAAAATGCCTTCCTAGATCAAATTAGACGTGGTGTCTAGGTTGATTTCTGAACTGATAGTATGCTATAGTAGATATTGGATATTTTTGTTAGACTAACCCCTGCAGGAAAACTTTCAAAATCAATTTGGGAAAGTCCAGGAGATAAACTCACATTGGAGATGAAGCAAGACGTACAATGAACTTCAACAACTCTTGCACAATGAAGACTCGGCTCATTCATCATGGATAAAAGAATTGTGAGTATCAAAGTTTATTTATTATGTCTTCTACTACAAGTTATCTTTTGCCTTGAATCATGTTAAAGTGCAGCCAACACATAAAATACTAGTCTATGCTAAAACAATCCTAAAAACATCTTTTTATTATCATAGATGCAAAATACATATGTTGTGGATAACAACCCATGTTTCAAATTCTTGCAATCCTTCGGGTATATATCCACTAACATTACGCAGGAGAGAGATTTTGTTCATCCATGGTTTGATCTAAACATTGAAGATCCAAAACTCAAACCATAGACACACAAACCTACTCTCAGATCACGAATGGTGCTAGCCTAGCTTTGAGTCTTGCTTGGGAGCTGATGACAAACAGGATGCAACTTACCTCGTAAGAGACAACCTATGCCTGCAATCATCATAGTCCAAGAAATCAAGACAAGAAGTCAGAAGTTATCCTCTTTTCTAATCAAGAGCTAGCTTGGGAGGCAAGACGGTACCACTACAACAATAGCAAGATCTACAAGTCAAACACATGAACATGTTGTTGGGACTCCATCTACATCACAAGCCAGCCTGGGAGAGACAATTCCATTGTCTAGATGTGTTTCACAATCAAAGGGAGGAAGGAGAAACTCAACTTCAAACATATTGATCTCCTACTCACCACTTTGATCAATACAAACCACTAGATGTTGTCACAGTCAAGAAGAAGAATATGATCCACCACTCATACTTGGAAGATCGTTCTTGAACACCATCAATGTTATCATCTTTACCGGACCTGGAGAAGTCAACTTTTGGATCTTTTTGTTGATTCTTCAACAACTACATCAATTATGAGCACCCAAAGAGAACCAAGAGAAGACCTCAAAGGGAGAACCAACTGCCAAGAATTGAGGAGGGCATCATGAAGGATGAAGCCACTGCACGACAAGAGTTAGAAGATGGAGAGATAGTACCTGAGCTAGAAAAATCAAAAAGAACAATCGATAAGATCTCCATCATCTAAACACTGTTGAGAGGACAATTCTCAGTTGAGACATTACAAGACAAAAGACTCTCATAGAGGCACTCGAGTAGCAGCTCTAAATTCATGTCTCTTGCCAACCCAATGATTAAGGGAAAACAAGAAGGGTTGACAAGAGAAGAATGTGGAACTGTCCCTACATCCTCATAGTACAGAATTAATACAAGAAAGAGAAAGGATCTAAGTCAGCATACTCGAGGAACAATGCGCCTTCACTGATAAGACGACACAAGAGAAGGAAGATCGATACCTCTAAATATGATTCCACTGTGATCTTCCTCCTCCCAATCACACTGTGAGACAAACAAGAGAAGACAAGCCACTCATAAACAACAAGCTAGCTAGACAAGAGGAGCTTCCAACAAGGTGGTTCGACACATCGCTCTTCAATAACAAAGTAACATTTCAAGGTGAGTAACCATCACTTTAAAAGATTCTTCTTGATTCTAGTATGAACATAAATAAAGAACTAAACATGTTTAAGTTGCATCTCACTTAATCCAACATAATCAACTCAACATGTTCAGTCCTTTCATCTTTGTTCCTAGCTCTACTCTCTTAAATCTCACTGTCTTAACTAAATGAGCTAAAATGTTGTGCATCTGACCTTTGGAAGATGATATATCTCAATTATAAAAAGATCAACACTTTATGCATAGATTATCCTTCTTTGGGTTAAGTAATTTGATCTGTTAAATATTTTAAGATGCTACTTTTATGCTCATCCTCTGATCCTATCACTCATGCTAAAATTGAACATAACACATAAACAAAAAGTTTGTCTTGTGCATTGTGCCTAAGGTGAGAGAGGAATAAATAAAACTTTTGGTTCTGTTGGTGTTTTTCCACCAACAGAGCCCATGCACTTGATCTCTACCTTGTCTTTATGAGCAGGACACAATCTTGAGCAAAACATGGAGAAGTCACTCCCAAATTCTACAGAGTGAAGGTCCTAGATCTACAAGAACATGCACATTGAGCAAGATGCAACCAACGTCCGCAATTAACGCTTCACTTCAAACTACTAGACAAACAAATGACAAGAGTGACACCATATCAAGAGGCATAAACAAGAAGGAATGATGGAAGACATCGTAGTCAGAATTAGAGGTCATGAAGTCCCCACAAACTTGTTGATCCTCGACATGGCAGAAGACGATATCCACCTCATCCTAGGAAGACCATTCCTCTACGCTACAAGTGCAATCATCTATAAGAGGAAATCCATTTTCACTTTCCTGGAGAAAAAGCACGATGCTACTTCATCAACTACATACCCAATGAAGCACTCAAGAAGAACAGAAGTGAAAGATGGCACTCTCAACGCCAAAGAAGACCAACTATCAAGAATAGAGAGGCCAATCACGAAGGAGAAGCTATCGACACTGTCCCAGAAAAGAAAGGAGAAAAACCTCAAGACAGTGAACCACAGGAAGTGAAGACTCAGACCAAGAAAGTATGAAAGAAAAAGTCTGCACCTCAGAGGTACAATCAATAACAACTTTTCAAACGTCTGACATACCTTGGGAGATGCGAACCAAGGGAAGGTCCAGTTCGTCGGACCTAAATATCCGAACCTTCGCCAAAAGGTAAAATCGGTAGTTATCCTCATATTTAATTTTTTGCATACTTCTCATATATCATTCTTAGTCATTTATTTATTGCATCATCATATTTAATCATTGCATCATCATATTCACAAACATTTTAATTTATGCATTGCATTAGAAAAGAAAATGAAAATATTGCATTTGTTACACTATATCATAAACCATGAAGCCCCATTTGAATAATTCTAATACTAAAAATGAATATGCATGCATTCATCCTATTGCATTTTTCTCTTGCATCATAAAAATACAAAAATATTAAGAAAGAGATCTTACTGAAATTCTAGACAACTAAGGCTTCAGTGGCCAACCGCTAATGCTTAATCTGTTCCACAAGTTTTGCTGTCTATTTGAGTTTCACAGGATTTGAAAGACAAAGAAAAGCTGACGAGCAAGTGAATGCTCCATCCACTGTTGGAGCACTACCTCAACAAACTTCCACATCAATCAAAGCTCTAATAGAGGAAGGACACATCCACTGCCAGTCTGCTACATTACAAAGTGACTACGTCCAACATTCAGCTTGGGGGAAGGCACCCCCATGTATCCATATAAGTATCTCTATCCTTTTAAGTTTTTTCATAAATAAATTTCAAAACACCAAAAATATGTGAGCACATGAAGACTCACCCTAAAAAGAAACAAACAAAAATATGTGGGCACATGAAGGTCAATATAAAATCTAAAAAGATATTATGAAACACTGTTGAACTCTGCTTAGTGGAGAAGAAAGAACATAAGTAATTTTAAGAGTTTTAAGACAACCGGACAAATGGAGGAATATTTATCACTAACGCTTAATCAAGTTCCACTAGTTGTGTTGTCTATCTTTGAATTCAGCAGGAAGAGAAGAAGAGAAGGACTCAAGAAATCATTATCGGTCTACTCGACTTCTGAGGAAAAGTATAAGTCAAGATCCAGCTTGGGGGAGAGCACCCTCAGTTTTCACGATAAGTATCACTGCTTTTTATTACTATTAGTTCTATTTAGTTAGACTAGGTTAATTTATAAATATAGAAAAGATAAAGAATTATTATAAAACCAAATAAAGATGTTATATAATAAATACCTAGGTGGATAAGAACCTAATTTTGCTCATTTTAAATGATGAACCTTTTGCTCTGCCTTTTTAAGTACTTAATGTTTAAACTTAAATATTCTTGAGAAAGTTATTCTGAATAAACTCTGAACCTAAAACCTGTGGATGGCAAATGCTTGATCCAAAGTCTAGATAATTGTAAGATATGATATAAAGGTTTGAGCTGCTGTTTATCTAATTCCTAGAGACACTAAAGTTCTGGAGATTTACTTTTTGAAAAGATTAAAAAACACATGATGAGATCCTGTATGACATAACATGAATTCCTACCTAGATCCATTAATATGATTATAAGATAAGGCTACTTGCTTTGTTCTAAGTTTTAAGTTATGGTTGAGAAATTTATCATGCTATAGAGATCAAGAATGTTTTATTAAAAGATTCACTCTTCCGAAGTAGTATTGTGTTAGAGGCATGGGCTATGCAAAAATATTAAGGAGGAAATAAAAAGGGACAAGTGTCCGACTACCTCAAAGAAAAGAGGAAGAAGAGAATTATGAGAAAAAGAATGATAGCCCATGGTTCCTCTAATTACAATATGCCAGTAAGAGATGACAAATTTCAAATGTTCTAAAATCTTGATCTATGAGTATGACATCTTTCTTCCTAAACTTTGAACTTTGACTTAGTAAGATACGCTTCCACTTCTTAAAGCCCCAGATATATATCAATACAAGAAGGAAAATTGCATCAGTGAGGAATCATAAAATATAAAAGAGTGATTTGAGAGTGTCATGCAAAGGAATCTCTGATTTTTATTTTGAAAATATACAAAAACTCTAGAACGAAGGTTGATCAAAGAGTTAGAGATACAGTGCTTAACTTGATTGTTCTATCTTTCAATTGTTTAAAGATCCAGGTAAAGGCAAAAGCTCCATGGTTAAAGGTAAGATAAGAAAGTCAGAATAATTAACTCTAAATCAAGGAAGATTTTTCTTATATATAAAGGCATAGTAATAGTTTCAAATAAATATTTGCTAAGGGACTAGCAAAAGGTAAGCTTGGGGGAGTTGTTGACGCTGGTTATCTATCAAAATTAGAGGATAAATAAATATGAAAAAGGCATGAATTCAATCACCAACAAAGGTATAGGGTTTCAACTGACAATATTCCACGAGTTTTGGTGAGTTATGATTCTGCAGGGACTAAACCAGGAAACCGGCACCGATAGCTTCCCATAGAAGGAAACCGACGCGAGATAATGCAACCGGCACGTCAGGATTATTCTAGAAGACTCCAGGGGACGCAAGAAGACACCAGGAGGTCGACCACCACGAGAGGCCACCAGGTGGGACCGACCGGTCCCACCAGGAGACCGGTCGGTCTCCCCCTGGGCCCACCTGGCTCCTTCCTTTGCAAGCTACCTCAACCGACTCCCTAGATGCATCTCGACCATACCCCGAAGTCGGTTTGATCCAAGGGCTCACGTTCCATGCTCTGGGCTATAAATACAGCCCCAGACCCCCCTCTCCAGGCATCTCCCTCTTCAGTATTCATCTCCACATCAGAAATTAGGGTTCCAATGTAGAAGTAGAGGTCCCTCTAGATGAATCTCTTCTAGTTCATCTAGAATTAGATCTAGTTCATCTAGTTGTAATCAAGAGCCAGCTATCAAGTAGAAGATTAGATACCCCTCTAGTAGGATTAGAACCTAATCTTATTCAAGAACTAGAAGATAGAGTGAGAGGAAGAGATCAAGAGGAAGCTCCGGCCTGTCGGATCAACTTCTTCATCTTGTACCTGTGGATTCAAGTTCATCATCGACTTGCTTCAACGATTGTTTCGGTAATCAACATCTATATTTAAGCTTGAGCTATTGTTCTTATTATTCTTAAGGTTTGTGACTCTTTTGAGTGCTTTAATTCTAGATGCGCTAGAGTTAGAGTAGTTGGATAGTGTAAGCGTGGTGCTTAGACTTGATAACTCATCATAAATGCCTCCTATAACGCCGGTTGAAGTGGTAGTTCGCAAGGGTGACTCTTATAGCCTTCTTGATTCTTCTATAGTCCACTACCTGTGTGTAGGCTCGGTAGGATTATACATTTGCACAAAAGAATCATACTTTGTTTGTGACCTTTTATGGCAATTCCCCATTAAGAATAATAAACATATCTTAAGTTGGATTTAGATAACCTTAGTGATCCCCTCTACACTTCTAGATTCTCCGTCCTTGTTAGCCACTCAGGGGTTAAACACTTAAGACTTACTGCTATCCGTTCCTTTGGGTTCGATATTAAAACTAGGTTACATCCGGTGAAGTGGTACATCGGTAGACGTTATCTGTGCGCTTGCGAATAAAGTAGAGTGTGCGTTAATTTATACCAACAAGCATTTCTGGCGCCGTTGCCGAGGATATAGTTTATCTCTACTCTCGGTAGCGATGTTAGTAAGTGTCGACAAGCATTTCTGGCGCCGTTGCCGGGGAACGGTAGATCATTTTACGTCTTAAGTATAACCTTGTAATCATACTTTTATCTTTTCCTTTTTTGTCCCAGTTTTTCATTATTTTTGTTTTCATTCTTATGAATGTTATTTTTTGAATTCCACTCTTATCTATCACTACCCCATGAGCAAGCTATAACCAGTAGAATCCTTATACCTCATCATAATACCTGGTTATAAGCTATGCCTACCTTTTTGCTGCACTGTCCTTGTAAAGAGCATAAAAATATAATTATGAAAATATTCCTTCGGGTATTCTTGTCACTAACCTTTCCAGGTCTGGAGCAGAAAATAATGAAGGAACAATAAATACAAGGTATGTCCCACCAATCATCATGCAACATTGAATTACAGGCTTTCTAAGTATATTCCTTGCCATGTTGCTATGTTGGTTGCCCCTACCTTTAAGATATGCTCATATACTAATCATACTCTTTCATCACCATCTGAATAAATCTCTACAATGCTTTCATATTATCTTTATTTGCTATAGTATATACTTTTGTTTTGAAGTATTATCATACACCCTTTAAATTAGGCATGGAGCTTAGTTTAACTGTTTTCATGAATTAAAGTAAGACATGGTGTCTGGTTTGATTCTTGAGCTAAAAGGTGTGCTGATTTTACCTCTAAAGCCTTTTAAATTAAGTATGGTGCTTAGGTTAAAATGCCTTCCTAGATCAAATTAGACGTGGTGTCTAGGTTGATTTCTGAACTGATAGTATGCTATAGTAGATATTGGATATTTTTGTTAGACTAACCCCTGCAGGAAAACTTTCAAAATCAATTTGGGAAAGTCCAGGAGATAAACTCACATTGGAGATGAAGCAAGACGTACAATGAACTTCAACAACTCTTGCACAATGAAGACTCAGCTCATTCATCATGGATAAAAGAACTGTGAGTATCAAAGTTTATTTATTATGTCTTCTACTACAAGTTATCTTTTGGCTTGAATCATGTTAAAGTGCAGCCAACACATAAAATACTAGTCTATGCTAAAACAATCCTAAAAACATCTTTTTATTATCATAGATGCAAAATACATATGTTGTGGATAATAACCCATGTTTCAAATTCTTGCAATCCTTCGGGTATATATCCACTAACATTACGCAGGAGAGAGATTTTGTTCATCCATGGTTTGATCTAAACATTGAAGATCCAAAACTCAAACCATAGACACACAAACCTACTCTCAGATCACGAATGGTGCTAGCCTAGCTTTGAGTCTTGCTTGGGAGCTGATGACAAACAGGATGCAACTTACCTCGTAAGAGACAACCTATGCCTGCAATCATCATAGTCCAAGAAATCAAGACAAGAAGTCAGAAGTTATCCTCTTTTCTAATCAAGAGCTAGCTTGGGAGGCAAGACGGTACCACTACAACAATAGCAAGATCTACAAGTCAAACACATGAACATGTTGTTGGGACTCCATCTACATCACAAGCCAGCCTGGGAGAGACAATTCCATTGTCTAGATGTGTTTCACAATCAAAGGGAGGAAGGAGAAACTCAACTTCAAACATATTGATCTCCTACTCACCACTTTGATCAATACAAACCACTAGATGTTGTCCCAGTCAAGAAGAAGAATATGATCCACCACTCATACTTGGAAGATCGTTCTTGAACACCATCAATGTTATCATCTTTGCCGGACCTGGAGAAGTCAACTTTTGGATCTTTTTGTTGATTCTTCAACAACTACATCAATTATGAGCACCCAAAGAGAACCAAGAGAAGACCTCAAAGGGAGAACCAACTGCCAAGAATTGAGGAGGGCATTATGAAGGATGAAGCCACTGCACCACAAGAGTTAGAAGATGGAGAGATAGTACCTGAGCTAGAAAAATCAAAAAGAACAATCGATAAGATCTCCATCATCTAGACACTGTTGAGAGGACAATTCTCAATTGAGACATTACAAGACAAAAGACTCTCATAGAGGCACTCGAGTAGCAGCTCTAAATTCAAGTCTCTTGCCAACCCAATGATTAAGGGAAAACAAGAAGGGTTGACAAGAGAAGAATGTGGAACTGTCCCTACATCCTCATAGTACAGAATTAATACAAGAAAGAGAAAGGATCTAAGTCAGCATACTCGAGGAACAATGCGCCTTCACTGATAAGACGACACAAGAGAAGGAAGATCGATACCTCTAAAGATGATTCCACTGTGATCTTCCTCCTCCCAATCACACTGTGAGACAAACAAGAGAAGACAAGCCACTCATAAACAACAAGCTAGCTAGACAAGAGGAGCTTCCAACAAGGTGGTTCGACACATCGCTCTTCAATAACAAAGTAACATTTCAAGGTAAGTAACCATCACTTTAAAAGATTCTTCTTGATTCTAGTATGAACATAAATAAAGAACTAAACATGTTTAAGTTGCATCTCACTTAATCCAACCTAATCAACTCAACATGTTCAGTCCTTTGATCTTTGTTCCTAGCTCTACTCTCTTAAATCTCACTGTCTTAACTAAATGAGCTAAAATGTTGTGCATCTGACCTTTGGAAGATGATATATCTCAATTATAAAAAGATCAACACTTTATGCATAGATTATCCTTCTTTGGGTTAAGTAATTTGATCTGTTAAATATTTTAAGATGCTACCTTTATGCTCATCCTCTGATCCTATCACTCATGCTAAAATTGAACATAACACATAAACAAAAAGTTTGTCTTGTGCATTGTGCCTAAGGTGAGAGAGGACTAAATAAAACTTTTGGTTCTGTTGGTGTTTTTCCACCAACAGAGCCCATGCACTTGATCTCTACCTTGTCTTTATGAGCAGGACACACTCTTGAGCAAGACATGGAGAAGTCACTCCCAAATTCTACAGAGTGAAGGTCCTAGATCTACAAGAACATGCACATTGAGCAAGATGCAACCAACGTCCGCAATGAACGCTTCACTTCAAACTACTGGACAAACAAATGACAAGAGTGACACCATATCAAGAGGCATAAACAAGAAGGAATGATGGAAGACATCGTAGTCAGAATTAGAGGTCATGAAGTCCCCACAAACTTGTTGATCCTCAACATGGGAGAAGACGATATCCACCTCATCCTAGGAAGACCATTCCTCTACGCTACAAGTGCAATCATCTACAAGAGGAAATCCATTTTCACTTTCCTGGAGAAAAAGCACGATGCTACTTCATCAACTACATACCCAATGAAGCACTCAAGAAGAACAGAAGTGAAAGACGCCACTCTCAATGCCAAAGAAGACCAACTATCAAGAATAGAGATGCCAATAACGAAGGAGAAGCTATCGACACTGTCCCAGAAAAGAAAGGAGAAAAACCTCAAGACAGTGAACCACAGGAAGTGAAGACTCAGACCAAGAAAGTATGAAAGAAAAAGTCTGCACCTCAGAGGTACAATCAATAACAACTTTCCAAACGTCTGACATACCTTGGGAGATGCGAACCAAGGGAAGGTCCGGTTCGTCGGACCTAAATATCCGAACCTTCGCCAAAAGGTAAAATCGGTAGTTATCCTCATATTTAGTTTTTTGCATACTTCTCATATATAATTCTTAGTCATTTATTTATTGCATCATCATATTTAATCATTGAATCATCATATTCACAAACATTTTAATTTATGCATTGCATTAGAAAAGAAAATGAAAATATTGCATTTGTTACACTATATCATAAACCATGAAGCCCCATTTGAATAATTCTAATACTAAAAATGAATATGCATGCATTCATCCTGTTGCATTTTTCTCTTGCATCATAAAAATACAAAAATATTAAGAAAGAGATCTTACTGAAATTCTAGACAACTAAGGCTTCAGTGGCCAACCGCTAATGCTTAATCTGTTCCACAAGTTTTGCTGTCTATTTGAGTTTCACAGGATTTGAAAGACCAAGAAAAGCTGACGAGCAAGTGAATGCTCCATCCACTGTTGGAGCACTACCTCAACAAACTTCAACATCAATCAAAGCTCTAATAGAGGAAGGACATATCCACTGCCAGTCTGCTACATTACAAAGTGACTACGTCCAACATTCAGCTTGGGGGAAGGCACCCCCATGTATCCATATAAGTATCTCTATCCTTTTAAGTTTTTTCATAAATAAATTTCAAAACACCAAAAATATGTGAGCACATGAAGACTCACCCTAAAAAGAAACAAACAAAAATATGTGGGCACATGAAGGTCACTATAAAATCTAGAAAGATATTATGAAACACTGCTGAACTCTGCTTAGTGGAGAAGAAAGAACATAAGTAATTTTAAGAGTTTTAAGACAACCGGACAAATGGAGGAATATTTATGACTAACGCTTAATCAAGTTCCACTAGTTGTGTTGTCTATCTTTGAATTCAGCAGGAAGAGAAGAAGAGAAGGACTCAAGAAATCATTATCGGTCTACTCGACTTCTGAGGAAAAGTATAAGTCAAGATCCAGCTTGGGGGAGAGCACCCTCAGTTATCACGATAAGTATCACTGCTTTTTATTACTATTAGTTCTATTTAGTTAGACTAGGTTAATTTATAAATATAGAAAAGATAAAGATTTATTATAAAACCAAATAAAGATGTTATATAATAAATAACTAGGTGGATAAGAACCTAATTTTGCTCAATTTAAATGATGAACCTTTTGCTCTGCCTTTTTAAGTACTTAATGTTTAAACTTAAATATTCTTGAGAAAGTTGTTCTGAATAAACTCTGAACCTAAAACCTGTGGATGGCAAATGCTTGATCCAAAGTCTAGATAATTGTAAGATATGATATAAAGGTTTGAGCTGCTGTTTATCTAATTCCTAGAGACACTAGAGTTCTGGAGATTTACTTTTTAAAAAGATTAAAAAACACATGATGAGATCCTGTATGACATAACATGAATTCCTACCTAGATCCATTAATATGATTATAAGATAAGGCTACTTGCTTTGTTCTAAGTTTTAAGTTATGGTTGAGAAATTTATCATGCTATAGAGATGAAGAATGTTTTATTAAAAGATTCACTCTTCCGAAGTAGTATTGTGTTAGAGGCATGGGCTATGCAAAAATATTGAGGAAATAAAAAGGGACAAGTGTCTGACTACCTCAAAGAAAAGAAGAAGAAGAGAATTATGGGAAAAAGAATGATAGCCCATGGTTCCTCTAATTACAATATGCCAGTAAGAGATGACAAATTTCAAATGTTCTAAAATCTTGATCTATGAGTATGACATCTTTCTTCCTAAACTTTGAACTTTGACTTAGTAAGATATGCTTCCACTTCTTAAAGCCCCAGATATATATCAATAGAAGAAGGAAAATTGCATCAGTGAGGAATCATAAAATATAAAAGAGCGATTTGAGAGTGTCATGCAAAGGAATCTCTGATTTTTATTTTGAAAATATACAAAAACTCCAGAACGAAGGTTGATCAAAGAGTTAGAGATACAGTGCTTAACTTGATTGTTCTATCTTTCAATTGTTTAAAGATCCAGGTAAAGGCAAAAGCTCCATGGTTAAAGGTAAGATGAGAAAGTCAGAATAATTAACTCTAAATCAAGGAAGATTTTTCTTATATATAAAGGCATAGTAATAGTTTCAAATAAATATTTGCTAAGGCACTAGCAAAAGGTAAGCTTGGGGGAGTTGTTGACGCTGGTTATCTATCAAAATTAGAGGATAAATAAATATGAAAAAGGCATGAATTCAATCACCAACAAAGGTTTAGGGTTTCAACTGACAATATTCCACGAGTTTTGGTGAGTTATGATTCTGCAGGGACTAAACCAGGAAACCGGCACCGATAGCTTCCCATAGAAGGAAACCGACGCGAGATAATGCAACCGGCACGTCAGGATTATTCTAGAAGACTCCAGGGGACGCAAGAAGACACTAGGAGGTCGACCACCACGAGAGGCCACCAGGTGGGACCGACCGGTCCCACCAGGAGACCGGTCGGTCTCCCCCTGGGCCCACCTGGCTCCTTCCTTTGCAAGCTACCTCAACCGACTCCCTAGATGCATCTCGACCGTACCCCGAAGTCGGTTTGATCCAAGGGCTCACGTTCCACGCTCTGGGCTATAAATAAAGCCCCAGACCCACCTCTCCAGGCATCTCCCTCTTCAGTATTCATCTCCACATCAGAAATTAGGGTTCCAATTTAGAAGTAGAGGTCCCTCTAGATGAATCTCTTCTAGTTCATCTAGAATTAGATCTAGTTCATCTAGTTGTAATCAAGAGCCAGCTATCAAGTAGAAGATTAGATACCCCTCTAGTAGGATTAGAACCTAATCTTATTCAAGAACTAGAAGATAGAGAGAGAGAGGAAGAGATCAAGAGGAATCTCCGGCCTATCGGATCAACTTCTTCATCTTGTACCTGTGGATTCAAGTTCATCATCGACTTGCTTCAACGATTGTTTCGGTAATCGACATCTATATTTAAGCTTGAGCTATTGTTCTTATTATTCTTAAGGTTTGTGACTCTTTTGAGTGCTTTAATTCTAGATGCGCTAGAGTTAGAGTAGTTGGATAGTGTAAGCGTGGTGCTTAGACTTGATAACTCATCATAAATGCCTCCTATAACGCCGGTTGAAGTGGTAGTTCGCAAGGGTGACTCTTATAGCCTTGTTGATTCTTCTATAGTCCACTACCCGTGTGTAGGCTCGGTAGGATTATACATTTGCATAAAAGAATCATACTCTGTTTGTGACCTTTTATGGCAATTCCCCATTAAGAATAATAAACATATCTTAAGTTGGATTTAGATAACCTTAGTGATCACCTCTACACTTCTAGATTCTCCGTCCTTGTTAGCCACTCAGGGGTTAAACACTTAAGACTTACTGCTATCCGTTCCTTTGGGTTCGATATTAAAACTGGGTTACATCCGGTGAAGTGCTACATCGGTAGACGTTATCTGTGCGCTTGCGGATAAAGTAGAGTGTGCGTTAATTTATACCAACAAGCATTTCTGGCGCCGTTGCCGAGGATAGAGTTTATCTCTACTCTCGGTAGCGACGTTAGTAAGTGTCAACACCAGCTCGCGTTCGGCACAACAGGGAACGTCCCACCATCTGCTTCTAGGGTGTCTCCTGTGGCAAACAGGATATAGAAGGACGTGTTTGGAGATGGATATTGGGAGTTTGTGGACTATAACTCAATTAGTGCTCTTCCAAATCCAGGCTACAGAAGTCCAGCGGGGTTACATACTGGGGGCAGGCACAAACCACTCCTGATTCCAATGTTGACCTCATCATGCAGAAGATGGCTGATATGATGCAGAATCAATTTGGCCTAAAACCAAGGAATCAAACATACACATACCAATCTCCTTACCCAGAGTGGTACAATCGGGTAGCTCTTCCTCCAAGAGTCAAGCCGCCCACTGATCTTTCAAAGTTCTCGGGCCAAGATGATACTAGTACAAGGGAGCATATCGGCTGGTACCTGATGCAGCTTGGCGAAGCATCGGCAGATGAAGCTTGGAGAATTCGATATTTCCCATTGTCACTAACAGGACCAGCCTTCTCTTGGTTCACCTCTCTACCAGCGAATTCAATCAATACATGGGCAGAGCTGGAGCAGAAGTTTCACTCGTATTTCTTCACGGGAACCAGTGAGAAGAAGTTGGTCGACCTCATGAGCTTAAGGATGAAACCTAGTGAGACACCACAAGAGTATCTACGCCGGTTCTGGGAAACCAAGAATCTTTGCTACTCCCTGAACTTGCCTGATGATCAGTTGCCAGGAATAGCCATAGCTGGCATGTTGCCGAGCATCAAAGAAAAACTGTTCGGCATGGAGTTTGATGACCTCGGGCAATTATCGCAGAGGTTGGTGACGATGAGTAATCAGGCCTAGGGATTCAAGAGAACCAATCAATTCCAGAAGTGTGATGTGGCTGCCAAAATGTATCAGGCTTTCCTAGAGGAAGCAAATGAATACGATGATGAAGACGAGGTGGCTGCAGCCAAAATAATCTGGGCCAAGGATCCAACTCAAGTCAACCAGCAGTGGCTAAGGCAGTAGAAAGGTACTTATGATTTTGATGTTTCCAAGTCAGATAAATTATTTGAATACTTGTTGAAGGAAGGATGCATCAAGTTACCGGAGGGTCATCCTATGCTGCTCCCTGAGGAGGTTAAAGACAAGAAGTATTGTGGTTTCCACAATACCAGATCCCACTCCATAAATGATTGCCGAGTGTTTAGAGTGTGGATTCAAAAGGCTATCCAGGACGGACACCTGAGGTTTGATGGAAAGATGAAGATTGATGGTAGTCCTTTTGGACAGAATACTGTGTCCTTCTCTGTTAATATGATCAACGCAGCCGATTTTGGTGGTAAAGGAAAAGTGAAAGTTTTAACTTCTGACAGAGCAAAGGAGGCTAGAACTGTTGACCCCGATCGGTAGATTACAAGTAACGAATTCCAGCAGAGGGTTCGGTTCCAGACTAGCCGAACTGAGATGGGTGAATAAATGGCGTCGGGAATAGGAACGATATCAAAAGCAGAGGTTTTATGAAGAACAGAAGTTCCTGGACAAGCAGAGAAGGTACGAGGAAGAAATGAATCGGGAAGAACGAGAAGATACGAAGGAACAGGAACGGTCTCATTGGGAATGCTCGTTTTTCCAGTATTGTTGGAACGAAGGCTTGAAGTTGCCTATCAAAGACAACTGCACGGAATGCAGTAATCAGTACTCCGAGTTTAGGCGGTCTCAAGTCAACCGCCGATCTGTCCATGAAAGGCTTGGACCCCGAGTCCCTGAAGACGATCGGTGCGTAAAAATAAATAGTTCCGAAGAACGGCGGGAAAGAAGGTTTGCCGATCTGAGATGGGCTCGCGCTGAAGAAGAAGAGTATCATGAGTATATCTAGCAAAGTGGGCAGTGGTGCCAACCAGGTTTAAGGAAGAGCCAGAAGAGGAGAGTGCAACGCTTAAGGAATAGGGAATTAGCACAAGCGAGCACTAGGACGAAGCAAGTTTGGCTTCCTAAAGAGAAGCCGGACAGAGGTAATCATTCGGCTGATACATGCATGGCATTCTCTCTCCCATCAGAGTTTGCAGCTCCCGAAAATCAAGAGCTCCAAGAAGAAACATATTCAGATTTTGATGATAGTGAATTTTAGGAGTTATTGGCTCATCTCGTTTTGGCTGAAATGGTAGTGTTTGACAAACCGATTAACCATCAACACTTGAAGCCATTATACATGAGAGGGTATGTCAATGGCAAGCCATTAACCAAGATGTTCATCGATGGAGGAGCTGCTATCAATATCATGCCTTATACCACCTTCAGGAAACTCGGGTTGACGAGTGAAGATCTGTTGAAAACCGACATGGTCTTGAGAGATTTTGCTGGCAATTCTTCTGACACACGAGGAGCAGTCCATGTCGAGTTGATGATTGGGTCTAAAACCTTGATCACCACCTTCTTCGTCATTGATGGCAAGGGGGCATATAGTTTACTGCTAGGAAGAGACTGGATACATGCCAATTGCTGTGTACCATCAACTATGCATCGGTTCCTTATCGAGTGGATTGGGGATGAAGTTGAGATTGTCCATGCCGATGACTCAGTAAGTGTTGCTAACACAGAATCTATCTATTGGGAGTATGATGGTGTCGAGTGTTTCTCTAGAAGAGCTTGGGAAGCAGGTCCTATTAATGTTCTCGACGAGAACCAACAGCCGATCCAAATAACCGGCTCTCAGAGTAATTTTAAATTCCAGCTGATGGTGATGGGGAATACTGAGGCCAAAATTTCGTATCAGCTGACAAGGAATAAAGCATTAATAATGAAGCCGAAGTTGGATCAATATGTTCAAGTTTGGGTCTCAAGATTATGCTTAAAACAATTCTGTTTTTCCATCACTAGAGTTGGAAGAATAATCAAAAGGATTCATACAAGGTGACGTACAATGAAGGCACTTCTGCAACTTGGTGATTATTTCGAGTTGTACGTGAAGGCCAATAAGCCTTATAATAGGATTGGCCCTTATTTTTGAACCTTGTAAGAAAGGATCATTAGCAGTTTTGCTTTAGCCGAAGAGATATGAACCCAAGAAGGGGGATTCGGCTGTAACAAAATTTTTGATTCGTTTGAGCTATGCTTCTTATGAACCCAAGAAGGGGGATCATTAGCAGTTTTGCTCTGCCCACTCGGCTTCCTCAATGCTATGCTTCTTATGTGCATCCTCCAGCTCCTTTTGGGACTTGTTCCTTTCCTCGCGGTACTAAGGAGCATCTGAACGGATCTGCTGAAGTGAAACATTAAATTCAGAATCTGGTAGTTGGAAGGGAGGTTGAAGAGAACTTTCTAGAGACGGAGCCCAAGCATGTTTGGAGGAAAATTCTACCCTGGAATGTAGATGGACAGCGAGTCAAGAAACAAGCTATCACAAGGGGGCAAAGTTAGTTTCTTACCTATGACGCTGGTGAGTTCATGCTCGACTTCCTCTTGCTTCACCTTCGACAGGTTTTTGGTCGTAGCTGCCGTCCCCTGCCATTGTTCCTAGACTGAAAGCTAAGAGATTGGGATTTTTACAAGGCAAGCTATTCGACTGAAGTCACAGGTTATGTACGGTCACCTTTATAAAGCCATAGCTTGCACATTGGAAGACCAAGCGTTGGAGTAAGGTTTTGCACAGCTTATGAACCGTTACCGGGCCGGACTGAATCTCTTGGTAATTAGAAGGAACTCCAAAGTTAGGAAGCCGATAGGGTTCGGCTGAAAGATTGTTTAGTTTCGGCCAATTATTTAAAAGCTTGTCTTACCAGTTGATGCTAAAAAAAACAAAGGTTTTAAAACAGAAATTCTTCCAAAGTATTATCTTGGTGTCATCACGGATCAGAAAGTTAAGGAGAAAGAATTGAGACCTTGGATCTGGGGTGACTAATTACAGCAGGTAAAGATTTCTGAATACAGTTGTCAGCAATAGCCGGTGTGGTAAACATCGCCGTCAGGGCAAGAAGTAAGAAGTCAGAGCAAGACGCGTATTGATCTCGAAGGATCAATCACAGGTTGATTTCCGGAAAAGCAAACTTCTTATTTATAGAGGAAGAGTGCACGATTGCGACGAGGATGATCAATTTGTCCATTCCATCCTACGCCTAATCGGAAGAAAGTGGTCGAAAGCGTCGGCCAAATCTGCTCCAGCTTCCTTCATGTCTTCTACAGAATGTTCTATTCTGTCCTCCAGTTCTTGCTCGCAGACATCAAATCTGCGGTAGTCGGCGCCAGAATGAACCTTCACGGCGGAGAAGGCGAGTGTCGTGCCATACCCCATACCGGCCCTAGAGATGATGGGGAGGATTCGGTTGACTTCACGGCGGAGAAGGCGAGTGTCGTGCCCGATACATCAGCTCTAACGACAAGCTTGGTGATAGCAGCTTCAAGGGCGTGAAGTTTGGTTGCTAGAGCTAAAAGGGAGAAGAGTGAATGGAGGAAAAAGAAGAAAATAAAGGAAGAAATGAAGAGAAATGCTTCCCAAGGGCTCGTTCCCGAGCAACGTTACGTTCTCGAGAGATTCAGGTGATCTTCCAATCCTTTATTTCCAGATCGAATTGAAGGTCCGCGAGCTTCCGAGTTAGGTCTTTGGAGGGACCATCACTGTTTCTCCTAAAGGAAGTAATGATGTGAGAACCGTTATTTCATTTTTGGAGCGATCGAAAGAAAGGGGAAAGAATTAACCTTCTCTTGGAAGTACTGGAAGCTCCCAACTCAGGGCTATGGCGGCTCGCCTCAGAAGACATCTTTTCGTTGATTGGGGAATAGCAGAAGAGAAGAGGGTTTTCTAGGTCGAGAACGAAGCAGGGGAGTTTAGGATGCACAAGTCGGGACAAAGTGAAGGGAGATTTTAAAGAATCCCAAAAGGTGCATCGGGGGATGAATCTGTAGGTGAAGTAATTATGACATGAGAGATTTCTACAGAAGGTTGATGCTTCTAGGGGATCCACGTGTGCGTGTAAAAAAAGGAATTTTGGAACAAATATTTGTCCCAAAATTAGGGGGCATGTGTTAACACCAGATTTTCGCACGCATGAGGATATGACAAGTAGGCCCAGCCAGCGGTGAGAGAAGAATTCGGCAGGACAATCAGACGGCTATTTGATCCTCAGGGTTTTGATGAAAGCTTGTGCGGTTGGCTATCTTACGGAAAGGAGGTTCCATTCGGGAGATGAGTATTGCGGATGAAGCTGGTTTGCATGAGAAGACACGTGGCAAATGAAAGATGCCGAGAAAATTAGGAATAGATTTTGTATCTTTCCATACTTTATTATTGTAAATCGTAATTGTCTAGGACTCGTATTTCGTCCAGGGTATAAATATAAGCCCTCGACCATTGTAAAACTGTTCACAACCACATCAATACAAATCGGCCTCAGCGCCACCTATTCGAGTCCTTAGTCGTGTCGTCGAGTTCTTCGAGTGGAATCATCGATCCGTCGACCTCCGTAGGTACCGGCAACCTTGTTATCATGTCTAGTATCGTGCGGCGGATTTAGATATGATGCAAGTAGTCTCGTATGTTAAGCTTAGTATCGTGCGGCGGATTTAAGCTTACGACGGGAAGTTTTTGCTTATGCCTTGTATCGTGCGGCGGATTGAGTCATGAGTAAAAATAGTTATCGGCTCTGTTAGATTTGGCAGATCTAATAGATTCACTAAGTTATCATATGTTGTATGTTTTATTTATTTAATTCGTACAACACCTTTTTGCCCAATCTAGATTGATTCTCGTTCGGCCTTGTTGCATGAGTTCGCCTATGCTTGCCAATCATAAGATCACAATGGCCGGATTGATTTTCAATCTAGATTGTTACATGTTGTGGGTTCATGCATGCCGATCATGTTTAGGCTTTGATAGAACTGAGTGTCGTGCGGTAGGCGCAGGTTTTAGATTAGTTTAATCATGCTTTGCTTGTATGTTTCTTCTTCATGGACCCCAGTTCGGCTGTTTTGCCGATTCTGGTTAAGCTTACATGAGCAATGAGTACATATAGATCTGTTCAGATATACATATGCTTTTAGCTTCTTATAATTAGATCGTATCATGCGGTGGATTAATCTAATTATAAGGAGTGGTGTGGATTTAGCAAGTGGTATCATGCAGTGGATTAGCTTTGCTTAAATTTATACCTGACGGGTTCATGAATGCTGGACGTGCGGCAGATCAGTTGGATTGGCCTATGCATGTGTTATCTGGATAGATTTATATTTACGAGTTGCCCTTTCATATCTTATTGCTACATATGCATTCGGCACTCAACATGTTTATGATTTATTTCTATGCTTGTCGAATGACATTTATAAACCTGTTTCGACAAACAGCTTTCATAGCTGTGTGCCATCGTGATTGGCTTTCAAAGCCGTACATATGGAACTGTCTGGTCATACCCGATACGTTCCAAGGTATTCTCACACTGTTAATCCCTTGTTGGTTTTCAGGTCAAACCGACTGGCACGTTTCCAGAACCAGAACGCTCCGGGTACCCGATTGAAGCTAGCCTCGTTCGGCTTGCTGTGTGCCTGACGCGAGACGACACGTTTTGCGTCAACACAACCGAAGACTCTAAAATAACTAACCTTGGGCTATCTACCAAAACGCAACTCATAAGAGGTCTTCTTCAAGAAGGCTCTCAGAAAAATGCGATTTGAAATGTAGCATGCAGTGTTAATAGCCTCGGCCCAATACCGCCTAGGAGTCCTATGCTCATCGAGCATCGTCCTGGCCATCTCAACAAGGGTCCGATTCTTCCTCTCTACCACACCATTCTGGGGCGGTGTGTAGGGGGAATAAAACTAATGCTCTAAACCCAAGCGGTTACAAAACTTCTCAAAATCCAAATTCTTGAATTCGGAACCATTATCACTTCTAATAGCTCGCATCGAGTTCAAAGGGAACACGTTCTGAAGACGCAAAATCAGATTGCGAGCAAATGAGAAAGTCTCAGTCTTCTCAGTCAAAAAGAAGACCCACGAATATCTCAAAAAATCATCGACAACAACCAAAACGTCCCACTTGCCACCAACCGAGCTCACCCGAGCCGGACCAATAAGGTCCATGTGTAAAAGCTCTCTAGGGCGCTGTGTCATGACCTTAGTTACTGGATGGTGGGGAGCAACAACCATCTTTCCATGTCTGCAAGAGTGGCAAACTAGATCCTTCTCCATCGACAACTTGGGCAATCCTCGGATTAGGCCAAGTGAGCTAAGTCTTGCAAGCAAGTCGAAGCTCAAGTGACCGAGCCTCCTATGCCACTTCCAAAGATCAGAGGAGGAAGGACTAGCCAAAGGACAGCGGGAAACACCAAACGATTCTGAGAAATTCACGCGAAAGACTTTCCCATAGGGCAAAATCAAACATACAAGATTGCCCTGAGGATCTAAAATACGACTGAGATTCGGTTTAAAACGAATCTCATAGTCATCATCAAAAAGTTGCGAAACAGAAAGCAAGTTAAAATGCAGGTTAGAAACAAGAGCAACATCGCGCAACACAAAGTGCTCATTAACCCGCACCAACCCACGAGACAATACCTTACCTTTACTATTGTCGCCGAAGGTGATAAACTCCTTTCCGGCAACAGGGCTAAGGCTGGAGAACCACTTGGCATTTCCGGTCATGTGCCTCGAGCAACCGGAATCCACCAACAAAATGTCCTCCAACCGTCTTACCTGGGAGGTGTCGTCGTCGTCATCGTCGTTCCGAGGGATGTCCTCCAGCTGGGGGTCGACCTCTTTGCCGAGGGCCATGGTGCAAAAGCCCTCGTTGTAGGTGAAGAAGCAGAGGCTGTTCAGCTTGTCCTCGATCTTCTTCATCTTCTTGGACTCGTCATCGCTTGAGCAAGCGGAGTCGTCATCCGAGCCGTCGACGTCGCTGAGCATGGCGAAGAATGCACGCTGCTCAGCCTGGGCCTTCTCCAAGTACTTCTTCTTGATGTACTCCTTGTCGAAGCCGCCGCTCTTCTTGCGCCTTGGGGGGACGTGCTTCTCCTTGCGCTTGCCGGAGTCGTACTTGTGCCCATAATCGCCCTTCCCTGAATGCTTGTTCTTCTTGGGGCAGTTGGCGATGAAGTGGTCGGGGTCGCCGCACTCGAAACAGCCCGAGCGTCCTCCTCCGCGGCGACGGTTCATGCGATTGTTGTGAAACCGCGAGAACCAGTTGGCAAGCAAAGCCAACTCGTCATCCCCCAAAGACTCCAGCTGATCCTCTATGACAGAAAAGAGTGAAGAGAGAGCAAAGCCACCAGAGGGGTTAGCAGAAGAGCCAGAAACCAAAGCCATAGTCGGGCCAGAAGGATTCGCATAAGATGTGACACCCTAGTGTTAAGCACTGCATTAGGAACCTCAATTAGCTACTAAAGAGCATAAGTAATGCATTGCATCATTTCATTTGCATAAGAGTGCTTTTGCCTTTTGTTTATTTATTTGGATTTTGGATTTCTATTGGACTTGATGGTTAAAGTGGATTTCTGTCTTGGCAAATAAGTTTATAAAATAAAGGATGTTGAGTAAAGTGCTTTTCATGTTGGCATTTTGACCTAGTTTAAAATAGTTTATCAAATGAAAATGAGTTAAACAAAATGTTTTATGTTACAAAATTGGCTTTATTTATGAGGAGGTTGTAAAAGTGGTTTTTAGAAAAAGTGTCTTATATGAAAGTTGTAGAGAAAATTATTTTGAGCAACTTTTATTTTTGGGTCAAAACCTAGTTTGGAGGTTTTGAAACTGTTTTTGAGTGGTCAAAGTTTGAAAAATTTTCGGAAAAAGAAAAAGGAAAAGAATATTTCCCGCCCCCTCACTTTCGGCCCATCCGGCCATTCTCGGCCCAGCTCCACCCGCGCCGGCCCACTCACCCGCTCGCACGCTCGCTCGTGCCCGCGCGCGCCGCGCGCGATAGCCTCGCCGCGCCGTACGCCGGCCGGCTTGCCGTGTGGCGCCCAGCCTCTACGCCATATCCGCCTCCGCCACTCCCCGCTCGATCTTCGCATGCCCGAGCAAGCAAGCAATCTCGCTTGCCCTCTCGTCGCTCGCCTCGCCTGCCGCACCCGCTCGCCGCGCACGACATCGCCCTGCGCTGCCTCGCCCGCCGCGCCATCGGGCCCCGCCACGACCGGCCGCCTCTCGGCTCCACCGGGCAAAGACCCGAGCACACCCCCCACTCCCTCGCTCACCCGCACACACCCACTCCGTCGCTATCGCCTTCACTTCTTCCCTCCACGGACGAACGCGAGCGCGAACACTCGAGCCGCTGCCGTTCGGCACCGCGGAAGCACCCCGCCGTTCTAGCCACACCCAACCACCATCATCCAATCCCTCTCATCGGCCACTCCGCCCACACCGTGCACACGCCGTGCGCACGCCAAATCCCCCGACCTAGCCCTGTCGCCACCGGAGGACGAAGCGCCACCTTCGGTTCTTCGTCGCCACCGCGGAGCTCGCATCGTCGTTCCTCCCCGGCCCGACCTCCACCGTCTCCCCCCATCGTCCTCGAGCCTCACCGAGCCAAGGCGAGGTGAGAACACCGACTAGCTTCAACGCTACCGCTCTCTCCCACCTCTTCTTCCCCGGCCGAGCGCCACCACCATCCGCCATGGCCGCACGTGTGGTCGAGCTTCTTCGGAGCTTCACCGGCCAAACCAACCCCCTTAGTAGCCTCCCTAGGGTTCGTGTA